>CM064874.1:4910904-6110904 GCA_032719365.1 Prinsepia uniflora
GAAACCATCTAATGACAGCGAGTAAGATTTTTTAGCCACATTTATATTAAGACAACCTAAATGATTTGGTAGACTCATTTTGATGAGTGACATGGGTGAGTATCATGCTTACGTAATTTTTCGCGCATGCTCGAATAAAGTACAAATATTTGTGGCTGTCTGTCTGTACTGTATTATTTTACCTGGATTTTGCTTCTAGTCGAAAAAAAAAGAAGTGCACAAATATTTTGTTCGGTCAATAGGGAATCTCATCTGAGGCCAAATAAAATTAGGGTACTCCGGCAGATCTTCTCCGAGGCTTTATATTTTCTGGTGGGCCTATGCTTGTTGTAAGAGTGCCATATGGCATGGAATTATGCCAATATTTAGTCAGCATCATTCAGCAACCATTTCTGTATTAATTAAATAAATTGAACCATTCATTGGAGAAGAAACTAAGTAGCACATATGTTGAAATAGCCCGCACTATTTGACTCATAAGATCATGGGTTTGCTGGGGGCCCCACTTGGCTCCGTGGACAAAAATCCGGTTCGATTTGCTATAGATTGTGGACGGGCTTGACTCGAAATTTAGTGAGTCTGTTTTGGGCTTTTTTTGCACCTGATTTCTAAAGGACCTGACGCATTTACTTGGGAGCTCCTACGATTTTTCTTTGAACCTGATCCAAAATTTCCAAAACAATTAAACCAAGCCATATGGCGTAAAATAACAAGGAACAAAAACTTTACAAATTAGAAAGGGATTTTCGAAGAAAATCTACACGGGAGGTAGAGCTTTTGGTTTAGAAGATAGAGAAGCAAGAGATAGTTCTGATCGAAGATTATTTACAAAGTTTATAATGGCCTAAACTTTCTGAAGCAGGAAAGTAATCCAACCAGAAACAGGAATATTATGAGAATAGGAAACCTAAATTAAAATTGTCCTACTTCATATAATTGTGAAAGATCATAAGCAGCAAGAAATCGATGCATTCGCACTACACAGAGAACGTTTTGAACTCAAAGATTTGGGACTTGTAGACATAAATGCCCAATGAGTAAATGACAAGAGGTATGTAAAATTTTTACCTTCTAAGATTGACAAATCTGCATTTTTCGTTATATTGTCCGAAGAGCACGGTTCAAGAATTGAACCATTCATTGGAGAAGAAACTAAGTAGCACATATGTTGAAATAGCTCGCACTATTTGACTCATAAGATCATGGGTTTTCGGGGGCCCGGCCCCGTGGACAAAAATCCGTTCGATTTGCTATAGGTAGTGGAAGGGCTTGTGACAGGACCCATCCCAATCCCCCTCCGAGATTAGTGCGGGATGACCCTGCTCCCGTCTGACACGAAGTGTCAGACAAGGGATATTTCCGACCTTTGCCCTCCCGGGCTATCAGAGTACGACAGGATCCGGAGGAGGCATGTGATATCTCGGTCTCTGCTATAGTCCACATTCGATGTCAACCTGAAGGGCAGTCAAAACATTAAAAACTGTGAGTGGACAAAACAAGAGTTTATAAAAATATTTAATAAGAAGACATTTGTACCCTCCACTAAAAAGCATGCATGCATTCGAAAACCATTTATCCAAAACAAACCATATGTGGGACTAAGCCCAAAGCAGATATAAATCAAGGTCGAAAGGACCACAATGAAAACGACCATACGGGCCACTGCCCAAATCCATACGGGACTCAACCCCAAACCATAAAGAAACCAAGTACACGAGCCACTGCTAAAATCTTGTGCACACTTGTGCACACCACATATCATATATCATATATATAAGTCACATACATATATATAAGTCACACAACCAATCCTGTCACGGTATCCAAAGCTACGCGCGTGCTACCCGGGTCTCAATCCGAGTCTTCTCAAAGTCAAGGTCAATGTCTGCAGACCACTGATCCTACTCGAGGTAATAGTAACCATAGCCTTCCTGAGAGTAAGGAACCCAACTGGGGGGTGACTCCACTCAGTCGGTGCTCCGTGACTACTCCGGGGTCCACCCAGGCCAACGACCCTCCCCGGAGGAGATAATAGAAGTAAAGGAAGGTAGATGAACATATATATACATAACATAATATCCATACCCGGTTCCCCTGAACCGTCATGATCCATAATATTCATAACCAAGGTAACATGCTGGTTCCCATAAACCGTCATGTACCGTAATAACATAACCAAGTAACATGCCGGTTCCCATAAACCGTCATGTACCGCAATGACCAACAAGGGTTCATGCCGATTCCCATAAACCGTCATGAACCATGATACCATAACAAGGGTTCATGCCGGTTCCCATAAACCGTCATGAACCTGGGAATCCATTTAAGGTTCCCTGACCTGAAATCAAAACCGTAAAGTGACTGGGTCTCGTACCCGAACATAGAACATCAACTGGGCACCGTGCCCGGAATCTGAGGTCATATGCCCGAGACAAAACCAAATGGGTTTCATACCCGAGTTTATCCTTTTAGAAATCCAAAACCATTTCATTAAAACCAATAAAGAAATACAGACCCGTATAAGCACCGTATAAGGCTTAAACCTCGAAATACGTGCTTATACGTAACCACACACAAATGCACCCATGGCATCATCAAACAAGTAATAAAACATACAATAAACATTTATGCATGCACCAATTTAGAAAACAAGGTCCACTCACAGACCGTCCGAGCTGCCGCCTCGATTTGCGTGCCATACGGCTCCCCGAGCCGATCACCGTCACCGGGACTCCCAAACCTGTCCAAATCGTAATAGAAGGTTACTAACTACTTAATTAACCTCCTACCAAAGCCCCGTAATTTTCCCGTATTTTTAACTATTTTTAATCCCGAACCTAAACCTTCTGATGCCCCGAAACATATCGAGACGGTGTCCGATCCACACGAAACCAGTCCCAAAATGTTCGTTACATCAAATAGATAATTTCGTATGTTGGAACCTTCCCCAGATTCCCTGCCACGCACCCTCACGCGCCGCCTGAAGTGGCTGAGCGTGGGCTTCACGGGCCAGGTACAGTACCTGCTGACGTCAGCGCCAGGTACAGTACCTGCTGACGTCATCGCTGACGTCAGCATGACGTCATCTGACAGCTGTCAGGTCTGACATGTCAAACTCTGACAGGTGCCACGCGTCAAGCTCCCATTGGTCCACGTCACTGTGCTGTCAGTGCCACGTGGCAGTCTGACATGTGCCACGTGTCATCACGGCACTGGTCCACGTCAGTGCCACGTGTCAGCCCCTGATTGGGCCACGTCACTGACATGTCAGTGCTGACTGTGCACTGACATGTGACACGTGTCGGCTGATGAGTGGTCCACGTCACCTGACAATCTGATAGGTGCCACGTCATCATGCCACGTCACCACCTTCAACCACTCGACGGGTCGACCCAAACCCTGCAACCGGGTCGCCGTGACCCGCGACTTGACCCGGCCGGTTCTCCGCCGTCCGGCCACCAAAATCGTTCCCGTTTGTCCCATTCTCTTCGTCTCTCCGTAACCTAGAGTTCTAGGACCTTAGAATGGAAGGGAAACATCAAAAACTAACCCTTCAAGATTGGCTATGGCGGGTGAGTTTTCCCCCGCCGTTCACGGCCGTTCCAGGCCACCCCAAGCCCCAAAACCAATCCTACTGACCTCCTAGGACTACCAGCAACCTAACCCAATCCTTGGAATCAGCTAAAAACCATTAAAACACAATTTCAAATTTTTGAAGTTTTCTTACCTCACGGGTTCGGCTCCGCCGTGTCCTTCGCCGCCTGCCACCGTCCAGCCTCTCAGCCCTCCGCCTCTCACACTCCTCACGATCATATTATCTCCTAGGGAATGGTGGTATGTGTGTGTGCTGCTTGGAGAAAAATGAAGAAAATGGTAAAGGATGAAGGATGAAGGCTGATCGGATGTGAGGGAGATGGGATGGAGGGTGTGGATTTAAAAATGAATTTGGAATGGATGGTTAGGATTAATGGTTGTTAGGTTTAATTATAAAATAATTAAAATAATAATATTTTATTATATAGATCCACCAATTGGGGGATTTAGTCAATAGGATGAGTGATGGGACCCACCAAAATATCTGCCCAATCAAATTTCGCCAAATCGTCTCCGTCTCGAAGTTCGTGCATAGTGAAATCGAACTTCCGTGACCCATAACTCTCCCGTTTGAAGTCCGATTTCAGTGTGCCGCCTGCCTATGGATTCGTATCGTCCTCATCTACGTAACGGTCTTCGGCCCTCGGCCATCGGACCTCCCGATCAAAAAGTCAACTTTTGACCTCCTATTCACCCAAATTACCAAAATGCCCCTAAACTTCCGAACGTCATAACTTCTTCCTCGAATGTCGGAATTGAACGTGCCACCTGTCTATGAACTCGTGACGTCACGAACTACGTCACGGTCATCGGTCAAAGTCCATTTGACCGCCCGATTGAAAAGTCAACATTTTGCCACCACTAGGGGCAAAACGGTCATTTCGCATCGTTCGTCCGATTTCGCCCAACTAATCACGGATTAGCCTCACTAATCGTGATTAGTCACTAATCTAATCCTAAAATTTGGGACGGGTCGTTACAGCTTGGCTCGAAATTTAGTGAGCCTGGTTTGGGCTTAAGTATTTGAACCTCATATACCTAATAGGTCTGGCCCAATGAAGCCCAGTCCGGTCTGTTCATATAAATTCGGCTCGTAAGCCCAGTCAAAGTAACAAATTTGGACTTGAAATTTGAGAGTGAAAGTGAGGGACCTTGACTTAAGAGTAAAATTGAGAATGAAAATGGGGCAATTTGAGGATAAAGTTATAATATATTTTTTAACAAACAAATTTGTAATATGATCATTAAACTAATAGGTAGTAAAATCTTGGGTATCTTTTTTTTTTAAATATTATTTTTTTCCTTATTTATCTTTGTATTTTCCAAGTAATTCAAAAAGCTCAATTGAGCTCGACTCGAGTGACCTTATTTGGCCAAGCCCGTGAAACAACACAACAAAGTATTTAATTCACAATTATAACCATCATATATTTAGTACATTTCAAATTATAAGTACAAGTTTAGGGTATGAGATCAACTCACATCACGTCAGGAATAGCTCATTAGACCAAGTGTACACATTACATGCCTCCCTAAGCACTTATCCCCAGAAGTCTCCACGAACTCCAACTTGGCTCATCGTGCTTCCATGATCAAGATACCTCTCAAACAAGTAACTAACAATTAATACATGACAAAATAATCAATACAATCAAAGCCTTAGCTTTTGAAAAACTTGGTTCTTTATCCTCGAAATTAAACAAATTTGGACATCCAGAACTAACACTAAATGAACTCTAATGGACTCCAAACCCCCACCATCGAATTTGGAACGTCGAAACCTTCAAAACCCGACTCACCGAAGGTTGGGGAAGGCTTCCACGCACCTCCATGCACCATCCTCTCCCCAACCCCTTATTGCCACGACTGCAGGGAGCTACTCGCCCTTAACCTCGCGCCAGCCAGCCCTAGTCGGTGCCTGCCAACCCCTGCCGGCGCTAGTTAGAATAGGCCATTATTGGCCGAAACCAAGTTTCTGCAACTCTTTCAGTTCCTCACCAAATCTTACAATCCATAGGTTTAAATCCATCTACACAAAGAGAGGAACACGAATATGAGGTCCAATCCAAACACCGTTACATATGGCGGCCAAAAATGCCCTCAAAAGGCGCAGAAACCCATAACTTCTCGTCGTCGTCGTGCTGTCTACATAGGTTTTTGAGGTCCAAAGACGGCACCACCGTGCTTGTGCTGACGAGACGAAGAAGATGGTGGTGGTGCAACGACGTGGGTCGGCTTCGTTCCAATCCGTGCACTGCCCTTGCGGAACGAGAGAAAGGAGAGAGGAATCCCCCCAATCTGACCAATGGGGACGGGAGAAACAATGTCCACAATTAAAAATCCAATTTTTTTTTTTAAAGTTATCGCTATGCCTTTACCATTTCAGACTGTAATTTTTGTTCACAGCCTTCGATTCCTGCATGGCGCGCTATCTACGACCTTGTGAATTCGAGACCTATGCAATAGTCAAAGGAAAGGAAAAACGTTCAAAAGTGTTTCCAAGGAAAATTTGACTAACAACCCCATTTCAAAAAAAAGAAAAAAAATTCATATTTTTTCAATTAAATTCTTAATAATTATTTTTAAATCTTCAAATAATCTAAAAATGCTTTATTGAAAAATGGTAAAGTGAAACTCTGATCTCCTCCATATAATTTCGTAAAATTTAGATGGGAGTGGGAACGAGAGACTAGATATGGAAATTCATTATTAAAATGGTCAGCTAATTCCTTGGTTTTTGATTCTGCAAAACAAACAAACAAAACTTCAACGGTACGGCGTTCTTGTAATTTCTTTTTCTTTTAAAAAAATAAAAATAAAAGAAAAATTGTAGTAGGATCCAAAAATATTGACTCAGACTTGGACCACCTGCATCCTGACAAGTTTGATGGTTGTGGGTCTTTTAGAATTATTCATTATTCCTTTATTTATTTTTTGATGTCTTGCCTGTCAAGGCAAAGATTGAGCATATGACCTCACTAAATATGAATATTTATTTACTATGTACTCCAAAACTGTGGGTTGGTTTGTAATTTTTGTGCCGCAAACGGCTGGCACCTAAGGATGATTTTGGTGGCCAAACTGGTGGAGGCCAAATATTTTTTTTTTCAGCAACAACAACGGAGAGATTAATGATTAAGCAAGCAAAGTCATACATTACGATTTAGTTATCGATCTTCTACAAAAACCTGCCCCCCCTTCACACAAAGTAAAAGCAAGGGAACAGAGTCCCCTCTAGAACGCCCCATCCTTTAATATCTATACCAACCAAAATTTATACAGAAAAAGAGATACAACGAGTGAGAAATAAAATTAAAATCTCACAAATAGAATACAAGAAGAGATCCAAACCTATATGAACTGGAAGTTGGGCATATCCAATTCACTCCTTACTACCAAACGGTTTTGCTAATTTGTACCAATTCATGCTCTAAAGTATGACTAATAGACTCGGAAAGTTCACGCAAATATTAAAATTGAGACATATTAGTCATCACTTAAAGTCTATAGGAGACATAAAATTTTAATTAATTCAATCAAATTCAATCCACATTTTGTAATATATTAAAGGCACGATGATGTATCCATAATTTGTATGTCAATTTTTGATAGTAATTAAAAATTATTTTTATATTTAACACATATAACCATTTTTAAGTTTAATTATGTCTTGAATAAACGATTCTAGTATTACGATTGAGTCGCCTCTTCATTGAATTTGTCTTCTTAAGGAATTTTTTCAATCCACATTGAAAAACAAGAAATTGTATCCTTGACTTGACCCATTCACACTCATTTTTGGGAATTATTTATTTTGGTTTGTGCCAAAAATTGTCTCTTCTTGTGGGCCAATATGCTTCCATATAAGAAACAATAAGAAACAAAATATTTCAAACAAAACCGCAGACCTGCAGTAGAGCCAAATCCAGTATTATGAAGAAATTTTTTAAAGATTTAAGAACTAAAAAATTTTAAAAATAGCTCATATATATATATATTTATAAATATCCAAAGCAGCCACCATGAACAGTTGGCCTGATGTATTTAGTGGGTTAGTTGTTTCTTTCCTCATCTTTCTTGAATTGTAATTTCATCCAAGATATATACAATTAAGATGCTAATCAATCCACCTCTTTAATTATAATTACAAACTTAACAACCTCATTAATGAACCTATCAAATGATTCACAACATCAAATTGGTTAGTTGTTTAAGCATTTAGATCATTGATGCAGGTTGATCCTAATACATACATAATTCAAAATAATATATGGTAAAAAGTACAATTTCCATCATAAACGAAAAAAAAGGATACACTTCTTGTTATTTTCACTGCTTGAAGTGATTATTACGAGAATACTAAAAGTCGGAAGTATTAATGATATTTCACTATGTATTTGGATAACATGAAATACGTCGTGACATAATAAATTTTTTAAGGATTGCACCTTAAATTACCTTGAACTATAAGTTTGAGATGTATAATGAACTCATTTGTTTATTAGAGACAGCCCTTCTATAATGAAGAGAATAAGTTAATTAGATTATATACATTGGATAATGATATTATTTTAAGAGTAAATGGTTGAAATCTACTTCCATAAATTTTGAAGGTCACTTTTGTTTTGGAGTATGAATAATGATATTGTTAATAGAGTAATTCCTCCTTGAAGAGTTACAACACTTTTCACCAATTTTAATCGTTAAATTAATCATAGTAGTTACTACGTACACGTCCTTATCCTCCAAAAGTAAAGTTAACTAATTCTTAATTACTTTATTAGTAGTTTAATACCGAAGGAAATTATTCAACCTAATCTAAAAGCCAGCAAAAAAAAAAATTGATCCTTCCCCATAATTCACACTCAATTACTTTATTAATTTCACATGAATTATTTTCATCTATTTAAATTTAAATTTCTTTCGTCACAATATAACATTTATTATATTCAAGTAGAACATAAAATTCAGAATAAACAATTACATCCCTACATTATAATTGAATTCATTTCTCTTTCTATGCAAACCTAAGGTTCTTATATCAATCCTGACTGACGTGGGTGCTGGCTTTTAGCATTTCAACCTCTTCTCTATGTCTTGGATATTATGCCGGCCATCGTCCCTTTTCTTCAATTGAATACCAAAACAAGTGCCAAAATTCTTCCATGTCATCTCCACACACACAAATTAAGACTTTTTCTTAGGCCACCGCCTTTAAAAATAAACCCCATCTCCTTACTTATTCAATCCCTCATTCTTTTCGTCCCCCTTTATCAATAATCGATCTTAATGAAGGCGGACTTTGAAATGGCCCATGGAACTATGAACATCATCCAACCTCATGAGCCTTGGATTAACTATCCCAGTCCCGTGAATGGGTTCCAAAATAATCCAACCACAAATAGTCCCTTCCCCAATATTGAAAACCGGTTTATAAACTTGGAGAGGAGCGAGCTCTCTCAATGGGTGGAGCACATCACCAAACAACTCATCGACGACTTGCCTGAACCCGCCACCCCCACCACGACAACCACCGAGACATTGCAAGCCTCCGAGGACTATTATATCCCGTCCTCATCCCTTTCCACTGACTTAATTAGTCCGAGAAAAATCAGCATCCGGTCAAGAAGTAGCTATGGTGATAATGGGCACGAGCTCCAATGGGGCAATGAGCTTCAACTCCATGCAGATCATAATAACAACATGAGAACAAGAGAGATGAGTAAGGTCGATGAGCATGGGCTGTCTTTGATCACCGTCCTCTTTGAATGTGCGGTGGCCATCTCCGTTGACAACCTCCCTGAGGCCCATAGTATGCTAGTTGAGCTAACTCAAATGGCCTCACCTTATGGGCCATCATGCGGCGAGCGCGTGGTGGCCTATTTTGGCAAGGCCATGATCAGTAGGGTTATCAACTCGTGGTTGGGCATTTGCTCTCCATTGGTCAACTATAAATGCATTCATAGTGCTTTTCAAGTCTTCAACACCATCTCCCCTTTCATCAAATTTGCCCATTTCACTTCCAACCAAGCCATCCTTGAAGCCTTTCACCGCCGCGATAGGATTCACATTCTTGATCTCGACATCATGCAGGTATATACATACACACATATATATATATATATATATGCCTACACATTTTGAGAATACAGCTAATTTGTTGCAAATTTTGGCTGTTCAGTCAATTATTTATTATCTTTTCAACTTTAATTTCATCTAAATTTTCATTAACTATCATAAATGATCATTTTTCTCCTTATATGACCTCATTTCATTCAGTCTCATTAATTATATTTGTCACACTTTAAGTAAGTAAGCATATCATATAATATTAATAAAGGAAAAATTACATATAACATAATCATATCATATTTAGTTACCAACATGCGAATGTTTGGGAGTAAAAATTGAATAAGATATAAGCAACGATGCCGATAGGATAATTTAGGGAAAAAAACTAGCAAGTACAAAATCAAAAGGCAATAGCTGATAAATTACTTCAAAAATTTTATATTGTCAGGAACCTGAAAGTAACTAGCTACTTACGTACCTCTTAACTAACATATATTATTGAGGTATTTACTAGGGTTTGCAATGGCCAGCTTTGTTTCACATCCTTGCCACACGGATGGAGGGTCCTCCACACGTAAGAATGACCGGCGTGGGCACCTCATTGGAGATTTTGCTGGAGACGGGGAAGCAACTCTCTAGTTTCGCAAAGCGGCTAGGGTTGTTGTTCGAATTTCATCCAATTGTGAGGAAAGTAGGTGAAATTGATGCCTCCATGGTACAAGTACATAGGGGAGAGACGCTAGCCGTTCATTGGCTGCAACATTCGTTATACGATGCAACCGGACCGGATTGGAAGACGATGAAGCTGATTGAAGAACTAGCACCAAGGATTGTGACATTGGTGGAGCAAGACATGTCTCATTGTGGGTCGTTTTTGGACCGGTTTGTTGGGTCACTACATTACTATTCTACCATGTTTGATTCACTAGAGGCATACTTGCCTAGCGACAACCCTAGCAGGCATAAGGTGGAGCATTGCTTGTTTTATAGGGAGATCAACAACATATTGGCGATCGGCGGTCCGGCGAGAAGCGGGGAGGACAAGTTGAGGCAATGGAGGAGTGAGCTTGGGGCAAGAAGTGGGTTCATGCAGGTGGGGATGAGTGGGAACTCAATGGCTCAAGCACAGTTAATTTTGAACATGTTTCCTCCTACGCATGGGTATAGCCTTGTGCAAGGAGATGGGACTATTAGGCTTGGGTGGAAGGATACAAGTTTGTATGTTGCTTCTGCATGGACTTGTTCTAATGCTTCATCAAGATAGTTCACTTTTATTAATTAATTACTTGATTTATTTCTTCGTCTTCATTTTTTATTTTTCATGTATGTTTCCCTTCTTTATGTAGGATGAAAGAATTCTCATTTGCACTTAATGATAATATGTCTAATTAATTTAAGTAGTTTTTACATAGGGATCGATGATATATGCACACAAATGAAGTCTATGAATATGAATATTAGTTTATGAACAAATTAAGCTTGAGTCCTAATTTTGGAGTTGGCCGTTTCCACTCTTTTAATTAGATTTTTTTTTTCTTAAGAAGATATAAAATTTCATGATGCAAAATATATATATAATAATGACAAATTAAGCTGTAATAACTTGATAATAAATATGGGTAAATATCTCCCGTGGGTACATCTATTCAAACGATCTATAAGAAATAAAACACAAAATGATATAACTTGAATTCCCTAAACATTATCAAGATCATTACTACATAAATAACTAATCTTTACAATTCCATAAAAGGTAAAACCTAACACAACCAACCTGATATAAGAATGACTTAACTTATTTGCACAAAATAAACCTAAAAAAAAAGAAAAAAAAATTACCCAATAAAAGACACAAATGGACTACTTTCATTGTTGTTGCTGCCTATTACTATAGTTATCGTTGTCTTTGTGAAATTTTGACAACGACGAGAAATACCGTCTACCACCATTGCATATGCATCGATTAAAACCCACCATGTCACATCACGAGTAGAAACCATATGAAGGCAGATTAAACTTCAAAAATAAGAATTTCACAAAAAAATCTAACCTAAACAAATGCCGCCTCGGTTTATTGATAATGTACCATCAAGTTCATTTGGTTGGACCTTACCCCCAAGGAAAGTCGAATTTCAGCTACCTGCTTAAAAGAGAGAAGTCTTGAATCACTAGATAATGGGGCATACTGGCACAACTTCCATCCTAACAAGAAATCATAAACGATACCATAAGGATAGAACGAGACCGGAAACTTGAAGACAAACAAATTTTAGTGAACTTTACCTGAAGACTAGTTAAATTACTCTATTTATTAACTACATCGCTATGGTATCAATGGAAAGAAAACCTCCAGAATTTGGAGAAGATCACTAAATAATAATAATAATAAGGTAAATGTTGTAAATAATTAAATGGTTATGTCTATTTATGTAATAGGTACTAGGGATAGTTTTGTCCTTTTGTATTCATTAATTATCCCTCCCTATATAAGGGATAATTATCTTTGTAAACCCTAATGATCATATAATAAATCAGACGTATTATTTTTTCTCCCTGCCTCTCCATATTCTCTCTGCATTCTCGTCTACCGAATCTCCTTCACAACACGTTATCAGCACGATCGTCTCCAAATCGGTGATTATTCAAGAGAAGGATCAATTCAACCAAGTAGGTTTTCTAAATTCCAAATTTATTTTATTTATTGATTCAAACCCTAGAATTCATGTTTCTAGAAATTGAACTGCATATTATTTGAAAGTGATGATGAAATTGAAACCGAGGATTATTTATTCTGTAATTATATGGCATGTGTTTTTGTTCTTCTTTTTTCGTACCTTCATGCAATTTAATAAATTGCATATTAAATTGGAACCTACGTATCATGATCATTATAATTAGTTTGTATATTTAATTGTGGTTGTTGTTGACTTTGGTTATTTTTAATTTTTAATATTTGAATTGAATTGGGATAATTATGCATAATAATTGATTTTGTTTTCATATTTTTGAATGAAAAAAACCTATGTATCATGATCATTATAATTAGTTTGTAATCCAGCATGATACAACTTCATGGTCAACCAATTTTGGTTATATATAATTGTGGGTTCTACAAATTTGTGGGTATGCATGTGTGTTTGCGGTTTTGTGAGAAAAAAAAAAAACTGGTTTTAATTCTTTTATTTTGCAACTTGTTGATATTGCCATCTGATCATGGTCACAAATTAATGTTGATGATGTTTGTAAATTAATTGATGTTGTTCATAAAAATTTATTTCCTGCAAATTCTTGGTATTAGTGATATTAGTGCCACATGGTTCTGCAAAACTAGTTGAAAAAAAACCCCAGCATCCAGAAGATGCACGGCTCCAACAGGAGACCTCATCCTCTCCTTGTGGATAGCCCTTATTTTAGGTGCATTTGGCATATTTGAAGAACTCTTTGGATAGCATAAGCCCGGAAATATTGGAGAGCTAATCCTCTCCCTATCTTTCTTGCCACAAAACGGAACAGCCCAGAAGGCTATAAGCTCGAAAAAAATAATAATAAACAAAGGCCTGGAAGGCCTCATAAAAAAAATACTGAGCCCAGAAGACCATCTAGCCCGAAAAATAAGAGAAGAAAATTTTTCTTCTGAGCCCAGCATGCCTCTACCCCCTAACCCAAAATCGATTTGGCCAGCAGCCCATCTCATTTTCGGCCCAGCAGTTTTTAGCGCAGGGCCCAGGCCACTGCACGGCTCTGCTTAGCCAGACCAGACTTTTCAGCTCGGCTCGGCTCGGCTGGCCTGGTTCGGCTCCGCTGGCCTGGCTCGGCTCCGACCAAAAAAAAAAACAGAATCTTCCTTTGCATTCCTCGGGCCTAAAACATACACTCATGTATGCCTGAAGCATTGCAATACCCCTAAATCAAGGACCACAATAACATTTATTTTATACTATCTACGCATATTGTACCTTGTTTACTTGTATGTTTGTTTGTTTATTTCATTATTTACAAGTTATTTACCGATGTTATAAACTACTTGTAAATAAAAGGAACCTGAAGTTTCCTTCATTGATAACCTGAATTATCATACCATGTTATAGAACCTGAAGTTCTCATTAGTTGCTTATGGATGCATTTTTTCCCAAAGCACTAATCCTATTCATTAATCTTTGTAGAACATGGCACATCTCAACAAACTGGATTTTGACGCACTAGAAGTTTCCGGAAGAAACTACTACCAGTGGACTGAAGATGTGAAGCTTCATCTCACTGCCAAGAGAATCTGATCAACCATCCAAGAAGACAATGTGGCTTCTAAGCATCAGAAAGCAGATGCTATGATCCTCATTCGGAGGCATATGGATCGCGCACTGCATCGTGAATACCTGGGTCAAGAGGACCCGAGAGCTTTATGGATTTCACTGGCTAATCGTTTCGATCACCAGAAGGACATATTCTTGCCTGAAGTAAGACATGACCGGCATAACATTCGTATTCTGGATTTTAAATCCGTAAACGAATATAATTCTGAGATATGCCGTATCCGGTCTCTTCTCAAGTATTGTGGGGAGGAACTTACTGAAACCG
This sequence comes from Prinsepia uniflora, assembly GCA_032719365.1. Lineage (NCBI taxonomy): Eukaryota > Viridiplantae > Streptophyta > Magnoliopsida > Rosales > Rosaceae > Prinsepia > Prinsepia uniflora. The sequence continues at coordinate 4,925,146 of CM064874.1, forward strand.
ACCTACTTGAGAAGACTTTCTCCACATTTCCGGCCTCGTGTATTGTCCTGCATCAACTGTCAGGACCCACCCTGGTTTCACCCCAAAAACTGAGGTAAATCCTGCTCCCGTCTGACACCCCGTCACAACACTAAGATAACTACTAAACTACACCGTCAGAAGCAGGAGAAACTATATAAAACATTCCGAAGTCAAAGTTTACAGAGCATAGTACTCACTACAAAAGAAAGAAAACTGGTAACTAGATACACGCACACGGAAAATTTAAAACACTTCGGGGTCGCTCTAGTAACTTCTATGCCTCCGACGCTGCCTCGACGCCGAAACCCCGCTCTAGCTCCACGACCTGGAGGCAATTTAAAACAGAAGGTGTGAGTGGACCATAAATAATAAAAGAATTTCCGAAAACGATTTCACAATAAAACCAGGGTTTTAGCCCTCCGTTTTGAAATCACACATGCATAACCCATTTGCTGAAAACAGATATAAATCACATAAATATTATCATAAAAACATTTACAGAATCATTATAAAAACAGTTATTGAATCATATCATAAACATCATAAAATCCGTATCAGAAAACATAAGTATCAAGCCATAATCATTCGATCAAACCTGCTGGACCTATCCGAGTCTTTAAACTCCCGAGTCTTTAAACTCAATCCAGGCCTCAATAATATCCGAGTCTTTAAACTCCCGAGTCTTTAAACTCAATAGGCCTACGGGGGAAATATCAACATATCCGAGTCTTTAAACTCCCGAGTCTTTAAACTCAATCCGGACCCGTCCCCCGTCAAATATAATCCGGGTCTTTAAACTCAATAACCAGATCCAGCAAATCCAATCAAAACCATTTTAAAACCATTTATCAATCCACATCCAAACCTGAATTTGAAATCACCGGTCTGATGCCCTTCCGGCGTCCAGAACCGTCATTCCGAACCCAAATCCGGAAATCCACCTTTCAACCTTAAAATCAAATCCCGTTACCGAAATCCAATTCCAAAATCGAAAACCCTTTAATCACCAAATCATGTTTCAAAATCCCTTTAGGAACATTTAAACCACTTATCCATTGAAATCCCAATTCCATAGCATCATATTAAGAAATCACACTTTTCTCGTAAAACATGCTGAACACCGAACCTCCTCGAAAAACGTGCAATTATGTAAAACCAACAAAGCATATTTGATAAACATAGAATCATGATTAAAACCATAAGCAAGTAATTAAAAGTAGTTATGCATGCTCGAGTTAAGAGAAAGGGTCCACTCACAGTACCAAGCCCTTAATTGCGTCCCGAACGTCCCGTACGTTCCTCAGCTTCCTCGGGAAGTCCCGATCCTGTCAACAATCACCGAAGTACGTTACTAACACAACTACGAAGGTCCACGTAATTTTCCCCAAAAATCCCCGGGTCCTAAACGTAACGAACCTAAACCCTAAACCTGCAACCTCGCGGAACTAACCTCAAACAACGTCCAAAAAACTCGAAACCAATTCTAATGGACTCGTCACAACACCTAGACCAAAAACCATGTTGACCACTTCCTCAAGAACCACCGCACGCGCCCCCACGCGCCGCCCAAAGTGGCTGCGCGTGGCCTTCACGCGCCAGCTACAGTGTCACTAGTATCCTCTGGTCGACCCTGTTCGAACCAGTCTCTGCCACTCGAACAGGCGTGGCCCGTTCTTCGCCGTCCCGCCACCAAAACTGCTCCTCTCTTCACAATCTTCATCGTCCAGACCTAAGCTACCCATTCCCCTACTCCAAACACCTCGACTCGACCTGTAGCCCGTCGACTCAAGCTCGAACAAAAACCCGAACACTTCCCCTGTTCCACGATCCAGCCAACCCGATCACCCCCCGTCAAGGTGGCTACCTTAAACCCTTCCTAGAACCTCACTGATACTCACCCAACTCACCAAAACTCTCGACTCACTCCCTAAGTCCACGACTTTCGATTTGAAAATCGACGGCAAAACAGAGCATAGAGGAAAAGTTGAGGAATTACCTGCCCTCCGGCCGCCGTCGTGAGGACACGACTCCTCTAGTCCCCCTCTAGCCTCTAGACACCTCCACCGGCCTCGATTGATCGAACACGACAACACTACCACCCAAAACTCCTCTCTGTTCTCTGTTTCCCCCTAGTTTCCCGTGGCTCACAAGTGGCTCAATCTCAGCCCTCCATTTGTTCCAATCTGTTGCACAATTCCCAATGTGCAAAAGACCAAAATACCCTTCTTTTAAACCAAAATTACGATAATGCACCTACCTTTCTAGACCCCTAACTCACTCATCCTAACTCCGATGAATACGTGCCGCCTGTCGTTGAACTCAAGGCGACAAGATCTACCTAACGGTCCTAGGTCAACGTGTCAAAACCCGATCGTACGAAAAGTCAACTTTTCCCCCTATTTTACCCAAATTACGGTTATGCCCTCAACCGTCCGAACATCATAACTTCCTCCTCGGATGTCGGAATCGGGCGTGCCACCTGTCTACGGATTCGTGACGTCCTAAACTACGTCCTGGTCATCGGTCAATACCCAATTGACCTCCCGAACTAAAAGTCAACTATTACCCAGTCCAGGGGCAAAATCATCATTTACTCACTAATTTCCTTAACCCCAGTTCCCGGGACGGGTCGTTACAACCTACCCACCTAAAAAGAATTTCGTCCCCGAAATTCCACAGCTAGTTCCTGACACCTAGGGTCTCCTACCCGGTAAGCAACACTAGGTCAACAAAAACTTCTCCTGGGTTTCCTGTCTATCATCTACACCTTGGGTATTTCACTCCATCCCCAACTACAAGTTCACCACGTCTAGCCCTCTCTCCGTACCACTAAAACTTTATGGTGTACGCAAGGGAAACCCTATGAACAGAAAACAAAGGTATTTTAAAATACCTCATATGGAGTACCCAATAGAAGTCATAGAGTACATCCTCACGTACTACCACCTCACTTCCCGGAACCCAACTCGATTCCTAACCCAGAACAATCTAGTCCAAACAGAAACTCCTACTTACTGGCTCACTCCCTCGGCTGCTACTTCGACCACTTGTCGGATAAATCTACAAAATCCTGAAGGCAAACTCTAGATTGTGGGTTCTCTCCTTCAATAAGCTCATATCGATCAGCTATAGTCACTCATTTCCCGTTTCTTCCGTCATCCTTCAACGGAACTCACCGTAACACTCCAGATCACCTAGGGAAAAAATCCTAGACTCTACCCCGAAATCCAACAACAAAGTAGGTACAACACAACCAAGGATAGTATAATACATGTCCCCGTTCCTGGTGCCGACTGAACCTCCTGCTGAGTCATCAAAAACACTCGGGCCTGGGATCCTGAAGATCTACCACGTCCCCTCGAACTACTAGTGGCACCACCACCTCCTCTAGTGCCCGCTGTCCCTGACGCTGTACTCTGTCCGGGTTCCGCCACTCCTCGGCCTACACCACCCTTCTGTGGCAACAGTGGACACTCACGTTGGAAGTGACCTCGCTCCCCACAGTAGAAACAAACATCCAGACCAGGTCCACCACTCGGTCTCCCTGTAGACGCAATAGACGTAGCACTGGTTTGCGGAGTCGGCTGTGCTCGGTAACCACGGAATCCCGAACTCTGGAAACTACCAGGTCTACCGAAACGATCATCGCCCGACGACGATGCTCCACTGAAGTTACCCCTCTTCGGTGTCCTCTGACTCGAAGCTCCAGAAAAAGATGACTACCGGCGTCGCACCGGAAAACTAGCCTCAACCCTCACCGCAGCGTCCGACAACTCTCAGAGGGTAGTAAACGACCCAGCCGTCACTATGGCTCGAATCTCACCTCGCAGGCCCAACTCAAACCTACGGCACTTCTCGGCTTCAGTAGCCACAAACGCAGGAGCAAACCGAGACAACATCTGAAACTTCTGTTCATACTCAGCCACACTCAGATTACCCTGTTGGAGCTGCAGAAACTCAGCCTCCTTGGCATCTCGGAAAGAAGGAGGGTAATACTGATCTAAAAACCGCTCCCTAAACGTCTCCCAGGTCACCGTGTGGGCATCCCATCCAGACAACTCGAGGGTATACCACCACTCGTACGCCGCACCGTCCAGTAAGAACGTAGCCAGTAACACTCGATCCTCCGGTGGGCAATGCATCACTGCAAAGATCCGCTCAAGTCTCGTGATCCACCTCTGGGCTTCCTCAGGATCTGCCCCACCACTAAAAGTAGTAGCCCCGAGCCGCTGGGCTCACTCAATCGTAGCACTCTCTGTCCCTCTTGCTGCTTCGTCTTCAGGTCGTGGAGAGGGTCTACGTCTCGGAGGCATCGTCAATCGCACACTGAAAGAGGCATAGAAATAGTCAAACAACCTGAACAGAACCTCACAGACCAACAAACCCAACAAACTCGACAAACCTATGCTCTGATACCAATTGTCAGGACCCACCTTGGTTTCACCCCGAAAATCGAGGTAAATCCTGCTCCCGTCTGACACCCCGTCACAACACTAAGATAACTACTAAAATAAACCGTCAGACGCAGGAGAAACTATACAAAATATTCCAAAGTCAAAGTTTACAGAGCATAGTACTCACTACAAAAGAAAGAAAACCGGTAACTAGATACACGCACACGAAAAATTTAAAACACTTCGGGGTCGCTCTCGTAACTTCTATGCCTCCGACGCTGCCTCGACGCCAAAACCCCGCTCTAGCTCCACGACCTGGAGGGCAATTTAAAACAGAAAGTGTGAGTGGACCATAAATAATAAAAGAATTTCCGAAAACGATTTCACAATAAAACCAGGGTTTTAGCCCTCCGTTTTGAAATCACACATGCATAACCCATTTGCTGAAAACAGATATAAATCACATAAAGATTATCATAAAAACATTTGCAGAATCATTATAAAAACAGTTATAGAATCATATCATAAACATCATAAAATCCGTATCAGAAAACATAAGTACCAAGCCATAATCATCCGATCAAACCTGCTGGACCTATCCGAGTCTTTAAACTCCCGAGTCTTTAAACTCAATCCAGGCCTCAATAATATCCGAGTATTTAAACTCCCGAGTCTTTAAACTCAATAGGCCTACGGGGGAAATATCAACATATCCGAGTCTTTAAACTCCCTAGTCTTTAAACTCCAGAGTCTTTAAACTCAATCCGGGCCCGTCCCCCGTCAAATATAATCCGGGTCTTTAAACCCAATAACCGGATCCAGCAAATCCAATCAAAACCATTTGAAAACCATTTATCAATCCACATCCAAACCTGAATTTGAAATCACCGGTCTGATGCCCTTCCGGCGTCCAGAACCGTCATTCCGAACCCAAATCCGGAAATCCACCTTTCAACCTTAAAATTAAATCCCGTTACCGAAATCCAATTCCAAAATCGAAAACCCTTTAATCACCAAATCATGTTTCAAAATCCCCTTAGGAAAATTTAAACCACTTATCCATTGAAATCCCAAATCCATAGCATCATATTCAGAAATCACACTTTTCTCGTAAAACGTGCTGAACACCGAACTTCCTCGAAAAACGTGCAATTATGTAAAACCAACAAAGCATATTTGATAAACATAGAATCATGATTAAGACCATAAGAAAGTATTTAAAAGCAGTTATGCATGCTCGAGTTAAGAGAAAGGGTCCTCTCACAGTACCAATCCCTTAATCGCGTCCCGAACGTCCCGTACGTTCCTCAGCTTCCTCGGGAAGTCCCGATCCTATCAACAATCACCGAAGTACATGACTAAAACAACTACGAAGGTCCACCTAATTTTCCCCAAAAATCCCCGGGTCCTAAACGTAATGAACCTAAACCCTAAACCTGCAACCTCGCGGAACTAAACTCAAACGACGTCTGAACAACTCGAAACCAATTCCAATGGACTCGTCACAACACCTAGACCAAAAACCATGTTGACCACTTCCTCAAGAACCACCGCACGCCCCACCACGGGCCGCCCAAAGTGGCTGCGCGTGGCCTTCACGCGCCAGCTACAGTGTCACCAGCAACCTCCGGTCGACCCGGTTCGAACCAGTCTCTGCCACTCGAACCGGCGTGGCCGGTTCACCGCCGTCCCGCCACCATAACTGCTCCTCTCTTCACCATCTTCATCTTCCAGACCTAAGCTACCTATTCCCCTACTCCAAACACCTCGACTCGACCTGTAGCCCGTCGACTCAAGCTCGAACAAAAACCCGAACACTTCCCCTGTTCCACGATCCAGCCAACCCGATCACCCCCCGTCACGGTGGCTACCTTAAACCCTTCCTAGAACCTCACTGATACTCACCCAACTCACCAAAACTCTCGACTCACTCCCAAAGTCCACGACTTTCGATTTGAAAATCGACGGCAAAACAGAGCATAGAGGAAAAGTTGAGGAATTACCTACCCTCCGGTCGCCGTCGTGAGTTCAGCCGTGAGGACACGACTCCTCTAGTCCACCTCTAGCCTCTAGACACTTCCACCGGCCTCGATTGATCGAACACGATAGCACTACCACCCAAAACTCCTCTCTGTTCTCTGTTTCCCCCTGGTTTCCCGTGGCTCACAACCGCACACACCCACGACCACTGCACCTCCAAACCTCCCTAAATCACTAACTCTCCTTCAATCTCTGGTCACTCTCACACACTCACAAAACTCACACCCTCACCGTGCTTGATCGATTTCACCCCAAATCCCCAATCTCTGTTTTCTCTCTGAGTCGAAGAACACACATACGGGCCCCAATTATTTGGACCCGTGAACCCTAGAAACCTCTAGCCGTCCAACACGTGTCACCATCCTACAACTCCTCTCCCAAGTGGCTCAATCTCAGCCCTTCATTTTTTCCAATCTGTTGCACAAATCCCAATGTGCAAAATACCCTTCTTTTAAACCAAAATTACGATAAGGCCCCTACCTTTCTAGACCCGTAACTCACTCATCCTAACTCCAATGAATACGTGCCGCCTGTCGTTGAACTCAGGACGACGAGATCTACCTAACGGCCCTAGGTCAACGTGTCAAAACCCAATCGTACGAAAAGTCAACTTTTCCCCCCATTTTACCCAAATTACGGTTATGCCCTCAACCGTCCGAACATCATAACTTCCTCCTCGGATGTCGGAATCGGGCGTGTCACCTGTCTACGGATTCGTGACGTCCTAAACTACGTCCTGGTCATCGGTCAATACCCAATTGACCTCACGAACTAAAAGTCAACTATTGCCCAGTCTAGGGGCAAAATCGTCATTTACTCACTAATTTCCTTAACCCCAGTTCCAGGGACGGGTCGTTACATCAAGAATATAGAGAGTGGAAGTTTACCAGGTTTGCAGAGTTGATCACTACTTTATTGCTCGCTGAAAAGAACAATATTTTATTAATGAAGAGTGATCAATCCCGACCTGTGGGTACTAGTGCAACTCCTTTGCCTGAAGCAAATGCTGTTGCACCTCGCGATGCCAACCGTGAGTGGAGAAACAAGGGTCGTGGTAGAGGTGGAGGACGTAACCGTCCAACACATGGTACACACCCCTATGATCGGGTCCATGGTTACCATGCCCCACGTGGTCATGGTAATCGAGGTATAGGCCCACGTGGGGGACACCCCTATGACCGAGCCCAAGATTACCATGCCCCACGTGGTCGTGGTAACCGTGGGCTAGGTCCACGTGGTGGATATCACGCTCCTTCTGGTCCGTGTACTCAAATGTGGATATCACGCTCCTCATGGTAATCCAGAATCAAAACCCACCTGACATATGCTATAAATGTGGAAGTCGCGATCACTGGTCCCGCACCTGTCGTGCATCAGCCCAAATTATTGCCCAGTACCATGTTAGTCGTGGTACTCGAGAGGCTAATTTTGCTGGAGGACCAGTCCCCGCTGATACCATCCTTGTCATTGCTGATTTCCAGACTGCAGCTGGACATGATGAGGATTGAGTTATTTACATAAACATGGATATGATCGACTTTTGTGTCGTTTTTTATGCATATTGTTTTTTTTTTCTTCTTTACTATTTCTGGATATTGTTTGGTGATTCATATTTCTTTTGGACTTATTTTGTTATTTGCTCGAATATTATTCAATCTATTTATTCATTTTTTTTAATAAATGTGATTGTTGATTACTTTAGTTATATTGATGGTTAGGCATGTCAAATGGTGAAGTTTGTTGTCTAGCCGACAGTGCTACTACGCACACTATCCTCCGTGATAGGATATTTTTCACAAACTTAATACCTAACCACACCCCTGTCATAACTATTTCTGGCAAATCAAACTTGATTGAAGGCTCCGGAAGAGCCCAATTTATGTTGTCCAATGGTACCATATTTACCATTGATGAAGCCTTATACTCCCCACGTTCCAGCAAAACGTTATTGAGTTTTAAGGATATTCGAGCTAATAATTATCATGTTGAAACCACAAAAGAAAAGAATGTGGAATATCTTTGCATAACATCCAACTTGTATGGCCGGAAGCGTACGTTGGAGAAATTGAAATGCCTCAGGAGTGGACTCTACATGAACACTATTAGAACCATTAAGGCAAATCACATAGTTAGCCGGAAGCTACCTAACCCTAGAAACTACCTATTATGGCATGACCGATTGGGACACCCCAGTCAAGGTATGATGTGTCGTATCCTCAATACATCACACGGGCATCCCCTTACAAATAAGGACCTTGTGTTTAGTGATACACTATGTCAAGCTTGCTCAATGGGAAAATTGAACACTAGACCATCATATACAAAGATCGATAAAGACTTTGTCCCTTTCTTGTACAGAATACAAGGGGATATTTGTGGACCCATCCAGCCACCATGTGGACCATTTAAATATTTCATGGTTTCTGTTGATGCATCAACGAGGTGGTCACATGTGACTCTATTGTCCACACGCAATGCTGCATTTGCTAAACTTCTTGCCCAAATCAATAAATTAAGGGCCCACCATTCGAATTATCCCATAAAGTCCATCAGACTTGATAATGCCGGTGAGTTTACATCGAAATCTTTCGATGATTATTGTATGTCCCTTGGGATTAGTATTGAACATCCAGTTGCACATGTTCACACCCAGAATGGTCTCGCAGAGGCATTCATTAAACGATTACAAATGATTGCACGGACTTTGGTTATGCGCACCAAGCTCTCAATTTCTGCGTGGGGCTACGCAATTTTGCATGCAGCTATGTTGGTCCAGTTGAGGCCCACTGCCACCCAACCCTATTTCGCGTTACAGCTGGTAACTGGGTACAAACCTGATGTTTCGCACTTATGCGTGTTTGGGTGCGCCGTTTACGTGCCAATTGTGCCGCCACAACGTACAAAAATGGGACCTCAACGCCGGAGGGGCATCTATGTTGGCTATGAATCCCCCTCCATTATTCGTTATTTAGAGCCCTTGACAGGCGATCTCTTTACCGCTCATTTTACGGATTGTCACTTCGATGAGACAGTCTTCCCGCCGTTAGGCGGAGATAAGAACGCCAACGTAGAACGCCAACATTCCTGAAGAACGACGTGAATTGACGTGGAATGTCTCCACTATATCTCATCTTGATCCCCGAACCGCACAAAGTGAGAATGAAGTGCGGAGAATTCTAAATCTACAGAGTGTAGCTAATAATATGCCAGATACTTTCTCTGATCTAGCTAAAGTGACGAGATCACATATACTCGCTGCAAACGTACCTGCAAGGATAGATGTCCCTGTAGGATGCACCATCCCAGATGGACAAAGTACGCCCATGGCAGCTAACCAGTCATATGTCCCTGCCCAGATGTCAGGACCCGTCCCAAATATCGCCACGATACCCGGGACGAACCCTGCTCCCATCTGACAATCACACCTACAGTACCAAAAATAACCTCACTACTACTATAAGCATAACTATCAGACGAAGGAGTAAATATATACAACAGTCAGTCAGAGAATAGTTCTACAAAATGGAAATCCTACAATGCTAGTTCCGCAACGGAAGAACGTCGTAAGCTCTATGCCTCGTTATCTGCCTCAACGCTCACCCTAGCGCTATCACCACGACCTGGAGGGAAAATTTAAAACCAAAAGTGTGAGTGGACTAGAATAACCAAAAGTTTGAAAATCAGTTTATCACTAATTCAAGGTTAAGGAAAAATAAGAATCATTGTTCCCTCCGTTTTGAAAACAGGCATGCCCAACGAAGTACTAACAAAATCATAACATGAAACATCATAAGAAACAGAAACACTATAAAATATCATAAGAAACAGATACACTATAAAATACCATTTTCCGATCAAATCTGCTGGGTCTATCCGAGTCTTTAAACTCAACCAGGCCTTAAATGTAATCAGAGTCTTTAAACTCCTGAGTCTTTAAACTCAATAGGCCTATGGGGGTAATATCATAAATATCCGAGTCTTTAAACTCCCGAGTCTTTAAACTCAATCTGGGCCCGTCCCCCGTCAAAGCAATATCCGGGCCTTTAAACCCATATCCAGATCCAGCAAATCCAATCCAAATTCAACATATAACCATTTCCAATTCCATAACCAAACTCGAATTCGAAATCCCCGGTTCGAAGCCCTTCCGGCGTTCAGAACCGACATTCCGAACCCAAATCCGGAGATCCACTAGTATACCAAAAATCACGTATAATCACCAATCACATTTCATAACCCATTTATCATCATCAGAAAACATTTATAGGGTGAAATCCGCAAATATGGCATCAAAATCCGAAAACTAGTTTTTTTCTCGAAAAACGTGCAAAATCCCGAAAATATCTCGTAAAACGTGCAACCACATCAACCATATAGAAGAATCATTAAGAAGCATAAAACGCATTTAATATCATAAAACATCAATCAAAACAGTTAGGCATGCTCGAAAGAAGAGAAAGAGTCCACTCACAAATCAGAACGAGTCAATCGCGCTCCGTACGCTCCTCGACCGTCTCGGGTGCCTCCCGTCCTGTCAATATACACCAAATAGGGTCACAAGCGCATCCAGGATACCAACCCTAATTTTCCCAATTTTTTGGGAATTAAATAATAGTTTAATCCTAGACCCTAAACCGTCCGGATTCCTGAACCATCCCGTAACTTTGTCCGATCAACTCGAAAATTACACCATTGGATTCCTTAGAACATTTAGAACTGAAACCATGTTGGAAGCTTGGCCGGATTCCTCCCCACGCGCCTCCACGCGCCGACCAAAGTGGCTGCGCGTGGGCCTCACGCGCCTGCTACAGTGCATCCCTAACCTCGATCGAACCCGGTTCATACCAGGGCTGCAACTTAGACCGGCGAGAACCATTCTCCGCCGTCTGGCCACTATTTCATCTCCTCTCTTTTCCTATAGCTTCGTCCAGGCACCAGGAATTCATCCCCCTCACTCTCCTGGTTCGACTCAACCCTCAGCTTCACGACTGAAGCTCGAAAGAAAACACAGACGACCCCCTGTTTTCATTCCCGGCCGTCCAGTGCTTCCCCCTTCACGGTGGCGATTCCTATCTCTCCCTAAGACCTCACTGAGTCACTCCCAACTCACAGAAACCTTCGATTCACCCCAGAAGTCCACGACTTCCCGTTTGAAATCACGGCCAAAACAGAGTACAGAGTACTCGCCGTCGCCTGAACTCCGCCGTGTACTCCCCCGTCACGGCGACCGTCACAACCCACTCCTAGGACCTCCCTAAGCATCACTGTACTCACCAATCCCCTCGATTCGCATCCTACCTTCACGACTTTCAAATTGAAAATCACGGGAAAAACAGAGGAAGAAAACTTACCCTTTGATTCCGTCTCCGCCGTGCACACCGCCGCGTGCCACGGTGTTCGTTGGACTCCCTGCAACCTCCTACGGCTCCTACTGCCTTGATTTGAGCCACCACACGGCGTAGTCACCACCAAACTCTCACTGTCTCCCTGTTTTCCCAGAACTTCGCCGCACCACCACCGTGCCGCCGTGCACGATTCCTCCACCAAAACACGATCACCAGTACAAACACTCCTCTCTGTCACTCTCACCAATCACTCTTCACTCTCCCTTGCACAGAATCGATCAATCCCTCTCAATTTCTCACCCTCTGTTTCTCAGCGTTCAAAGGATTGCACGGTTCGATTTTTGAGCAAAGTGTGGCCGTGCACACTTTGGAATGGTTTAGAACCATCCAGTCACTCCCACGTGTCCATCATCCATAGGCCAGCACAAAAAATCTCTGCCATTTGCCCTTATCTGATTGGCTGAAAGAAAATGACCAAAATACCCCTCAATTGGATAATTACCGTTTTGCCCTCGAACGTTCTTGACCCGTAACTATTTCATCCGACATCCGATGACAGCGTGCCGCCTGTCGTTGTACTCAGGACGTCGAGACCTATCTAACGGTCCTCGGTCTACATGAAAATCACAAGTCCTCCAAAATGTCAACATTTTCCTCATTTACTCAAAATTACGGTAACACCCCCAAACTTCCGAACGTCATAACTTTTCCTCCGATTTTCCGACTCAAACCTGCCACCTGTCTACGATCTCGTGACGTCCTAAACTACGTCACGGTCAAGGGTCAACAGTCATCCAATCGGTAATTCAAACAGTCAACTTTTAGCCTACTATTCACAAGGGCAAAATCGTCCTTTATATACAAAACTTTTACAAAATTACATTTTTACCCTTCCCGATGGTACGGGTTGTTACAATCTACCCCCCTAAAAAGAATTTCGTCCCCGAAATTCAGTGAAACAAATAAGGGTACTGCTCGCGCATTAAGGCCTCGGGTTCCCAAGTAGCTTCTTCGACTTGATGATTTCTCCATAACACCTTAACTAAGGGAACCGTCTTCCGCCGTAAGACCTTATCCTTCCGGTCCAAAATCGCTACTGGTTGCTCTTCAAAACTCAAATCTTCCCTCAGTTCAACTGGTTGTGCTTCCAGAACATGTGAATCATCTCGAATGTACTTCCGAAGCATAGATACATGGAAAACATTATGTACCTTGTCTAAATCTGCTGGTAAAGCTAATCGATATGCAACAGGACCAATCCGTCAATTCCTTTCCAAGGAGATAATTTCAAGAAAACCCAATCGCCTACGGCAAATTCCAAATCTCTGATCCTACGGTCGGCGTAACTTTTCTGTCGGTCTTGAGCTGCCTTCAATCGATCCCTGATCAACGCCACTTTTTCCTGTGTAAGGTCCACCAGTTCAGAAGTAGTCAATCGCCTCTCACCAACCTCAGTCCAACCCAATGGAGTCCGACATTGTCGCCCGTATAACGCCTCATAAGGAGCCATCCCAATGCTCTCCTGATAACTGTTATTATAGGCGAACTCCATCAAAGGTAAATGAGACTCCCACGTACCCTGAAACTGCAAGACACAAGCTCGCATCATATCCTCGAGAATCTGAATAGTCCGCTCAGACTGTCCATCGGTCTGAGGATGAAATGCGGTACTGAAATGCAGCTTTGTCCCAAAAGCTTCCTGTAAACTTTGCCAAAAGCGGGAAGTAAACCTCGGATCTCTATCAGATACTATCGACTCTGGAGTCCCATGCAGCCTAATAATCTCATCTATGAACAACTGTGCAAACTGCGCCAACCTGAAGTTCTCCCGTACTGGCAAGAAATGAGCAGACTTCGTAAGTCTATCCACAATAACCCGCACACCATCGTGTCCTTTTGGTGTTCTGGGCAGCTTGAATACAAAATCCATAGTCAGGTGATCCCATTTCCATTCGGGAATTGGCAAAGGTTGCATTGCTCCATAAGGTCTCTGTCGCTAGGCTTTTACCTGCTGACAAATCAAGCATCTACTGACATACTCTGCAACCTCACGTTCCATTCCCGACCACCAGTAATGCTCCCGTAGTGTACGATACATCTTGGTCCCACTAGGATGCATCGCATAAGCGGAACAGTGAGCCTCATCCAGTATCACCTTCTTCAAAACGTCATCCTCGAGTACGCACAACCGTCCACCTTTAACCAAGGCTCTATCCTCACGAATCTCAAAGTCCTGTCTCTCTCCAGCCTCGACCTCAATCCGAATGATGCCCAGAATAGGGTCCTCAAACTGAGCATCAATAACCTGATCAATCAAAACAGGTCGCACATGAAAACTCGCTAGGAGTGCTCCCTGATCATCCACTGTCAACTCTACTCCCAACCTGCGGAGCTCGACCAACAAAGGTAATCGTACTGTCCTCAAATGTGACAAAGAACTAGCTGACTTCCTGCTCAGAGCATCGGCTACCACATTAGCCTTCCCTGGGTGATACTCAATAGTACAGTCATAGTCCTTAAGCAATTCCAACCATCGGCGCTGTCTCAGATTCAGTTCCTTCTGCGTGAACAAATACTTTAAACTCTTGTGGTCCGTGAAAATCATGCACCTCTCACCGTACAAGTAATGCCGCCAAATCTTCAGTGCATGAACCACCGCTGCCAGTTCCAAGTCATGTGTAGGGTAGTTCATCTCATGGGGTTTCAACTGCCGGGAAGCATAAGCAATCACTTTCCCATGCTGCATCAAGACACAGCCCAAACCTTGCAAAGAAGCGTCACTATACACCTCGAACTCCCCACTATCGTCTGGAAGGGCTAACACGGGAGCAGATGTCAACCGCCTTTTAAGCTCCTGGAAACTCTGTTCACAGTTCTCGTCCCACTCAAATCGAACTCCCTTCCGAGTCAGCCGTGTCAATGGAGCGGCTAGAATAGAAAAGCCCTCAATAAAGCGCCGATAATAACCTGCCAAACCCAGAAAACTCTTGATCTCTGTCACCGTCTTGGCCTGTTCCCATTTTTCTACCGCCTCAACCTTCTGAGGATCCACTTTGATGCCCTCGGCCGAAATCACATGGCCAAGAAATCCAACACTGGTCAACCAGAACTGACACTTACTCAACTTCGCATACAACTGATGTTCCCTCAATGTCTCAAGCACGAGTCTCAGATGTTTCTCATGTGCCTTCGCACTCTTCGAATACACCAAAATGTCATCAATAAAGACGATCACAAAACGATCCAAATATGACCGGAACACTCGGTTCATAAGGTCCATAAAAGCTGCTGGGGCATTAGTCAAACCAAAAGGCATCACAACAAACTCATAATGACCGTACCTAGTCCGGAAGGCTGTCTTCGGTACATCCTCCTCTTTAACCCTCAATTGATGATAACCGGAGCGAAGATCAATCTTCAAAAAGTACTGTGCTCCCTTCAATTGGTCAAACAAATCATCAATCCGGGGTAGGGGATACTTATTCCGAATAGTTACCTTATTCAGCTGTCTGTAATCCACACACAATCTCAATCCTCCGTCCTTTTTCTTGACAAACAATACCGGTGCTCCCCAAGGTGACATACTCAGTCGAATGAATCCCATATCGACCAACTCTTGTAACTGGGCCTTAAGTTCCCTCAATTCTGCAGGTGCCATACGGTAAGGAGTCTGTGAGATAGGCTGTGTGCCTGGAAGAAGATCAATCGTAAACTCGATATCTCGGTGTGGGGGTAGTCCTGGCAACTCCTCGGGAAAAACATCGGGAAACTCCCGTACCACTGGTATATCCTCCGCCCTCACTGGCGTCGCACGCGTATCCACTACATGAGCTATGTAACCTTGGCACCCCTTACGCAACAACTTGCTAGCCTCAAGTGCCGATATAACTCCAGTAGGAACTGCACGCTGATCCCCCTGAAATGTAGTCTCTGGTAATCCGGGACTCCGGAAAGTCACTCTCCTATCGAAGCACTCGATAGAAGCATGATGTCTCGTCAACCAGTCCATACCCAAAATAACATCAAAATCCTCTAGATCCAAAAGTAACAAATCCGCCATCAACGCAACCTCACCTACCAACACCGGACACTCTCTCAACACCTGAGTCACCACTAACACCTCCCCAGTAGGTGTACTCACCCCTAAGGCACACCCCAAGGTAGACACCTCCCTCTCTGTCACCAGACGACAACTCCGGGCTACAAACGAATGCGTAGCCCCGGGATCAATCAAAGCAAAAACAGTGTGGCCATGTATGGTAAGTGTACCTGTCACCACTCCCGGTGCGGATCTGGCCTCCTGCTGCGTCATCGTAAAAACTCGCGCCTGAGGTCCCGATGACCTACCGCGCCCTCTGAAACTGCTCGTGGCACCACCGCCACCCCTAGGGCCTGCTGCCCCCGACACTGAAGCAGTACTCTGCCCAGGTTCTGCTGCACCTCTGCCTGCTCCACCCTCCTGCACTAACAACGGGCACTCCCTCCGAAAGTGTCCGCGCTCTCCACAGTAGTAGCAAGCATCCCTACTGGGTCCACCTGTCTGCCTCCCAGTAGAAGCAACTGAAGTCGCACTCGCCTGAGGAGTCGGCTGTACTCTAGCTCCTCGGAATCCAGAGCCCTGAAAACTGCCTGGTCTGCCATACCGGGCTCCACCAGCCGATGACGAACCACCAAAATTGCCCCGCTTCGGGGTCCTCTGACTCGATGCTCCCGAAAAAAATGCTCTCGGCGCCGCACACTGCCCGAGTACTGTGGTCTGGCCGGCAAACTGGCCTCCACTCTAATAGCAGCATCAGATAACTCCCGGAAAGTAGCAAAAGAGCCGGCTGTCACAATGGCTCTAATCTCTCCTCGAAGACCCAACTCAAACCGGCGGCACTTCTCAGCCTCGGTTGCCACAAATGCAGGAGCGAAATGAGATAGCATCTGGAATCTCTGCTCATACTCAGCAACTGTCAAGTTCCCTTGCTTCAAGTGAAGAAATTCCGCCTCTTTAGCATCCCAGAAAGAACGGGGATAGTACTGATTTAGAAACCGCTCCCGGAAAGTCTCCCATGTCACGGTATGTACATCCCAGCCGGACAACTCCAGCGTGTACCACCACTCATATGCGGCTCCATCTAACAGAAAAGTAGCCAACAAGACCCGGTCCTCTGGAGGACAGTGCATCACCCCAAAAATACACTCAAGCCGAGTGATCCATCGGTGAGCTTCCTCTGGATCGGCCCCACCGCTGAACGTAGTAGCCCCAAGCCTCTGGGCTCTCTCAATCGAAGCACTCTCAATCCCTCTCGCCGCTTCATCTTCAGGTCGTGGAGGGGGTTCACGTCTCGGAGGCATGATCGATCGTACGCTGAAAGAGGCATAAAGTTAGTAAAACAACCTAGACCCAACACAAACCGACAAACCTATGCTCTGATACCAATTGTCAGGACCCGTCCCAAATATCGCCACGATACCCGGGACGAACCCTGCTCCCGTCTGACAATCACACCTACAGTACCAAAAATAACCTCACTACTACTATAAGCATAACTATCAGACGAAGGAGTAAATATATACAACAGTCAGTCAGAGCATAGTTCTACAAAATGGGCACCAAATCCTACAATGCTAGTCCCGCAACGGAAGAACGTCGTAAGCTCTATACCTCGTTATCTGCCTCAACGTTCATCCCAGCGCTATCACCACGACCTGGAGGGAAAATTTAAAACCAAAAGTGTGAGTGGACTAGAATAACCAAAAGTTTGAAAATCAGTTTATCACTAATTCAAGGTTAAGGAAAAATAAGAATCATTGTTCCCTCCGTTTTGAAAACAGGCATGCCCAACGAAGTACTAACAAAATCATAACATGAAACATCATAAGAAACAGAAACACTATAAAATATCATAAGAAACAGATACACTATAAAATACCATTTTTCGATCAAATCTGCTGGGTCTATCCGAGTCTTTAAACTCAACCAGGCCTTAAATGTAATCCGAGTCTTTAAACTCCCGAGTCTTTAATCTCAATAGGCCTATGGGGGTAATATCATAAATATCCGAGTCTTTAAACTCAATCCGGGCCCGTCCCCCATCAAAGCAATATCCGGGTCTTTAAACCCATATCCAGATCCAGAAAATCCAATCCAAATTCAACATATAACCATTTCCAATTCCATAACCAAACTCGAATTCGAAATCCCCGGTTCGAAGCCCTTCTGGCGTTCAGAACCGACATTCCGAACCCAAATCCGGAGATCCACTAGTATACCAAAAATCACGTATAATCACCAATCACATTTCATAACCCATTTATCATCATCAGAAAACATTTATAGGGTGAAATCCGCAAATATGGCATCAAAATCTGAAAACTAGTTTTTTTCTCGAAAAACGTGCAAAATCTCGAAAATATCTCGTAAAACGTGCAACCACATCAACCATATAGAAGCATCATTAAGAAGCATAAAACGCATTTAATATCATAAAACATCAATCAAAACAGTTAGGCATGCTCAAAAGAAGAGAAAGAGTCCACTCACAAATCAGAACGAGTCAATCGCGCTCCGTGCGCTCCTCGACCGTCTCGGGTGCCTCCCGTCCTGTCAATATACACCAAATAGGGTCACAAGCGCATCCAGGATACCAACCCTAATTTTCCCAATTTTCGGGAATTAAATAATAGTTTAATCCTAGACCCTAAACCGTCCGGATTCCCGAACCATCCAGTAACTTTGTCCGATCAACTCGAAAATTATACCATTGGATTCCTTAGAACATTTAGAACTGAAACCATGTTGGAAGCTTGGCCGGATTCCTCCCCACGCGCCTCCACGCGCCGCCCAAAGTGGCTGCGCGTGGGCCTCACGCGCGTGCTACAGTGCATCCCCAACCTCGATCGAACCCGGTTCATACCAGGGCTGCAACTCAGACCGGCGAGAACCATTCTCCGCCGTCCGGCCACTATTTCATCTCCTCTCTTTTCCTATAGCTTCATCCAGGCACCAGGAATTCATCCCCCTCACTCTCCTGGTTCGACTCAACCCTCAGCTTCACGACTGAAGCTCGAAAGAAAACACAGACGACCCCCTGTTTTCCTTCCCGGCCGTCCAGTGCTTCCCCCTTCACGGTGGCGATTCCAATCTCTCCCTAAGACCTCACTGAGTCACTCCCAACTCACAGAAACCTTTGATTCACCCCAGAAGTCCACGACTTCCCGTTTGAACTCACGGCCAAAACAGAGTACAGAGTACTCGCCGTCGCCTGAACTCCGCCGTGTACTCCCCCGTCACGGAGACCGTCACAACCCACTCCTAGGACCTCCCTAAGCATCACTGTACTCAACAATCCCCTCGATTCTCATCCTACCTTCACGACTTTCAAATTGAAAATCACGGGAAAAACAGAGGAAGAAAACTTACCCTTTGATTCCGTCTCCGCCGTGCGCACCGCCGCGTGCCACGGTGTTCGTTGGACTCCCTGCAACCTCCTACGGCTCCTACTGCCTTGATTTGAGCCACCACACGGCGTAGCCACCACCAAACTCTCACTGTCTCCCTGTTTTCCCAGAACTTCGCCGCACCACCACCGTGCCGCCGTGCACGATTCCTCCACCAAAACACGATCACCAGTACAAACACTCCTCTCTGTCACTCTCACCAATCACTCTTCACTCTCCCTTGCACAAAATCGATCAATCCCTCTCAATTTCTCACCCTCTGTTTCTCAGCGTTCAAAGGATTGCACGGTTCGATTTTTGAGCAAAGTGTGGCCGTGCACACTTTGGAATGGTTTAGAACCATCCAGTCACTCCCACGTGTCCATCATCCATAGGCCAGTACAAAAATCTCTGCCATTTGCCCTTATCTGATTGGCTGAAATAAAATGACCAAAATACCCCTCAATTGGATAATTACCGTTTTGCCCTCGAACGTTTTAGACCCGTAACTATTTCATCCGACGTCCGATGACAGCGTGCCGCCTGTCGTTGTACTCAGGACGTCGAGACCTATCTAATGGTCCTCGGTCTACGTGAAAATCACAAGTCCTCCAAAAAGTCAACATTTTCCTCATTTACTCAAAATTACGGTAACGCCCCCAAACTTCCGAACGTCATAACTTTTCCTCCGATTTTCCGACTCAAACCTGCCACCTGTCTACGATCTCGTGACGTCCTAAACTACGTCACGGTCAAGGGTCAACAGTCATCCAATCGGTAATTCAAACAGTCAACTTTTAGCCTACTATTCACAAGGGCAAAATCGTCCTTTATATACAAAACTTTTACAAAATTACATTTTTACCCTTCCCGATGGTACAGGTTGTGGGAAGAGGACAAATTTGGCACAATTGAATCCCTTGGATATCACTATATCATCTGATCCATCTCATGAGATAATTCCGGATTATGGGTCTGTCTTAGAAGAGACGACGTTGGGGGACGTCTCAACGTCTGAACCCATTCCCGAGAATAGAGTGATCTCGATAAACTATGCATGCTTAAATGAGATATGGAATCGGAATGATATTATCATCGATGATATATTTGTATTCGCGGTAGCTACTGAAATAATAACTAGTGATGATATCAAACCTCGCTCCATTGATGAATGCCAACGTAGAGAAGACTGGCTAAAATGGAAAGAAGCAATCCATGTCGAACTTGATTCCTTGACAAAAAGAAAGGTGTATGGACCTGTAGCTCCCACACCTCCCCATGTTAAACCTGTAGGTTTTAAATGGGTATTTGTAAGGAAGCGTAATGAGAAAAACGAGATTGTGAGATACAAAGCTCGTTTAGTGGCGCAAGGATTTTCTCAACGCCCTAGGATTGATTACGAGGAGACATACTCTCCCGTAATGGACATTATAACGTTCCGCCACCTTATCAGTTTGGTAGTTTCCGAAAAACTGAGTATGCAGCTTTTGGATGTGGGCACAGCTTATCTCTATGGGGATCTAGATACAGAGATATATATGAAAGTTCCTGAAGGACTTAGGCTATCTAATTCAAATAGTTCCAGACCATAGAACACGCTCTCCATTCGTTTGAGGCGTTCACTTTACGGATTGAAACAATCCGGACGGATGTGGTATAACCGTCTAAGTGAATATTTGATCAGATTGGGATATGTGAATAATGAATTATGCCGATGCGTGTTTATTAATAAAACAAGTTCCGGGTTTACTATAGTGGCAGTTTATGTAGATGACATGAATCTGATTGGTACTCCTGAAGAGATCCAAGAAACCGCTAAGCACCTGAAGTTAGAATTTGAAATGAAGGATCTTGGGAGAACACACTTCTGTCTCGGCCTGGAGATCGAGCACCGTGCATATGGAATTTTGGTCCATCAATCGAATTACATCCAGAAGATGTTGAGACACTTTAATGAGGATAAAGCAAAACCTTCAAGCACGCTCATGATCATCCGAAGTCTAGATCCTAAAAAGGACCCGTTTCGTCCAGCAGATGATAACGAAGAGATATTGACACCAGAAGTGCCATATCTAAGTGCGATAGGCGCACTGTTGTACTTGGCTCAATGCACTAGACCAGACATTTCATTCGATGTGAACTTGCTAGCTAGGTTTAGCTCTGCGCCAACACGCCGCAACTGGAATGGCATAAAAGACATCTTCCGATACCTTAGAGGTACAACTGATATGGGCTTATTCTATCCCTATGCATCGAGGAATGAATCAAACCCTCTTGGTTCTCGAGATGATGCACGCCTCGTTGTGTCAGGACCCATCCTCAATCCCCCAGGGATTAACGAGGAACGACCCTGATCCTGTATGACACGGAGTGTCAGACAAGGGAAATTTCCAACCTTTGCCCTCTCGGGCTATCAGAGTACGCCAGGATCCGGAGGAGGCATGTGATATCTCGGTCTCTGCTACAGTCCACATCGTATCCAACCTGAAGGGTATTAAAAACAGAAAGACTGTGAGTGGACAAAAATAAAGAGTTTATAAAAACATATTTCATCAAAGACCTTTATACCCTTCACTAAAAAGCATGCATGCATAGTAAAACCATTTATCCAATCACATATGTTTAAACAACCATAATTAGGGTCTCAGCTCCAAGTTCCGTAAATACAAGTCACACGGGCTCCTGCCTAAAACCATTTACAGAAAACCATAACATCATAAACATATGTGGGACCTCAGCCCAAATCCATTTATCATCATAAAACACAATTTCCCAAACCACTTGAAATCATGTTTATCCATTATATTTCATATCCAAGAACCTGTCACGGTAAAATAAAGCTACGCGCTTGCTAACCCGGGTCTCAAACCCAAGTCTCTCCAGGGTCCGCCCAGGTCAATGTCCGTAGATCAATGACTCTCCCTGGAGGTAACGAACCATGCCCATCCTGAGAGTAAGGAACCCAACTGGGGGGCAACTCCACTCAGTCAGTGCTCCGTGACTACTCCGGGGTCCACCCAGGCCAACGACCCTCCCCGTAGGAGACAATCATATATAAAGGATGGCATATGAAAAACTTTTTGAAATCATTCTTTAAATCTTTCAAGGATTCATGCCCGGCCCTTACTAGCCGTCATGAACCATAAAACCTTTCAAGGGTTCATGCCGATTCCTATAAACCGTCATGACCCGTAAAATCCTTTTCAAGGGTTCATGCCAGTTCCCATAAACCGTCATGAACCGTAAATCCATTTTATAACACATAGCTGGGCCCTAGGCCGGTATCCACATACAAACTGGACCTCTGGTCCGAATTGTAAACCAACTGGGCCTTGTGCTCGATATCTCGTTAAATCAAATGGGTCTCATGCCCGATTCCATATTTCCAAATCCGAAATCAATTTAAGAACCAATTGGGCCTCCGGCCCGAGGACGTCACTAAAAGGACTTCGAATCCGAGGGTTTCCAAACAAGTGGGTTTCGAACCCGAGTTTACTTATCAAATCCCAAACCATTTAATGAAATCATATCCAAAACCATAAGTACGAAAAATCAGTGTAAAACCGAAAAATCTCGATTTACGTACAAGCACATAAATCGCCTCGAAATACGTGAAACCATATAATTCACAATCATCCAAATCAACATCATAGAATCATATTCATAATCCATATAAAACATTTATGCATGCATCACAGTTTAGAAATCAAGGT
This sequence comes from Prinsepia uniflora, assembly GCA_032719365.1. Taxonomy (NCBI): domain Eukaryota; kingdom Viridiplantae; phylum Streptophyta; class Magnoliopsida; order Rosales; family Rosaceae; genus Prinsepia; species Prinsepia uniflora. Next base: position 4,948,084 of record CM064874.1, read on the forward strand.
CCACTCACAGACCGTCATATGCTGCAGCCTCGGTTTGCGTGCTGTAAGCGTCACCGGGAAAATTGTCATCACCGGGACTCTTAAACCTGTCCAAATCGTAAAAGAAGGTTACTAACTACTTAATTAACCTCCCACTAAAGCCCCGTAATTTTCCGAATTTTCTAACTATTTTTAAAACCGATCCTAAACCTTCCGATGCCCCAAAGATTATCGAGACGGTGTCCGATCGACACGAAACCAGTCCCAAAATGTTCGTTACATCGAATAGAAGATTTTACATGTTGAACACTTTCCCAAAAAGTGCCTCACGTGCCCCAACGCACCCTAGGAAGGCTCCTGTGCGTGAGACCACGCGCCTAGCTACAGTGTCACCCCTAACCTCTGTCGAACCGGACCGGACCGGCTCGACCGGTTCAACGTTCAAACCTTCCATTTTCAATCCCATTTCAACCTATTTTGATTCTAATCTACTCCTAATCCTATTTCTAATCTTTTAGGCCATTAAAACGGAGCAAAAACCGTAAAACCAGTACCTTCCAAGTTCAACAATGGCGGTCCGATTTCCCTCCGCCGTTCACGGCCATTCCTGGCCATCCCAAGCCCCAAAACTAATCATAATAGTCTTCTAGAGTCCCCAAAAACATAACCTAGTCCTTAGAATTGAACAAAACCCAATAAAACCCAAATTCGAAATTTAAATATTTCCTTACCTCACGGGTTCTCTCCACCGTGACCACCACCATGAGCCACCGTCCAGCCTCTCAGTCCTCAGCCTCTCACACTCCTCACACGGTCAAGATGATGCAAGTAGAGTGATGGTGTGATGGGTGGTGTTTGTGTTATGAAGAAAAATGGAGGAATAGAGGTAATATGGGGGGTTCGGGTTTTGTGAGGAAAAACAAAGAAATGAAGATGATATTTGATCTGATGAGATGAGAGGAGTGAGATAGATTAGATGAGTGGTGAGGATTGAAAGTTAAATGGAATGGATGGCTAGGATTGATTGTTAGAAAAGATTAGATTTTAAAATTAATTAATTAATATTATTTAATTAAACTAGATCCACAAGTTGGGGGATTTGACCAATGGGATGAGTGACACTTCCATAGGTCCACTTAAAATATCTTGGCCAATCAGAAATTGCCAAATCATCAACGTCTCGAAGTACGTGCATAGTGAAATTGAACTTCCGTGACCTATAACTCTCCCGTTCGAAATTCGATTTCAGCATGCCGCCTGTCTATGGATTCGTATCGTCCCGATCTATGTAACGGTCCTTGGCCCTCGGCCATCGGACATCTCAGTCCAAAAGTCAACTATTTGCCCCTTTTAACCAAAATTACCAAAATGCTCCTAAACTTCCGAACGTCATAACTTCTTCCTTGAATTTCGGAATTGAACGTGCCACCTGTCTATGAACTCGTGACGTCATTAACTACGTCACGGTCATCGGTCAAAGTCCATTTGACCGCCAGAATGAAAAGTCAACGTTTTACCCACGTCTAGGGGCAAAACGGTCATTTTGCATCATTCGTCCGATTTCGCCTAACTAATCACCGATTAACCTCAATAATCATGATTAGTCACTAATCTAATCATGGAATTCGGGACGGGTCGTTACACGTTGGGCATGCTGATGCAGGTTACCTATCAGACCCACACAAGGCACGTTCCCAATCCGGTTATGTCTTTACCATTGGGAACACTGCAATATCTTTGAGGTCTACGAAACAGACTCTTGTTGCTACGTCTTCGAATCATGCAGAGATTTCAACCCTGCACGAAGCAGTTCGTGAATGCATATGGCTAAGAGCTATTACTGGGCATATTCGAAGTACATGTGGACTGAATTCCACCCATAATGGACCGACAGTTATCTACGAATATAATGCTGACAGGACTGCCCCCGAAGGGACATTGATAACCGTGACCGGTCCTGCTCCCGTCTGACAAGTCGACTGAAATTCCCCAAATTACCCTCAGTACTTGCTAAACCAGGGATTGTAACGACCCGTCCTCAAATTCCTAGATTAGATTAGCGACTAATCATGATTAGTGAGGCTAATCCGTGATTAGTTGAGCGAAATCGAACGAACGATGCGAAATGACCGTTTTGCCCCTAGTTGTGGCAAAACGTTGACTTTTCGTTCGGGCAGTCAAATGGACATTGACCGATGACCGTGACGTTTTTTGTGACGTCACGAGTTCATAGACAAGTGACACGTTCAATTCCAACGTTCGAGGAGGAAGTTATGACGTTCGGAAGTTTAGGGGCATTTTGGTTAAAAATGGGCAAATGTTGAATTTTTGACCAAGAGGTCCGATGGCCGAAGGCCGAAAACCGTTACGTAGATAAGGATGATACGAATCCATAGACAGGCGGCACGTCGAATTTGGACATTCGACCGCGAAGTTACGGTTCACGGAAGTTCAAATGCACTATTGCACGAATTACGAAACAAGTTAACTTTTGGACTTTAGTGGGGCCCAGATATTTAGTTCCTGCCATATGGATGAGTGACAAGTGTCACCCATCCAATGGACACCATATTTCCTTCATGAACCGTGCAAACCATTCCATTTTCTCCATTTCAAACACACACCCAAAACCCACCCGATCTCACCATTTCTCACCATCTCTATGCAACCCAAAACCCATCCATTTGGACCAGGAGTGAGACTAGAGAGTGGGGAGGCTGCTGGATGCGGTGGTCGGCCCAAGAAGGCGCCGCCGTAGGAGGTGGAGCCACGAACTCGTGCGGGTGCACGGTAAGGCCCAGTCTTTCCTATTTTTCAATTTCTACATTATGCTTGTTTTTGGGTGCCTAGGAAGTGATTATTAGGTTTCTAGGGACTCAATATGAAGCTTTTTAAGGGGTTTAACGGCTGAGAAGCCATGGGAGGGAAAATGGAAAAATTTGGTCGTGAGTTCCATTTTGGAACCATGGGTTTATACGGGTTTTAGGTAGTTTTGTTGATTGGTTTAGATAGGAAATGAAGAAATAGGAATTTAGGGATTAAAATGGGAGCAAACGGACCGAAAACGAAGGAGGAGGGGCACTGAACCGGTCACGCCGGTTCAGCACAGTGATTGGCTGGTTCAGGCCGGTTTTCTGAGGTTGATGATGATGAATAGTAACCTGACCCTTCTAGGGGCTCGTGAGGACGCGTGGGCCATAATTTGGGAAAGTGTTCAACATGAGAAATCTTTTATTCGATGTAGCCAAGATTTTGGGACTGGTCTCGCATCAATCGGACATCGTTTCAATAGCTTTCAGGGTGTCAGAAGGTTTAGGGTCGGTTTAAAAATAGTTAAAAGTTCGGGAAAATCACGGAGCTTTGGTAGGAGGTTAATTAAGTAGTTAGTAACCTTCTATTAAAATTTGGACAGGTTTGGGAGTCCCGGTGACAGTGATCGGCTCGGGAGAGCCTATGGAACGCAAATCGAGGCGGCAGCTCGGACGGTCTGTGAGTGGACCTTGTTTTCTAAATTGGTGCATGCATAAATGTTTATTATATGTTTTAAATACTTTTTTGTGATGCCATGAGTGCATTTTGATGTGTGGTTACGTATAGGCACGTATTTCGAGGTTTCGGCCTTATACGGTGCCTATATGGGTTTGTATTTCTTTATTGGTTCAAATGTTTTGGTTTTGGATTTCTAAAAGGATAAACTCAGGTATGAGACCCATTTGGTTTTGTCTCGGGCATATGACGCTATTTACGACCTTCGGGTCTAAATCGTGGTCGCGACGGGTGTTATGTGCACGACGATCGACGATACGACGCTCGCCTCCGGATTGGGATGTGTTCCTTCCGGAGAGGTCACGATGCACGATTCGTGGTCGGGCAGCCTGAGGAGGCTCGACTTCGGAGTGCTGACGGTTCAGGATAGCGATCGGTGATGAGTGCACCATGATCTTATGGTGGTCGCGTCAGTTGATTCGTTCACAGCGACATACCAGGATTGAGAGCGGTCCTGGATGGATGGTTGCACGCATCACTATGATCGGAGTAGTGACTGACCCTTAGATATCGGGCACGGTGCCCAATTGAGTCATATGTTCGGGCACGAGACCCAATTGTTTTACACTGATGATTTCGGGTCAGGGATCCTAAGTGGATTTCCAAGTTCATGACGGTTTATGGGAACCGGCATGAACTCTGGAAAGGTTATTGTGGTTCATGACTGTTTATGGGAACCGGCATGAACCTTTGTCAGGTCATTCTGGTTCATGACGGTTTATGGGAGCCGGCATGAACCCTGGTTAATGGATGTTATGGATCATGACGGTTCAAGGGAACCGAGCATGAATGTGTATGTTATGTATATATATGTATTCATATACCTTCCTTTACTTCTATTATCTCCTTTGGGGAGGGTCGTTGGCCAGGGTGGACCCCGAAGTAGTCACGGAGCACCGAATGAGTGGAGTCACCCCCCAGGCCGAGTAGTCACGTACCCTGTACGGTGTACGAGGATTGGTACTGGACTGGCCGAGTGGTATCTAGTGATGGTACGTGGGAGGTACCAGTGGTGTGGTTGTACGTGTTGGCATTCGGCTTAGTTCCGACACACTTGGAGTTGTTGTGAACTGGAATTTGAGCTTGATATATGCCGCAGGGTTGGGCTTACCCTGCGAGATGGGATCGTGTTATTGATCTTACGCTACTTTGGGTGCCACCAATTGGCTGTTGATTGGCTCTTTACTAGGGCGGTAAAGCTTAGTGGTGATCAATTTCACTTGAGGTGGTCGAGTGTGGTCAGTGCGACGTGAGACTGTGATGGGACCTCTGAGCACAAATGGGTTTAGCTGATGTACGAGTGTACACGTGTTGCGAGGTCAAAATGTTTCCACGAGGTAGATGTGGAATAAGGATAATTGGAATTTTCGAGAACGAAACTAATGTAAGGAGGGAGGAACGGTTGAGATCTGATCGGTTGGAATTTCGAGGAGGAAATTCTTTAAGGGGGGAAGATTGTAACGACCCGTCCTGGAATTCGGGATTAGATTAGTAACTAATCATGATTAACGGGGTTAATCGGTGATTAGTTGGGTGAAATCGGACGAACAGTGCAAAATGACCGTTTTGCCCCTAGTCGTGGGTAAAACATTGACTTTTAATTCGGACAGTCAAATGGACTTTGACCGATGACCGTGACGTAGTTTGGGACGTCACGAGTTCATAGACAGGTGGCACGTTCGATTCCGACGTTCGAGGTGAAAGTTATGACGTTCGGAAGTTCAAGGTCATTTTCGTAATTTGGACGAAATAAGGGAAAATGTTGACTTTTTGATCGGGAGGTCCGATGGCCAAGGGCCAATGACCGTTAGGAAGGTCTCGATGCCCCGAGTACAATGACAGGCGGCACGCCGAAAATGGACATCGGGTAATCAAGTTACGGGTCACGGATGGTGAGGGGCATTTTGGAAATTTTGAGTAGAAGGGCAAAATGGTAATTTGCCAAGCCCAGTTTGAACAGCCGTGGGTTAGTGCGATGTAATTGTTTAAATTGGACCTTTGATCAAGAAATTGTTTAGGAATTCTCTGAAACAAAGAATTGTTTAAGAAAATTGAGGATAATGGGAGCATGAAGGCACGTTTTGGACAGAGAAGTGGGGCACGGGCAGGTTTTTATAATGGTTTTGGGTCTGTTTTGAGGGAAACAGAGACACAGTAAGTCTGAGTGAGTTTCCCACGGGTTTTGGGTCACAATGCAGCTAACTGAGAGTGTTGGGAGTGAGAGGGATTCATTAGTGTGACTGAGGGCTGAGGGAAATTGTCTGTGCTGGTGAATTGCGGAGCACGGGCCTTTGTTTTACAGAACAGAGCACTGGGCGTGTGGGAGGAATTAATTTGTTCAATCCATTCCTAGGACAATTAAAGGGAGACACAGAATTAGAGAGAACCAGAGTGATGGGTAGAGAGGAGAAACTAGAGGACTGGGTGAGAAAATGCTATGGAAACCCGAAGTTCTTGTTCAAACAAATTCAAAATTTCAACTCGAATTGTAGGCCAACCCAAGCCAAACTGAGGCTCGAATGAGTCTTCTGGAGCCTCATGTAGTCGATCCAAATCGAGTATTGCAAGCTTTGAAGCTCCTGGAGCCATGGACGGACGTCGCGGGTGGCCGGGAAATCGATCTTTGTGTTCGCGCAATTGGAGGTGAGTGTTTGTGGAATTGGATCTCAAATCATCCTTACCATGAGGCTATGATGCTGTACTACCAATTAATTGCAGAATTACTTGGTTATACGATGAATTCAGACGAGGAACTCGTTCGAGAAATTTGGTTTATGACGAGATAGTTAGAGGTACTGACGAATGCAATAGATGTTACAGATCCCTAATTGGACTGGATGCGAAGCTAATGGAGTGTTCAATTGAGCAAAATGGTGTCGAATTGATGGGACACTAGCCGGGTCACCTCGCGGGTTACCAGACCCGTTTTACAGACGATCGGGTAAGGAAGAAGCACTGTGCATGGTATTGTAGCAGCGCGTGGCTCCCACGCGCAGCCGCTTGTGGCGGCGCGTGAGGGCGCGTGGGGCTGATTTTCGAGGTATGTCCAACATGACTTTTGTCCTATACAATGTAACGAACATTTTAGCGTTGGTTTCAAAATTATCGGACACCGTTTCGATGTTATTCCGAGGGTCCGAAGGGTTAGGTTACGTTTTTAATTAACGAATAATTCCCGGAAAATTATGGGAAATTAGTATGTTGTTAATTGAGACCTTAATGACCCGGGAATGTGTTTTTGGACAGGATTTGGGTTTTCTGGAAAATTCTAGAAATTACGGGAATGCGTGCGGCGCGAAACCGAGCCTTAAGAACGGTGTGTGAGTGGACGTTGCTTTCAAAATTTAATGCATGCATAAATATTCCTATGATTTCTATGATTATGATTATGAACTGTGATGATTTCAATTCTCGTATTCATACGTATTTTTGATATGCATACGAAATTGCACGTATTTCGAGATTATGGTTTCTTTTATGATTGATGATGGTTTAATGAATGATTTTATGGGGATTTGTGCGTATTATGTTTCTAAGATGTTGGTTTTCAATTGTGAGTATGGTTTACGGTTTTAACATGTATTTCGAGAATGTCACGGTTTTGCACGTTTTACGAGATTTTGAGTATGTTGTGATTTGATCGTGATTTTGGTGATTATGATTGTGGTTTTGATGTCTTGACCTTGAGATTTGAAATATGAGGTGTTTTCAAGGATTTAAAACGGATTTTGAAAAAGGTGATTTCGGGCTTGTTGCTCGGGGCATAAAAGTAATTTTGATGAACGAGATTTCGGTTTTCGGAAGTTTGAAAACGGATTCTTGGTTTGGGTTCGGGATGATGCTTCCAGATGCCGGCTTACTGAATCATTATTGCGAATTCGAATTCGGGAATGAAAAAGGATTTAATAAAGTGATTTGGTATGATTGTACATGCCCCGTGTGTAATGATGATTTGAATATGATTTGTGAAGTAAGACTTGGGGATTTGAATGTGGAAATTTGGACCATGAGTCTTGTTGTGAAAAAAATGTGATTTCGGGATGGATCCCGCGTTGTTGTGATTAAAAAATGTTTGGGTTTAAAAACCCGGGTGCTATTGCTGGAGCACGTTTTGAGTTTAAAGACTCGGTTAATTGATGACGGGGGAGGGCCCTTAATGAGTTTAAAGACTCGTGAGTTTAAAGACTCGATTACTGCGATACCCCCGAGGCCTATTGATTATGTTCTGAGTTTAAAGACTCGTTGATATCCCGGGAAGGCCTGATTATGCGCATGGTTTTGAGTTTAAAGACTCGGGCGCACTTGATATCCAGCAAAATGATTGGCTTGTGATTTATTGATGATTTCTGGTGTTTTGGTTGAGTTGGGCAGTGGCCCGGTATATGGTTGGTGGTTTTGGATCATGTGGTGCATTTGGTTTGATTCGTGGTTTTGGGCTGAGGCCCGGTGTTTATGATTGCGGGCTAAGACCCGATGGTTGAGAAAGGAAAAATGATTTTGAGTTTCATACGAGCTTTCCTTATGTTGAAATTTGATACACGGTTTTTCTTGTGTAGAAAATGTTAACCCATTGCGAAATGATTTTTGTATGCATGCATTGGTTTTACGCGGAGGGTAAAAACGTCTTTTGTAATTGTTTTTATAAACTGATTTATTTTTGTCCACTCACACCTTTTGGTTTTTTATTGACCCTCCAGGTCGGGGCGCGTTGTGCGAGGCTGATTGTGAGGCGGAGGCATGAGTAAGCACGTGTGGCTATCCCTGGTCTGGCACGTACTGAGGGTAACTTGGGGATTTCAGTCGTCTTTCCAGACGGGAGCAGGACCGGACACGGTTAACAATGCCCTTTTCGGGGGAGGTCCTGTCACGGGCAGCCTAGGGAGGCTCGACTTCGGAGTGCTGACGGTTCAGGATAGCGATCGGTGATGAGTGCACCATGATCTTGTGGTGGTCGCGTCGGTTGATTCGTTCACGGCGACATACCAGGATTGAGAGCGGTCCTGGATGGATGGTTGCACGCATCACTATGATCGAAGTCGTGACTGACCCTTAGATATCGGGCACGGTGCCCAGTTGAGTCATATGTTCGGGCACGAGACCCAATTGTTTTACACTGATGATTTCGGGTCAGGGACCCTAAGTGGATTTCAAAGTTCATGACGGTTTATGGGAACCGGCATGAACCTTTGTCAGGTCATTCTGGTTCATGATAGTTTATGGGAACCGGCATGAACCCTGGTTAATGGATGTTATGGATCATGACGGTTCAAGGGAACCGGGCATGAATGTGTATGTTATGTATATATATGTATTCATATACCTTCCTTTACTTCTATTATCTCCTCTGGGGAGGGTCGTTGGCCTGGGTGGACCCCGGAGTACTCACGGAGCACCGATTGAGTGGAGTCATCCCCCAGTTGGGTTCCTTACTCTCAGGAAGGCTATGGTTACTATTACCTCGGGTAGGGTCAGTGGTCTGCGGACATTGATCTTGACTTTGAGAAGACTTAGATTGAGACCTGGGTAGCACGCACGTAGCTTTGAAAACCGTGACAGGATTGGTTGTGTGAATTATATGTGTATATGATATAAATATGATATATGATATGTGATGTGTGGTTACACAGGTTTCGGGGAGTGGCCCGTACGGTTGAGTCTTTATGGTTCTTTCAATCTTGGTTTTGGGCTTAGTTCCCACCTATGGTTTTTCTGGATAAATGGTTTTCGAATGCATGCATGCTTTTTAGTGAATGGTACAAATTTCTTCTTATGAAATGTTTTATAAACTCTTGTTTTGTCCACTCACAGCTTTTAATGTTTTGACTGCCCTTCAGGTTGACATCGGATGTGGACTGTAGCAGAGACCGAGATATCACATACCTCCTCCGGATCCTGGCGTACTCTGATAGCCCGAGAGGGCAAAGGTCGGAAATATCCCTTGTCTGAAACTTCGTGTCAGACGGAAGCAGGGTCATCCCGCACTAATCCCGTGGGGATTGGGATGGGTCCTGTCAACGTGGTATCAGAGCATAGGATTGCTCGTACGATGCTTATCAGAGCAGGGTTGCTCATGTTACTCTGAATTCCAGAGCGTATTTTGCGTACTACTCCTTACGCAGGTCGAGGATGTGATATCTCAATGGGCTACAGTTCGTGATCAACCCGATGTTGGGGTGCCGATACGATAGTTAGTAGGATTTGATCGTGGAAATTCTTGGTTCGGCATTCGATGCCGGGGTTGCCATAGTTCTATCGTGGATGACAGTGTGGGACCCTATGAAGGGATTATCGTAATAGTATGTTATCGTTTGGATCGTGAGACGGTTAGTTGGGATCGCTTTTCACGATGTCGTGGGATCATTTTGGCGGTAGAATTGGATTAACGTCTTTACAATGTCAAGACTGCGGGGTCGGTTAGATTGTGGATTATACTGCAGTTGGTAGCTTGCGGTTGGGTTCAGAGTGACTCTAGGGGTGATCGGGGAATCCTAAGGTAGGATGTGTATGGTTCAGAAATGTAAGTTGACGAGTGGTTTGACTTGGACGACTATTCGAATTTGGGTTCGTTAGTCAGTCTAGTCATGTCAGCTTTTGATGGAACTGCAATTCGCAGTCGAGGTTATATTTATTGGTTAGACCTAGTTGGTTGTCGTGCTACCACAATTGTGATGGACTGTTGGTGCAGCTAAGGTCATGGGCGACCTGGTAGACGATGTTGGTCGAGTCGAGTTGCGACTGGTTCGTGTTTGGTGGACAAGTTACCAGGGTTGGTACTTGTCGATGGAATCCCAGAGCGGGGATACCGAGTGGTTAATACTGGCGGTTGATTCCGTTGGATGCGGAGTCTGGATATCGAGATGTCTGGTAGTTAGGTCTGCACGAGGTTGTGGCAGACGCTACTATCGATGGACGTAGTCGAGTCTTATCAGGTCGTGTAGACTCAGGTTACCGTGACGATTGTGACGATGGGATTGTCAGTCGTGACGATGATACGGGGTGCGTGAGTAACGCATATGCACGAGCAGTGATTCTGGATTCGACTCGGTTACGGCTGAGTGCGATCGCAGAATGAGATGGGGACGTTCAGGGGACGTTTCCTTTTCTCGTATGAGATGTCAGGGTGACTGTACCTAGAGTTGTTGGGTACGACAGAGGCATAGTTTCTCCTTTTCGAGCAGAGGTACAGGGTCGTCGCTCTGTATGAGCGGAGATCTAGGGTTTCCTGATTCGCACACTTTGTGCTTATACTAGTGTGGATGACTGTGTGCTGATACTAGTGTGGATGATAGTACGTTAGTGCTGGTGCCAGTGATTGTGATGACGTGAGTCACGAGTAGGGATGTGACTTCGTCGTGATGGGCATATGTTTGGTATCTGTGGTCCCAGAGTGGATCTCAGATATAGTTAAATTGGTTAGGGGACACGTGGTTGATGTCCGGGTATGTTATTTCCAATCTTGTTGGAATTTCAGAATCGCGATAGGTTGCGATTGAGGTGACGAGTGGAATGCGGGTTTTCCGCATTAGTAATGAGTATTTCGAAGTTAGGTGACTGAGATTTCTCATTTTCTGCTGGGTGGCAGACGATGTTGGATTACGTGGCATGGTGAACGCAACGAGTTTTGTTCGCATTCACGTAGGATGAATTTTGGCGTCATTGTCAGATGTCATTCTTGATTTTTCCTCGGTGGAAGGACAAGGATTGATACGAGGTAATCAGTGAGAACCCACAGTCTCGGCGTGTCTCGTCGTTGATTAATCTATTTAGATGTGGGAAATGGTTGAGGACTTTGGGCATTATGACGATTCTCGATCGTGACGTTCATGGTCAGGTGATGTAATGATAGGATCTGGATCGTGATCTTGATGATCCATATAGGTGGAGAGCTTATCACTCTTACTTGGATGTTTGAGTTGAGAATGTTGGGACTGAACTTCTTTTCGAGGTAAATCTCATATGGCTGATTACTCGCCTGAGTAGTTGTCCGATGAGTAGTTTTCCGACATGGTCGGATATGGTCAGTCATAGAGATGTGTCGATATTGGGATTGGCTTCCCTATGAAGTCAATCGATAGTATTGTGGTAATTGTTTAAGTGCGTAACCAATAGGTTTCGTTTGGATGCGTCTCGGTAGACGTGAACGAAATTTCGGGTTTTGGAATCAGATTTCTGGATGACGATTCAGGATTTGATTTTTGAACTTGAAAGTGGATTTCTGTATTTGGGTTTTGGAATCGGATTCTGGGTGACGATTTAGGATTTGATTCTAGAGCTTGACTGTGGATTTCCTTTTATGGATTTGGGTTCAGAATGGTTATTCCCAATGCTAGCTTACGAGATAATGATTTCGGATTCGAATTTGGACATGATTATGGATAAGATTTCCTGGTTTGGATTCGGGATTTCTTACAAAATTGTGGATTCGGATTCGGAATTGTGAATAGATGATGGGTTGGAGTTTTGATTTGTCTGATGCTGGATTAGGCAAATGAACTCCATTATTGAAACGTGATTGGCTATGACCTAGGTGGTTGTAGTCTGGTTGATGGATAGATGTATGTATCTTGTGCGTTGTTCGAGGTACGATACGAAACAGGCTGTAGTGTTTGGTGATGGTATATAGGATATACCAGTAGTAGTTGGTGAACGTGATGGTAGTCGGATTGGTTCCGATACCATCAGATTAGTTGAGGTCGTGGACTGGACATTGAATACTGTGTGTTGGGTCATAGTATTTTTTATGGGTCTAGTTACACACAGATCGAGTGAAATGTTGGTAAGTGTATACTTGAGTTGAGTGAGTTGGTGGTTAGTGTAACCACGAGAGAGTATAGTCTCAGTTTCGACTGGCGACTGTCAAGTGGTGACAGTTTGTCGGAAGTGTCAACGAGGATCGTCGAGTGAGGTCTGATGACTCCCGGTGGGAGTAGATATCAGGATAGTTTGGTGATTGAGGAAGGAACTGTCGAGTTGTTATGTCAACGAGAACGGTAGATCTGACAAGTGGTTAGCTCGTAGGATACTCAGGTTGCTCTGATACTGACAAGTGGTGTCAGTACGGAACTTGTGATTACTATCATTCGACGTGGTCGAATGTAGTCGATGCAACATGAGTGTTAGTGTACGTCTGATTGTAGACGAGTTTTATGTTGGCTAGTGGGTGTACTAGTGTACACGTGTCGCGAGATCGATTGTACTTTCCACGAGGTGGATGTGGAATCAAAATAGTTGGGGTTTCGAGAACGAAACTAAATTAAGGAGGGAAGAACGGTTGGATTTAGGTCGGTTGGAATTTCGAGGAAGAAATTAATTAAGGAGGGAAGGTTGTAACGACCCGTCCAAAATTCCTAGATTGGATTAGTGACTAATCACGATTAGTGAGGCTAATCTGTGATTAGTTGAGCGAAATCGGACGAACGATGCGAAATAACCGTTTTGCCCCTGGTCGTGGCAAAACGTTGACTTTTCGTTCGAGCGGTCAAATGGACATTGACCGATGACCGTGACGTAGTTCGTGACGTCACGAGTTCATAGACAGGTGACACGTTCAATTCCGACGTTCGAGGAGGAAGTTTTGACGTTCAGAAGTTTAGGGGCATTTTGGTTAAAAGGGGCAAATGTTTACTTTTTGACCAAGAGGTCCGATGGCCGAAGGCCGAAGATCGTTACGTAGATAAGGACGATACGAATCCATAGACAGGCGGCATGTCGAATTCGGACGTTCGACGACGAAGTTACGGTTCACGGAAGTTCAAATGCACTATTGCATGAATTACGAAACAAGTTAACTTTTGGACTTTAGTGGGGCCCAGATATTTAGTTCCTGCCCTATGGATGAGTGACAAGTGTCACCCATCCAATGGACACCATATTTCCTTCATGCACCGTGCAAACCATTCCATTTTCTCCATTTCAAACACACACCCAAAACCCACCCGATCTCACCATTTCTCTCCATCTCTGTGCAACCCAAAACCCATCCATTTCGACCAGGAGTGAGACCAGAGAGTGGGGAGGCTGTTGGATGTGGTGGCTGGCCCAAGAAGGCACCGTCGTGGGCGGTGGAGCCACGAACCCGTGCGGGTGCACGGTAAGGCCCAATCTTTCCTATTTTTCAATTTCTACATTATGCTTGTTTTTGGGTGCCTAGGAAGTGATTATTAGGTTGCTAGGGACTCAATATGAAGCTTTTTAAGGGGTTTAACGGCTGAGAAGCCATGGGAGGGAAAATGGAAAACTTTGGCCGTGAGTTCCATTTTGGAACCATGGGTTTATACGGGTTTTAGGTAGTTTTGTTGATTGGTTTAGATAGGAAATGAAGAAATAGGAATTTAGGGATTAAAATGGGAGCAAACGGACCGAAAACGAAGGAGGAGGGGCACTGAACCGGTCACGCCGGTTCAGCACAGTGACCGGCCGGTTCAGACCGGTTTTCTGAGGTTGATGATGATGAATAGTAACCTGGCTCTTCTAGGGGCTCGTGAGGACGCGTGGGCCATAATTTGGGAAAGTGTTCAACATGAGAAATCTTCTATTCGATGTAACGAAGATTTTGGGACTGGTCTCGCATCAATCGGACATTATTTCAATAGTTTTTAGGGTGTCGGAAGGTTTAGGGTTGGTTTAAAAATAGTTAAAAGTTCGGGAAAATTACGGGGATTTGGTAGGAGGTTAATTAAGTAGTTAGTAACCTTCTATTAAAATTTGGACAGGTTTGGGAGTCCGGGTGATAGTGATCGGCTCGGGAGAGCCTATGGCACGCAAATTGAGGCGGCAGCTCGAACGGTCTGTGAGTGGACCTTTTTTTCTAAATTGGTGCATGCATAAATGTTTATTATATGTTTTAAATACTTTTTTGTGATGCCATGAGTGCATTTTGATGTGTGGTTACGTATAGGCACGTATTTCGAGGTTTCGGCCTTATACGGTGCTTATACGGGTCTGTATTTCTTTATTGGTTCAAATGATTTGGTTTTGGATTTCTAAAAGGATAAACTTGGGTATGAGACCCATTTGGTTTTGTCTCGGGAATATGACGCTATTTACGACCTTCGGGTCTAAATCGTGGTCGCGGCGGGTGTTATGTGCACGACGATCGATGATACGACGCTCGCCTCCGGATTGGGATGTGTTCCTTCCGGAGAGGTCACGATGCACGATTCATGGTCGGGCAGCCTGGGGAGGCTCGACTTCGGAGTGCTGACGGTTCAGGATAGCGATCGGTGATGAGTGCACCATGATCTTGTGGTGGTCGCGTCGGTTGATTCGTTCACGGCGACATACCAGGATTGAGAGCAGTCCTGGATGGATGGTTGCACGCATCACTATGATCGGAGTCGTGACTGACCCTTAGATATCGGGCACGGTGCCCAGTTGAGTCATATGTTAGGGCACGAGACCCAATTGTTTACACTGATGATTTCGGGTCAGGGACCCTAAGTGGATTTCCAAGTTCATGACGGTTTATGGGAACCGGCATGAACTCTGGAAAGGTTATTGTGGATCATGACGGTTTATGGGAACCGGCATGAACCTTTGTCAGGTCATTCTGGTTCATGACGGTTTATGGGAGCCGGCATGAACCCTGGTTAATGGATGTTATGGATCATGACGGTTCAAGGGAACCGGGCATGAATGTGTATGTTATGTATATATATGTATTCATATACCTTCCTTTACTTCTATTATCTCCTCTGGGGAGGGTCATTGGCTTGGGTGGACACCGGAGTAGTCACGGAGCACCGAATGAGTGGAGTCACCCCCCAGTTGGGTTCCTTACTCTCAGGAAGGCTATGGTTACTATTACCTCGGGTAGGGTCAGTGGTCTGCGGGCATTGATCTTGACTTTGAGAAGACTCGGATTGAGACCTGGGTAGCACGCGCGTAGCTTTGAAAACCGTGATAGGATTGGTGTGTGAATTATATGTGTATATGATATAAATATGATATATGATATGTGATGTGTGGTTACACAGGTTTTGGGCAGTGGCCCGTACGGTTGAGTCTTTATGGTTCTTTCAATCTTGGTTTTGGTCTTAGTTCCCACCTATGGTTTTTCTGGATAAATGGTTTTCGAATGCATGCATGCTTTTTAGTGAAGGGTACAAATGTCTTCTTATGAAATTTTTTATAAACTCTTGTTTTGTCCACTCACAGCTTTTAATGTTTTGACTGCCCTTCAGGTTGACATCGGATGTGGACTGTGGCAGAGACCGAGATATCACATACCTCCTCCGGATCCTGGCGTACTCTGATAGCCCGAGAGGGCAAAGGTCGGAAATATCCCTTGTCTGAAACTTCGTGTCAGACGGAAGCAGGGTCATCCCGCACTAATCCCGGGGGGATTGGGATGGGTCCTGTAAGGGATAGCCACACACGTACTCACTCATGCCTCCGCCTCTCGATCAGCCTCGATCAACGAGCCACGACATGGAGGGTCAATAAAAACACAAAAAGTGTGAGTGGACAAAAATAAATCAGTTTATAAACAGTTACAGAAGACGTTTCTACCCTCCACGAAAAACCAATGCATGCATTCAAAAATCATTTCGCAAACCGTTACATTTTCAACATAAGAAAAATTGTGTACGAAAATCAAATCATTTTCCTTCTCTTCACCTTTGGGTCTTAGCCCGCAAACATAAACACAGGGCCTCTGCCCAAATCATGAATCAAATCCAAGTACGTAACATAATCCAAAAATCCATCAAAACCACATAAACGGGGTCATTGCCCAACACATCCGAAAACATCGGAAATCAACAATAATTCAGAAGTAAATCAATCTGCTGGATCTCAAGTGCGCCCGAGTCTTTAAACTCAAAATCATACGCATAATTAAGCCTTCTCGGGATATCAACGAGTCTTTAAACTCAGAACATATTCAATAGGCCTCGGGGGATATCACAATAACCGAGTCTTTAAACTCAAAACAGTAACCGAGTCTTTAAACTCATCAAGGGCTCTCCCCCATCATCAATTAACTGAGTCTTTAAACTCAAAACGTTATCCAGCGATAGCACTGGGTCTTTAAACCCAAAACCATTTGCAAATCACAACAATCCAGGATCCATCGTGATCCAAATTCCAAATCCAATCCGAAATCACATTTTGTCATAACAGAACTCATGTCCAAATTTCCACATTCAAATCCCCAAAATCTTACTTCACAAAACATAATTAAATCATCATTGAGAACGGGACATGTATAATCATATCAAATCACTTTATCAAACCATCATCCATTCCTGAATTAGAATTCGCAATAACGATTCCGTAAGCTAGCATCCGGAAGCATCATTCCGAACCCAAACCAGAAATTCACTTTCAAGTTTCCGAAAACCGAAATCTCGTTCTTCAAATTACTTTTATGCCTTGGGCATCAAGCCCGAAATCAAATTTTCCAAAATCCGTTTTAAATCTTTGAAATCACATCATATTTCAAATCCCAAGGTCAAAACATCAAATCCATGATCAAATCACAATATGCTCAAAATCTCGTAAAACGTGCAAATCCATAACAATCTCGAAATCCGTGTCAACACCATAAGTCATACTCACAATCATAATCAAACATCCTTAAAACATCATACGCACCAATCAAGTAAAATCGTTCATCACACCCTCATCAAAACATAGGAGAAACCATAGTCTCGAAATACGTGCAGTTTCGTGTTGCATATTAACATACGTATAAATACAGAAATCGAAATCACCACAAGTCACAATCATAATCATAGCAATCAAAGAAACATTTATGCATGCATTAAATTTTTGAAAGCAAGGTCCACTCACATATCGTCCACAACGCCTGTTTCCCGCGCTGCACGCATTTCCGTAATTTCTGAAATTTTCCAGAAATCTCAAATCCTGTTTGAAATCATTCTTTAGTGTCACTAAGGACTCAAATAACAGCATACTAATTTCTCATAATTTTCTGGGAATCAAACGTTAATTAAAAACGTAACATAAACCTTCGGACCCTCGAAACAATATCGAAATGGTGTCCGATCAATTCGAAATCAACGCTAAAATGTTCATTACATTGTATAGGAAAAAAATCGTGTTGAACTCACCTCGAAAATTGGGTCTACGCGCCCTCACGCGCCGCCATGAGTGGCTGCGCGTGAAACTCATGCGCCAGCTACAGTGCAAGCTACAGTCGTCGTCCCAACCTGTCTGACTGTGAAACGGGTCCGGTTTGCCCGCGAGGCGACCCGATTAGAATCCTGTCAATTCCAACTTAATTTCATCAATTCAGTGAGCCAAAAGGATCGCCGTGTGTCTAATTAGGGTTCTGTGACCTCAACTACGTAAGAACTCACCTGAATCCAGACGATTCGAAGTCGAACTTCGAAGAACAGGTGGGTACTGTTCAATCTTCCAACTCGACCAACCACGATTGTTTTCTTGAAATTGACCCACTCAGAAGCTTCATAGGGTTCGTATGAACTTGTTTCTCATGTCAATTTATCCCTTAAACTCCTCCAAATTCACGACTCAAGTTCGATTTTCTTCTCGGTCACCAGGTCCATTCAGAGTAAAAAACAGCATCAACTCTCTTCCCTTTTGCACGGGATCGACTTGAATTGATCCCAGAGGACTCAATGAGGCCTTAATTTTCCATGGGCTGGCCTACATTTTGAAATTGAATTCTCACTCTCTCTTCAATCCGTTTCGGATTTTTGACTTCTTCTCTCACCATTTTCATCCCAATCCTTCCTCTCTCAATCTCCAAACTCTGCCCTCCCTCTCTTCAGTCTTTCTCCAGCCTCATTTGCTCTCCATTCCCTCTTGGGAAGGTCGATCACGCCATATTCAAAGTATCTGTTTGTTTTAATTTATTTTTCCAATTTTCAGAAGCACCAGCACAGTATTCCCAGCCCACTACATGACAAGACCCGCCCCGATCCTCTCTGGGACCACATGGGGACGTGCCCTGCTCCCGTCTGACACCCAAAATAATGTTCCAGTTTTAACCTTAAACGCTCAAATGCATAAAAACCAAATTAAAGTTTTACATCAAATCCGAAATAAACAGATGTCAGACAAGGAATGAAATCCAAACTACAAGTTGCGAGCACTACTCTAACATAAACCTGCGGGTACACCGCCCAACAGGGGTTCAGGTACGCAGAAGTGGATCTATGCCTCAGCCTCAGGTTCCTCCTCTACCTCATTAGCACGACCTGGAGGGGTTACCAAAACATCAAGGGTGAGTGGGCCGAAACTCAAGTTTATAAAATCATTTAGTAAGTAAAACATATAATTTACCCCTTCGTTTTCCAAACATGCATGCATCAGAATTTAAAAACCATAATTCATATAATATGTATCATAAGGCATATAATAAAACTATAAACATAATTTTAGCCACTGCACTATACACTCCAATCCGACATCCCCGATGTCTGACGTCCCTGACGTCAAATAAGGTCACAATCACAAGGCTACGCGTGCCACTCAGGTCTCAATTCCGAGTTCAATCCCCGAACCCCGTTCGGGTACAGCATCCCCGATGCTTAGCGTCATAGACGCTGGACGTTCTAGACGTCCGTGACCACTCCGGGGTACCTCATCCGGAGGAGACAGTATAATAAGAATGGATCTATACAGTGCAGGACCAAATACATTTTATTGATATCCACATGCAAAGCATATATATATACATAGATAAAATCCAACCAATCCTTAAGTTTCTTCAGACGGGTCTCAAGCCCAAATGCCGTGAAACGTGCCATAACCATAATTTCCATATCATTAAAACCATTATTTGTTTTTAGCATGTGAATATGTATAATAAACCAGAAAACATTTATGCACGCAAGGGTTTAAGAAAACGGCCCACTCACAGTACAATCATGCTGAAATCTGAACGTATACCCTCGTTCTGGTACAATTGTACAATCCCTGTCATATCCAAAGTATACGTAAAGGTCAATACAAACCCCTAACATTCAACCATGAAACCCTAGACCGAAACCGGCCCGGAAAAGCCGCCCGAACGCGCTTCCTGAGGCAATAAACCTCAAATTGACCAACTTAATGATCTTCGATCGACCCGAAACCACCGCCATTGGATCCGGATCGTCGAAACCTAAAGAATGGTGGTGGTCCCACCAAAAGTACTGTTCACACGCGCCCACACGCGCCAGTCAACGCGTCGGTCAACGCAGGAACAGTCCCTACTGACGTCATCGCTGACGTCACTGCTGACGTCAGCATGACGTCCTGCTGACGTCATCTGACAGCTGTCAGGTCTGACATGTCAGACTCTGACAGGTGCCATGTGTCAACACTCGATTGGTCCACCTCACTGATCTGTTAGGCCACGTGTCAGATCTGACATGTGCCACGTGTCAGCACGGCGCTGGTCCACGTCACTGGCATGTCAGTGACACGTGGCAGTCCCAGATTGGGCCACGTCACTGACATGTCAGTGCTGACTGTGCACTGACATGTGACACGTGTCGGCTCACGAGTGGTCCACGTCACCTGACAGGTCTGACAGGGTGCCACATCATCACCTCTGTCCTCAGACGGGTCGACCCGTATCTCTGCAACTTGGGTCGATCAGACCCGCGATCATGACCCGGTCACCATTTCATCATTTCTCAATCATTTTTGTTCAGGTTTGTTCCTAACTACTCGTCTTAATCCCAGAAACAGTTCTAGCTAATTAAAATCAATAAACAAGGGCTGAATCGAAGACTTACCTCGATGAACAGACCCGGGTTCCCGTCGCCGTTTAACCACCGTTCAGGTCACCTCAGACCACGAAATCACGTCCTAAAGTTTCCTACCAGTCCATTGAATCGAATAGGATCAATAGAACACGACAAAACACGTTGGAAAACAGGCTTCCATTTTCTGAGTTTTAAAGCGGTTTCGGGTTAGGAACCACCTACCTTGCCGCCGTCTGCCGCCGTTCACCGCCGTCTCTCAGCCTCACCAGTGAGTCCCCCACACGCAGACACAGAGAATGGGTGATGAGCTGGGGTGTTTGTTCGAAATGGACAGAATGTGCATTTCGGGTAGGAAATATAAAGAATGGAGGGAAAGGAAACGGACGGTCCAGATTTGATCTCAAGGATGAGATCAATGGTTCAGATTAGATCTGGGGTACTTCAAATCAATGGCTGAGATCAAAAGTGGATTTTAATGCTATTTAATCCCATAGTGGATCTGATCCAATCTAGCCAATGGGTGAGTGACACTTGTCACTCATCTAGGTGTCCTCCAATCAGAATGTCAGAATAAAATATTTGACACGAAAACCGAGACACGAACCTCCCGATTTCACGTTTCTGACCATAACTTCCTCGTACGAAGTCCGATTTCGGCGTGCCGCCTGTCTACGGACTCAGGACGTCGAGACTTACCTAACGGTCCTTGAGTCATGTGAAAATTAGTTGTCAAACGAAAAGTCAACATTTTCCCCCCCAAAGTCCAAATTACGGTAATGCCCCTGAACTTCCGATAGTCATAACTTTTTCCCTGATCGTCCAAATTGGACGTTCCACCTGTCTATGAACTCGTGACGTCCCGAACTACGTCACGGTCACTGGTTAAAGTCCATTTGACCCACCAATCAAAAAGTCAACAATTTGGCCATACCATTCACAAGGGTAAAAACGTCAATTCATATATTAAATTACAATATTCAAATCTTCGAATTTCCGGGGTGTTACACTACACGCCCGTGCTCTGTGTTCTGTTTCCCCCTCCATTTCCAAGCACACTACTTCATTTTTTTAAGTTTCCCACCATCACACAATCTCACATACTGGGCACTTGCCTCCACTGTCTCTGTTTTTCACTTCCAACCGCACCAAGCATTAAAGAACCAGCCCGTGCTCTGCCTTCAGCACGCCCATGTTTCCCACTCAGCCCATCCATCCACAATCCACCTCCCTCAGTGACAATTTGCACTTGATTCTGTTAAACAACCTCTTAACAGATTAAACAATTCACACAAAAACCATCACGGCTGATTTCAAACTGAAACAGTCAAATTACCATTTTGCGCTCACTTTGACAATTTACCAAAATGCCCTTCAAGCTTCTAGACCCGTAACTTGGTCATCTGAACTCCGATTGACGCGTGCCGCCTGTCTATGGATTCAGCGTCTCAAGACCTTCCTAAAGGCCTTCGAATTGTGTGCAAAATAGTGGTCAACCAAAAAGTCAACATTTTCCCCTTTTCGTCCTAATTACGAAAATGCCCTTGAACTTCCGAACATCATAACTTCCTCCTCGAACGTCGAAATCGAGCGTGCCACCTATCTATGAACTCGTGACGTCCTGAACTACGTCACAGTCATCGGTTAAAGTCCGTTTGACCGCCCGAGCAAAAAGTCAACCATTCGCCCACTTTCCAGGGGCAAAATCGTCATTTTCTTCAAATTTTCCAAATTTTCCCTTTTCCGAAAGTCCGGGTCGTTACAAATGCTGCCTGCATAGAGCAGATGAATACCGGTTTCATTAAGGGAGACAACACCAAGCATATTGCACCGAAGTTCTTCTTTAACCAACAACAGCAAGAACATCGGAAGATTGAGATCAAGGCAATACGATCTCAAGATAATCATGCAGACTTGTTCACCAAGTCATTACCAAAGACCACATTCCAGCAGCATGTGCGAGGTATTGGTTTACGTAGACTGGCTGATCTACCTAATCTGTAGTTTTCAGGGGGAGTCAATATCAGGGGGAGTATCCTGAAGTATACTAAGTGTCCAGAAGTATACTAAGTATCCCGAAGTATATTCACATGATCATCGTGTACTCTTTTGCCCTACGACCAGGGTTATTTTGTCCCATTGGGTTTTGTTACCTGGCTAGGTTTTAATGAGACACATTTTGGTATGAGCACCCCGTTAACAATGCATCCTGAAGATGCTATGATTTGACTCATATGCATTTGCACATCTTTTCCCTTCAACCACGGGTTTTTCCCACTGGATTTACTGGGTAAGGTTTTGGTGGAGCAACACTAATGCATTTTATCTCAAATGCGGATTATCTACCCGTATTCTAGAAGAGACGATATCAGCTACCTCAGAAGATTCCGATGTGATCACCTATACGCACGTTGCACTCTTTTTCCTTCGACTAGGGTTATTTTTGTCCCATAAGATTTTTGTTACTTGGAAAGGTTTTAACGAGGCAACATATAAGTGTGTAGCCAAGCAGTTTCATTACATGAAATATCCAAGGGGGAGTGTTGTAAATAGTTAAATGGTTATGTCTATTTATGTAATAGGTACTAGGGGTAGTTTTGTCCTTTTGTATTCATTAATTATCCCTCCCTATATAAGGGATAATTATCTTTGTAAACCCTAATGATCATATAATAAATCAGACGTATTATTTTTTCTCCCTGCCTCTCCATATTCTCTCTGCATTCTCATCTACCGAATCTCCTTCACAACAGTAAAATCTTTTTTAGAGAGAGCGGCTACGTTTTCATTTTTTTTTTTTAACAAAGTCGACGCTTTGCATATAAATAAAAGGTTACGTCCAATCACTGATTAATTACCACGCAATAAACAAAACGATTTCAATTATCCCACGTCAACTAAGTTTATTAACTGAAATTTTCTATGTTTAAATATTTGATTGAAGGTGATAAAAATATATAGGACAAACAGTTCACGATATGTCTCTAAATTTTACATTAATTTTAAATTTTTTTAAAATATTATTATTAATAGTAAACATTCTACAATGTGTAAGGACAATTATTTTTGGGTTAAATTTCTCCATGATTTTTATTAAGAATAAGGTTAAAATTATCTTATTATATGTGTTTTTTTTAACATTGATAAACTTAACAAAATGACTATCTTTATATATTTAGATAAGTTTAAAAATATATGCTACTAATAATAAAATTTAAAGACGATAATTAAAATTAGCGTAAAACTCAAGTGTATACATAGATATATATATATATATATATATATACATAGATATATATATATACATAGATATATATATATATATA
Organism: Prinsepia uniflora; assembly: GCA_032719365.1. Lineage (NCBI taxonomy): Eukaryota > Viridiplantae > Streptophyta > Magnoliopsida > Rosales > Rosaceae > Prinsepia > Prinsepia uniflora. The sequence goes on from CM064874.1 coordinate 4,971,617, forward strand.
TATACATATATATATATATATTTGAATGCAGAAACGGATCCTAATTCCTCCTCATTTGTATTTTCTTAACACAAAATTAAGCGTCTTCCTTGTATTTATTTATATCTGTATCCAAGAAAAGTTATTTATTAAAATTTTATATGTTGGACTATTTTATTCGAAAGAACAAATTTTTCAAAGAATTAACTTCTTCCTTGCTAACCAATATGCACTTACCTTTCTATCTCAAATTTGTAGACAAAATAAAAGCAACATAATTACCACGCAATGAAGCATCATCAGTCTCGAATCCGACACTCCCTTTACGAGTTCACAGAAAAAAAAGTTCTCAAGTATTCAATTTAGACTGTCGGAAGCTACATAGGAGTGCCAAAATCGTTACTCCCACATATTTATATGGTGCCATTGGCCCCTTGATGATATTCCTTTCAAAGAAAAACACAACAATATATAACTACATACATATATATATATATATATATATTATTTTTTACTTAAGAATTGTGTTGTCCATGTCCATGCAGGGTGCCCAGGTGCATGTGAAAAGTGCTGCCTTTGCACTCTAGTTCGGACAAGGCCAGTCTCTGCAAGATGCTGTGAAGAGGGTGAGGCACCACCCATCAACATTGTGCTTGATATTTTACTTGGAAAGAATTTTCTGAATAAAATCATGGCAGTGAAAAAATGTCAAGTTTCCGCCTTTAATTGCAAATCCAATACCCCAGATGAATCTCAGTGAATAAAATGAAAGCTCATAATGCCAAACAATCATTTGGTCCACAAGCTTGTATTGTACAACCCTAGTAACTTTGATCTTACAAAATATGGCACAATACTTCTCCTTTTTTCTTTTCTTTTCGAGGCAAAAGGCAAGCTGAAGCACACAAAAGGTTACATTGTTTCTGTCTTTTTTAAGAGAGAGCTGACTACAAATATAACATAACAGAAAAAAGGTGGTGACCAGAACATTGAAGCAGTTTGCCCACGCCACCACCATTACCATCACTGGGTGCAAAATTTCGAGTTTGGTATCCCACGAAAATATCTATGACTTCACAGTCTGCAAGTGCAAACAGCCAACAAATCCTTCGGTTTATATATCAATCCTAATGCACATATTTCAAAAGACTAATGCTCTCTCTTGTAAATTTTTTGAAGAAGCATATGCCAGAATCATATTCATGTTTTGCATTTTATGAATCATATTCAAGCTTCCATATTAGATGGATCTCACCATTCTCAAACAAATCAAAGTACCATGCTTTTGATTTAGATGAACTTTTTGAAGAACCAGTCGTATGGGGAAAGGCATGTCCAGAAAGTGAGGAATAAACTAAGGGGAGGGAGAGCAAGATAATTGACATAAAGGGCTCGTTTGGTTAGCAATATGGGATTGGAGAACTCATAAAATTCAAGGTATTTTAAAGGTTGGGAATGGTTTTTGTTCTTGGGGGATTATTTTACATGAAGAAGACTTATCATATCCAAATATCCTCAAAATGGTAGGATTTGAAGAGGTAAGTTTTCTTCTACGTCTGATCCCCCAAGAATATTGAAAACCATTCACTCTTACTTTCAAAATAGCTTGAATTTTATGAGTTCTCCAATCCAATCTAATTATTCCCACTAAACAAGCCCAAAAGTGATTAAAGGAGGAAGCATATACCTTCAGGTACTTTTTGTGAATCCTTAATGCCTCATTACATGCCTTTTTAGCATCCAGATTTCCAATTATATCACCTAAGATCTGGGACAAAGTTGAACTATGAGATGAAGAAGAGATGAAGACACAAGAAACAGCATAAATGATGAGAGTAAGAGAGAGAAACAGACATTGACAACATCATCGAGACCCTTAGCCTCCTTTAAAAGCTGCTTATTTTTTGTCTCAAGAACACTTGCTAGAAGGAAAACGGAAAGTGCACCATGCTTCTCTGTGTATCCTGTCTTGACAATGTTCCTCTCAAACTTGCCATACTTGTTTAGTTCTTTGTCATTTATGTTAGGCGGTGTAGCACCAGCATTTGATACTTCATATGATGAGAAAATGTTTGGGTTGTATTCCATGGCCCACATCAGCTGAAACCAATCTATATTACTGTCTTAAATCAAGCTTATGAATGAAGAGCAAAGAAAGAAACTCCAATATGTTAATTGCATTGAGATTCATGAAACCTAAAATTTGAATTCACATCAGAAATGTATAGCATGAATACTAGTGGTATCTCATTCATCATCAGTAAGGAAGTAGCAACTTATCAAGAAACCCACTTAGGGAAATGAGTCAAGTTTTCCTCCTCACCTCCCAAAGATAGAGTGAATCCACAAAAGAAAACTCTCGCCGGAACAGGACCAACAGCATCCGAATGGCAAATAAATACTCCCCACCATCTAACTCCTCTGTCAATAAGGAGTTTTAGCTGAGTAACACGGATATATGTTTGTGGGCATGCATTGAGCAATTCTTACCAAGATGCTGATGAAGTTTAGGATCAATAGTTTTGATTACTTGGGCTAGTGTACCCAGTTGAGATTGCACCCCTATCGAACTAGCACTGCACCTAAAATTTTCTCTCTGTTTTCCAAACAAAAGCAGGAATCTGAATTATACCCTAACAGAAGCAGCAAAAATCATCAAACAAATCGTTTAAAGAAGACAAATAATCAACTTCAAGGCTCCGGAAGACGACTCAACACTTCTTAAATTCATGTCATGCCAGGAATTCTATAAGAATGGAATTCAAAACACCAAATGAACGAAAAAAAAATTGAGTTTTTAATAAGTAGATGAACCCAACCAACTATTCCGCTGAGTAAACTTGGAACACCTTTTCAGTAATCTATTGTCTAAGGAAATGGCATTGAACAAATTAAGGACGCTAGTTTTAAGAGTTGATCTAATGATAGAAACTTGCCTTCTTCTAACCTACTTTAGTGACTGAAACTGAATCAATTTTCCTTTATTTACTGCAGCGCATGACAGATTCAGCTCAGCCATTCATGTTGCCACTGACTAGAGGACGTTCATTTATTATATCGTCAAGAATTCTATTATAGTGTTCTATAAGAAATCAATTTCCATAATGCCTTCTAGGGCTTTAAATTTTTACCTTAACTTATTATCCATTCTCAGGACATTTTTCTCAACTTCCCAAAAGTGTGTACCATCACTTCAGCCCTTCCTCTGGTCCTTCTAAAGCCTTCTACTAATAATTCATTTTGGTGTTCTGACATCCATTCTAGACATAATGAATTTGCGTAGTCAGGATACAGTTATTTTCATTCAATTTGTAATCGCCGTACAAGGAATACCAAAAAATAACAAGATTAAAATTGCTCATCATGGTCCTAGTAGGCAATTACTAGAGCCCAGATAAACTAATTATTATCTAACGCCTGTCTGGAAACACTCCTAAGCCATAACAACTTCATGGACAATGAATCGATGCTACTCCATTAAAACAAGCAATCCAAATCCAATAACAATATCATTAACATAAGAAAGAAAATATACCAGCCTTCTCATTGCACGTTCAAAACACCAAAAGGCATCTGCTTCATTTTCAATAAGAATTACCATTGGCGAGCATATGTCATTCATTCCTGCTCAAAAACGACTGTCACTTCATAATGTTCAACTTGGATAGAATATCACTGAGATTCAGAAATACTCACCTTGAACATAACCAATATCATTGTCCACCCAAGCATAAACTGAAAGAATGTCCCAAAGTTTTGCCTGATTAGCTACACTCTCATAAAAGACAAGTGATCGATCTGTGCGAACAACATCCAAACCTACAAGCCAAATCCCCAGTTGAGTTAAACACTGTTAGATGTTAACAGAAGTTAAAATAGCCTTAGGATACCAAAATAGATAATGTTCAGGATTAAACAATTAAAAGAGTGACAAAAGAAAAAAAAATCAGAAAATATTTCAGTATATGCATGGAACAGAATTTAAAACAAATGGATAAATTGACATCAGAACAGAAGTTCAAACGTTCCCAAAGAAAACATGTAATATATGTCCGTCAAGAAAAGAAAAAACAGAAGTGTCAATTTAGGTCTTTTTCTGATTTTTCTTCCTCATGTAATAAGTTCATGGACAATTGTTAATCATTTTAAATTTAAACAAGAGTCAAAAGAGTGAGAAACCTGTACCACTAGAACAACCAAAAAGTGAGAGATTGTATCAAGTGGTAAAGGGTAGGTTGAATAATAGGCTCACAATTTATCAAAAATAGTCTTGGAACACATATGCTATAGAAATGTACCAATTTGATGCAAGAAAAGCTTCCACTGAATAACTTTCTTGTCTGAAACAGCATGGTTTGCACTCCCTCCATTGTTTATATTGCCATTTTCTGAATCTTCTATTGGTTGGCCATCATCCGTGATGACTGGTGTAGTGACAAACTTTCCAGTGCCAATAACTGGAACCATCTTTTGGCATTCAGCTTTCCATTTGAAATATTGCTCCCTAAAATGGCCAATTTCATACATGAAGTCACCATATTCAATCAGAACAAAGAATACAGGATGGAAAGCATGCCATAGGATATTTTATTTAGAAAAAGTAATCAACAAAACGAAGGAAGGGAATATGGGGAACAACCTACAACCTATACCTTTATTGAAACTCAGATGCAGAATTATTCAAAACTTTTAAGCTAAGGCTTGAACAAGGGGAACAGCTCACAAAACAAAGGTTCATTGGTCTATTGAACTCTAGAAAGATGAAGATCAGACAAGTATGGATGGTCTGAAGGCCATGAAAGGCACCGCTTCCCCACCCCCACCCCCCTCCTATTTTTGAAACTACAGCACAGACTAAGGTATAACAATAAAAATCATGCTAAGAAGAAAAAACCCTTCTTGTAACCATCTAAGTTCCCAAAATATATCACTATAGAGAATTTCAAAACTTGAAGAGCCAGGGTGGATCATGAGATACAATAATTTCATGTTAAAATAGCATTATGAGGAGTGAAGAGAACATAAAAGTATCATGAATATAGTGATTATATGGTGAGTCATTTTCTACATATTAATTGTAATTAAACATATGTATTACCTCCTGTGCTGCCTGAGCTCATTTCGTTCATCGAAGGTACTATTGGGATCAAAGCAACCTAACAAGAATTCCCATACTAAACCCTTAATTGCAGGATGGACACCCTATTGTAATATGGTGTTTGTTAAGTATCAGAACAAACACAAAGATAAAAAAAAAAATCTCCCCAACCCCAAATAAATCCCAACATAAAACGTTGCAAATAGGAGAAGCTTACCCCTCGTTGGATTCTTCTAAGCACTTTGGCTATATCCAAGTGACCATCTTCAGAAAAGGCAGCATGCCATCTTCTTGCACTAAGTGTTTTCCCAGCCTGCAAAAGTTGATAATTTTAAGCATGGATCATACGCTTATCAGAAGTGCAATACGCCATAGAAGTACAAGATAATCATTTCATACTTCAATTGAGCATTATTGCTGCATAACATAAACTTTTCAAAGGAAAACACTAGAATAATATCTTAGTTATAGTCTTCCATAAGGTGATGCTGAATTGAATTGTCATATCAAACTAAAAATATATAAACAAGATAAAGTGAAAGGGACATACCCTGAGCCTAAATTTGGTCTTCGGAATATCGACTTGGCATTCTTTTCTAATTGGATAGAAAGCGTCCAACTCAGCTGTTGAAGCTTTCCTCATAAAAAAGAACGCCATTGTCTCTTACAACCAAACATCCAAGACTTATCAATTCGATCACTTTGGTTTTTCTTTAGCTGGGCACCCAAATACAATAAAGAATCAGTACCACTTGAACATAAAAACCAGAAGCAATAAAAAAAAATAATGCCACATATAAAGGAACGAAAATAACATATAGGATTCCCAATATCACCACCACTTATCACATGCCCAAAATCGCAAACTTTCTCAAAACTATATTTTGTCAATGTTTAACTTTTCGCATTTCAATATCTCAAATTCAATCTATAAGAATAAGATGAACCCAAAATCCACTTGTTTACCATAATCTAGACTTCATCAATCAAACGAAATATAATTTAACCCTTTAAGCATTCGAAGATCATGAAAAACATTGTGAACCCCCTACCCTATAACAAAATTCCCATGAAAAAGAGAAACCCAGATTCTTTATGTCTCATGTCATTGTTTTCTGCATATATCACATGCATACCAAACATAAAGCATCGGATTCCTACCATCTAACTCCCACGTCAAGTTCGAATCCTCCAACAAAAACCATAGAAGAAAAAAACATGTAGATTTATGTACCTTCACTACATGGAGTGTTAGAAATTCATATTGTAATTGTAAATGCTGCGACCTCTTTGAGCTTTCTTCAAGATGATAAAAATCAGACAGGAAAGGAGAGAGAAAATGGGAGCGAAGAAAAGGCGAGAAAAAGGCCGTTCTGCATAGATTTCTTGCGTTTTAACGGTAAATGTAATTTCGTTCTTTTTTCATCCATTTTAGGAAGCGGCATGGACTCTGTCAAAACGGAAACGGTTGGGGCCAATGTTAAATAAAGTATAAATAAAGGTTTATTGTAAATAAAGAAATAAGTAAGGGCACGCAAGAAAAAAAGAATTATCCTTACAGATTGGTGGCCAATAGCATTCACGATGATAGGCATTCCTGGGTCATGCAGTCCGCAGCGGATTACTGCTTAGCATGAACAAAACCCTATTTCAACACATCTCAAACCTATCTATGCCTCCTGCCGCACGCATCTCATCCGACTCCTGTGCTCGAGTTTTTTCAGATCCTCTAAAAAATGCCGTTCAAGAGATACGTCGAGATCGGACGAGTGGCCCTTGTCAACTACGGGAAAGACTACGGCAGGCTTGTCGTGATCGTCGATGTCCTCGACCAAAATAGGGTATGTTCTCGCGTTTATTTGCGCAGATGCCTTTGTGCTTAATCCATTTTGTTTCTAAGTTTTCTATTTTACACTAAATTAAATTGGTTACTGCTTAGAAATCATGGGTATGTGTTTGTTGTTTGTTCAATGTGGAAGATTTATTGAAATTTATATTGAATTTTCATGAATGACTGAGAAAATAATCAGATCCTGAATTTAAGTATGTTAAGCTGTATTAAGTTTGCTTTATGATGTTAAATATTAATTTATTTATTTTTAAGAATTTAGCTGACCTGCTGTTTATTTTGCAGGCTCTTGTTGATTCCCCTGACATGGTGAGAACTCAAATGAATTTCAAGAGGCTTACACTCACCGATATCACAATTGACATCAAAAGGGTTCCTAAGAAGAAGGTTCTGATTGCTGCAATGGAGGCTGCTGGTGAGGTTTGAGTTAATATGGAAAGATGAGAATTGAAGTTGTCTTCCTTTTCTTCTTTGCTTATTCCTAACTGAATTGAGTTTTCATGTTATCTTTGGCAGACGTAAAGAACAAATGGGAAAAAAGCTCTTGGGGCAGAAAGCTGATAGTGCAGAAGAGAAGAGCTGCGCTTACTGATTTTGATAGGTTTAAGCTCATGTTGGCCAAGATCAAGGTGTGCTATTTGTCTAGGCTTATTATTATTTTGTATCTTAATAAGCTTTTGTTCAATGCATGTTGTTTTGTAGCTTAATAAGCGCTTATTCAATGCATGTGAGGATGACCAAGTCTTGGTTATGATTTCCCTACTTATTCCCCTCCCAGTTCCCAATTTTGTATGTTAGAGAGCGTCGACAATGTTAGTCATTACTTGTCTGTGAGAGCTGAGAGGGCCTGGCCTTGCAATTTCTACCAGAAACTAAATTGTTTCTGTAGTTTCGATTGAGGAGCTTGTGCCTTCAGTTTTTTCTAGTATGATTAATATCTTGGTTTATCACTTTCCCAATATAAGACTGCATCTTAGTTCATGCTTACGAAATGCATGAACCTATTGGTGAAAAAGTAATCAGTTTAAGTTCTGGAAATCAGATCTCATGACCACATGATCTCTGTCCTTCCTTATATGTTGTCACAACTTCGCTCTCTGGTATCATAATGTGATGTATGTTTTGTTTTGTGTATGTGCAGAGGGCTGGAATCGTTAGGCGGGAGCTAGCTAAGCTAAAAAAGGAGGCAGCGGCCTGAATTACAGATTTGAAGGCGCCTTAGTTTTGCAGTTGTCACTGTAGATTGGTTTGTTTCTATTTATGGTTTAATTGGTAGTGGTGGCAGCAATTGATATTTTGGTTTAGAAATTTAGATCATAGCTATTTATGGGACCAGCCACAAATGATTATCTCTAGAGACCATATGTACTGATTTTCTTTGAAATGAAATTGCGTTACAAATTAATCCTTTTATGTTGAGCCATATTTATTGGCAATTTGATTAGCTCATTTTCCAAATCTTGGAATTTTCATCTCCTACAAGGATTTTACTTAACGGTGATATACATCAACTAAATGTGGTGCAATTCTTGAAGTTGCCGATTTGAGATCGACATTCAAATGAATTTTACTTAAAAAAGTCCCCAATTCAATTTCCACGGACATCGTGACAAGGAAAGTAACGGCGTGTGGACAAACAACTCCCGCTTCCATATTGCCCAATAAGAATACAAGTTAAAGCATAAAAACAAGAGGATTTTGCATTTACGGGGTAGGCATGTTTTACATATCTTCTTTCTCATTCTTTTAAAGCACAAACAACTCCCGCTTCCATATTGCCCAAAGGCTTTGTTCGGTTGAAACTTGAAATGATTGATAGAATGAAGCGTCGGAACTTGTTGGTAACAGAACAGAACCTACATATCTTCTTTCTCATTCTTTTAAATTTAAAAAAGAATCCAAAAATCCAATAAAAGAAAGCTTATGGACAAGGTTAAAACAAATCTAGACAAACCAAAGACGATAAAGAGGGGGTGGGGGGTGGGTGGGTGGGGTGGTGTTGGGGCGGGTGTTGGACCAAAACAGAGCATCTGAGCAATATTACAAGGAACTTCAAAGTTTTAAACACTTGCCAGCCACCTTGACCAACAAAAGACCTAAGAGTCGCCACAACCGGCGAAGCTGGTGAGCTGCTTTTGGAAACAATCTCACTCGGACGATAACGGCATGGACGGGCTACGAAACTTTAACTGCACTGTCTCTCCCATTCCAAAGAAGCAGGGCAATTCCAGATTGTACCTCTTTGAATTTCATGAAAGGGCAATGAACTTTCCTATCACACAAATGAGTACCAAGGTTGGTTGAAGTTTACCGTTGATGAAGGTTACATGACCAAGCTTGAGATTTAATGTTGAACAGACGACGATTTCCATGGAATCTTGATGAAACAAATAATATTCTCTCTTGAATGAGCAACTTTGATGAAGGATCTGAAGCTATCACATGGGCAGCTGCATAAACAGAAAAAAGCCTAAGAATTCAGTTAACACATCTACAAGAGTCATTCATCATCTCTGCGGAAAGAGAAGCATGGATTCTACACGTAAGATACTCGATAGTTGGACAGAACAAGCACTGCTATGGGTAGATTCACATTTGTCTCTCAGATTTGAGTAGGGTATACTTAAAACATTAACATATAGCTAACACATATTTCCAATTTTCGTCTCTTCATCAACAGGATTGAAATGAAAAATTACGATTTAAGTGAAAAATTATAATTGAAGTCTCTAAATTCACAACAGGGTTTCTTCTTTCTTACAAAAAAAAAAATAAAAACCAGATTAAGGGGTTGTTAGCCTTCAATGAAATTGCATGCAATGAGGCCCATCCACTATTGGATCCTGTGCACAAGAATTAATGACTCAGAAACGTACTATTTCTCGTTATGTCATTACAAAAGATGTGCACCTTTTATTCAATATAAACATAGCAATTTAGGCATCACCATTTCCATTAAAGCTCAATGTAAACCTCACCTTCTTGAACTTAAAAAGGAGCTTCGAGTGATTCATCCCAAACTTCTACACTTCCATTGGAGGCATTCTCACCATCTTCTTCCATTGACAGCCTTATATATTCTCTGTGTGCAAACCGGTCCCACTCTGTCAAAGTTGGATCTTCACGTTCCTGCACACACCAAAATGCCAGTGTGCACCATTATTATTCCAGCAAACTAAACCAGAATTTTTCAATCTCAATTTCTAATATATAGCCACAAAATTGATCAAAACACAAATATTGGCAAATACCTGACGAATAAGAAATGGGTCGCGGCTTTCAAAAGCTATAAACTTATTGAGATTGAAAAGTATATTGAAAACATTTCCTGAAAGTTTGCAAGCTTTCAAATCAGCTAGTGTGAGATAATCTTCCCTCTGCAAGTTAGATGTCAAAAGTAGTCATGTCCAATGAATAACTGAAAGTAAGATATGGCATTCAGTTATACAATAACAATAACAACGGGTGACAAGGATGATACAAACCTCTGGTGAAATCATGTCGACTATTTGACACAAAATATCTTCGAATAGAACAGGTTCTTGGGCCATGCATTCCATACGATGTAGCTGTTCTTCATAAAAGAACTGCAACTCATTGGGTGTAAGGACTCCATTTCCGTCCAAATCTATACATTTAAACCTACAAAAGGAGATTTGACTAAATAAAAATGGGAAAAAATAGGCAAAAAAGACAATTTACTGGGAGCATATCATCAGAAAACCAATGTTTTTACTGCAGGCATTAATTGTCTCCAAGAATTCAATTGTTGCTAAACATCTCATATTTAAAAACACTAGCATTCCAACATGCACTCCAGGCATATCAGATTAGCATAAGTCACATGCAGACTTTTACTTATGCAAAATGGAGTGATTCATAATCTTTGAAATCAAATGCCACTGATAATTCCAGAAAGTGGGAAGTTAAAAATCAAAACTCATGAGAAATTTACAGAAAATGGGACTTTAAATGCATTGCAGAAGAGGGCATTTCAAAGATTGGCTAAATGGTTGAAACCGTCCCACAAATTTACCATAATTTTAGCAACCGTCCTTATATTTCAATATTAGTGACCCCCGTCCCTGAACTTTACCCTAATGTTTCCGCTAGTTCCTCCATCTATTTTTCAAACTAATTCAGTTCAGAAAAAGGGCAAAATTGTCGATTCAGGTGCATCCACGTGCTTTTTATTAATGAAATTTGTTTGAAAAATAGATAAGAGCGACTAATAGAAATATTAGGGTAAAGTTCAGTGACGAGAGACACTATATGGACGGGTTTTCTATGGTAAAGTTCAGGGGCAATGCAACTATCTAGCCTTTATAATATCACACCAACCTCCAAGTTTTGGATTAACATGTTAAATATAGATTCACTATTTCTCGGTTAGATATAGTGACTACTTCCACTAGAAAACAGGAACGCTGAATCTGTTTCTAAAACACCAAGACTTCCATGCCATATGGAACTACCCCATGTTAAAATGGAAAAAGAATGAAACAAGAAAAATTTACCAATACTCAAGGCTAGGCTCACATGACTTATCCTCCTCTGACAGCATGAAGTACACAAAATCCTCGTAACCCATCTTCCCTTCAACCTTGCTAGTAAACTTCCTCGGAATCTAATGGAATTGAGCAAGTACATGATCAACGTGACCATTTAATAAAAATAATTTGTCAATCTCATTTTCTATAGAAGTTTGTAGAGGAAGCTCATATATACCAACCTGAGAAAATATCCTATCAACGATCCTATACGTAAGGGCATGGTTACCATATTTAATGAGGTTCTCTTTGTCGATCAAGAAATCATGGTCCGTGTCCAGCTCCCAAAATTTGCAATATATAACATAGAAATGTTCATATGAGAAGTACCTGAAATTTGGAAGACAAATTGTTGATAACATGGTTCAGTATTTTTATTAATAAAAAATAGAAAGGAGTTTGAAACTCACTGAAAGCAATTTGTGGCCAGGGGCAAGCCACACCCGTTGCAGGGATTAGGCCCACCCTTAGGGTATGGGGACAACTCTTGGTATTTATAAAAAAAAAAATTGAAAGTTCTTTTCGTGTTCACTTTCAAAAATCTAACTAAAATGCTTTACTGATTGATTACTTCTAATTGGCTATTCATATGTTCTTCCCAAATATAATTCAGCCAAAATTTACTCTCAAAGTACAAATGTTCAAACTATTAATCCAAAATCAGAACTTTCGAAAATATTTGTTACCCTTACCCCATTCGCTCCCCCAAACACACATTATATATAAGTAATGAAGCGACTATGCTTTAGAGGATATCAGAAGGCAGCTAACTCTAATTTTGACTTGAAAATTCATGTTCCAATGAACAACAAACCTCAGTACTTTGTTAATGTCCTCTTCCTCATCTGCATGTTGCATGGCAGCAATTAGATTTCCTCGTTTCAGCTCCCTGAGTGTAAGACGACCATTTCCTGATCTATTGATGTAGTAAAAGATTCTGTATATTACAGTTTCAGCTGCAGCATTAAGAATGAAGGTAATGTAAGCAAACTTATGTATTAGAAAAAAGGTACAAAGAGTACAATCACTTACTGCACTGACAAAGGGGACAAAAAATCATCTTATATACAAAAATAGCAAGGCTAATGAAACAATGTATACTTTTTATGGTAACATTAAGGACCTAAAACTACCGTACATTACATCTCTGATCTCCAACATTTGTTTATAGAAAGAATTGCTCAAGTAAACAAGAGTTTTTGCAAAAGATTCTGATAAAAATCTTCTAGCTTTACAAATTCCTATCCCAAAAAATAGGCATACCAGAAAAGGACAAGATATCTTAACAAGATATAACTAGGAATTCAGAAACAGTCTCTTTTCAATAATCAACACAATAATGCGACCAATTCTGATAAGTGATTGGAAACCTTACTTTGGGCTGAAATATATAAAAATGAACAATCATTATTGCATTCACTTAGCAGTATGAAATGCATACCATATCTTTCTTGAAATTCAGGAGTTCCATGTAAAAATTCCAACCCTGGATGGGTTGCCACAAGCTCTAGAAGAATGGGTTTGAAGTCTACCTGCATTGAGGATGAAGAAAACAAATGAGAAGAGAGAATGCGGAACCAAACAGTCTGAAATTATTGGCACATAACTGACAGAAGTCATCTAACAGAGCAGAATGGAAATGGAACAGAAGGCAATTTTCCTATACCAAATAGAAAAAATAATTTTATATTAAACCTGAGTAAGGTAATTGCAATTAGACTGCTTCAGAATTTTAAATATTTGAGTTGCTGTATCCATAGTCAGCATATTGCCGTCAACCCAATATCTGACGAATGCATCCCTACAAAAAAATTATGTAAATCAGAAAAGAAATAAAAATATGAAACAAAAAGAAAAGTAAATATAGACTTGTATAAGGCATTTGTGGAGTCCTAGTTGAAAAAGTAACAGACGCTTGTCTATTGATTAAGAAAATAAAAGAAAAGAAAAAACAGAGGGTAGAAGAATTGAAAATAATATTTACAGTGGAAATATCTGGGAAACAACTGGAGTCAAATAAAAATTACAACTCTTCATAAGGCCCAAATATAAACAATGGGAAATAAACTACAAACAGGACTTCATGTTTCTCTATTCTTGTCACTTAGGAAGCTCTATTACTTCACTTTACAAATTTTTCTTTATTTTTGAAAGAGAGAGCTCCATAACATAATTGGCCAACAACAAACACTTGAGAAAAAGCATTTCATAGACATTTTCTTTCCCACCTAACAAACTGAGGTCCAATAGAGACTGGTTCTAATTTTTTCATGAGGTCAATTACATTTTCTGCATACCTGGTCACTATACCGCTGCAACTAGTATCTATCTTTCTAAAGATAGATAGAGAGAAGAATGCTGGCAACTTGCATAACTCCTTTGTAACCAACTTAAACTCTGCATAACCATAAAAATATCATTAACTCCTTGCTTTCAATGGATTTGATTTCACTAATCTCTGGGAAGTGAATTGGCAAGGGAAGAGAACGAGAGGGACAGACTGATATCCTGGTTTTTTGATTTTTTAAAAGGAGAGTTACAAAATCTGATCAACATCTCACCATGCAGTTGCAATCCATCCATATGACCACTGAAATGATCATTAATTCTAGAAAGACAATGCTCCTTAAGTTCATTTGGTGGTGGACGACCATTTCGAAAATAGAACTGCACGAATATTAAATCATGCAACATAACAAATCCTCAATATTTAAAGCATAAAAAGACATCAGCATTTAAGTTCACAACTAAATTTTCGACCTCACAATATATAAATAATAACTAAAGAGCAATTAGAAAGGGCTCGACCTGAGGAATGGCTTCTCGCACTGGTTCACTAACCAATTTTAGTGGAGAGCGCAGAGAAGGACTAGTTTTCAGCTTTGAAAACCGTGGAGAACCAGAGGAACTTCTTGGTGAAAGTGGAGGTGTACTTCCAGCTGGAAACATGGAAGGTAACGAATTGCTCCCAGCAGCATTTGCGCTTGAAGAGTTCCCAGGGGCATTAATAGGATTTCCTGCAATTGCATCATCTACTAGAGATTTCACCTATCAAATCAAACCGCAAAACACTATCAGATAACATAAACTTATTCCAATACCTTAAATGACCCAATATACAGTGACTCAGCCTACCAAAATCAAAGACGAATAATATTCAAATTTACAAAATCTTTACTACTACTGGTAAAGGTAGAATAATAAGCTCACACCAACCAAGCATGAACTATAAGCTATAGCTTTATGGACCAGAAATGCACATTAATGACAAAAGCTGCAAAAATAGAAAGAAAAAAGTAAGCAATTTACCAAACGACCAGTCTGAGGAAGCGAAAGCCACTGCGCGAACAAATCCTCGGCGATTTGGGGACTCGTTTTAAGAGCAAGCGAAGACAATTCCGGTAGCTGTAAAAGCTCAGGATCCAAAGAACCAACATCCCCTACTACTGCGTCTATATCCATTGAAAACTCAGTTCTTCAATTCCAAAAATCATCACAATCGGTGACTGCCCTCTCACAATCCCTACTTTCCCTCGTCCCTATCACAATCCTAATTTTCCCTCGTCCTCAATTTCATCAGGAAAAGTAAAAACCTAGGTCGCAAAACAAACAGTCAGAACAAAGAACCTTACTTTGAATTGAAAGAAAAACCCTAGATTCCGATTAGACTAGGATTCAATAGGCGGTACCAAATCCCCTCCGATGCTCTCTCAGAACGCAAATTTGCTTCAGAGAACACTAAGAGACCTCCGGGGTGTAACCGGACATTGAGTTCCGGGAACCACAGCGGAAATCGGAAAATTGGTGTCTGAAGGTGAAGACTTGGGAAGACTGAGAGGGTCTTTTCGGGTAGCAGGGGAGAAGAGAATAGAAGAGAGAGATTGTAAGAAGTGAAGAAGGCAAAGGTTTTTCGAAGGCTAAAAATAGAGGAACGGCGGAGCTTGCGGATGAGCGCCACGTGTGGTTTTAAATTACGGAAACTGCCGCCGGCTCCCGGAGACTTGCCCGTCAAGAGTCTTGACTCTTACTTTGTGTATGTGATTGAACGAGAGGGCATGATCTCACACCAAGCCTCTCTTCCATAATTTTCCATTTGCTCAATTTCTGAACAGGAAGAAATAAATTTTATTTCCAATATTTTTATGTAAACAAGAGATATGAGCATTTCAATGGTGTTATTTAATAAGATATATAATAAAGCGATAACCATAAAAGGAAGTACAAAAAGTTCTATCTATTTAAAAAATGACTTATTATCAGATTAGGATATATTCTTTATAATTATTATACAATACATGTCTATCAAAATTCAATTTTAAATGATTAAGTAAGAGGAACAAAGGATGGTAATACGAGATGAACAAGATAGATAACAACGCCAACGTTAAAAATATAATGTTAGAATCTCGCATTATTCTGAAATTTATATTTTTTTTCTTCTATAAAGTATATATTCGCATGAAACAAAGAACCTGAAAATACAAATTTGTTTCCATGTACACCATGTTAGATATGTTTCCATACATGTCATAAGAATTCAAAATAAAGAGAATAATAATGGAGTTATAATATTTCCAACTATAATTTATATTTTATATATATTAAGAGTGTTGTCGTATTTATATAGAGAATAATGATGGAATAATAATTGTAATTATTACCTTATCAGTGCGATAACGGTTTATTAACTACTAGATGGAATGTTTTGCATATAAATATGGATAAATATGTACCATCATGGTTAGTACGAGCAAAAACGTAATTTATTCACATCGAGAATGATTGTTACCCTCAGAATTTCAGAGTGGTACTTCTTTCATTCCGTGTGGACCTCCTCCTCAAGTGTGTGACCATCTATTCTCTTCCGTAGTTAAAGATTGGGGGTAGGTATGGCACATGAGGAACTTCCATTGTCCACCGTATACCTTCCTACTCTATCATCGTTTGTAACGTGATTAAGCTAGTAACGAAACAAAAAAAACTAAGATGAGATTAAGAATTTATTTATATTTTCTTAATGAGATTACCGTTCTAAAGTTTAGTCACATTACGCTTACTATTTTTAAGAAAAATTATCCATACACCCTTGACTCAAATAGTCAACGACGATATCCAAATTAAGGCATGATGGTTGATACTTGACTCATAGTTCAAGTGTCAAAAGCCAAAAGCGAAGCGAAACGGTGTATTTGAGAAAGTCATGTGAAATAAAATTACTAGTAGAAGTGAAGTGTAAGAGCGAGATATGTAACGCCCCAAAAATTCGAGAAAAGTGAATTTGAAATAATTAAATGAAATTGACGGTTTTGTCCTTAAAAGGTATGTTGATGCACAAAATGTGCCACCTTAGGGGACGAATGCTGTTTAACCACGTGTCCTTGGACAGCCCTACAAAATAGGATAACTGGTCAGTCGGTGAGAAGTAGGCATCGATGTGGTACCAGCCTAAGAGTACTCCAACACTCAAGTCAGTAGTGGGTTTGTGTGTAAAGAGTTAATGGTGAATAATAATTTGTAAAGTAGATATGAATAGTAGATACTTAGTTACTTTGATGGGAAAAAGTGAATCGTTCTTGTATAGGTGTGATGCTGGTAATAAATTTATTCTTACGATGTGGGACAATGATCATTCATTGTGAGACTGGCATGTGGAAAGATAGGATCTGTCCATGTATCAATGTTCTCCAGACCTTGCTAGGGCTTGTTTATCAGTGTGGGTTTGGGCTATTGAGCTTTGTAGAAGTGTATTGGCTAGAAGTATTGGGTCTAATAGGTCTGGGCTGATTTGGTATCAACAGAAGTCCCTCAAGTTCTTAACTGAAGTGGAATTTCTCGATTGGAGACTTGTAAGAACTGCCCCAGACCCGGTGTGAGTGTAGACCTCTATTCCCCCAAGTTTCAAAGGCAAGGGAGTGTATCAAGCGGAAGTTCCTGTCAGTATGGTTGCTGGTGGACCAATCGGTGGACCAGGCTGAAACAGATATGTGGCAACCCCTTCGATTCGACAACCCACTCACATTTCCATCACAGAAGACGTCAAACTATTGATGCAAAAAATGTACCAACTTAGAGAACGAATGCTGCTTAATCACGTGTCATTGAAAAGACTTGCAAAATAGGGTAACTAGTCGGTCGGCCAGATGTAGGTATTGGTGTGGTACCATCCTAAGGGTACTTCGACGCCCAAGTTAGTGATGGGTCTGTGTGTAAGGAGTGAGTGATGAATAGTAATTCGTAAAGTAGATGTGAATAGTAAATGCTTAATTACTTTTATGGGGAAAAGTGAACCCCTCTTGTATGAGTGTGATATTGACAATAAATTTGTTCTTCTTGTCAGGACTCAATCCCCCCGGGATTAACACTGGACGTTCCTGATCCCGTCTGACACGGAGTGTCAGACAAGGGAAATAGGTATACACGAAATTAAAGACCGTGCCTTTTTTTTTATTTTCCCAGTGACCCAATATGTCAAGACCCACCCCGGTTTCACCCCGAAACTCAAGGTAAATCCTGCTCCCGTCTGACACCCCGACACCAAACCCAAAGTAAAACTCTCACGTAATTACCAAAGTACTTAGTCAGACGCAGGAGAAACTATACAAAATATCCCGAATTCAAAACGTTTACAGAGCATAGGACAAAATACACAGAAAAGAAATAAAAACCGATGATAATTACACGCACACGGAAAAATTTAAAACACTCCGGGATCCCTCACGTGACTTCTATGCCTCAGACGCTGCCTCGACGTCAAGACCCCGCGCTAGCTCCACAACCTGGAGGGCAATTAAAAACAGAAGGTGTGAGTGGACCAAATTAAAAGAAAGTTCTAAAAACCATTTAATAAAAACCAAGTTTCACCCTCCGTTTTGAAACCACATGCATAACCTAGTTCATAAAACAGTTATAAACCAAATCACCATAAACCACATCATAAGAAACAGAAACACTATAAACCAGTTATAGAAATCATAGCATAAGAATCATAAAACCGTATCATAAAACATAAAACATCAAATCATCATTTTCCGATCAAACCTGCTGGACCTATCCGAGTCTTTAAACTCCCGAGTCTTTAAACTCAATCCAGGCCTCAATAATATCTGAGTCTTTAAACTCCCGAGTCTTTAAACTCAACAGGCCTACGGGGGAAATATCAATATATCCGAGTCTTTAAACTCCCGAGTCTTTAAACTCAATCCAGGTCTTTAAACCCAATCTGGGCCCGTCCCCTGTCAATCACAATATCCGGGTCTTTAAACCCAATAATCAGATCCAGCAAATCCAATCCAAAACCATTTGAAAACCATTTATCAATCCACATCCAAACCCGAATTCGAAATCACCGGTCTGATGCCCTTCCGGCATCCAGAACCGTCATTCCGAACCCAAATCCGGAGATCCACTTTTTAACCTTAAAAACCAAATTCCGCTTCTAGAACTGAAAACCTTGATCAGCGAAATCATGTTCCAAAATCCCTTTATAATCATTGAAAACCATTTATTGTTTGAAATCCCAAAACCATGGCATCATAATCAGAAATCAAGCCTTTCTCGTAAAACGTGCTGAAAACCGTCTTTTCTCGAAAACTGTGCAAATACGTAAAACGAACATAGCATATTCAATAATCATAAAATCACATATAAAACCAATAAATAGGTATAGAAAACAGTTATGCATGCTCGAGTTTAGAGAAGAGGTCCACT
Source organism: Prinsepia uniflora (assembly GCA_032719365.1). NCBI lineage: Eukaryota > Viridiplantae > Streptophyta > Magnoliopsida > Rosales > Rosaceae > Prinsepia > Prinsepia uniflora. Next base: position 4,990,800 of record CM064874.1, read on the forward strand.
CACTGTACTGAGCCCTCAATCGCGTCCCGAACGTCCAGCACGTTCCTCAGCTTCCTCGGGAAATCCCGGTCCTGTCAACAACCGCCAAAGTACGTTACTAACACATCCACGAGGATCCACCCTAATTCCCTCAAAAATCCCCGGGTCCTAAACGTAACGAACCGGAACCCTAAACTTTCACCCTCGCGGAACTACCTCGATTAGACATCCGATTAACCCGAAACCAACTCCAATGGACTCAACACAACTCCTAGACCAATAACCATGTTGACCATTTCCCCCAGAACCGCCGCACGCGCCCCCACGCGCAGCCCAAAGTGGCTGCGCGTGGGCCTCACGCGCCAGCTACAGTACCACCGTCAACCTCACGTCGACCCGGTTCGCACCAGTGCAGCAACTCGGACCGGCGAGACCTGTTCTCCGCCGTCCGGCCACCTTTCCACTTCCTTTCTTCACCTCTAGCTTCGTCCAGCCCTACTCTATCCATCCCCGTCCTTCAATCACCTCGATTCAACCCGTAGCTCATCGACTCAAGCTCGACAGAAAGCCCGCACAGATCCCTGTTCTTCTTCCCAACCACCCAGGTCACCTCCCATCACGATGGCAACCTAAAACTCTTCCTAGGACCATCCTAAACCTAACCCATCTCACCTTGACCGTCGACTCTACGCCAATCTTCACGACTTTCGGTTTGAAAGTCACGGCTTAAACAGAGCACGCAGAGCACCTACCGTCGTGCTAACCGCCACCGTATACCCCCGTCACGGCAGCACAACCAAGAGATACCCAGGCCTCCCCTGAGTCACCTAGACCACCCTAGCTCATCGATTCTACCTCTAAGGCTACGACTCCCACTTTGAACTTCTACGGCTAAACAGAGCATCGAAATGGGGATGAGGGAATTACCTGCCTTCCGTCGCCGTCGTGAGCTCCGCCGGGGCTGGTCGACCCCACTCAGCCTTCACGTCACCACCACGGACCCACCTGCATCGTACACGGCCGCCACTGCCACGATTTCTCACAAACTCCCTGATTTCCTTCCTGCTTCCCCCCTGATTTTCCCGCAGCTCTCGACTCCCTCACACACAACCACCACACCGTCAGCCTCTCTCACTGCTTCCCTCTCACTCTCTGATCACTCTCACACACTCACAACTCACCGGCACCCTCGATCAACCCTCAATGTCTCTCACCGCCTCACTCTGTTTCACTCTGGATCGAAGAACACACACGGGCACTACACGGTTGCACCCCAATTATTGGAACCGTGCACACACGAGAACCCCCCAGAAGCCACTAGCCATGTGCCACATGTCACCATCCCCCATTCTCTCTCACACATGGCCCAATCTCAGCCCTTCATCTACCTTATCTGTGCACAAATCCCAAGATAATTAAAAGACTAAACTGCCCCTCCTTTTAACCTAATATTACGGTTTTGCCACTACCTTTCTAGACCCGTAACTCACACTTCGTAAGTCCGATGAATACGTGCCACCTGTCATCGAACTCAGGACAACGAGATCTACGTAACCATCCCCGGTCAACGTACCAACACCCGATCGTCCAAAAAGTCAACTTTTTCCCCCCTATTTTACCCAAATTACGGTTATGCCCTCAACCTTCCGAACATCATAACTTCCTCCTCGGATGTCGGAATCGGGCGTACCACCTGCCTACGGATTCGTAACGTCCTAAAATACGTCCTGATCACAGGTCAATACTCATTCGACCACCCGAACCAAAAGTCAACTTTTTGCCCGAACTAGGGGCAAAATCGTCATTCTAGGCTCACGGACCTATCGAGATCACTTAACCACGGATTAAGCTCATTAAATCCCATCTTAAACACTCCACTAATCCCGGCTCTCGGGACGGGTTGTTACAATCTACCCACCTAAATAGAATTTCGTCCCCGAAATTCCACAGCGAGTTCCCGACACCTAGGGTCTTCTACCTAGTAATCAACACTAGGTCAACAACAACTTCTCCTGGGTTTCCTGTCTATCAACTCCACCTTGGGTATTTCACTCCATCCCCAACTACCAATTACCTTTCATGGTGTACGCAAGGGAATCTCTATGAACAGAAAACAAAGGTATTTTACAATACCTCATGTGGAATACCCGATAAAATTCACAGAGCACATCCTTGCGTACAACCACAGAACCTTCCCTACTAGCTGACTCCTCCCTCGGTTGTTACTTCGGCCAATAAATCTACAAAGTCCGAAAGGCAAACTCTAGCTTGTGGGTTCTCTCCTTCAATAACCTCATATCGATCAGTTATAGTCACTCCTTGACTCTACCCTGGGATCCAACAACAACAAAACTAAGTACAACCCAACCAAAAGTAATACCAGTACCTGTCCCCGCATCTGGTGCCGACTGAACCTCCTGCTGTGTCATCGAGAACACTCGTGCCTGAGATCCCGACGCTCTACCACGTCCCCTCGAACTGCTAGTGGCACCACCACCTCCTCTAGTGCCTGCTGTCCCTGACGCTGTACTCTGTCCAGGCTCCGCCGCTCCTCGACCGACACTACCTTCCTGTGGCAACAGTGGACACTCACGTCGGAAATGACCACGCTCCCCGCAGTAAAAACAAACATCCCGGCCGGAAAGACCTGGTCGCCCAGTCGACGCAACGGACGTCGCACTAGCTTGCGGAGTCGGCTGTGCTCGGTAACCACGAAATCCTGAACTCTGGAAACTACCAGGTCTACCGAAAAGATCATCACCCGATGACGACGCTCCACCGAAGTTACCTCTTTTCGGTGTCCGCTGGCTCGAAGCTCCAGAAAAATATGGCTCCCGGCGTCACACCGGCAAACTAGCCTCAACTCTCACCGCAGCATCCGACAACTCCCGGCACTTCTCGGCTTCAGTCGCCACAAACGCAGGAGCAAACCGAGACAACATCTGGAATTTCCGTTGGTACTCCGCCACTGCCAGATTCCCTTGTTGAAGCTGCAAAAACTCCGCCTCCTTGGCGTCTCGGAAAGAACGAGGATAATACTGCTCCAGGAACCGTTCCCTAAACGTCTCCCAAGTTACCGTATGGGCATCCCAACTAGACAACTCGAGGGTATACCACCACTCGTACGCCGCACCATTCAGTAAAAACGTAGCCAACAACACTCGCTCCTCCGGCGGGCAATGCATTACTGCAAAGATCCGCTCAAGTCTCGTGATCCACCTCTGGGCTTCCTCAGGATCAGCCCCGCCACTAAAAGTAGTAGCTCCGAGCCGCTGGGCTCGCTCAATCGTATTACTCTCGGTTCCTCTCGCTGTTTCTTCTTCAGGTCGTGGAGAGGGTCCACGTCTCGGAGGCATCGTCAACCGCAAGCTGAAAGAGGCATAGAAGTAGTCAAACAACCAAAACACAACCTCATAAACCGACAAACCCCAACAAACTCGATAAACCTATGCTCTGATACCAATTGTCAGGACCCACCCCGATTTCACCCCGAAACCCGAGGTAAATCCTGCTCCCGTCTGACACCCCGACACCAAACCCAAAGTAAAACTCTCACGTAATTACCAAAGTACTCAGTCAGACGCAGGAGAAACTATAAAAAAATATCCCGAATTCAAAACGTTTACAGAGCATAGGACAAAATACACAGAAAAGAAATAAAAACCAATGATAATTACACGCACACGGAAAAATTTAAAACACTCCGGGATCCCTCACGTGACTTCTATGCCTCAGACGCTGCCTCGACGTCAAGACCCCGCGCTAGCTCCACAACCTGGAGGGCAATTAAAAGCAGAAGGTGTGAGTGGACCAAATTAAAAGAAAGTTCTAAAAACCATTTAATAAAAACCAAGTTTCACCCTCCGTTTTGAAACCACATGCATAACCTAGTTCATAAAACAATTATAAACCAAATCACCATAAACCACATCATAAGAAACAGAAACACTATAAACCAGTTATAGAAATCATAGCATAAGAATCATAAACCGTATCATAAAACATAAAACATCAAATCATCATTTTCCGATCAAACCTACTGGACCTATCCGAGTCTTTAAACTCAATCCAGGCCTCAATAATATCCGAGTCTTTAAACTCCCGAGTCTTTAAACTCAACAGGCCTACGGGGGAAATATCAATATATCCGAGTCTTTAAACTCCCAAGTCTTTAAACTCAATCCGGGTCTTTAAACCCAATCCGGGCCCGTCCCCCGTCAATCACAATATCCGGGTCTTTAAACCCAATAATCAGATCCAGCAAATCCAATCCAAAACCATTTGAAAACCATTTATCAATCCACATCCAAACCCGAATTCGAAATCACCGGTCTGATGCCCTTCCGGCATCCAGAACCGTCATTCCGAACCCAAATCCGGAGATCCACTTTTTAACCTTAAAAACCAAATTCCGCTTCTAGAACCGAAAACCTTGATCAGCGAAATCATGTTCCAAAATCCCTTTATAATCATTGAAAACCATTTATTGTTTGAAATCCCAAAACCATGGCATCATAATCAGAAATCAAGCATTTCTCGTAAAACGTGCTGAAAACCGTCTTTTCTCGAAAACCGTGCAAATACGTAAAACGAACATAGCATATTCAATAATCATAAAATCACATATAAAACCAATAAATAGGTATAGAAAACAGTTATGCATGCTCGAGTTTAGAGAAGGGGTCCACTCACTGTACTGAGCCCTCAATCGCGTCCCGAACGTCCAGCACGTTCCTCAGCTTCCTCGGGAAATCCCGGTCCTGTCAACAACCGCCAAAGTACGTTACTAACACATCCACGAGGATCCACCCTAATTCCCTCGAAAATCCCCGGGTCCTAAACGTAACGAACCGGAACCCTAAACTTTCACCCTCGCGGAACTACTTCGATTAGACATCCGATTAACCCGAAACCAACTCCAATGGACTCAACACAACTCCTAGACCAATAACCATGTTGACCATTTCCCCCAGAACCGCCGCACGCGCCCCCACGCGCAGCCCAAAGTGGCTGCGCGTGGGCCTCACGCGCCAGCTACAGTACCACCGTCAACCTCACGTCGACCCGGTTCGCACCAGTGCAGCAACTCGGACCGGCGAGACCTGTTCTCCGCCGTCCGGCCACCTTTCCACTTCCTTTCTTCACCTCTAGCTTCGTCCAGCCCTACTCTATCCATCCCCGTCCTTCAATCACCTCGATTCAACCCGTAGCTCATCGACTCAAGCTCGACAGAAAGCCCGCACAGATCCCTGTTCTTCTTCCCAACCACCCAGGTCACCTCCCATCACGATGGCAACCTAAAACTCTTCCTAGGACCATCCTAAACCTAACCCATCTCACCTTGACCGTCGACTCTACGCCAATCTTCACGACTTTCGGTTTGAAAGTCACGGCTTAAACAGAGCACGCAGAGCACCTACCGTCGTGCTAACCGCCACCGTATACCCCCGTCACGGCAGCACAACCAAGAGATACCCAGGCCTCCCCTGAGTCACCTAAACCACCCTAGCTCATCGATTCTACCTCTAAGGCTACGACTCCCACTTTGAACTTCTACGGCTAAACAGAGCATCGAAATGGGGATGAGGGAATTACCTGCCTTCCGTCGCCGTCGTGAGCTCCGCCGGGGCTGGTCGACCCCACTCAGCCTTCACGTCACCACCACTGACCCACCTGCACCGTACACGGCCGCCACCGCCACGATTTCTCACAAACTCCCTGATTTCCTTCCTGCTTCCCCCCTGATTTTCCCGCAGCTCTCGACTCCCTCACACACAACCACCACACCGTCAGCCTCTCTCACTGCTTCCCTCTCACTCTCTGATCACTCTCACACACTCACAACTCACCGGCACCCTCGATCAACCCTCAATGTCTCTCACCGCCTCACTCTGTTTCACTCTGGATCGAAGAACACACACGGGCACTGCACGGTTGCACCCCAATTATTGGAACCGTGCACACACGAGAACCCCCCAGAAGCCACTAGCCATGTGCCACATGTCACCATCCCCCATTCTCTCTCACACATGGCCCAATCTCAGCCCTTCATCTACCTTATCTGTGCACAAATCCCAAGATAATTAAAAGACTAAACTGCCCCTCCTTTTAACCTAATATTACGGTTTTGCCACTACCTTTCTAGACCCGTAACTCACACTTCGTAAGTCCGATGAATACGTGCCACCTGTCATCGAACTCAGGACAACGAGATCTACGTAACCATCCCCGGTCAACGTACCAACACCCGATCGTCCAAAAAGTCAACTTTTCCCCCCTATTTTACCCAAATTACGGTTATGCCCTCAACCTTCCGAACATCATAACTTCCTCCTCGGATGTCGGAATCGGGCGTGCCACCTGCCTACGGATTCGTGACGTCCTAAACTACGTCCTGATCACAGGTCAATACTCATTCGACCAACCGAACCAAAAGTCAACTTTTTGCCCGAACTAGGGGCAAAATCGTCATTCTAGGCTCACAGACCTATCGGGATCACTTAACCACGGATTAAGCTCACTAAATCCCATCTTAAACACTCCACTAATCCCGGCTCTCGGGACGGGTTGTTACACAATAGATTGGTTTAAAGGCTGTGACTTTGTTTTGTTTTTCCAGTTAATCTTCTGTTTCAGTTTCATTATCCAATTTCACATTTTCTTTCCTCAATTATGTTTGTCCTTTTGTTAATTTTGATTGAATTTGTTTTTTGCCCACAAGATCACCGATTAAATAAGTATTCTAGATCTACCTATCATCTAAGGTATGCTTCTACAATTTTCTGGTTTTGTTAATTTTGATTAACTTTACATTTTTCATTATTCTGACCACATATCAGATGGCATATTTTCATACAGCATCCTCATTTGCTTGTTGTTGTTCATGTTGCCTTTATTAATGTTTAGATGCTTGGTAATGATTTTTTTGTTTGAATTTTGATGATGGTTTCGTATATTTAGATTAAGTTATTTCATGTAACTGATTTTTCGTATCATTTTTTTTTCCATACACCCTTGACTCAAATGGTCAACGACGATATCCAAATTAAGGCATGATGGTCGATACTTGACTCAGAGTTCAAGTGTCAAAAGCCAAAAGCGAAGCGAAACGGTGTATTTGAGAAAGTCATGTGAAATAAAATTACTAGTAGAAGTGAAGTGTAAGAGCGAGATATGTAACGCCCCAAAAATTCGAGAAAAGCGAATTTGAAATAATTAAATGAAATTGACGGTTTTGTCCTTACAAGGTATGTTGATGCACAAAATGTGCCAACTTAGGGGATGTGTAACAACCCGTCCCGAATTTCAGGATTAGATTAGTGACTAATCATGATTAGTGAGGTTAATCGGTGATTAGTTGAGCGAAATCGGACGAACGATGTAAAATGACGGTTTTGCCTCTAGAATGGGCAAAAAGTTGACTTTTCATTCTGGAGGTCAAATGGACTTTGACTGATGATCGTGACACGTGACACGTTCAATTCCGACATTCGAGGAAAAAGTTATGACGTTCGGAAGTTTAAGGGCATTTTGGTAATTTTGGTTAAAAGGAGCCAAATGTTGACTTTTGGACTGGGATGTCCGATGGCCGAGGGCCGATGACCGTTACGTAGATCGAGACGATACGAATCCGTAGACAGACGACACGTCGAATTCAGACGTTCGACGATGAAGTTTCGGTTCACGGAAATTTAAGTGCACTATTGCACGAATTACGAGACAAGTGAATTTTGGATTCTAGTGGGCCCCAGATATTTAGTTCATGCCCAATGGATGAGTGACAAGTGTCACCCATCCACTGGCCCTTAGTTTCCATTCATGCATCTCCCCATTGCATCGATCATTCATTTTCTTTCTTCTTCCTAAACAACCCGATCTCATTTCCCTTTGAATCCAAAACAAACCCAACCCTTCCCATTCGGCCATGACTGAGGACAGAGAGAGAGTGAGGATGCTGGGATGATGGTGGCCGGCCAGGCTGCAGCCGTCGTGGACGGCGGTGGAGAAAACCCGAACGAGGTATCGGTTAAAACCATTTTAATTCATTTTTCGATTTCAGTTGTTATGGGCCTGTTTAAACGTTTGGTTTGAGTTATTTAGGTTGTTAGGGAGTTTTTAGGAAGGTTTTGGGAGTGGTGAGACTTCGAGGAGCCCTGGGGTGAGTTTTGGATTTTTGAACCGTGAGAACCAAAATCGAACCGGGCTGTTTTCGTGGGTTTTAGGAGTTCTAGTTCATTGTTTTAAGTTCCTAGGATCTAAACTAGAAGAATAGGATCGATTAGAGGAAGAACGGGTGAAAAATGGATCGGATATCGACCTGGACTGGCCACGTCGGTCCAGTTGCAGAAGACAGACCGAACCGGTATGTCTGAACCAGTTGGAGGTTGAAGACATGGCTACAGTACCTGGCGCGTGGGCTCACGCGTAGGGGGGTTCCTAGGGCTCGTGTGAGCGCGTGGTGAGGATTTTGAGGGTGCTTTCAACACGTGAAATCTTCTATTCGATGTAACGAACATTTTGGGACTGGTTTTGTGTCGATCGGACATCGTCTCGATAATGTTCGAGGCATCGGAAGGTTTAGGTTAGGGATCAAAAATAGTTAAAATTTCCAGAAAATTACGGGGCTTTAATGGGAGGTTAATTAAGTAGTTAGTAACTTTCTATTACAATTTGGACAGGTTTGGGAACCCCGGTGACGGTGATTGGCTCGGGAGAGCTGTATGGCACGCATATCGAAGCGGCAGCTCGGACGGTCTGTGAGTGGACCTTGTTTTCTAAATTGGTGCATGCACAAATGTTTATTATATATTTTAATACATGTTTGGTAATGCCATGGGTGCATTTGGTTGTGGTTACGTATAAGCATGTATTTCGAGGTTTCGGCCTTATACGGTGCTTATAGGGGTCGGTATTTCTTTAATGGTCTAAATGAAATGGATTTGGATAAACTCGGGTATGAGACCCATTTGGTTTTGTCTCGGGCATATGACCATATCGATGACCTACGGGTCCGAGTCGTGGTCACGGAAAGTGCTTGGTGCACGGCGACGGACGACGTGACGCTCGCCTCCGGACTGGGATGTGTTCCTTCCGGAGAGGTCGCGATGCACGATTCGTGGTCGGGCAGCCTGGGGAGGCTCGACTTCGGAGTGCTGACGGTTCAGGATAGCGATCGGTGATGAGTGCACCATGATCTTGTGGTGGTCGCGTCGGTTGATTCGTTCACGGCGACATACCAGGATTGAGGGCGGTCCTGGATGGATGGTTGCAGGCATCACTATGATCAGAGTCATGACTAACCCTTAGATATCGATCACGGTGCCCAGCTGATGTCATATGTTTGGGCACGAGACCCAATTACTTTACGGTTATGATTTCGGGTCAGGGACCCTACATGGATTTCCAGGTTCATGACGGTTTATGGGAACCGGCATGAACCCTTGTTATGTTATTGTGGTACATGACGGTTTATGGGAACCAGGCATAGAGGATGTTTTCTGTATGTATATGAATGGAATGGATATTATGGATCATGACGGTTCAGGAGAACCGGGCATGAATGTTTATGGTATGTATATATATGTTCATATACCTTCCTTTACTTGTTTTATCTCCTCCGGGGAGGGTCGTCGGCCTGGGTGGACCCCGGAGTAGTCACTGAGCACTGACTGAGTGAGAGTTGCCCCCGTTGGGTTCCTTACTCTCAGAAAGGCTTGTACTATACCCTCAGGTAGGGTCAGTGGTATACGGACATTGACCTTGCACTCTGAGAAACTTGGGTGTGAGACCCCGGGTGGCAGCGCGCGTAGCTTTGGAAACCGTGATAGGATTGGTTGTGTGAATTATATGTATATATGATATATGCTATATGAGATATGGAATGTGGTATGTGATGTGCACAGGATTTGGGCAGTGGCCCGTGTACTTGGTTTCTTTATGATTTGGGCTGAGTCCCGCATGGTTTTGGGCAGTGGCCCGTATGGTTGGTTCTTATGGTTCTTTCAGTTATGGTTTTGGGCTTAGTTCCCACATATGGTTTCTTTGGTTAAACGGTTTTCAAATGCATGCAGGCTTTTTAGTGAAGGGTACAAATATTTTATGGAAATGTTTTTACAAATGGTTGTTTTGTCCACTCACAGCTTTTAATGTTTTGACTGCCCTTCAGGTTGACAGCGGATATGGACTGTAGCAGAGACCGAGATATCACATACCTCCTCCAGATCCTGGCATACTCTGATGGCCCGAGAGGGCTAAGGTCAGAAATTTCCCTTGTCTGACACTCCGTGTCAGACGGGATCAGGGTCGTTCCTCGTTAATCCCAGGGGTATTGGGGACGGGTCCTGACATGATGAATGTTGTTTAACCACGTGTCCCTGGACTGACAGGACCCATCCCAATCCCCTCGGGATTACCATGGAATGTGCCCTGCTCCCGTCCAACAAGGGGTGTCAGACAAGGGATGACCAAGAGCCACTGCCCAAACGGGGCATCCAGAGTGCGCAAGGATCGATGGAGGAGGTGTGCAATGTCCCAGTCTCTGCTGCAATCGCATCCGTGATCAACCTGAAGGGCATTAAAACCAAAAGCTGTGAGTGGACAAAACCAATAAGTTTATTAAACACATTTATAAGACATTTATGCCCTCCAATAAAAACGTATGCATGCCACAAAAACCAGTAACCAAACCCTTTGCTCAACCGAGCCATTAGGGCCTTAGCCCAAAAACCGTTAACCAAAAACCAAGTGTGGGAACTCAGCCCAAAACTGTGAAATACCACAACTATACATAAACAACCATGTGGGTCACCACCCAAAACCATAAATGAACATCAATCCATTAAAATCATATAATCACAAATCCACCCGGAAAGCCATTTCATTAATTCGTATTTTACCATTACCATCACTAGCATCCCTGATGCTAGACGTCCTTGACGTCATATCTCACGGTTTTATAAGCTACGCGTGCTGCCCGGGGTCTCTCCGGGTCCATATATCTGACATCCCTGATGTCTGACGTCCCAGACGTCAATCATAGCAATCCTGCTCCTGAGTCATCATACGGTCCGGCTGCTCCGTATGGTGACCCTTCGCAGGCAATGCACCGTGACTTCCCCAGTGTCCTAGACATCTGGAAGAGACCATCATATATCCTTGTATCAAGATGGTATATGGAAAACAGTTTTTATTAATTCATTTCACAACATCACAATGGGCCCTGCCCGAATTTTCCATAAAACAACACATTTCCATTTAGGGTCCCTGACCCGAAACCACATTTATTAAATATAGGGCCCCTGACCCGAAATAATCATTTTAATCCAACTGGGCCTCATGCCCGACTTTATGAACCACTGGGCCCACTGCCCGATTTATAAACCAACTGGGCCCGCAGCCCGATTACGTACTCAAATGGACTCCAAGTCCGAGATTTCCAAAACAAGTGGGCCTCAAGCCCGAGTTCGTCTTTCCAATATAAAAACCGTTTTATCATATTATTTATTTAACCACAAGCACGCAAAACCACAAATAAACCGTTAATCCCGATACACGTGAAATACGGAAAACACCTCGAAATACGTGCAACATACCCGAAATCAATACTCACAAATACCATCATAGAAATCATGTATATAAACCATATATCACATTTAAGCATGCATAGGATTTATAAAACCAAAGTCCACTCACAGACCGTTTTAACGGTATGCCTCGATACGCGTGCCACCGGCCCTCCCGGGCCACACCACTATCACCGGGACTCCCAACCCTGTCCAAATCACATTAGAGGGTCACTAACCTCATCATTAACATCCTATCAAAGTCCCGTAATTTTCCCGAATTTTTACTTATTTTTAAACTTAATTTAAAACTTTCGGACATCCCGAACAATATCGAGACGGTGTCCGATCGACACGAAACCAATCCCAAAATGTCCGTTACATCGAATAGATTAAAAGTCATGTTGACCTCACCTCGAGATTCGTGCCCACGCGCCGTCACGCGCCGCCGTGAGTGGCTGCGCGTGAAATCCACGCGCCTGCTACAGTGCATCGTCCTAACCCGTATCTCTGGTAAACGGGTCCAAATTGCCCGCGACACGACCCGGTTCAATGTCCATCAATTCGATCCTAATTCCTTCAATTGATCATTTAGTTAGTTTCGTTTTAAGTCTAATTTAAGTTCTGTAAACTCAATTACACGAACACTTACCCAGATTCCATCGATTCCACGATGAACACGAAGAACACTCCGGTCACTGTTCAATCATGGGATTCCTTCAATGGCTGTAGGTTTCTTCCAATTGATGCATCCAGAAGCATCAATGGACCATGAGGAACAATTCCCCCACATCAATTGCATCAAACTAGTGCTCAATCGTCACGACTCAAGCTCGAACACCGTCACTGTTCAACCATGGAGTTCTGTCAACCACAGCCGTATTCTTTCAATTGATGAACCCAGAAGCATCGTGGGATCATGAGAAGTAGTTTCCCCACCTCAATTGAATCATTCGAAGCCTCAAACGCCACGACTCAAGGTCGAATTTCCTCCTCTGTCACCAAGTGTGATCAAAGCCAAAACAGCACCAATTCTCTTCGTTCCTTCGACGATTCTGATCGTTGTGATCCCAGGAAGCTGAATGTGAGCTCAATTTTGATCCTCACGGCCTAACACTCAGTATTCGAATTTTCCCCCCAATTTTCTTTAAAATCAATTTTCGATTTCCCAGCATCCTCTCTGCCTCTCGTGTTTCCCAGCCAATTCAGTCTCTCTCAACATTCAATTTTCTCTCAGGAACGGCTAAGGAAGGGAGCCAATTCTCCCAGTTCAATCCTCCCCCAATTTGTGCACGGTTTGAAGAAAAATCAAAGAAAAGGAAGGGGAATGATGGAGAACATGATGATTAGGGGTGATGATGGTGTTGGGAGGGAAACATGGAGCTGGAAACAAGGGATGGGTGACACTTGACACTCATCCGGATGTGCACAGTCAACGGTCGCTATTCAATATTATATTATTATTTTAATCTGAGCCTCGGTTCGTTAGTTCGTTTCCTTGACCATAATGTCGTCGTCGAATCTCCGATTTCGGCATGCCGCCTGTCATTGGATTCGTATCGACGATACCTACGTAACGGTCCTTGGCCCTCGTCCATCGGACCTCCCGGTCAAAAAGTCAACATTTGGCCCCTAATATGCCAAATTACCAAAATACCCCTCAACTTCCGAACATCATAACTTCCTCTACGAATGTCGGAATCGAACGTGCCACCTGTCTATGAACTCGTGACGTCCCGAACTACGTCACGGTCATCGGTCAAAGTCCATTTCACCGCCCGATCAAAAAGTCAACATTTTGCCCACGACCAAGGGCAAAACGGACATTTTGCACATTTTGTCTGATTCCGCCCTACTAACCACCGTTCAACCTCACTAATCGAGATTAGTCACTAACCTAATCCCGGAATTCGGGACGGGTCGTTACATGGACAGCCCTGCAAAATAGGGTAACTGGTTGGTCGGTCAGAAGTAGGCATCGATGTGGTACCAGCCTAAGAGTACTCCAACACTCAAGTCAGTAGTGGGGTTGTGTGTAAAGAGTTAATAGTGAATAGTAATTTGTAAAGTAGATATGAATAGTAGATACTTAGTTACTTTGATGGGAAAAAGTGAATCGCTCTTGTATAGGTGTGATGTTGGAAATAAATTTATTCTTCCGATGTGGGACAATGATCATTCATTGTGAGACCGACATGTGGAAAGATGGGATTTGTCCATGTATCAATGTTCTCTAGACCTTGCTAGGGCTTGTTTATCAGTGTGGGTTGCTATTGAGCTTTGTAGAAGTGTATTGGCTAGAAGTATTGGGTCTAATAGGCCTGGGCTGATTTGGTATCAACAGAAGTCCCCCATGTTCTTAACTGAAGTGGAATTTATCGATTGGAGACTTGTAAGAACTGCCCCAGACCCGGTGTGGGTGTAGACCTCTATTCCCCCAAGTTTCAAAGGCGAGGGAGTGTATTGAGCGAAAGTTCCTGTCAGTATGGTTACTGGTGGACCAGGCTGAAACAGATATGTGGCAACCCCTTCGATTCGACAACCCACTCACATTTCCGTCAAAGACGACATCAAACTATTGATGCAAAAAATGTACCAACTTAGAGAACGAATGCTGCTTAATCACGTGTCACTGAAAAGACTTGCAAAATAGGGTAACTAGTTGGTCGATCAGATGTAAGCATTGGTGTGGTACCATCCTAAGGGTACTTCGACGCCCAAGTTAGTGGTGGGTCTGTATGTAAGGAGTGAGTGATGAATAGTAATTCGTAAAGTAGATGTGAATAATAAATGCTTAATTACTTTTATGGGGAAAAGTGAACCCCTCTTGTATGAGTGTGATATTGACAATAAATTTGTTCTTCTTGTCAGGACCCATCCCAATTCCCCCGGGATTAACGCGGGACGTTCCTGATCCCGTCTGACACGGAGTGTTAGACAAGGGAAATAGGTATACACGAAATTAAAGACCGTGCCTTTTTTTTTATTTTCCCAGTGACCCAATAGATTGGTTTAAAAGCTGTGACTTTGTTTTGTTTTTCCAATTAATCTTCTGTTTCAGTTTCATTATCCCATTTCACATTTTCTTTCCTCAATTATGTTTGTCCTTTTGTTAATTTTGATTGACTTTGTTTTTTGCCCACAGGATCACCGATTAAATAAGCTACTGAGGCGGTAGCTTAGGACGGTCTCTGAGAGGACCTTGATTTCTAAACTGTGATGCATGCATAAATGTTTTATATGATTTATAGATGTGATTCTATGATAATGATTTGGATGTTAGTGATTTACATGATTTCATGCATTTCGAGGCGATTTACGTGTTTGCGCATGCTCTCGGAGAGGTCACGATGCACGATTCGTTGTCAGGCAGCCTGGGGAGGCTCGACTTCAGAGTGCTGACGGTTCAGGATAGCGATCGGTGATGAGTGCACCATGATCTTGTGGTGGTCGCGTCGGTTGATTCGTTCACGGCGACATACCAAGATTGAGAGCGGTCCTGGATGGATGGTTGCACGCATCACTATGATCGGAGTCATGACTGACCCTTAGATATCGGGCACAGTGCCCAACTGATGTCATATGTTCGGGCACGAGACCCAGTTGTTTTACACTGATGATTTCGGGTCAGGGACCCTAGATGGATTTCCAAGTTCATGACGGTTTATGGGAACCGGCATAAACTCTGGAAAGGTCATTGTGGTTCATGACGGTTTATGGGAACCGGCATGAACCTTTGTCAGGTCATGGTACATGACGGTTTATGGGAACCGGCATGAACCTTGGTTAATGGATGTTATGGATCATGACGGTTCAAGGGATTCGGGCATGAACGTTTATGTTATGTATATATATGTATTCATATACCTTCCTTTACTTCTATTATCTCCTCCGGGGAGGGTCGTTGGCCTGGGTGGACCCCGGAGTAGTCACGGAGCACCGACTGAGTGGAGTCACCCCCAAGTTGGGTTCCTTACTCTCAGGAAGGCTATGATTACTATTACCTTGGGTAGGGTCAGTGGTCTACGGACATTGATCTTGACTTTGAGAAGACTCGGATTGAGACCTGGGTAACACGCGCGTAGCTTTGGAAACCGTGACAGGATTGGTTGTGTGAATTATATGTGTATATGATATAAATATGATATATGATATGTGATGTGTGGTTACACAGGATTTGGGCAGTGGCCCGTATGGTCGTGTTCATTATGGTATCTTTGATTAAATGGTTTTAATATGCATGCATGCTTTTTAGTGAAGGGTACAAATGTCTTCTCGTTAAAATTTTTTTATAAACTCTTGTTTTGTCCACTCACAGTTTTTAATTTTTTGACTGCCCTTCAGGTTGACATCGGATGTGGACTGTAGCAGAGACCGAGATATCACATACCTCCTCCGGATCCTGGCGTACTCTGATAGCCCGGGAGGGCAAAGGTCGGAAATATCCCTTGTCTGACATTTCGTGTTAGACGGGAGCAGGGTCATCCCACACTAATCCCGGGGGATTGGGATGGGTCTTGTCAATATGGGTTTTCAAATGATTTTTAAATGATGGTTTTTGTTATGAGTGATTTCATGACTTAAAGTGGTATGCATGCATTGGTTTTTGCGTGGAGGGTATAAATGTACTTGTTTTATTGAAATGTTTTTAAACTTAAACTTTGTTTTTGTCCACTCACAGTCTTTTCGTGTTTTCGATACCCTCCAGGTTGTTGCGGCGTGGGCTGTTGGTGGAGAGAGACGGAGACATCACACGTACGATCCACAGTAGACTTTGCGCACTCTGGGAAGTTCGGAAGTTTTTGGACGGTCGGATCAAGAATCCCTTGTCCGACTTACGTGTCACATGAAGGTTAGACGTCAGTTTAGCCTTCGTGTCATGCGTAAGTTAGACGGGATCGGGATTTAGCCATTAATCCCAGAGGATTAGGGGTGGGTCCTGACAAGTAATTAGTAACGGATTAGTTAGATTAATCGGTGTTCAGTTGGTTACTTTGGACAGTTAGCGCAGAAGGACGATTTTGCCCCTAGACTGGGCAAAAAGGTTGACTTTTAGTTCGGACGGTCAATTGGGCATTGACCGATGACCGTGATGTAGGTCGGGACGTCACGAGTCCGTAGACAGGTGGCATGCCCGATTCCGACATCCGAGGAGGAAGTTATGATTTTTGGAAGGTTAAGGGCATTACCGTAATTTGGTTAAAAAAGGGAAAATGTTGACTTTTTATTGGACTCTTAGTTTTCACGTAGACCGAGGACCTCTAGGTAGATCTCGATGTCCTGAGTACAACGACAGGCGGCATGTCAGGGCCCACCCCTAATCCCCCAGAATTAGGGACTAAACCATGCTCCCGTCTGACTTACGCATGACACGAAGGCTAAACTGACGTCCAACCTTCATGTGACATGTAGGTCGGACAAGAGATTTGCAACCCGACTGTCCAAAAACTTCCCAATTTCCCAGAGTGCGCCAAGTCTACTGTGGATCGTATGTGTGATGTCTCCGTCTCTCTCGACCAACAGCCCGTGCCGCAACAACCTGGAGGGTATCGAAAACACAAAAAAGACTGTGAGTGGACAAAAATAAAGTATAAGTTTAAAAACATTTCATAAAACAATGACATTTATACCCTCCGTTTCAAAAACCAATGCATGCATATCAATTTCATGTCATAGAACCATGTAAGAAAACCAACACAGTTCCTTTTTCTCAAATCCCGAGCCTCAGCCCAAAACCACCAAAAACCATTTCAGCCGGGCCACTGCCCAAAACATCAGAAAACCTTGTTGAAAACCATCTCATTTTTCCATGCACCGAACCTGTTGGATCTATCCGAGTCTTTAAACTCCTGAGTCTTTAAACTCAATCCAGGCCTCAATAATCCGAGTCTTTAAACTCCGAGTCTTTAAACTCAACAGGCCTACGGGGGAAAATATCAATATCCGAGTCTTTAAACTCCGAGTCTTTAAACTCAATCCGGGTCTTTAAACCCAATCCGGGCCCGTCCCCCATCAATCACAATATCCGGGTCTTTAAACCCAATAACCAGATCCAGCAAATCCAATCCAAAACCATTTGAAAATCCATTTCCAAATCCATGTCCATCATTCATTCCAGATTCGAGTTCGCAACCATCATTCCGTAAGCCGGCATCCGGAATAACCATTCCGAACCCAAACCCGGAATCCACTTCGAGTCCCGAATCGTCATCCAAAATTCCGATCCCAAAACCCGAAATCACATTTCTGAAAACCACTTTTCAGAAATCTTTTTACTTTCTTTGAAATCAAATCGTATTTCAAATCCCGAAATCAAATTCTTAAGACCAGGTTCAAATTACGATATTTATCAAAACCTCGTAAAAAGTGAATTTCCGTAATTTCCTCGAAAAACGTGCAAAAACCATAAACCATCACAATCATAAATCAAGTCATAGAATCACATATGAAAACATATTAAAACATATATGCATGCATCATAAGTTAGAAAGCAAAGTCCACTCACAGACCATTCCGACGTTGCCTCAATACGCGCGCACTTACGTCGTTCCCGGCCATTCCGCTATCCTCGGCTTTCCCGAGCCTGTCCAAAACCCAAACTAAGGTCACTAACTACTTCACAAAGGTCATACGAAAGCCCCATAATTTTCCCGTATTTTTAACTATTTTTAACCGGGCCCTAAAACCTTCGGACAGCCAGAAACATATCGAGACGATGTCCGATCGACTCGAAACCAACGCCAAAATATTCGTTACATTAAATACTTCAAAACACGTGTTGAACATGCCTCGAAAAGAGGGCCCACGTGCCCTCATGCGCTGCCCAATCATCCTACGCGTGAAACCACGCGCGGTTATTCTTCATTGTCACTGACCTTAGGTCGACCCGGTTCAGACCGGGTTGGACCGGTCCTCTGCAACTCGACCGGCATTGCCGGTTCCTATCCAAATCGTCATCATTTTCAATCCTTTTGCCTCCACTAATTTCGTCTTTGCCCATCTAATTGATTCCTATAATTAAACCAAGAACTTAGGGTCAAGTAATATACCTCCTGGTCGAATAAAATCGTCGTTATTCCTCCTCTCCGTACCCGTACGTCCCGACCACCATTCTTATTCCTTTCAAGCCCAAAAATTCTGTTTTGACCTCCAAAACCTCACCTGATCCATCATTTTTGTTAACAACCACCAGAACACAAGTTACCATTTTGGAAATTAAAAGAACCGTTTTCGAGTTCTTCACTTACCATCCTTATTAGACCTTGAAATCATGTCCAATGAATTTGTTTCATCTTCCTTTCCCTTTCTTGTTTACAGAACGTGAGCTATGGATGAGGATTTGAGGAGATTGGATTCGAGGCTACACGTCCCTTCTCTGGTTTTCACAGTCCCGTGGCCACCGTCCACAGTCGTGTGCCGTGACAGTACCACCCACAACCACATCTCTATTCATTCACTCACCCTGCCTCTAAGCTCACACCCGATTCACTCTAATGGAACAAAGATCAATCAACTCGCAGGCTCTCTGTTTTCCAGTCTCCCTCTGTTCTTCCCCGTACACACACACACACCATCACAATTTGAAACCAAAGGAAGGCGGTGGGAAGGGTCTACGGCCTTCCTGAGGAGGACAGATGTCCCAAAGGCAGTGGACACCAGCCCCCAGAACGGCCACTTGTCCCATTACCACTGGGCACAAAGCCCCAAGGCCCCAAATGACCAAAATACCCCCATAAGCCCAAATTACCATTTTACCCTTCACCTTCCTAGACCCATATCTTAAGCGTCCAATGTCCGATAAAGACATGCCGCCTGTCATTGTTCTCAGGATGTCGAGACCTATCTAACGGTCCTAGGTCTACGTACAAAAACCCTATTGTGCTAAAAGTCAACTTTTCCCCCTATTTTCACCAAATTACGATACTGCCCCAACCTTCCGAACATCATAACTTCCTCCTCGGATGTTGGAATTGCGCGTGCCACCTGTCTACGGACTCGTGACGCCCCGAACTACATCACAGTCATCGGTCAATGCTCGATTGACCTCCCGAACTAAAAGTCAACATTTTTTCCCGTTCTAGGGGCAAAATCGTCATTTTACGCCCAAGGTCCAAAAGTAACCATCTAACCACCGATTAACTCAGCTAATCCGTCACTAATCACTTCTCTAATCCCGAATTCCGAGATGGGTTGTTATACGGCACGCCTTTATCGGACATCGGACGAGGGAGATACGGGTCTAGAAAGTAAAGGGTAAAATCGTAATTTGCATAGTTAGGGGTATTTTGGTCTTTTTACACCTTGGGAAGTGTGCCAATTTGATAAGGACAAATGGACAGTGCTTATTGGATATTTTTGGGCTAGGTCCACTAGATGGGGGACACCTGGTGGTTGGCTATAGGCTTCTACACAGTTTCACGGTTTAATTAAATGGTTTGTGTTCGATCAATGGAGAAGAACAGAGACTGAAAATAGAGAGAAGAAATCGATCGGGTTGCAGGGTGAGTGAATCTTTGAGAGTGTGTGTGTGTGTGTGATTAGAGGAAAGCTAAGAGTGAAGGGAGTGTTTTGGGAGCTTCAGGAGAGTCGAGTGAGTGAGTGAGGCGAGTGGAAAACCAGAGAAACTGAGAGGGATTTTTGGTGGTGGTGCAGTGTAATCGATCAATCGTGGTTGGTGCTGGTGTTTTAAGGACGGAGGAGGACCAGAGGAGTCGAGTAGACCCAAAGGGACACGGCGGCGAGCACAGCGAAGGCCAGAACGACAGTGAGTTTTCTTTATCCTCTGTTTTTCAGTTTGGTTTCAAACTTAAAGTCGTGGGTTTAGGAGCTTAGTCGAGCTATTCTAGGGGTCCTAATAGGTCTAGTGAGTTGCCTTTGAGCTCAGGGAAACCAATTCGTGGCTGGGAGAACGACCAGTGGCCGGGAACAGAAACATGGGTTTTTCTGGGTTTAAGTTCGAGTTTGGGAGGTGAGAGTTAGGCCGTGATGTCGTGATTTTAGGAGTGGAATAGGTTGCTAGGGGTAGGACAAAGCTAATGGGTTTAAACGGAATGAAAATGGACGGAAACGGCTAAGAACCGCCTTCGCTGGTTCAGACCGGTCGAACGGCTGAGGAAGACGATGAACATTGGTTACTGTTCACAGCGCGTGAAGCCCACGCGCAGCCCCTTTGGACTGCGCGTGAGGGCGCGTGGGACAGTTTCCGGGGAAGTGTCCAACATGGTTTTTACTCTAATTGATGTAACAAACCTTTTGGGACGAGTTTCGAGACGATCGGACATTGTCTCGGGTTAGTTTTAAGGGTTCGAAGGTGTAGGGTTCTGTTTAATTATGTTTAAAATTCCGAAAAATTTGGGGAAAATAGGATAAGCTTATTGAAGTGTTAGTGACCCATTTTGGTAACTCTGGACAGGTCGGGAAATCCCTGAGGCGACTGAGGAATGTACGGGACACGAGTGACGTGCCCGGGAACTATGAGTAGACTCTTTCTTTCTAACCGAGCATGCATAACTGTTTTTATCTACTTGTTTTATGGTTTTAAATATGATTTCATGATTATTGATTCTTCTATATGTGTTTTATATAATGGCATGTTTTTCGAGGCGTTTACGTATTTCAGCACGTTTTACGAGAAATGCTTTGATTATGATTTTGATGCTATGCTTTTGGGGTTTCAATCTATAATTGGTCTTCAATGATTATAAATAGATTTTGAGACATGATTCGATAAACAAGGTTTCTGGTTTTAGAATCAGATTTTGGAAATCGAGATTTTGGTTTTAAAGTTGGAAAAAAGGGGATTTCCGGATTTGGGTTTGGAATGACGGTTCTGAACGCCGGAATGACTTCAGGATAGTGATTTCGAATTCGGATTTGGATATGAATTTAGAAATGGTTTTCGAATGGTTTTGGATTGGATTTGCTGGATCTGGTTATTGGGTTTAAAGACCCGGATTATGATTGACGGGGGACGGGCCCGGATTGGGTTTAAAGACCCGGATTGAGTTTAAAGACTCGAGAGTTTAAAGACTCGGATACTATATTTTCCCCCGTAGGCTTGTTGAGTTTAAAGACTCGGGAGTTTAAAGACTCGGATAGATCCAGCAGGTTTGATCGGATGATGACATTGGTATTTTGTGTTTTATGATACTGTTTCCATGATGATTACTATGTGATTTATAAATGTTTTTCAGATATTGGGTTATGCATGCATGTTTTCAAAACGGAGGGCAAGCCCTGGTTTGTTTAGTAAATTGTTTTTGAAACTTTTATTTATTTTCGTCCACTCACACTTTTCTGGTTTTAAATGCCCTCCAGGTCGTGGTGCTAGCACTGGGGCTGACGTTGAGGTAGAGTCAGAGGCATAGAGTTATCCTGGAGTTTTACCGGAGCTTTCCGTTACGAGTTGTTCCATTGTGCGTGTAGTCCACTTTAGTAGGATTTCTGTTTACCTGGTTTTGGACTATGCTCTGTATAGCTGTTGACTTGTTGGATCTTAAATTCTTCATGGTCTGGCAATGTACTTTGTGGGTCTTCGTGAGGCTGTTTTGGTCTTTTGTTGGGTTGTCAGACGGGAGCAAGGTTCACCTCGGTTATCGGGGTGATAATCGGGGTGGGTCCTGTCACCATCCTTATATATTATGGATTGTCTCTTCCGGGGAAGGTCGTTGGCCTAGGTGGACCCCGGAGTAGTCACGAAGCACTAACTGGGTGGAGTCGCCCCCGTTGGGTACCTTACTCTCAGGAAGGCTATTATGGATTATAACCCCCAAGGAGGGTCATTGATCTGCGGACATTGACCTAGGTGGACCCTGGGGAGACTTGGGATTTGAGACCCCGGGTAGCACGCGCATAGCTTTAGATACCGTGACAGGATTGATTATATGATATGGATAAACATGATTTCTTGGGTTTTAGAAATTGTGTTTTATGGATAAAAAGTTGATTTGGGCTGAGTTCCCACATATGTTTGATACGATTATGGATTTCTGTAAATGGATTTGGGCAGGGGGGCCGTATGATTTGAATTTACGGAATTTGGGGCTGAGACCCTATAAATGGTTATTGAAACATATGTGGTTTGATAATGGTTTTCCTATACATGCATGCTTTTTAGTGAAGGGCATAAAGGTCTTTTATGAAATATGTTTTTATGAACTCTTATTTTAGTCCACTCACAATCTTTTCTGGTTTTTAATGCCCTTCAGGTTGACTACGGATGCAGACTGTAGCAGAAACCGAGACATCACACTCCTCCATAGGATCCTGGCATACTCTAGAAGCCGGTCGGGCTAAAGGTTCAAATTTTCCCTGTTCTGACACTTTGTGTCAGACCGGATCATGACACATCCCGTGTTAATCCAAGGGGGATTGGGATGGGTTGTGACAAAGCGGGTAGGGGCTGGTGCAATCCCAAGATGGGTGACCCACTGGGAAGTTGCACGTGAGCTCCCGAGAATAAAACCATGAGGGCTCGGCCCAAAGCGGACAATATCCTGTTCGAGAAGGTCGGGTCGTGACAATTTGGTACTAAAGCCCAATCTCGCCCAGAATTGAGTGTGCCAGCGAGGACGCTGGGCCTCAAGAGGGGTGGATTGTGAGGACCCGTGCCCTGGAGTATGGTTAGCAATCCCACATGGCCCGGGGAGATTTGAGGGATGCGCCTTATATGTGTGGGCGTGCATCTATCCAACAAGAGGTTTTTTGAGAGGTCACTGGTTTTGGTTTCCTTGAGAACTCCAAAGTTAACCGAGTTTGGGCTGGTGCAATCCCATGATGGCTGACCCACTGGGAAATTGAACATGAGTTCCCAAGAACAAAACTGTGAGGGATGGGCCCAAAACGGACAATATCCTATTGGAGAAGGTCGGGTTGTGACATTATTAGCATAAAATTCTTTGAGTTATGAATAGTGCTCTTTGCCACTAGGATTATGAGTCCACCATTTGAATTAACTAGTCAAATTTATATTACTACTAAAGCTCAAGCAGTCGAATTCACTGTTCATGCACAGTGTTTTCATCTAACACACTGTTCACGCATAAAAAGTCGGATTTTACCCTCAATTTCATTCTATACTATATTGGTTGAATAGTAAGATGCCTTTTTTCCCTTCTTCGAACTCATATCCTCCTCTGTTGCGTGACTGTCTATTGTGTGCTATTTCTCCTCTTCTTTATGGACAGCGCTGCTTCTACAGCCAATAGCTGCACATTCGTCATCACCGCACTTGCAGCCAATGGCTATAACCAAAGATGAAAATATCGAACATTTCGCTCAAGATTTCGCCAAAATATTGGAATTTTGGGAGTGCGACACCTAAAGAGGTGCAAGAAATTGACCGATTTTTCCTCGATTTTTCTTGTTATGAGCCCATAGATCTCTTTCTGAGATCAAAACGATGAAGGTAAACTATTAATTAGTGAAAATTGGACGTAAAAGGAGAGAGTTTGAGTCGGGTCATGCAGTCGGGTCAGAAAACCTGAGTTGCTGACCCAACTAAAGGAAGGAGACGACACTGTGTAGACGTGTGACCATCACGCGTAGAGACCGTCATTGGCGCATGGCAGTGTATACGGCATTCTTTCGTCGTCCGTTCAACATGAAATATTTTTGTTTTTAAATTTTGAGTTTAATGGTACAATTTTTAAGTTAATTGGATATCAAATGAGTATATTTTTAAATATCCGATGTAATATGTTTTATATTTAAATTAGTATTTAATATAAAAAAATTTGGGAATATAAATATAAGGTTAATTTGAATATTAATGGATTTTGGAAGCAAATTATTTTAAATGGAAAAATTCGTAGAAATATGAGATGATAAGAGAATTCGCATATTAATTAGTGAAAATTGGATGTAAAGCAAATTATATCAATTTTCACTAATTGATAAGAAAATTCTCATATTAATATGAAAATATGAGAATTCGTATAATTACGTCCAATTTTCACAAATTATGTTGAATACGATTGATAAGAACTCGTTTTACGTCCAATTTTCACTAATTAATGTCCAATTATCTAAATTATTATGTAAATGTAAACTCCCCGATTTTCTAAATTATTATGTAAATATAAACTAAATTATTATGCTTATTGTTATGTTTTTAACCATATTACCATTCAATTATAGTAATTCACTTCAATTTATATTTATGTTTAAAATTTTGTATATTAGTCATCGTCAGAACCATATTGTATCATATTATTCATCATATATTTATTATATCAAAGTCATTATATAGTTTTTATTAGTCATATATAACCATTATTTGGTACTTCAGTTTTTCCCAAAATTTCATTAAAAATTTCCAACTTTTAGATTAAATTTCTGTCACTTTCGTTGATCGTAAACGATATCAATATCGATATTAATATATCGAGTGAGATATCTGTAAATTTGACTAGTGATATATCCGTTGATATCTATATTTCAATCATTCGGTATAACATATCGATATTTCAATCATTGGCTATAACGCGATGCAAGCATTTTCATCGTTGTTTCATCCAACCTCGATATCGATATTTCAATCATTGACTATAACATATCGATATCTCACCCTATGCATATATTTTGTTTTCCTCACCTCGACCTCTAAACCTTGCTCATATTTTGAACTGGAGCTTCAGCATACACACTGGAGCTTTAGCATACACACATACATATAATTTCTTCCTCCAAATATGAATATGGTAAATAATTCGTAGATTTAGGTTCTATGGTTTGAAATTGTTAAATTAGAAAGCAGCGCTTTGTTAGTTGATTTTTTGAAATACGCATGTATTGTTGTTGAGTATGGGTTACTAATCATGTTTGTATTTTCTAGATGCTCACTTACTCCCCGTTTATCTACTAGAGATTATCCCCTTACCAAATAGGTATACACGAAATTAAAGACCGTGCCTTTTTTTTTATTTTCCCAGTGACCCAATAGATTGGTTTAAAGGCTGTGACTTTGTTTTGTTTTTCCAGTTAATCTTCTGTTTCAGTTTCATTATCCAATTTCACATTTTCTTTCCTCAATTATGTTTGTCCTTTTGTTAATTTTGATTGACTTTGTTTTTTACCCACAGGATCACCGATTAAATAAGTATTCCAGATCTACCTATCATCTAAGGTATGCTTTTGCAATTTTCTGGTTTTGTTAATTTTGATTAACTTTACATTTTTCATTATTCTGACCACATATGAGATGGCATATTTTCATACAACATCCTCATTTGCTTCTTGTTGTTCATGTTGCCTTTATTAATGTTTAGATTCTTGGTAATGATTTTTTTGTTTGAATTTTGATGATGGTTTCGTATATTTAGATTAACTTATTTCATGTAACTGATTTTTCGTATCAATTTTTTTTCCAATAAATTTTCATCTATATTGTCATCTCTGCCCATTCTCTCCTGCTACTCTTTTTCAGTTTGGTTTATGAATTTGGCAATTTCCTCTTTGCACTTTATTTATCATTTTCTTAATTTTGATTCACTAAATTTTTTGTCCACGGTATCCCAAACTATTTCACTTATGCACATAGAGGCATAGTTTCTATCTTGAGGCAGTACCTAACTATATGGCACTTACAATAGTAAGTGATATGTTCCCATGAAAATTGTTTGTTTCTTGCTTCATGTGAGAAATCACAATTTCATTTCAATTTTGTATTCAACTGTCTGTTCATTGGTGATTGAAACGATGTTCACCGATGTTTATGTTGTGAAAGCCTATATTCATATATGATTCCTAATCTGAAGTTTCACTCTATATAACACAATATTAGACCTGTAAATGGAGCTGATTCTTGATGTTTGACTACTTGATGATCTGGATTTAAATGGAGCTGATTTTTCAGTATGGTCCACAATTTGCTTCTATAAGTTCTTGAAATAGGTTCTTAGTTCATTACATGTTTTCTGCGATGTTTTTTTCCCTTCCTATCATATTTGTTGTCTTGCCATATGGTTTTTAGATATCTTTTCTATAAATGTTTGTTTACATTTGTATTCAATGCAGGATGCTTTATGTACAGATAATCGATTTGCTTTTCAGTTTTGATGATGACTTTGTTCATCTCTGCGTCTGAGAAAATAAATTGCAAGACACCCATTTCTTCAGCGACGAACAACATATAACACTCATTTTCTCTCAATAGAAGATGCTTTATTTATAGAGAATCGATTTGTTTTTCAGTTTTGATGATGACTTCATTCATATTTGGATGAACTAACTTCAAATAATTTATTGTCTTTTGCAATTGGGTGATGAATTTGTAATAATTTATTGGATTTTGCAATTGGATGATGAATTTGTCAGTATTTGGAAGTTATGTCCTTTTTTTGGAGACTTAGTGGGGGCAATGATCACACATTTGGAAGCTATTCAGCTGTGCGTCTAATTATATTAGTTAAAATTTGGCTACCCATATTTTCTTATGATACAATAATAAAATGAATATATACATTAACTGGCTCAAAATCAGCAACTATAGTTTCTAAATTAACAATTATTTTGTAGTCATAGTGTTCGTATAATGTGAAATCCAAATCTGCTCAAAATCTGCCTACAGTCAAAATGTCATTTAATTTCTCATAGTTTTGAACTGGCTCCAATTTCAATCCACCCTTTCACTATGATACAATCTGATTTCAATAGTTCACTAGAGTCATTCATAAAAGCTTTGATACCTCATTCATTCCAACATGTTACAAATGATAAAATTCCATTTATGTTTTGCCTTCTCGCGGTTTGGGTTGAATAAGTGGTCGTCAACTATTCACTTTCACTT
The DNA here is from genome assembly GCA_032719365.1 of Prinsepia uniflora. Lineage (NCBI taxonomy): Eukaryota > Viridiplantae > Streptophyta > Magnoliopsida > Rosales > Rosaceae > Prinsepia > Prinsepia uniflora. Next base: position 5,018,127 of record CM064874.1, read on the forward strand.
CGTTGCAGGCTAAGAAGATAATGGCGATAACGCCCATTCGTGATTTGGTACCCTTTCAGCACGTAAAAATTGTCCGCGTAGGAATATGCAAAATTTGAAGACCCAAGTTTCTTATAGCGCCCAACAAATTTGGTGGCTTGCATTGCATTTTAGTAGATGAGACGGTAAATACCCATGCCAATTGAAAGATATATTCATCAAACTGATCATAAAAATGTTACGCTTGACATGCTTTAGTTCACTATTTTCGCCATACGCTAACTGTCACTAAATATACAAGCTGTTACGAGCTCTTTATTTGATGTCATTTTCACTTGCAACTATTTATTGCCTTTCACACTCACATTTCAAACACAGGATATTATCACCTCCTCATTATACAAACTGACCTGATTCTCCTTCATATTTTTAACATCTTTGTTTTCCTATCTTCAAGAACGATGCAATTGAGGGAATTACTATAGATGCTAACCATCATTACATTACACCTCATATCGAGGCAGGCAACATATATGATATCACTAACTTCCGAGTAATTGACGGCAAAACAGAGCACCAAATTGTACCCGAACAATATCAGTTGTCTTTTAATCGGCATACAATTTTTACTCACCTTGCAAATGCTATACCACGCATTCCTCAACATCACTTTTACCTCCTAGATTTGAATGATCTATCTTCTCGCGTGAACAATGATGTCATCTTAACATGTTAGAGTTTACTGTCTGCAATTATGCAGTTACCTAGATTTTTCCATCCAATACCTTCTATTCACATATACTGCTGACATTTACATATGTAATTGGTCTCATCACTGGAATGCAACATTTGGAAGAGACAATATGACAGGACCCACCCTCAATCCCCCAGGATTAAGGGCTAAGTCCTACTCTCGTCTAACTTACGCATGACACGAAGGCTAAACCGACATCTAACTTACAGGTGACACGTAAGTCGGACAAGGGATATCCAAACAAACCCTTCAAAAGATTCGGACTTCCTAGAGCGCACAGACTTTACTATGGATCGCGTGTGTGATGTCTCCGTCTCTCTCGACCAACAGCCCGCACCGCAACAATTTGGAGGGTATCGAAAACACAAAAAACTGTGAGTGGAAAAAAATAAAAAATAATTTCTAAAAACAGTTTATAAGAAAAATACATTTATACCCTCCATTAAAAACTAATGCATGCATATCAAACCAGTTTATTTTCGAGATAATAAAAACCATTTATGCAAACCGAAATCATTTCCTTTCTCAAATCCCGGGCCTCAGCCCAAAACCATCAAAATCCGTTTCAACCGGGTCATAGCCCAAAACATCTGAAAACCATTATTGAAAACCATCATTGTCAAGTTCTCATCGAAATCCAAAACACATTTGTCATCCATTTCAACCAATCGAACCTGCTGGATCTATCCGAGTCTTTAAACTCCCGAGTCTTTAAACTCAATCCAGGCCTTAATATAATCCGAGTCTTTAAACTCCCGATTCTTTAAACTCAATAGGCCTACGGGGGAAAATCATAATATCCAAATTTTTAAACTCCCGAATCTTTAAACTCCCGAGTCTTTAAACTCAATCCGGGTCTTTAAACCCAATCTTGGCCCGCCCCCGTCATGTATCATATCCGGGTATTTAAACTCAATAACCAGATCCAGCAAATCCAATCCAAAAACCATTTGAAACGATTTCCAAATCCATGTCCAAATCCGAATTCGAAATTGTAACAACCCGTACCTTCGGGAAGGGTATAAATGTAATTTTTGTAAAGATTTGTATTAAAGGACGATTTTGCCCTTGTGTATAGTGTGTCAAAAGTTGACTTTTTGATTTACAGGTTGGATGAGTGTTGACCATTGACCGTGACGTAGTTTAGGACGTCACGAGTCCGTAGACAGGTGGCATGTCCGATTTGGACAATCGGAGAAAAAGATATGACGTTCGGAAGATTGAGGGCGTTACCGTAATTTTGACTAATTGAGGAAAATGTTGACTATTTAGTGGACTTGTGATTTTCACGTAGACCGAGGACCGTTAGATAGGTCTCGACGTCTTGAGTACAACGATAGGCGGCACACTGTCATCGGACGTCGGACGAAATAGTTACGGGTCTGAGAAGTTCGAGGGTAAAATGGTAAATTATTAACACTAGGGGCAATTTGGTCTTTTCCCTTATGCCCAATCAGATCAGAACAAGTGGCAATAGTGGATTGGGATATTTTAGTTTTGGTCCATAGGAAGTGGACACGTGGGAGAAGGCTAGAGGCTTCTGGGAGAGTCTATGTGTGCACGGCCACACATTGTACGCGTTCAAACCCGTGCACCTTAGCTGTGAGAGACAGAAAACAGAGAGTGAAGATTGAGAGGGAGTGATCGATTCTGTGAGGGTGTGAGAATTTGGTGAGTTGAGAGAGTGAAAGAAAGAAGAGAGGAGGTTGGTGATCGAGTCGGGGAGTGGAAATCGTGCACGGAGACACGGCGGTGGAAGGCTGTGATTTCTGAGAAAACAGAGAGACGGTGGCATTGTGGCGGTGGTTGTGCCGTGTGGTGGCTCAATTCAAGGCAATAGAAGGCTTAGACGATGGCAGGGGACTCAACGAGCACCGTGGCACGCGGCGGTGCAGACGGCGGAGTGAGAATCGAAGGTATACCCCGAATCCCCTGTTTTCCCATTTTTATTATTTTCAAAAGTCGTGGACTTAGGGCTAGAGTCGAAGGTTTTGTAGGTTAGGGTGAGACTCCTGGAGGTCCCAGGAGTCGTCTGAGTGTGGTGTCGTGACGGAGGAGGACCTAGGTGGCCGGCGGCCAAAACAGGGCTCACGGGCCGTCTGTTTCGAGGGTGAAATCGAGGGGTTTTAGGCTTTGATTTTCAAAGATTAGGAGGGGAAAGGATTGTTGGGGACTGGACGATGCTATTGGGGTTGAAAGGGAGAAGAGTGGTGGAGGAACGGTGGAGAACGGTCACGCCGGTTCAACACAGTTGAACCGGGTGACTCGAGGAAGAAGAAGCACTGTAGCAGGCGCGTGAGGCCCACGAGCAGCCACTTTGGGCGGCGCGTGGGGAGGATTCCGGCCAAACTTCCAACATGGTTTTGGTTCTAAATGTTCTAAGGAATCTATTGGTGCAATTTTCGGGTTAATCGGACAAGGTTATGGGATAGTTCGGTAATCCGGACGGTTTAGGGTTTAAGGTTAAATTACAAATAAATTCCCGAAAAATTGGGGAAATTAGGGTTAGTATATTTAACGTAATTGTGACCCTATTTGGTGTCTATTGACAGGACGGGAGACGCCTGAGATGGTCGAGGAGCGCACGGAGCGCGATTGACATTTTACGATTCGTGAGTGGACTCTTTCTTTCCTTATGAGCATGCCTAACTGTTTTATTTATGTTTTAGGATATTAAATATGTTTTTATGCTTTTTGATGGTGATTATATGTGGTTGATATGTTTGCACGTTTTTCGAGATATTTTCGGGATTTTGCACGTTTTTCGAGAAAAAGCTGGATTTCTGATTTTGATGTTAAGTTTCATGTTTTCAATCTAGAATTGTTTTCTGATGGTTATAAGTGGATTATGAAGTATGATTTTGGAAATCAAGGTTTTGGTTTCAAAATCGGATTTCGAGAAACGAAATTTGGTTTTAAAGTCGGAAAAAGTGGATTTCCGGATTTGGGTTCGGAATGACGGTTCTGAATGCCGGAAGGGCTTCGAACCGGGGATTTCGGATTCAGGTTTGGACATGGATTTAGAATTGATTTTAAATTGGTTTTGGATTGGATTTGCTGGATCTGGATATTGGGTTTAAAGACCCGGATTCTGATCGACGGGGGACGGGCCCTGTCAGGACCCGTCCCAAATATCACCTCGATACCAGGGACGAACCCTGCTCCCGTCTGACAATCACACTTAAAGTACCAAAATAACCTTAATACCATTATAAGCATAACTATCAGACGAAGGAGTAAATATATACAACTGTCAGTCAGAGCATAGTTCTACAAAATGGGCACAAAAATCCTACAATGCTAGTCTCGTAACGGAAGAACGTCAAAAGCTCTATGCCTCGATATCTGCCTCAACGTTCACCCCGACGCTATCACCACGACCTGGAGGGAAAATTAAAAACCAAAAATGTGAGTGGACTAAGGTAATAAAAGTTTCAAAACAGTTTCTCAGCAAAGCAGAGTTAAGAAAAACAATAAGAATATTTGTTCCCTCCGCTTTAAAAACATGCATGCCCAACTAAGTAATAGAAAATCATAACACGAAACATCATAAGAAACAGAAACACTATAAAACGGATATAGAAATCATAGCATGTGCATCAGAAAACCATAGTATAAACTATGAACATCAAAGCGTCGTTTTCTGATCAAACCTGCTGGACCTATCCGAGTCTTTAAACTCAACTAGGCCTCAATTATAATTCCGAGTCTTTAAACTCCCGAGTCTTTAAACTCAATAGGCCTATGGGGGTAATATCGTAAATCTCCGAGTCTTTAAACTCAATCCGGGCCCGTCCCCCGTCAATTAATATCCGGGTCTTGAAACCCATATCCAGATCCAGCAAATCCAATCCATATTCAGTGTAAAACCAATCCGAAATCCATCGCCAAACTCGAATTCGAAATCCCCGGTTCGAAGCCCTTCCGGCGTTCAGAACCGACATTCCGAACCCAAATCCGGAAATCCATTTTTATACCAAAAATCACATATAATCACAATTCATATTTCATAACCCATGTATCATCATCATAAACATTTATAGGTTGAAATCCTCAAATATGGCATCAAAATCCGAAAACCAGCTTTTCTCGAAAAACGTGTAAAATACCGGAAAGGTCTCGAAAAACGTGTAACATATTAACCACATATAACCATCAACAAGAAGCATAAAAACACGTTTAATATCATAAATAATTAATAAAAACAGTTAGGCATGCTCGAAAGAAAAGAAGGAGTCCACTCACAAATCAGAACGAGTCAATCGCGCTCCGTGCGCTCCTCGACCGTCTCGGGTGCCTCCCGTCCTGTCAAATATGCACCAAATAGGGTCACAAATACATCAAGGATACTAACCCTAATTTCCCCAATTTTTCGGGAATTTATTAATATTTTAATCCTAGACCCTAAACCGTCCGGATTCCCGAACAATCCCGTAACACTGTCCGCTTAACTCGAAAATCACACCAATGGATTCCTTAGGACGTTTAGAACCAAAACCATGTTGGAAGCTTGGCCAGAATCCTCCCACGCGCCGCCCAAAGTGGCTGCGCGTGGGCCTCACGCGCCTGCTACAGTGCTTCTCCTTCCTCGAGTCACCTGGTTCAGCACAGTTGAACCGGCGTGACCGGTTCTCCTCCGTTCCTCCACCGTCTCAGTCCAAACCAATCCCACTCTCATCGTCCAGTCCCTAGCAATCTAACCCCGTCCTTACATCGAAGAACCACGGCCTAAAACCCACCGTTCACGGCCTCGAAACAGACGGCCCGTGGCCCCTGTTTTGGCCGCCGGCCACCCAGGTCCTCCCCCGACACGGCACCACAACCAAACGACTCCTGGGACCTCCAGGAGTCTCACTCTGACCTCCAAATCCCTCGATTCTAAGCCCAACTCCACAACTTTCGATTTGAAATTCACGGGAAAAACAGAGGAAGTGGGCTTACCTTTCGATTCAGGCTCCGCCGTGTGCACCGCCGCGTGCCACGGTGCTCGTTGGACTCCCTGCAGCCACCTGAACCTCCTACCGCCTTGGTTTGATCCACCACACGGCACAACTGCCACCCCTGTCTCACAACCTCCTTATTTTCCTCAGAACTCCGCCTCACCACCGCCGTGTCTCCGGGCACGATTCCTCCACCACAACACGATCACCAGCTCCGCCTTGCCTCTCTGTCACTCTCTCAGTCCACTCTTCACTCACTCACCCCCTGAATCGATCACTGTCTCTCCAATCTCTTCTTTCTGTTTTCTGTGTGTTCAAGCACGATGCACGGTTTGAAATCGTGCAAAGTGTGGCCGTGCACACTTTAGAATTCCCTGGAACCATCCAGTGTCCCCCACGTGTCCATCACCCCATGGTTCAGCCCAAAATATCCCTGCCACTTGCCCTTATCTGATTGGGCTGAGGGAAAAGACTAAAATACCCCTCATGCACAAATTACCATTTTACCCTCACACTTCTTAGACCCGTAACTATTCCGTCCGACGTCCGATGACAGCGTGCCGCCTGTCGTTGTACTCAGGACGTCGAGACCTATCTAACGGTCCTCGGTCTACGTGAAAATCACAAGTCCTCCAAAAAGTCAACATTTTCCTCATTTAGTCACATTTACGGTAACGCCCTCAATCTTCCGAACGTCATAACTTTTTCTCCGATTGTCCGAATCGAACCTGCCACCTATCTACGGACTCGTGACGTCCTAAACTACGTCACGGGCAAGGGTCAACACTCATCCAATCGGTAATTCAAAAAGTCAACTTTTGGCCTACTATTCATAAGGGCAAAATCGTCCTTTATATACAAAACTTTTACAAAATTACATTTTTACCCTTCCCGAAGGTACAGGTTGTTACAGGCCCGGAGTGAGTTTAAAGACTCGGGAGTTTAAAGACTCGGATATTTACGATATTACCCCCGTAGGCCTATTGAGTTTAAAGACTCGGGAGTTTAAAGACTCAGATTACATTTGAGGCCTAGTTGAGTTTAAAGACTCGGATAGACCCAGCAGGTTTGATCAGACTTGGATATTTGTGGATTTGGTTTTATGATATGATCTTGCTATACTGTTTTATGTTGTGGTTTTTCTGATACTTAGTTGGGCATGCACATTTTAAAATGGAGGGTAAAATCTTATTGTTTTCTTTAAACTGTTTTACTTCTAAATCGTGTTGAAACTCTTATTTCCTTCAGTCCACTCACACTTTTGGTTTTAACTTACCCTCCAGGTCGTGGTGATAGCACTGGGGTGAACGTTGAGGTAGGATCTGAGGCATAGATCATACGACGTTCTTCCGTTGCGAGATTAGCATAGTAGGAAATTTTGTGCCTGTTTTGTATAAACTATGCTCTGAATTACGGTTGTAATATATTTCTCCCTTGTCTGATAGTTATGCTTATGGTTGTGTTGAGGTTGTTTTGGTACTTTAAGTGTGATTGTCAGACGGGAGCAGGGTTCGTCCCGGGTATCGAGGTGATATTTGGGATGGGTCCTGACAGAAATCACCATTTCGAATTCCAAGCCGAATCCGAAATCAGCATCCCGAATCCAAATCCAGAATCATATCTGTAACGACCCGTCCCGAATCCCGGGATTAGTTTAGTGACTAATCTTGATTAGTGAGGTTGAACGGTGGTTAGTAGGGCGGAATCGGACAAATTGTGCAAAATGACCGTTTTGCCCCTGGTCGTGGGCAAAATGTTGACTTTTTGTTTGGGCGGTCAAATGGACTTTGACCGATGACCGTGACGTAGTTCGGGACGTCACGAGTTCATAGACAGGTGGCACGTTCGATTCCGACATTCGTAGAGAAAGTTATGGTGTTCGGAAGTTGAGGGGTATTTTGGTAATTTGGCTTATTAGGGGCCAAATGTTGACTTTTTGATCGGGAGGTCCGATGGGCGAGGGCCAAGGACCGTTACGTAGGTATCGTCGATACGAATCCAACGACAGGCGGCATGCCGAAATCGGAGGTACGACGACGAAGTTATGGTCACGGACGTAATCGCGATAAACCGAGACTCGGAATAAAATAATAATATTTAAATAGGTGAACAGTAACTGACGAATCTGGACCCTTGGATGTAGTCCACATGTCACTCATCCCCACCTTCCCTAAAATCTGGATCCTTGTTGGCCATTGGATTATTTAATCCATTTTCTCCCCTTAAATCCTCACCATCCATTCAAACCTCAGATTAAATCTGGGCCCTTGATCTCATCTCTTTCTTCCCTTCATCTACTGATCACACTCATCCCTCTCACTCTGTTCTTTCTCCCACCCGAAACACATATGCACACAACCTACATGAACCACCTCACCAATCTCTTCTGTGTTGGTGTGTGAGTGAGATGAGCTGCACGGTGAGGCTTGAGAGACGGCGGGGGGGACGACGGAGACGGCGGAGACGACAGCGGCAAAACAAAAACAGAGGAGCAAAAATGCAGAAATTGGAAGATCGTTATGGATTGGCTTTTGATCGTGTTTGAGGGGTGAAAGGAGTTCCTGGAGTCGAACTGGGCATGCTGGTGGCCACGGCGGTAGCCACGGCGGCGAGGTAAGCCTCGAACCCGTGAGTTTGTTTTCGGGTACAAAAATGGTAGGATGGGTTTTAACGTGTTTCGATCGATCTGGTGATTAGGATGTTGATCTAGAAGGTGAGACGAGCTTCTGGGGATCGTTTTCGAACGGAATGGTGGCCGGGATCGTGCAGACACGACGGTTGCAGGTGGCCGGTCTGCACACCTCCACGAACAGGTAGTGAAACGACGTTTTTTATTAGTTTTTAAAGCATGGATCAACTGGAATTGATGAGACGATCTTGTAGGAACAAACGGATTTGGAAATGGTCGAGTAATGGCTGAGAACCAGTCGGGTTGGGCCGCGGGTCACGGTGACCCGTTTATCAGACAACCGGGTCAGAACGGTGACACTGTTCACGGCGCGTGAGTTTCACGCGCAGCCACTCACGGCGGCGCGTGACGGCGCGTGGGCGCGAATCTCGAGGTGAGGTCAACATGACTTCTGTCCTATTTAATGTAACGGACATTTTGGAATTGGTTTCGTGTCGATCGGACACCGTCTCGATATTGTTCGGGATGTCCGAAGGTTTTAAATTAAGTTTAAAAATAAGTAACAATTCGGGAAAATTACGGGACTTTGATAGGATGTTAATAATGAGGTTAGTGACCCTCTAATGTGATTTGGACAGGATTGGGAGTCCCGGTGATAGTGGTGTGGCCCGGGAGGGCCGGTGGCACGCGTATCGAGGCACACGGTTAAAACGGTCTGTGAGTGGACTTTGGTTTTATAAATCCTATGCATGCTTAAATGTGTTATATGGTTTATATACATGATTTCTATGATGGTATTTGTGAGCATTGATTTTGGATATGTTGCACGTATTTCGAGGTGTTTTCCGTATTTCACGTATATCGGGATTAACGGTTTATTTGCGGTTTTGTGTGCTTGCGGTTAAATAAATAATATGATGAAATGGTTTTGAAATTGGAATTATGAACTCGGGCTTGAGGCCCACTTGTTTTGGAAATTTCGGACTTGGAGTCCATTTGAGAATCGGGCCGGGGGCCCAGTTGGTTAATGAAATCGGGCCAGGGGCCCAGTTGGTATGAAATCGGGCTGAGACCCATTTGAGTTATATGATCGGGCCAGGGGCCCAGTTGATTTGTGAATTCGGGCCGTGGGCCCAGTGGGTTTATAAGTCGGGCTGCGGGCCCAGTTGGTTTACAAATCGGGCCGTGGGCCCAGTGGTTCATAAAATCGGGCATGAGGCCCAGTTGGATAATAAATGTGATTTCGGGTCAGGGACCCTATATTTAATAATTGTGATTTTGGGTCAAGGACCCTAAATGGAATTATGTGGTTTTATGGAAATTTCGGGCAGGGCCCAATGGTAATAATGTGATAAAAGGATTTAATAAAATTGTTTTTCCATATACCATCTGGATACAAGGATGTATGATGGTCTCCTCCAGATGTCTGGGACACTGGGGAAGTCACGGTGCATTGCCTGCGAGGGGTCATTATACGGAGCAGCCGGACCGTATGATGACTCAGGAGCAGGATTGCTATGATTGACGTCAGGGACGTCAGACATCAGGGATGTCAGATATATGGACCCGGAGAGACCCCGGGCAGCACGCGTAGCTTATGAAACCGTGAGATATGACGTCAGGGACGTCTAGCGTCTGGGACGCTAAGCATCTGGGATGCTGGTGATGGTAATGGTAAAATATGGATTAATGAATAAAATGGATTATTGGTTATGAAATGGTATGTCGGGTCAGGGACCCTAAATGGTTTCGGATTTTAAATTGATGTTCAATTATGGTCGTGGGTGGTGACCCACATGGTTTTAATATGTATGGTGGTGGTATTCCACGGTTTTGGGCTGAGTTCCCACACTTGGTTTTTGGTTAACGGTTTTTGGGCTAAGGCCCTAATGGCTCGGTTGAGCAAACGTTTTGGTTACTGGTTTTTGGTGGCATGCATACGTTTTTATTGGAGGGCATAAATGTCTTATAAATGTATTTGGTAAACTTATTGGTTTTTGTCCACTCACAGCTTTTGGTTTTAATGCCCTTCAGGTTGATTACGGATGCGATTGCAGCAGGGACTGGGACATTGCACACCTCCTCCATCGATCCTTGCGCACTCTGGATGCCCTGTTTGGGCAGTGGCTCGTGGTTATCCCTTGTCTGACACCCCTTGTTGGACGGGAGCAGGGCACATTCCACGGTAATCCCGGGGGGATTGGGATGGGTCCTGTCAACTTGGTATCAGAGCACGGTTGCTCTATTTGTGCGCGCAGGTCGAGGGTGTGATGTCTCATTGGGCTGCAATTCGTTATCAACCTGATAGATAGTTTTTGGGTTTGGATAGTGGATGGAGTGTGATTGGCCCGATACGCCGTGCGTTAATGTGATTCGACCCAAGTGGGGTTGATTGTGGTGAACTGGTATAGTGGGACCGTCGGTTCGGTCATGTGATATTGGATTGTTGTGCTGCTAGGTGCAGCCAGGTTCGGGGAACCTCACGTGAGTAATGGTCTAAAATGTGAACCCTTGTGGTGGTTTCTAGTGTGAGGGATGTTGGTTCATCGGAGTTGGCCGATGACCTAGTGGTGGAACCCACGTTGATGGGATGGTAGGATTGGATTTGACGTCTATTCGATGTCAGGACCGCGGGGTCGGTCAGGTTGTGGATTTTATATTGCGGAGAGCTGTTTGGTTCGGTTGAACCATAGGGTGTGATTGTGGAACCCTAGTATTAAAAAGGTAAACCTTAATTGTGATTAGCGGGTGAGAACTTGTGCTGCGACGAGCGGTTGAGGTCATGGATGACCATGTGGATGGCTCTGGTGAGTTTAGGCAGAACTATGGGATTCGATGTACGGATACGGTTCTGAGATAAATTATGGAATCCCGTGTTGGATCGGGTATTGGTGTGATGTGTGGATGCGGATCTCGATAGCAATGACAGTTAGTCGGTAGTCATATGGAGATGACTGGCTATCGAGGGTAATCAGTGTGGTCATAATACTTGGGGACGTTCGGGGAACGTTCATTTTCCTGATGTGGACTGTCAGAATAGTGGTACCCATAGTCGTGAGGTACGGGATCGTCGTTCCGTATGAACGGAGATCCAGGGTTGTCGTATTTGCACACGGTGTGCAGTATGGATGTTTGCGGGGTTGGTATTTTCGTGCTGATGCTAGTATGGATGCCTGTGTGCTGATACTAGTGTTGTTGATAGTGTGTTGGTGCTGGTACTAGCGCTGGTGCTAGTGTCGGTAATGGTGTTGACGATGAGCCACAAGTTGGGGTGTGACTCCGTCATGATGAACATATGTTCGGTCTTTGAGATTCGGTAGTGGTTGAGGGATGGACTGGATGGGATCCAGTTAAGATTGTGCTGTGTTGGGATAAGTTCCAATAGTGGTAAGATAACCAGTAAGGAGTGGATTAAAAAGGGTGTAATTGAGACTTGAGTAATCTTGGGATGACGTCCCCTATGTCATGTTAATTGGTGGATTTGGGGGAGTTGTTGGCAACTCCAAACTTTGTGCGATTCTATGTTTTTAAATATCCCTAAAATGTACATGGAAATGATTAAAACTGGAAAAGACGAGGAAAACCATTAGTGGTATAAGGTCGGGATGTGCGAACGGAACAATAACGGATTGATTGTGGACACGGGGTTGTCCAAGTGAATTGAGGAGGTAGGAAGTCTAGTGGTTAGACTTGACGTCTTGTTGGGAGCATGTCTCTTTCCAACATGGTTGGAACCTTAGTGTCGAGGAGAGTTGTGATTGGGGAACAAGAGTGGTGCTCGTTTTTGGTGATTGGTATTCCGAAGTCATTGGGGTTGACTTCTTGTTTTCTGCCCTGGCAGACATTGACTGTAGTTACCAGTACGTTGAGCGTGTATTGGTTGGTGAGCTCTTGTGTGTTGCGAGGTCATTAGGAGGAGCTACGTGTTCGAAATTAGGTAAACGAGATTTTTCATTTTCTGCTTGGTGGCAGACGATGTTGGGGTACATGGCGTGGTGAGTGCAGTGAGTTTTGGTTGCATCCACGTAGGATGAGTTTTGACGTCATCATTTTGGATCATCCTTGGTTTTTCCTAGGTGGAATGACAAGGATTGATACAAGGTAATCCGTGAGAATCCGCAGTCTCGACGTGTCTCGCCGTTGACTGATCTGTCTAGTTGTGGGAGACGGTTGTCGATCGTTGTGGCGATCTAGGATGTTGACGTTATTGTCAGGGACACAGTGTCTATCTGGGTCGTGACCTTGATGATTCAGATAGGGGGAGAGTATATCACTCTTACCTTGGTACGTGAGTCGTAAATGACGGGATTGAACTTCTTTTCGAAGTGGGGCCCGTATGGTATTTTACTCGGGTGAGTAGGTTTTCAAGGTAGTTGAATTTTGTCAACCTTAGACGTGTGGAGGTTGGATTGGCTTCCCTATGAAGTCAATCAAGTGTATTGAACGGGTAACCGATAGGTTCGGTTTTGGTGTGTCTTGGTAAATGTGAACGAGATTTCGGGATTTGGAATCGAATATCTGGGTGACGATTCAGGATTCGATTTTGGAACTTGAAAGTATATTTCTGGGTTTGGATTCGGGATTTCTTACGAAATTGCGGATTTGGATTCGGAATTGGAACTAGATGTTGGGTGGAGTTTCGATTTGTCTCATGCTGGATTGGGCAAACGTACTCCATTGTTGGAACGCGTTCGGCTATGACCTAGGCGGTTGTAGTCTGGTTATTAGGTAGATGTGTGTACTTCGTACATGGTTCGAGGTACAATACCTTGTAGACTTGTGATGTCTAGTTACGGTATACGGGATATACCCGAGGTGTGTTGGTGAACGTGTTGGTAGTCGGATTGGTTCCGATACCATGGGATTGGTTGTGGACCGGACATTACTATGCAATGGGTCATGGTAATTCCGATGTGTTTAATTACACACAGGTTGTGTGAAATGTCGGTAAGGATATTGGTGAGTCGAGTACGTTGGTGGCATGTGTAGCCACAAGTGAGTCTAGTGTCAGTTTTCGACTGACAACAACTGTGTGGTGACAGATTGTCAGGATGTGTCAACATAGATTGTTGAGTGGGGTCAGCTGACTCCTAGTGGGAGTGGGAAAGGAACCGTCGAGTTGTTGCGTCAACGAGAGGGTTGATTTGACAAGTGGTGTCAAATTCGAAACAAGTAGTTTCAGTCATTCGACGGGGTCGAATGTAGTCGTTGCGTTTTGAGTATTAGTGGTACGTAGAGTGCAGACAAGTTTTGCCTGGTTAGTTGGTGTGCGGGTGTACACGTGTTGTGTGGTCGATTCCACTTTCCACGGGGTGTTCGTGGAATCAGGGTAATCGAGTTTCGAGAGCGAAACATATTAAGGAGGGAAGTACGTTGAGATTAGATCGGTTGGAATTTCGAGGACGAAATTTATTAAGGAGGGAAGGTTGTAACGACCCGTCCCGAATTCCGGGATTAGTTTAGTCACTAATCTTGATTAGTGAGGTTGAACGGTGGTTAGTAGGGCGGAATCGGACAAAATGTGCAAAATGACCGTTTTGCCCTTGGTCGTGGGCAAAATGTTGACTTTTTGATCGGGCGGTCAAACGGACTTTGACCGATGACCGTGACGTAGTTCGGGACGTCACGAGTTCATAGACAGGTGGCACGTTCGATTCCGACATTCGTAGAGAAAGTTATGGTGTTCGGAAGTTGAGGGGCATTTTGGTAATTTGGCTTATTAGGGGCCAAATGTTGACTTTTTGACCGGGAGGTCCGATGGGCGAGGGCCAAGGACCGTTACGTAGGTATCGTCTATACGAATCCAACGACAGGCGGCATGCCGAAATCGGAGATCCGACGACGACGTTATGGTCAAGAAACGAACTAACGAACCGAGGCCGGGATTAAAATAATAATATAATAATGAATAGTGACCATTGACCCTACACACCTGGATGAGTGACAAGTGTCACTCATCCCTTGAAACCAGAATCCTTGTCTTAGGGGAAACATCATTATGATGTTTTAATATTTATTAATTAATTAATTAATCATTTTAATTTCCATTAATTCCATTTGTATTTTCCTTAACCGTGTACAACCAAATCCAACACTCTCCCAACCAATTCCTCTCCTATTGCTGAACCTGAGAGTGTGAATTTGTGAGCAATTTGAGGGTGATTTCAACTGGGTAAACACGAGAGAGTGGCAGTGAGGAGGAACTGTGAATTCGAAAAATTGAGTTTTGGGAGGGAAAATCAAATTGAAGGAATTGGGCTGTGATGATCGAATTGGAGGTTACAAACATCTTCCTGAGGTTGAGACGAGTCGATCCACATCAAAAACGAGAAGGAATGGTGCAGTTTTGGCTCTGATCGAGCTTCGTGACAGAGGAAGAAATCGAGGCTGAGTCGTGGAGTTTGGGGCTGTGTTTGATTCAATTGTTGTGGGGAAATGCTTTCTCATGATCCCACGATGCTTCTGGGATCATCAATTGAAGGAAAACGTTGGAGAATGGCAGAACTCCATTGTTGAACAGTGACGGTGCTCGAGTTTGAGTCGTGACGTTTGAGCACCGGTTTGATGCAATTGATGTGGGGGAATTGTTCCTCATGGTCCATTGATGCTTCTGGAATCATCAATTGGATGAAACCTGCATCAATTGAGGGACTTCCATGATTGAACAGTGACCGGGTGTTCTTCGTGGATCATCATCGAATCGTGGGAACCTGGGTAAGGAATTGTGTAATTGAGTTTACAGACTTATAATTGGACTTAAAACGAAGCTAATGGATTGATCAATTGAAGGAATTAGGATCGAATTGGCAGGATTGGAACCGGGTTGTGTCGCGGGTGAATTGGACCCGTTTACCAGACAAACGGGTTGGGCTGGTGACACTGTAGCAGGCGCGTGAGTTTCACGCGCAGCCACTCACGGCGGCGCGTGGCGGCGCGTTGGCACGAATCTCGAGGTGAGGTCAACATGACTTCTGTCCCATTTAATGTAACGGACATTTTGGAATTGGTTTCGGGTCGATCGGACACCGTCTCGATAGTGTTCGGGATGTCCGAAGGTTTTAAATTAAGTTTAAAAATAAGTAACAATTCGGGAAAATTACGGGACTTTGATAGGATGTTAATGATGAGGTTAGTAACCCTCTAATGTAATTTGGACAGGATTGGGAGTCCCGGTGATAGTAGTGTGGCCCGGGAGGGCCGGTGGCACGCGTATCGAGGCACACGGTTAAAACGGTCTGTGAGTGGACTTTGGTTTTATAAATCCTATGCATGCTTAAATGTGTTATATGGTTTATATACATGATTTCTATGATGGTATTTGTGAGCATTGATTTTGGATATGTTGCACGTATTTCGAGGTGTTTTCCGTATTTCACATATATCGGGATTAACGGTTTATTGGTGGTTTTGTGTGCTTGTGGTTAAATAAATAATATGATGAAATGGTTTTGAAATTGAAAATATGAACTCGGGCTTGAGGCCCACTTGTTTTGGAAATTTCGGACTTGGAGTCCATTTGAGAATCGGGCCGGGGGCCCAGTTGGTTAATGAAATCGGGCCAGGGGCCCAGTTGGTATGAAATCGGGCTGAGACCCATTTGAGTTATATTATCGGGCCAGGGGCCCAGTTGATTTGTGAATTCGGGCCGTGGGCCCAGCGGGTTTATAAGGTCGGGCTGCGGGCCCAGTTGGTTTACAAATCGGGCCGTGGGCCCAGTGGTTCATAAAAGCGGGCATGAGGCCCAGTTGGATTATAAATGTGATTTTGGGTCAGGGACCCTATATTTAATAATTGTGATTTTGGGTCAGGGACCCTAAATGGAATTATGTGGTTTTATGGAAATTTCGGGCAGGGCCCAATGGTAATAATGTGATAAAAGGATTTAATAAAACTGTTTTCCATATACCATCTGGATACAAGGATATATGATGGTCTCCTCCAGATGTCTGGGACACTGGGGAAGTCACGGTGCATTGCCTGCGAGGGGTCATTATACGGAGCAACCGGACCGTATGATGACTCAGGAGCAGGATTGCTATGATTGACGTCAGGGACGTCAGACATCAGGGATGTCAGATATATGGACCCGGAGAGACCCCGGGCAGCACGCGTAGCTTATGAAACCGTGAGACATGACGTCAGGGACGTCTAGCATCAGGGATGCTGGTGATGGTAATGGTAAAATATGAATTAATGAAATGGCTTTCCGGGTGGATTTATGATTGTGTGATTTTAATGAATTAATGTTCATTTATGGTAGTGGGTGGTGACCCACATGGTTTTAATATGTATGGTGGTGGTATTCCACGGTTTTGGGCTGAGTTCCCACACTTGGTTTTTGGTTAACGGTTCCTGGGCTAAGGCCCTAATGGCTCGGTTGAGCAAACGTTTTGGTTACTGGTTTTTGGTGGCATGCATACGTTTTTATTGGAGGGCATAAATGTCTTATAAATGTATTTGGTAAACTTATTGGTTTTTGTCCACTCACAGCTTTTGGTTTTAATGCCCTTCAGGTTGATTACGGATGCGATTGCAGCAGAGACTGGGACATTGCACACCTCCTCCATCGGTCCTTGCGCACTCTGGATGGCCCGTTTGGGCAGTAGCTCTTGGTTATCCCTTGTCTGACACCCCTTGTTGGACGGGAGCAGGGCACATTCCACGGTAATCCCGATAGGGCGGAATCGGACAAATTGTGCAAAATGACCGTTTTGCCCCTGGTCGTGGGCAAAATGTTGACTTTTTGTTCGGGCGGTCAAATGGACTTTGACCGATGACCATGACGTAGTTCGGGATGTCACGAGTTCATAGACAGGTGGCACGTTCGATTCCGACATTCGTAGAGAAAGTTACGATGTTCGGAAGTTGAGGGGTATTTTGGTAATTTGGCTTGTTAGGGGCCAAATGTTGACTTTTTGACCGGGAGGTCCGATGGACGAGGGCCAAGGACCGTTACGTAGGTCTCGTTGATACGAATCCAACGACAGGCGGCATACCGAAATCGGAGATTCGACGACGAAGTTATGGTCAAGGACGTAAAACGCGATTAACCGAGACTCGGAATAAAATAATAATATAATAATAAAATCTGATTACTTTAATCCAAACCAATCTGGACCCTTGATGAGTGACACATGTCATCATCTCCTTCCTTCCCTAATTCAGGGATCCTTGCTGGCCATTTAGGTTAATTAATTATTTCCTCTCCTGAAATCCTCACCCTTCATTTTGAACTCAGGATTGAATCCTGGCCATTGATCTCATCTGCTCTCTCTGTTTTTAAAACCATCAGAATATCATCCTCACATTTTCATTTCTTTCAACCCGTGCACTCTCACTCCTTGCACGATCACTCCACCACCTCACAGCCCAGCCTCACACACCAGTCAGCCCCAGACGAACCCCAGCCACCTTCAGACGCCGGCCACCACCACCACGGCCGCCCTGCACGGCCGGAAACCTCCCAGACCCGAGAGGAAACCAAACAACCCGACGCTGCCCAACCGTCCAAACCACCTCACCTGGACCTGAAGCAACTTCATGTTAACATCACTGGAACCTTAGGATGACTCAGACCACGACTGGGCAGCCCACGACGGCGACACGGCGGCGGTAAGTCCAGAAACCCGTGAAGACCCGATTTACTTCCCTGCCTTGAAACGTCCGTTTTTGACGTTATGAATGTTTGTTTGTTTTTGAGACATGTCCTAGGAACCTAGACGACCATTTTGGACCATGAACCACGGCCGGAATCTCGACGAGTCGCCGGAGAGGATGACCTGAGTTCTCAGCCGATTTTCCCGTCAGTTTTCAGGTAGTTTAATCCACCTAAAAATGAGTTTGGATGTCACAGAACCGTAGAGGAGGTTATGACGAGTCCATAGGATCAAACCGCATCAAAAATGGTGGTCTGGAACTCGATCTGTGATCGGGTCAAGCCGCGGGTCGACGGCGACCCGGTTACAGACCCGGTTTCAGAACCCGGTTACTGTAGCATGACGTCATCATTGTTGACCTGAATGTTGACCTGGCGCGTGGGGGCGCGTGAAGGGTATTTTGGGGAAACTTCCAACATGACTTTTAATCTATTCGATGTAACGGACATTTTGGGATTGGTTTCGTGTCGATCGGACACCGTCTCGATAGTGTTCGGGATGTCCGAAGGTTTTAAATTAAGTTTAAAAATAAGTAAAAATTGGGGAAAATTACGGGACTTTGATAGGATGTTAATAATGAGGTTAGTAACCCTCTAATGTGATTTGGACAGGATTGGGAGTCCCGGTGATAGTGGTGTGGCCCGGGAGGGCCGGTGGCACGCATATCGAGGCACACGGTTAAAACGGTCTGTGAGTGGACTTTGGTTTTATAAATCCTATGCATGCTTAAATGTGTTATATGGTTTATATACATGATTTCTATGATGGTATTTGTGAGCATTGATTTTGGATATGTTGCACGTATTTCGAGGTGTTTTCCGTATTTCACGTATATCGGGATTAACGGTTTATTTGCGGTTTTGTGTGCTTGCGGTTAAATAAATAATATGATGAAATGGTTTTGAAATTGGAATTATGAACTCGGGCTTGAGGCCCACTTGTTTTGGAAATTTCGGACTTGGAGTCCATTTGAGAATCGGGCCGGGGGCCCAGTTGATTTGTGAATTCGGGCCGTGGGCCCAGTTGGTTTACAAATCGGGCCGTGGGCCCAGTGGTTCATAAAATCGGGCATGAGGCCCAGTTGGATAATAAATGTGATTTCGGGTCAGGGACCCTATATTTAATAATTGTGATTTTGGGTCAAGGACCCTAAATGGAATTATGTGGTTTTATGGAAATTTCGGGCAGGGCCCAATGGTAATAATGTGATAAAAGGATTTAATAAAATTGTTTTTCCATATACCATCTGGATACAAGGATGTATGATGGTCTCCTCCAGATGTCTGGGACACTGGGGAAGTCACGGTGCATTGCCTGCGAGGGGTCATTATACGGAGCAGCCGGACCGTATGATGACTCAGGAGCAGGATTGCTATGATTGACGTCAGGGACGTCAGACATCAGGGATGTCAGATATATGGACCCGGAGAGACCCCGGGCAGCACGCGTAGCTTATGAAACCGTGAGATATGACGTCAGGGACGTCTAGCGTCTGGGACGCTAAGCATCTGGGATGCTGGTGATGGTAATGGTAAAATATGGATTAATGAATAAAATGGATTATTGGTTATGAAATGGTATGTCGGGTCAGGGACCCTAAATGGTTTCGGATTTTAAATTGATGTTCAATTATGGTCGTGGGTGGTGACCCACATGGTTTTAATATGTATGGTGGTGGTATTCCACGGTTTTGGGCTGAGTTCCCACACTTGGTTTTTGGTTAACGGTTTTTGGGCTAAGGCCCTAATGGCTCGGTTGAGCAAACGTTTTGGTTACTGGTTTTTGGTGGCATGCATACGTTTTTATTGGAGGGCATAAATGTCTTATAAATGTATTTGGTAAACTTATTGGTTTTTGTCCACTCACAGCTTTTGGTTTTAATGCCCTTCAGGTTGATTACGGATGCGATTGCAGCAGGGACTGGGACATTGCACACCTCCTCCATCGATCCTTGCGCACTCTGGATGCCCTGTTTGGGCAGTGGCTCGTGGTTATCCCTTGTCTGACACCCCTTGTTGGACGGGAGCAGGGCACATTCCACGGTAATCCCGGGGGGATTGGGATGGGTCCTGTCAACTTGGTATATAGGTGAACAGTAACTGACGAATCTGGACCCTTGGATGTAGTCCACATGTCACTCATCCCCACCTTCCCTAAAATCTGGATCCTTGTTGGCCATTGGATTATTTAATCCATTTTCTCCCCTTAAATCCTCACCATCCATTCAAACCTCAGATTAAATCTGGGCCCTTGATCTCATCTCTTTCTTCCCTTCATCTACTGATCACACTCATCCCTCTCACTCTGTTCTTTCTCCCACCCGAAACACATATGCACACAACCTACATGAACCACCTCACCAATCTCTTCTGTGTTGGTGTGTGAGTGAGATGAGCTGCACGGTGAGGCTTGAGAGACGGCGGGGGGGACGACGGAGACGGCGGAGACGACGGCGGCAAAACAAAAACAGAGGAGCAAAAATGCAGAAATTGGAAGATCGTTATGGATTGGCTTTTGATCGTGTTTGAGGGGTGAAAGGAGTTCCTGGAGTCGAACTGGGCATGCTGGTGGCCACGGCGGTAGCCACGGCGGCGAGGTAAGCCTCGAACCCGTGAGTTTGTTTTCGGGTACAAAAATGGTAGGATGGGTTTTAACGTGTTTCGATCGATCTGGTGATTAGGATGTTGATCTAGAAGGTGAGACGAGCTTCTGGGGATCGTTTTCGAACGGAATGGTGGCCGGGATCGTGCAGACACGACGGTTGCAGGTGGCCGGTCTGCACACCTCCACGAACAGGTAGTGAAACGACGTTTTTTATTAGTTTTTAAAGCATGGATCAACTGGAATTGATGAGACGATCTTGTAGGAACAAACGGATTTGGAAATGGTCGAGTAATGGCTGAGAACCAGTCGGGTTGGGCCGCGGGTCACGGTGACCCGTTTATCAGACAACCGGGTCAGAACGGTGACACTGTTCACGGCGCGTGAGTTTCACGCGCAGCCACTCACGGCGGCGCGTGACGGCGCGTGGGCGCGAATCTCGAGGTGAGGTCAACATGACTTCTGTCCTATTTAATGTAACGGACATTTTGGAATTGGTTTCGTGTCGATCGGACACCGTCTCGATATTGTTCGGGATGTCCGAAGGTTTTAAATTAAGTTTAAAAATAAGTAACAATTCGGGAAAATTACGGGACTTTGATAGGATGTTAATAATGAGGTTAGTGACCCTCTAATGTGATTTGGACAGGATTGGGAGTCCCGGTGATAGTGGTGTGGCCCGGGAGGGCCGGTGGCACGCGTATCGAGGCACACGGTTAAAACGGTCTGTGAGTGGACTTTGGTTTTATAAATCCTATGCATGCTTAAATGTGTTATATGGTTTATATACATGATTTCTATGATGGTATTTGTGAGCATTGATTTTGGATATGTTGCACGTATTTCGAGGTGTTTTCCGTATTTCACGTATATCGGGATTAACGGTTTATTTGCGGTTTTGTGTGCTTGCGGTTAAATAAATAATATGATGAAATGGTTTTGAAATTGGAATTATGAACTCGGGCTTGAGGCCCACTTGTTTTGGAAATTTCGGACTTGGAGTCCATTTGAGAATCGGGCCGGGGGCCTAGTTGGTTAATGAAATCGGGCCAGGGGCCCAGTTGGTATGAAATCGGGCTGAGACCCATTTGAGTTATATGATCGGGCCAGGGGCCCAGTTGATTTGTGAATTCGGGCCGTGGGCCCAGTGGGTTTATAAGTCGGGCTGCGGGCCCAGTTGGTTTACAAATCGGGCCGTGGGCCCAGTGGTTCATAAAATCGGGCATGAGGCCCAGTTGGATAATAAATGTGATTTCGGGTCAGGGACCCTATATTTAATAATTGTGATTTTGGGTCAAGGACCCTAAATGGAATTATGTGGTTTTATGGAAATTTCGGGCAGGGCCCAATGGTAATAATGTGATAAAAGGATTTAATAAAATTGTTTTTCCATATACCATCTGGATACAAGGATGTATGATGGTCTCCTCCAGATGTCTGGGACACTGGGGAAGTCACGGTGCATTGCCTGCGAGGGGTCATTATACGGAGCAGCCGGACCGTATGATGACTCAGGAGCAGGATTGCTATGATTGACGTCAGGGACGTCAGACATCAGGGATGTCAGATATATGGACCCGGAGAGACCCCGGGCAGCACGCGTAGCTTATGAAACCGTGAGATATGACGTCAGGGACGTCTAGCGTCTGGGACGCTAAGCATCTGGGATGCTGGTGATGGTAATGGTAAAATATGGATTAATGAATAAAATGGATTATTGGTTATGAAATGGTATGTCGGGTCAGGGACCCTAAATGGTTTCGGATTTTAAATTGATGTTCAATTATGGTCGTGGGTGGTGACCCACATGGTTTTAATATGTATGGTGGTGGTATTCCACGGTTTTGGGCTGAGTTCCCACACTTGGTTTTTGGTTAACGGTTTTTGGGCTAAGGCCCTAATGGCTCGGTTGAGCAAACGTTTTGGTTACTGGTTTTTGGTGGCATGCATACGTTTTTATTGGAGGGCATAAATGTCTTATAAATGTATTTGGTAAACTTATTGGTTTTTGTCCACTCACAGCTTTTGGTTTTAATGCCCTTCAGGTTGATTACGGATGCGATTGCAGCAGGGACTGGGACATTGCACACCTCCTCCATCGATCCTTGCGCACTCTGGATGCCCTGTTTGGGCAGTGGCTCGTGGTTATCCCTTGTCTGACACCCCTTGTTGGACGGGAGCAGGGCACATTCCACGGTAATCCCGGGGGGATTGGGATGGGTCCTGTCAATATCCATCACCATTTCCAAATCCGAATTTGAAACCATCATTCCGTAAGCTAGCATCCGGAACAATCATTCCGAACCCAAATCCGAAAATCCATTTTCAAGTTCCAAACCAAATCCAGAATCGTCATCCTGAAATCCGATTCAAAAACCCGAAATCACGTTCATCAAAACTATTTTTTTGAACCGGGCTTCAAGCTTGAAATCACTTTTCGAAATCCATTTTAAATATTTGAAATCAAATCATATTTCAAATCCCAAACTTAAATCATCAAAACCCTGATCAAATCGTAACATAAATCGAAAGCTCGTAAATCGTGCAAATACGTCATTATCTCGAAATACGTGCAAAACCGTAAAACATCAAGATCATAATCAAAATCATAGAATCACATATAGAAAACATATAAAACATATATGCATGCATCATAAGTTTGAAAGAAAAGTCCACTCACAGACCGTTACGCCGCTACCTCGATACGCGTGCACTTATGCCGTTCCAGGCTAATCCGCTATCATTGGATTCCTCGAACCTGTCCAAATCCCATAATAAGGTCACTAACCACTTCATAATACTTATACGAATGCCCCATAATTTTCCCGTATTTTTAACTATTTTTAACCGAGCCCTAAAACCTTCGAACATCCTGAAACATATCGAGACGATGTCCAATTGACTCGAAACCAATCTCAAAATGTTCGTTACATTGAATACTTTAAAAGTCGTGTTGGAACCATCCTCAAAATGTGTGCCACGCGCCAACACGCACCACCCAAAGGGACTGCGCGTGGGCCTCACGCGCCTGCACTGTTCATCCCTGTCCTCAAGTGAACCGGGTTCGGTTCGGTCTACTGTTCAGCCGGTTCAGTTGAACCGGCGTCCACGGTTTCCTCCATTTTCCACCCATTTTCACTCCTTTTTAAGCCTAGTACTTTCGTCCTACTCTAAATGATCGATCTAGCTATCAAAATGAGACAATTAGGACCTAAAGCTTACCTTTCTTTCTTCAAAATCGAACTCTGTTCCTGCAACTGAGTTCTGCCGCCTTACCCGACCTCCTCGAACCTTGCTTTCGATTCCAACCATCATCTGGAACCTTGACAACCCAGTTCCTATTATCATAATCGATTAACAAAGTCTAAAACGCGGGTTACCATTTTTGAACGTAAACTGGAACTTAACGAATTCTTACCCTTCCGTCGTTGTCGTGCACAACTGTGGCTACCAATGGCTTCCTCTCGCCTCCTTTATCATCTTCCATTCAGAAAGTATCCACTTAGGATGGAGTTTGAGAGGTTTAAATGGGTGGGATTTCACTGGTTTTCCTCCCTGTCTCTATTCTTCACGGTTTAGAGCCACCGTCCATGATGGCTGAAGAGAGGGGCACCACCCTGTTCCTCCTCTCAAATTCCACTGTTTCCCCACGTCTCTCACAACAGGATCAAACCAAAGTTCACTCTGATTATTTCCACTCAATCACACACTCCTGAGCTCTCTGTTTTCTCTCTATTTAATCTTGATCGTGCATCCAAAATTTAAAAACAAGGAAGACGGTGATGAGGCTTCTACAGCCATCCAGACCCAGCCAGGTGTCCAAAACCTGGTGGTCACCCTATCCAAAATAGCCAAGTGTCCTGATGTTACTGGGCACACATTCCAAGATAGCCAAAATGACCAAGATGCCCCTGGATGCCAAATTACCATTTTGCCCTTCATACCTTTAGACCCAAAATTAATTCATCTGAAGTCCGATGATGATGTGCCGCCTGTCATTGTACTTAGGACATCGAGACCTACCTAACGGTCCTCGAAGTATGTGATAATTCCATGTTGTGTGAAAAGTCAACGAATTTCCCCTATTTAACAAAATTACCAAAGTACCCTCGAACTTCCGAACGTCATAATTTTTTCCTCGAATATCGGAATTGGACGTGCCACCTGTCTATGAACTCGTGACGTCCTGAACTACGTCACGATCATCGGTCAAAGTCCATTTAACCGTCCGAATGAAAAGTCAACATTTTTACCCATTCTATGGGTAAAATCGTCATTTTGCACCGTCCGTCCATAAGCATCCAACTAATCACCAAATAACTTCACTAATCTGCCATTAACAACTAATCTAATCTCAGTTTCCGGGACGGGTCGTTACAATCTACCCCCCCTTAAAAGAATTTCGTCCTCGAAATTCCATATCTCGTACCTCTGTAACTAGTTAGGGGAAATCTAACTGAGCTCACACCTGGGTCTCCTACCCGGTGTCTATCGCTTGCCAATCCTACTTATCATAACAGTGCCCAACTGTCACCACATCTCACCAAGTGAATCAATTCAAGCAACTTTTAGTTCGTCGGGAGATCATCCCCAATCGTACTGGGGTCATCACAAATCCATCTCGTTCCCGCGATATTTCCAACGTCACACTAGCCGACACTCACGACTCAACTAGCACTAGGTACACCACAACACCGCTGCTACCAAGTTCAACACTCCCAACTCCCTTCGAGTCGAGCGTACCTCGTACCAACATCCCAGTACCTCATGTGAGTCTGCCGTCAACTAACACAAATCTCAAGTACACCCATTCACAAGACGGAATCTACTGGTCTCGGTACTTCTATGCATCAAGATTCATACAAGGTTCCATACCACTTCCGTCAGTGATCCGTGCCGTCCTTACCAGAGTCACAACGTACTCGTCTATACCTCTAATTCAACTAGTGGTTCCATTAACCACTAACACCATCAACCTGTGGGAACACCATCTACGTCCCACACTTCCTCTTTGCAACCAAACCCTATCACGTACCTGTTTAACGATGCGCATAAATCTCAATGTCAGGGTCTCACCAGCCACTCATGGCTCGGAGCATCCAGCTCATATCAACACTGAAACCCATAATAACCAATCAACCTCTCAGGATCACCCTGATCCGGTCCACATGCTCCGACAAAATCCATCATATCGAAACTACGCTGATCATTCATCAATCCATAACATACCTCGGCACTAAGCCGATCACCAACACTTCTACCAGAACATCCCACTGCACGTCCAATTACATCGGCATGGTTACGACCACTGCAGAGCCCGTACGTACACCTTTCAAGTATATTCACCAAGTACCACCAACTAGAACCACATTGCATACCACCAATCACACGCAAGGACAACCCTACGAACTTGGAATAAAAACAAAGATTTTTTAGAACACCTCAACACAGTTCGTAGAGTATATCCTCACGTACTTCCAACACCATCCTACGGTACGTCCACCAATCAACCACATCGGCGTCAGCCACATTCTATTACACCCAAAGTCCAACTAACAACATCATAGTGTACCCGTCTCCCTCAAAGTGTTTCTCCAAGGCACACAAACATCCGCGTAGCTATACGGATTACCACCTGACCAAGAGCCAGTCACACTTCGCTTGTATAGTCCGTCGGTCCAATCCTACCACTAGACTGACTACATGTCATCCGGGGAAGTTTAACTCAAATCCCTTTTGGGTCTCCCGGTCTCCTGGTCTCCTGGGTCTCCCGACCAGTATGAACCGCAAACACATCTCAAATACGTACACAGGGCAGACCCAGCATGAGATCCAAAACTAAATCCATCTACATGTAACCACAAAACACACATTTCCTGCATAGCCCTAAGATGGTCAAGACATCCAGCCACTTTCACGCCTGCAAGATAGAGCCTCTCCTAAACTATATGTCCAACGTATCCAACCTCTGTCTTGCCTACGATCCTCCTAATCCACAACAACTCAATCTTGAGCCAAAAGCACTCCAATCTCGATCCACACACTCCGAAGCGAATTCCACTTAATATGTTTCAGGCCACCGCATCGAATCTAATCGATCACGTGTACCACAAGTCTAGCGACACGCCTAGATTGCGGGTTCTCTTCAATAACCTCATATCAACTTAATTATAGTTACTCATTCTCTGCTTCTTTCTGTCATTCTTCAACGGAACACATAAGGGTCCTTAACCATGACATCACGTGTTATTCTACCTCAATCTATATGAACACCACTCCCTGACACTCGCCACACATGCCAAACATGGCGTCACTAAGTCCTTTCTCTACTCCTGAACACAACCACAAGTTTCCACATTTAGGGGGGGGGGGGGGGGGGGGGGGGGGTCACAATTCCTAACGTCCCATCAATGCACCACCCTAATCGACTCCAGAGCATCCGACACTCGGACGCCACAACACATCTCATCGTCTAAATTGCAACAACCATCTCCTGATTCCAAGATTCTAACCATGGGACTTCATCCTCAAGTATACCATCTCCGGATGAATTGTCTAAACGTTACCGTCGCTACTACACTCATGCGAATCACAACCACATGTCCGTAGCCAAACCAACTCACCGACTACTCGTCTGTCGGTTATCCCCGTTTATGTACTATCAATCATCACTCCTTCTGAGGATCGCATCTCAACCTTTCCAAAGTTCAACTCCGAGCACCTACTAAAATACTGGTCACCAACTCTCGGAATCCTCAATTAACAATCAATGACCTCGGACTCCCCAGTTACCACCCTCGGAGTCGCCAATCACCAAGTGCCAACCTCGACATCTGCCGACATATGCCAACACATCAGGGGGAGTCCACTAAAACAAACCTCACGAACGGTCACACCCGACCAATACAAACCTAGACCGATCCAACACGAAGCATAGGTCCACCGCGCTTCTGCTGCGCTACTCTGATCAACTAACGACATCCGGACCGTTCGTCCAGAAACATGACCTACAAATGGTCATCACATATCCCCGCTCGGTTAGTGGTTCCTACTAGATACCGGCACCTCACAACTGGACACAACCTCGACTAAATGTGCCCATCCGACCATTTACAATCATCCCAACTCGTGGCACATTATTCTGATCTAGTGCTCACAGTACACCAATCCTGAGCCTCTGCTCCTACCGAGCCAAAAAGCCTCAATCTACGCTCGGGTCTAGGGAACTAACCTCCCTCGTAGTCCAATACTCTGAGCCCTTAATGCTCGACCAAAATGCCTCAATCGCACTGGACTCGTTCAGAGTTGTCTACCTAACCATCCAAAACATCGGCTGCCCCCAGCAGCACCATTTCCAATCCGGTCGTAAGTCGGCCCAACCACAACAACTACCTAACCTTAAACCCCAACTCACGGTTTCCAAACTCAGCACTTACTTTGGGGTTTCGCACTATCCTTATCATACGGGGTATCGAAACCCACCACAACCACTAGCTCACAACAACCTTACTACTCGGGTCGTCACACCCGACTTATCAGAAAGTCTAAACACCAACGTCAACTAGTATCCATCACTAGGGGGAATCCCTCAATCCTCAAAGTTGTTTCCTATACCCTCGCCACGCGAGGAATCCGGCTACTCGTAGCCGCACAAGTCCAAGCTCGAACAATCTGACCTAATGGTCACAAATCCATACTATCGTCATCCAAATCACCATCCGGCCCAACAGGCCACCGTCAACCAACCTCCTTGGCCCACGTGTACCACCAGCTCAACAAGCTACAATTGGGTCCCACATACCTACCAGTCGACCCTGAGTCGACCATCAAGCGTAGTTCACTGGTTACCACCCAGGATAATCACGCTGGCATACATCCGACCCTATGGTCCAACCAATTATCGAGCATAGCCAGCATCAAACACGCTAACTACTCCGACCCAAAGTCGACAAGTAACACCTCCAATCGCGTATCGGGCAACGCATCACCCAGCCGCTCGTACTCTCGCCACTAACTAAGCCACTAGCTATCGTACTGTCACTATCACGTCCAGGTTGATGACGGGTTATTCCGTGTTGAGACATCACATCCACAGTAGCTTTACAACACCCAAGTCGACAAACCAACGACTCTGGGAACCAAACCTCGCGCAAAGCGCACAAAACCTGCTCTGATACCAATTTGACACGACCCACCCTCAATCCCCCGAAATTAAGGGCTAAGTCTTGCTCCCGTCTAACTTACGCATGACACGAAGGCTAAACTGACATCCAACCTCCAGGTGACACGTAAGTCGGACAAGGGATTTCCAAACAAACCCTTCAAAAGATCCGGACTTCCCAGAGCGCACAGACTTTATTGTGGATCGCGTGTGTGATGTCTCCGTCTCTCTCGACCAACAGCCCGCACCGCAACAACCTGGAGGGTATCGAAAACACAAAAGACTGTGAGTGGACAAAAAAAAATTAATTTCTAAAAACAGTTTATAAGAAAAGTACATTTATACCCTCCTTTGAAAACTAATGCATGCATATCAAACCAGTTTATTTTCGAGATAATCAAAATCATTTATGCAAACCGAAATCATTTCCTTTCTCAAATCCCGGGCCTCAGCCCAAAATCATCAAAATCAGTTTCAACCGGGTCATAGCCCAAAACATCTGAAAACCATTATTGAAAACCATCATTGTCAAGGTCTTATCGAAATCCAAAACACATTTGTCATCCATTTCAACCAATCGAACCTGCTGGATCTATCCGAGTCTTTAAACTCCCGAGTCTTTAAACTCAATCCAGGCCTTAATATAATCTGAGTCTTTAAACTCCCGAGTCTTTAAACTCAATAGGCCAACGGGGGAAAATCATAATATCCGAGTCTTTAAACTTCCGAGTCTTTAAACTCAATCCGGATCTTTAAACCCAATCCGGGCCCGCCCCCGTCATGTATCATATCTGGGTCTTTAAACCCAATAACCAGATCCAGCAAATCCAATCCAAAAACCATTTGAAACGATTTCCAAATCCATGTCCAAATCCGAATTCGAAATCACCATTTCGAATTCCAAGTCGAATCCGAAATCAGCATCCCGAATCCAAATCCAGAATCAGATCCATCTCCACTCCGAATCCGAAACCATCATTCCGTAAGCTAGCATCCGGAACAATCATTCCGAACCCAAATATGGAAATCCATTTTCAAGTTCCAAACAGAATCCAGAATCGTCATCCTGAAATCCGATTCAAAAACCCGAAATCAAGTTCATCAAAACCATTTTTTCTGAACTAGGCTTCAAGCCCAAAATCACTTTCCGAAATCCATTTTAAATCTTTGAAATCAAATCATATTTCAAATCCCGAACTTAAATCATCAAAACCCTGATCAAATCGCAACATAAATCGAAAGCTCGTAAATCGTGCAAATACGTCATTATCTCAAAATACGTGCAAAACCGTAAAATATCAAGATCATAATCAAAATCATAGAATCACGTATAGAAAACATATAAAACATATATGCATGCATCATAAGTTCGAAAACAAATTCCACACACAGACCGTTACGCTGCTGCCTCGATACGCTTGCACTTATGCCGTTCCCGACTAATCCGATATCATCGGCTTCCCCGAACCTGTCCAAATCCCATAATAAGGTCACTAACCACTTCATAATGCTTATACGAAAGCCTCATAATTTTCCCGTATTTTTAACTATTTTTAATCGAGCCCTAAAACCTTCGAACATCCTGAAACATATCGAGACGATGTCCGATTGACTCGAAACCAATCCCAAAATGTTTGTTACATTGAATACATTAAAAGTCATGTTGGAACCATCCTCAAAATGTGTGCCACGCGCCAACACGCGCCACCCAAAGGGGCTGCGCGTGGGCCTCACGCGCCTGCACTGTTCATCCCTGTCCTCAAGTGAACCGGGTTCGGTTCGGTCTACTGTTCAGCTGGTTCAGTTGAACCGGCGTCCACGGTTTCCTCCATTTTCCACCCATTTTCACTCCTTTTTAAGCCTAGTACTTTCGTCCTACTCTAAATGATCGATCTAGCTATCAAAATGAGACAATTAGGACCTAAAGCTTACCTTTCTTTCTTCAAAATCGAACTCTGTTCCTGCAACTGAGTTCTGCCGCCTTACCCGACCTCCTCGAACCTTGCTTTCGATTCCAACCATCATCTGGAACCTTGACAATGTAACGACCCGTCCCGAATATCGGGATTGAATAGTAATTAATTATGATTTAGAATGACTAATCGAGGATTAGTTGAGTGAAATCGGACGAATTGTGCAAAATGACCGTTTTGCCCCTAGCTTGGGCAAAATGTTGACTTTTAGTTCAGGCGGTCAAATGGACTTTGACCGATGACTGTGACGTAGGTCGGGACGTCACGAGTTCATAGACAGGTGGCACGTTCGATTCCGATATTCGAGGTGAAAGTTATGACGTTCGAAAGTTGAGGGGTATTTTGGTAATTTGGTTAATAGGGGGCCGAATGTTGACTTTTGACCCGGGAAGTCCAATGGACGAGGGCCAAGGACCGTTACGTAGGTCTCGTCGATACGAATCCAACGACAGGCGGCATGCCGAAATCGGAGATTCGACGACGAAGTTATGGTCACGGGAACGGACTCGATTAACCGAACGAACTGGGATTAAAATATTATTTTATTATGAACAGTACCCAGTGACTGAACACACTTGGATGAGTGACAAGTGTCACTCATCCCTTAAATTAGGGCTTAAAACCAGAACCCATGTTTTTGGGGAAAACATAATTATTATGTTTTATTAATTAATTATTCTTAATTCATCCATTAATCCTCTTTGTTCTTCAAACCGTGCAAAAAATTGGGGAAATCGGAATTGAGAGAATTGGGCTCTCTTCCACAGCCGGTTTTGAGTGAGAATTGTGAGATTTGTGGGACTAATTGATTTGGGAAAAAACGAGGGATTGTTTGAGAGCTGAGGAATCGAATTTCGGATTTTAGAAAATTTGGGGGAAAATTCGAATAATGAGATTTGAGCCGTGAGGATTGGAATTGAAGCTTCATTTAGCTTCCTGAGATTGTGACGAGTGGAACAAGATCAAAAACGAGGAGAATTGAGGCCCATTTGGCTCTGAACGGGTCTGGTATCAGTATGCACGGTTCGAGCTTGAGTCGTGGAGTTTGAGGCTTCGATTGATGCAATTGGGTTGGGGAAAGAGTTTACCTGAGTCCACTGAATCTTCTGGTTGCATCAATTGAAGGAAATCATGTGACACTGAAGGAGTTCGAATGATGAACAGTGGCCAGATGTTCTTCGAATGATCATCTGTGATCGTGAGGTTTGAGGTAAGTTCGATTGTAATTAAGTCCACAGATCCCTAATTAAAACTAATTCGATGCTAATGGACGTTTAAATTGTTGAAATCGGTGTCGAATTGATAGGAGTGGAACCAGGTCTGTTCGCGGGTTAAAGGGGCCCGTTTTACAGACAAACGGGCGAGGAAGATGACTGTTCACAGTCACTGTAGCTGGCGCGTGGGTTTCACGCGCAGCCACTCACGGCGGCTCGTGAGGGCGCGTCCGGCCTAGTTTCAAGGTGAGGTCAACATGACTTTTGATCCTATCATTGTAACGAACATTTTGACGCTGGTTTCGAGGAAATCGGATATCGTTTCGTTAATGTTCCGCGTATCCGAAGTTTTTTTTTACGTTTAAAATACGTATTTAAATTCCGAAAAAATTGGGGAAAATTATATGAAGTATTTTGAGATGTTAGTAACCCTCTATAATGATTTTGGACAGGAGTTGTGATTTTCAGATTTTACGGAAAAACGTGCAGCTCGGAAACGGACCGTTTTGGACGGTGTGTGTGAGTGGACTTTGTTTTCTAACTGTGATGCATGCATATATGATTTCAATGCCTTATTATATGATTTTATATGCTTTGGCATGATTGATGTTTCAATCCGGTGATTTCTCGATTTTATGGATTATTATATTATTATATTTGACACGATTTTCGCGAAATTATGAAATTGGTTAAAAATGATGTTTGGACTTGGTTTATGAGTCCGGTATTGAATTGGATTGAAAATAATGTTTGGACTCGGATTAGGAGTCATGGATTGAAAAATGATGTTGTGACTCGGGAATGAGTCAAGGGTCAATTTTGTGGATTTACGTGAAAATGGCAACGGAGGTTGCAACGCATGGATTTGCGTGAAAATGATATTTTGGGCGTGAGAACCCAAGTGAATAGTGATTTTGACTCGGTTTTGGAGTCACTTGTGAATTTGGTGAAATTAATGATTTTTGTGATTTTATGATTATTTTAATCAGTCTTTTGGGCACGTTTTACGAGGAACGTGCAAATGATGTTTTGGGCTAGGCCCGGAGTTTAAATGATTTCTAAAATGATATTTTTGACTTAATTGGTGAGTCAATGATGATTTCTGGATTATTTTATTGTTTTAAAATGTGATTTTAACGGTTTATGTGTAAATGGTATTTTGGGCTTGAGACCTAGTCGGGAACGATCTTGACTTTGTATGAAGACAAGATTTGATTGAAATATTTTGGGATGTAATTCCCGAGATGGTTTTTCATTGTGATTGTGAAATTCCCAGACGGTCGGAGCTTGGGGGGGATTACCCAGACGACCGGAGCTTGGGGGATGTGATTGTAGGATCAGGAGTTGATCCTATGGTAGTCAGCTTCTCGGATGTGACTGAGCCTGGATGTACCACTCGGATGGGTCTGAGCCTGGGGATGTGTTCGCCCAGAGGTGACTGAGCCCGAGGGGGTTGAGCCCAGAGGTGTTTGTTCCCGAGAGAGTGGCTGGATATTGGCCTACGCGTAGTGCTGCACTTGTGAGTAGTGCAGTTGATGGTTTGGTTGGTGAGTAGCGCAGATGTGATTGTGATGATTTGTGCACTTGTGAGTAGTGCGGATTGATTGGATTGAGATATTTATTGTGCACTTGTGATTAGTGCTGATTGATGTTGTTTGTGATGACGTACTGGTATTGAGTACGGGTTTTTGGTCTTTGTGGCCAGGTGATTATGTTTTCACATGTTTTGGCCTGAGAGCTGGGATTTGAGGTTTTATAACATGAACTGATTTGGTGAACATGAGTTTTACGGACCATGGGTAAATATGTTTTGATTTTATCGGTCCACTGTTCATACTTGAATGATTTCATACTATTACTCATGTTTTACGATATGCATGCAAGTTTGTGAAAACTGGAGGGTAAGATTGTAATTTTGGCAAATATTTTTATCAGAGGTCATTTTTGTCCACTCACATCTTTTCTGTTTTGTGACCCTCCAGGCCGTGGCAGACGTTCGGGACTGATCGTGAGGCAGTGGCAGCAGCAGAAATCAGCGCAAACATCCCTTGTCTGGCAAGCACTGAAGGGTAGTTTCAGACCTTTAGTTGACTTGTCAGACGGGAGCAGGACCGGGCACGGTTTTTGACGTCCAGTTGGGACGGGTCCTGTCAGACAACCCAGTTCCTATTATCAGAATCGATTAACAAAGTCTAAAACGCGGGTTACCATTTTTGAACGTAAACTGGAACTTAACGAATTCTTACCCTTCCGTCGTTGTTGTGCACAACCGTGGCCACCAATGGCTTCCTCTCGCCTCCTTTGTCATCTTCTATTCAGAAAGAAACCACTGAGGATGGAGTTTGAGAGGTTTAAATGGGTGGGATTTGACTGGCTTTCCTCCTTGTCTCTATTCTTCACGGTTCAGAGCCACCGTCCATGACGGCTGAACAGAGGGGCACCACCATGTTCTTCCTCTCAAATTCCACTGTTTCCCCACATCTCTCAAAACAGGATCAAACCAAAATTCACTCTGATTATTTCCACTCAATCACACACTCCTGAGCTCTCTGTTTTCTCTCTATTTAATCTTGATCGTGCATCCAAAATTTAAAAACAAGGAAGACGGTGATGAGGCTTCTACAGCCATCTAGACCCAGCCAGGTGTCCAAAACCTGGTGGTCACCCTATTCAAAATAGCCAAATGTCTTGATATTGCTGGGCACACATTCCAAGATAGACAAAATGACCAAAATGCCCCTTGATGCCAAATTACTATTTTGCCCCTCGTACCTTTAGACCCAAAACTAATTCATCTGAAGTCCGATGATGATGTGCCTCCTGTCGTTGTACTCAGGACATCGAGACCTACCTAATGGTCCTCGAAGTACGTGATAATTCCATGTTGTGTGAAAAGTAAACGAATTTTCCCTATTTATCAAAATTACCAAAGTACCCTCAAACTTTCGAACGTCATAACTTTTTCCTCGAATGTCGTTATCGGACGTGCCACCTGTCTATGAACTCGTGACGTCCCGAACTACGTCACGGTCATCGGTCAAAGTCCATTTGACCGTCTGAATGGACAGGTGGCACCTGTCCATGTCGTGACATCCATTTGATCGTGACGTAGTTCGTGACGTCACGAGTTCATAGATAGGTGGCACGTTCAATTCCGACATTCGAGGAAGAAGTTATGACGTTCGGAAGTTTAAGGGCATTTTGGTAATTATGGTTAAAATGGGCAAATAGTTGACTTTTGACCTGGGAGGTCCGATGGCCGAGGGCCAAGGACCTTTATGTAGATCGGGATGATATGAATCCGTAGACAGGCGGCACGTCGAATTTGGACGTTCGACGGCGAAGTTACGGTTCAAGGAAGGTTTGGGGAACTATTGCGCGAATTACGAAACGAATGTCATTTGGCACCTAGTGGGCCCACAAATTTTAAAGAGGCCCAATGGATGAGTGACAAGTGTCACCCATCCACTGGCCAACCTCATTCATTCATGCGTCTTCCCCGTGCATCTTCATTTCTTTATTCAAACACAAACCCACCCGATCTCATTTCTCACCAAACCAATCCAACCCAACCCCAGATGAGCATGCCTGAGAGACCAGAGAGTGTTGTGAGAGACGGAGGACGGTTGCAAGGAGCTGGAACCGCCGTGGACGGCGGCGTAAGGAGGCAAACCTGAAGGTATGGCTCGGTTTTGGTTTTTGGATCCATAATTGTGTTTTTGTGGTTATAGTTGATATTAGACGATTAGGATGGGCTTAATGAGTTAGGGTCCTAATGGGATGGTTTTGGGAAGCTTTGGACGGCTATGAAGCCATGGGTGAGTTTTGGGAAACTTGAACCGTGAGGTTCAAATTGGAACTATGGGTTTTAGGATGTTTTAACTAGTTTTAAGGATTGGGAATGATGAGAAAAGAAGAAATAGGAATTATAGGATTGATTAGGGACAAAACGGACGAAAAATGGGGATTGTATGGGCCTGGACCGGTCACGCCGGTCCAGTTGCAGAAAAAGACCAAACCGGCCAGTTTGAACTGGTTCGCGGCAGGTTGAAGAAGCACTGTGCAGGACGCGTGAGACCCACACGCAGTGGCTTCTTGGGGCGCATGGCCCACATTTCGAGGATGACTTCAACATGTGAAATCATCTATTTGATGTAACGAACATTTTGGGACTAGTTTCGTGTCGATCGAACACTGTTTCGATAATATTCGAGGTATCGGAAGGTTTCGGATCGAGTTTAAAAATTGTTAAAAATACCGAAAAATTATGGGGCTTTAGTGGGAGGTTAATTAAGTAGTTAGTAACCTTCTATTACGATTTGGACAGGTTTGAGAGTCCCGGTGACGGTGATTGGCTCGGGAGAGCCGTATGGCACGCAAATCGAAGCGGCAGCTCGGATGGTCTGTGAGTGGACCTTGGTTTTCTAAATTGGTGCATGCATAAATGTTTATTATATGTTTTAATACATGTTTGGTAATGCCATGGATGCATTTGTATGTGGTTACGTATAAGCACGTATTTTGAGGGTTCGGCCTTATACGGTGATTATACGGGTCTGTATTTCTTTATTGGTTTAAATGAAAAGGTTTTGGATTTCCAAAAGGATAAACTCGGGTATGAGACCCATTTGGTTCTGTCTCGGGCATATGACCCTATTGATGGCCTTCGGGTCTGAATCGTGGTCGCGACGGGTGCTATGTGCACGGCGACAGACGATACGACGCCCGCCTCCGGATTGGGATGTGTTCCTTCCGGAGAGGTCACGATCCACGATTCGTGGTCGGGCAGCTTGGGGAGGCTCGACTTCGGAGTGCTGACGGTTCAGGATAGCGATCGGTGATGAGTGCACCATGATCTTGTGGTGGTCGCGTCGGTTGATTCGTTCACGGCGACATACCATGATTGAGGGCGGTCCTGGATGGATGGTTGCACGCATCACTACGATCGGAGTCGTGACTGACCCTGAGATATCGGGCAGGATGCCCAGTTGATGTCATATGTTCGGGCACGAGACCTAGTTACTTAATGGTTATGATTTCGGGTCAGGGACCCTAGATGGATTTCCAAGTTCATGGCGGTTTATGGGAACCGGTATGAACCTTGGAAAGGTCATTGTGGTACATGACGGTTTATGGGGACCGGGCATGGAGGTTATCTATATGTATATGATGGATCATGATGGTTCATGGGGACCGGGCATGAATATTTATGTTATGTATATATATGTTCATATACCTTCCTTTACTTCTATTATCTCCTCCGGGGAGGGTCGTTGGTCTGGGTGGACCCCGGAGTAGTCACAGAG
Source organism: Prinsepia uniflora (assembly GCA_032719365.1). Taxonomy (NCBI): domain Eukaryota; kingdom Viridiplantae; phylum Streptophyta; class Magnoliopsida; order Rosales; family Rosaceae; genus Prinsepia; species Prinsepia uniflora. The sequence goes on from CM064874.1 coordinate 5,055,340, forward strand.
CACCGACTGAGTGGAGTCACCCCCCAGTTGGGTTCCTTACTCTCTGGAAGGCTATGGTTACTATAACCTCAGGTAGGATCAGTGGTCTGCGAACATTGACCTTGACTTTGAGAAGACTCGGATTAAGACCCGGGTAACACGCGCGTAGCTTTGGAAACCGTGACAGGATTGGTTGTGTGAATTATATGTATATATGAAATATGATTATGGATTGTGATATGTGGTGTTCATAGGTGTGCACAGGATTTGAGCAGTGGCTCGTGTATTTGGTTTCAGTATGGTTATGGTTTTGGGCTAAGTCCCTTATTGGTTTCTTATGGATTTTGGAAGTGGCCCGTATGGTCTATTTCATTATGGTTTTGGGCTTAGTCCCACATATGGTTTCTTTGGTTAAACGGTTTTCGCATGCATGCATGCTTTTTAGTGAAGGGTACAAATGTCTTTATGGAAATGTTTTTATAAACTACTTGTTTTGTCCACTCACAGCTTTTAATGTTTTGACTGCGCTTCATGTTGACAGCGGATATGGACTGTAGCAGAGACCCAGATATCACATACCTCCACCGGATCCTGGCGTACTCTGATGGCCAGAGAGGGCTAAGGTCGGAAATATCCCTTGTCTGACACTCCGTGTCAGACGGGAGCCGGGTCGTCCTGCGTTAATCCCGGTGGGATTAGGACGGGTCCTGTCAAAATGGTATCAGAGCGAGGCTGGCTTAACAGAGCTCCTTTAGCTCATATTAGAGCATAGGATTGCTTATCAGAGCAAGTTTGCTCTTAGAGTAGTACGCAGGTCGAGGATGTGATGTCTCAAGGGGCTACAGTTCGTGATCAACCTGATAGTTGGGATGCCGATACGATAGTTAGTAGGATTGAATCTTGGATTGTCTTGGTTCGGCACTAGATGCCAGGGTTGCCACAGTTTTGTCGTAGATGACAGTGTGGAAACCTACGGAAGGATTAACGTAACAGTACGTTAGAGTTTTGATCGTGAAACGGTTAGTTGGGATCGTCTTTCTCGATGTCGTAGGATCAGTTTGACGGCAGTTTGGTGCTGTGATCATCTGATGATCGGATATGGTTGAGTTAAATGGATTTACTGCTCCTGGCAGTTAGCAGTCGAGTTCGTGGAACTCTAGTTGAACTTATGGCAGTTAGCAGCCGGATTCGAGGAATCCTAGTTGATCTTACGGTAGGATTGGATTGACGTCCTTGTGATGTCAAGACCGCGGAGACGGTCAGATTGTGGATTGTACTGCAGTTGGTAGCTTGCAGTTGGGTTTAGGGAGACCCTAGAGTGTGATTGTGGAACCCTACTTTAGGGTGTATGGTTCAGATATCTGATTTGACGAGTGGTTAGACTCTGACGACTTTTCGAAGTCAAGACCGTCGGTCATGTCAGGTCTAGTCATGTCAGCTTTAGTGATGGGACTGCACTCTGCAGTCGGAGTTGTACTTATCGGTTAGACCTAGTTGGTTGTCATACTACCATAGTTGTGATGGATTGTTGGTACAGCTAAGGTCATGGGTGACCTGGCAGACGACATTGGTTGAGTCGAGTTACTACTGGTTAGAGTTTGGTTGGACAAGTTATCAAGATTGGTACTTGTCGATGGAATCCCTGAGTGGGATACGAAGTAGTTTGTACGATCGATTGATTCCGTTGGATGCGAATCTCGATAATGATGTCTGGAAGTTAGGTCTGCACGATTCTGTGGCAGGCGCTACTACCGAGAGTGGCTGTAGTTACCGTTGTTGGGAATCAGGGACGTTCAGGGGACGTTTCCTTGTCTCGTATGAGTTGTCAGGGTGACTGTACCCAGAGTTGTTGGGTACGAGGGAGGAAGAGTTTCTCCAATTTGAGTAGAGATAGGGGATCTTCGCTCGGTATGAGCGGAGATCTAGGGTTTTCTGTTTCGCACACCGTGTGGGCTGGTGCTGATACTGATACTAGTGTTGGTGATAGTGCGTTGGTGCTGGTACTGGTGCCGGTGATTGTTTGGTATTAGTCACGAGTCGGGATATGACTCCGTCGAGATACGTATATGTTCAGTATCTGTGGTTCGACAGTGGATCACAGATAGTGATGGACTGGATTGGATCCAGTAGTAGTTGAGACTCGTGGTACGAGATACTAGTGTTGGATGCCGTTTATGCACATTCGTAAATAATATACAAGGTTTAACCTTGAGTTGCGTGAATTCCACTCGGAATGAGTGTATCTACATACACGATGTAAACGGATAGGCGAAATGGGCATGTGTCCCTAACTAGTCAAAAAGAAACACGTGGTTGATGTCCGAGTATGTTGTTTCCAATTTGGTTGGAACTTCGGAATCGCAAGAGGTTGCGATTGAGGTGACGAAAGAAATGTGGGTTTCCCGCATTGGTAATGGGTATTCGAAGTCATTTGGGTGACTTCTCAGATTCTACCATGATTGATGATGGTAGATGATGTTGATGATGTAGATGTTGTTGGTTGCCACTAGTACACTGATCGTGTATTGGTTGGTGGACCCAGGATTTGTCTTGGGTCATCAGGTGGAGTTGAGTATTTCGAAGTTAGATGACTGAGATTTCTCATTTTCTACTTGGTGGCAGACGATGTTGGATTACGTGGTGTGGTGAATGCAGCGAGTTTTGTTTGCATTCACGTAGGATAATTTTGATGTCATTATCTTGTATCATTCTTGATTTTTCCTAGGTGGAATGCCAAGGATCGATACGAGGTAATTGGTGAGAACCCACAGTCTCGGCGTGTCTCGTCGTTGACTGATCTGTTTAGATGTGGGAATTGGTTTAGGACTTTGGGTATCATTATAGATATGGATCGTGATCTTGATGATCCAGATAGGTGGATAGTTTATCACTCTTACTTGGATGTTTGAGTTGAGATGATGGGACTGAACTTCTTTTTGAGGTAAATCCCATGTGGCTTATTACTCGGGTGAGTAAGTGTCCGACGAGGTTGGATTTTGTCAACCTTAGAAGTGTGGATATTGGGATTGGCTTCCCTATGAAGTCAATCGAATGTATTGAGCAGGTAACCGATAGGTTCGGTTTTGGTGCGTCTCCGTAGACGTGAATGAGATTTTGGGTTTTGGAATTGGATTTCTGGGTGACGATTCAGGATTCGATTTTGGAACTTGAAAGTGTATTTCTGGATTTGGGTTCGGAATGGTTATTCCAAATGCCGATTTACGGAATGATGGTTTCGGATTCGAATTTGGAAATGGTTATGGATAAGATTTCTGGGTCTAAATTCGGGATTTCTTACGAAATTGCGGATTCGGATTTGGAAATGGATAATGGGTCGGAGTTTTGATTTGTCTAGTACTGGATTGGACAGATAGACTCCAGAATAGAAACGTAGTTGGCTATGACCTAGGTGGTTGTAGTCTGATTGTTGGATAAATGTATGTACCTTGTACGTATTTTGAGGTACAATACTGGACAGGCTTGTGATGCCTGGTGACGGTATATAGGTTATACCAGAGGTAAGTTGGTGAGCATGTTGGTAGTCGGCTTAATCCCGATACCATTGGGTTAGTTGAGGTCGTGGACTGGACATTGGATACTGTGCGTTGGGTCATGGTGTTTCTGATGGGTCTAGTTACACACAGGTCGAGTGAAAAGTTGGTAATTTTTTTTTTACTAAAGTTGAGTGAGTTGGTGGTTAGTGTAACCACAAGTAAGTATAGTGTCAGTTTTGACTGGCGACTGTCAAGTAGTGACAGTTTGTCAAAGGTGTCAGCGTGGATTGGTTAGTGAGATTTGGTGACTCCATGTGGGAGCAGATAGCAGGATAGATTGAGATTGAGAAAGGAACCGTCGAGTTGTTTGTGTCAACGAAATGGTAGATTTGACAAGTGGTGTCAACTCGGAACGTATGACTACTGTTATTCGACGTGGTCGAGGGTAGTCGATGTAACGAGAGTGTTAGTGGTACGTCTGGTTGCAAACGAGTAAGTATTCTTTTGTGTTAACTAGTGGGTGTACTAGTGTACACTTTTCGGGAGATCGAATTATTTCCACGAGGTGGATGTGGAATCAGAATAGTTGGAGTTTCGAGAACGGAACTAATTAAGGAGGGAAGAACGGTTGGAATTGGGTCGGTTGGAATTTCGAGGACGAAATTAATTAAGGAGGGAAGGTTGTAGTGACCCGTCCCGAATTCCAGGATTATATTAGTGACTAATCACGATTAGTGAGGTTAATCCGTGATTAGTTGGGCGAAATCGGACGAACGATGCAAAATGACCGTTTGCCCTAGGCGTGGGCAAAACGTTGATTTTTCATTCTGGCTGTCAAATGGACTTTGACCGATGACCGTGAAATAGTTCGTGACGTTACGAGTTCAAAAACAGGTGGCACGTTCAATTCCGACATTCGAGGAAGACGTTATGACGTTCGGAAGTTTAAGGGCAGTTTGGTAATTACGGCTAAAAAGGGCAAATAGTTGACTTTTGACCTGGGAGGTCCGATGGTGGAGGGCCGAGGACCATTACGTAGATCGGGACGATACGAATCCGTAGATAGGCGGCACGTCGAATTTGGACGTTCGACGAAGAAGTTACGGTTCAAGGAAGTTTCGGGGAACTATTGCGCGAATTACGAAACGAATGTCATTTGGCAGCTAGTGGGCCCAGATATTTTAAGGACGCCCAATGGATGAGTGACAAGTGTCACCCATCCATTAGCCAACCTCATTCATTCATGCATCTTCCCCGTGCATCTTCATTTCTTCATTCAAACACAAACCCACCCAATCTCATTTCTCACCAAACCAATCCAACCCAACCCCAGATGAGCATGCCTGAGAGACCAGAGAGTGTTGTGAGAGACGGAGGATGGCTGCAGGGAGCTGGAACCGCCGTGGACGGCGGTGTAAGGAGGTAAACTCGAAGGTATGGCTAGGTTTTGGTTTTTGGATCCATAATTGTGTTTTTGTGGTTATAGTTGATATTAGACGATTAGGATGGGCTTAATGAGTTGTTAGGGTCCTAATGGGATGGTTTTGGGAAGCTTTGGACGGCTATGAAGCCATGGGTGAGTTTTGGGAAACTTGAACCGTGAGGTTCAAATTGGAACTATGGGTTTTAGGATGTTTTAACTAGTTTTAAGGATTGGGAATTATAGGAAAAGAAGAAGTAGGAATTATAGGATTGATTAGGGACAAAACGGATGAAAATGGGGATTGTATGGGCCTGGACCGGTCACACCGGTCCAGTTACAGAAAAAGACCGAACCGGCCGGTCTGAACTGGTTCGCGGTAGGTTGAAGAAGCACTGTGCAGGGCGCGTGAGGCCCACGCGCAATGGCTTCTTGGGGCGCGTGAGGGCGCGTGGCCCACATTTCGAGGATGACTTCAACACGTGAAATCATCTATTCGATGTAACGAACATTTTGGGACTGGTTTCGTGTCGATCGGACATCGTTTCGATAATGCTCGGGGCATCGAAAGGTTTCAGATCGAGTTTAAAAATAGTTAAAAATATCGGAAAATTACGGGGCTTTAGTGGGAGGTTAATTAAGTAGTTAGTAACCTTCTATTACGATTTGGACAGGTTTGGGAGTCCTGATGACGGTGATTGGCTCGGGAGAGCAGTATGGCACGCAAATCGAGGCGGCAGCTCGGATGGTCTGTGAGTGGACCTTGGTTTTCTAAATTGGTGCATGCATAAATGTTTATTATATGTTTTAATACATGTTTGGTAATTCCATGGGTGCATTTTTATGTGGTTACGTATAAGCACGTATTTCGAGGGTTCGACCTTATACGGTGCTTATACGGGTCTATATTTCTTTATTGGTTTAAATGAAAAGGTTTTGGATTTCCAGAAGGATAAACTCGGGTATGAGACCCATTTGGTTCTATCTCGGGCATATGACCCTATTGATGTTCGGGTCTAAATCGTGGTCTCGACGGGTTCTATGTGCACGGCGACAGATGATACGACGCTCGCCCTCCGGATTGGGTTGTGTTCCTTCTGGAGAGGTCACGATGCACGATTCGTGGGCGGGCAGCCTGGGGAGGCTCGACTTCGGAGTGCTGACGGTTCAGGATAGCGATCGGTGATGAGTGCACCATGATCTTGTGGTGGTCGCGTCGGTTGATTCGTTCACGGCGACATATAATGATTGTGGGGGGTCCTGGATGGATGGTTGCACGCATCACTACGATCGGAGTCGTGATTGACCTTGAGATATCGGGCAGGATGCCCAGTTGATGTCATATGTTCGGACACGAGACCTAGTTACTTTATGGTTATGATTTTGGGTCAGGGACCCTAGATGGATTTCCAAGTTCATGGCGGTTTATGGGAACCGGTATGAACCTTGGAAAGGTCATTGTGGTATATGACGGTTTATGGGAACCGGGCATGGAGGTTATCTATATGTATATGATGGATCATGACGGTTCAGGGCGACCGGGCATGAATATTTATGTTATGTATATATATATATATATATATATATATATGTTTATATACCTTCCTTTACTTCTATTATCTCCTCCGGGGAGGTTCGTTGGTATGGGTGGACCCCAGAGTAGTCACGGAGCACCGACTGAGTGGAGTCACCCCCCAGTTGGGTTCCTTACTCTCAGGAAGGCTATGGTTACTATAACCTCGGGTAGGATCAGTGGTCTGCGAACATTGACCTTGATTTTGAGAAGACTCGGATTAAGACCCGGGTAGTATGCGCGTAGCTTTGGAAACCGTGACAGGATTGGTTGTGTGAATTATATGTATATATGAAATATGATTATGGATTGTGATATGTAGTGTGCACAGGATTTGAGCAGTGGCTCGTGTATTTGGTTTCAGTATGGTTATGGTTTTAGGCTGAGTCCCTTATTGGTTTCTTATGGATTTGGGCAGTGGCCCGTATGGTCTATTTCATTATGTTTTTGGGCTTAGTCCCACATATGGTTTCTTTGGTTAAACGGTTTTCGAATGCATGCATGCTTTTTAGTGAAGGGTACAAATGTCTTTATGGAAATGTTTTTATAAACTGCTTGTTTTGTCCACTCACAGTTTTTAATGTTTTGACTGCCCTTCAGGTTGACAACGGATATTGACTGTAGCAGAGACCGAGATATCACATACCTCCTCCGGATCCTGGCGTACTCTGATGGCCCGGGAATGCTAAGGTCGGAAATATCCCTTGTCTGATACTCCGTGTTAGACGGGAGTAGGGTCGTCCCGCGTTAATCCCGGGGGGATTGGGACGGGTCCTGTCACGGGTTGTTACACAATACTACAAAACAGAACTGAGTACAAATGTGATATAGAACTGCAAAATCTAAGATTAATACCAACCCACTCCAATGGACACATAAAAAAACTATTTTATTGATCATGTGATTTTATAAATAGATTCTTCCTGATAACGTAATATGAATGAAAAATTTCGTGTCACACTATGGGGAGATATTGCATGAACTTTTGTGTCTCTAAATATTTCTTAACTACTAGCACCAATCATTTTTGTTTTTAGCAATCTCAAAGTAAAACAATACCAAGGTAACATACATATAGTTCGTCCTATTACTGATAAAAGATAAATCGTTCAACATTTGACTCCTCATTTACCACTTCACAATATAGAATATCTAACAACGTATGTTCAACAAGATATTAGTCAATATTTTTAATTTCTAATTTTCATTTTTCCAATTTACAAACATATATTGATTCACAAAAATCCACACTCATTTTCGAAATATTGGTGAACACTTTCAGCATGACAGGACCCGTCCCCTAAGGACGTAAATGACCGTGTCTGGTCCTGCTCCCGTTTGACAAGTCAACTGAAGTTCCAAAATTACCCTCCAAGACTTGCCAAACAAGGGATAACTGCACTTGTGCCCACTCATACCTCTACCTCTCGAATAGCCTCGATCATCACGCCACGACCTGAAGGGTCAATAAAACAGAAAAGGTGTGAGTGGACAAAACAAACTTTTATAAATAAGTTTACCAAAACACATTCTTACCCTCCAGTTTTCACAAACGTGCATGCATAACATAAAATATGAGTAATAGTGTGAAATCAATCAAGTATGAATAGTGGACCGATAAAATCAAAACATGTTTTCCCATGGTCCGTAAAACTCATGTTCATCAAATCAGTTCATGATATAAAGCATCTGGACACAAATATCAATAAATCAAAAATATCACCAATCCTCAATATCCAATCTCAATATCCAAGTAACCGTCACGATATCAATGCAACGCGTGCAAACTCGGGAGTCTCACATCCGAGTACATCCCCCAGGATCTACAACGTCTGGGGTGATATCATCTCCAGGATCTACGACGTTTGGAGGATATCATCATTATCTCACACTCTTGAGATTGAGCCTCCCTCGGAGCTACTCATCTCCAGACAGTGGATCGTGACTACTCCAGGATCTACGTCTGGAGGAGACTATCAATATATGTCTCAAATCACAGAGGATGGTATATGTGGAACAATCAGCAAATTCAGTAATCTCATTTTAAAATCATTTATGTCTCAAATCGAATCAAAAACATTTCAACAGGGCCTCTGCCTGAAACATAGCTTTCACAAAGCAAGTTCCACAAATCCATCATAAAACAGTGTCCAGAATTTACTTTATAAATCAAAATCATCAATTTAATCATATTCACATGTGACTCCAAATCCGAGTCAAAATCACTATCCAATTGGGTCTCAAGCCCAAAATATCATTTTCACGCAAATCCGTGCAATCGCAACCTTGGTTGCCTTTTTCATGTAAATCCATGAAATCAATCCCTGACTCATAACCCGAGTCAAAACATCATTTTCAATCCCTGACTCATAACCCGAGTCAAAACATCATTTTCATAATTTCTCGAAAATCGTGCAAAAAAATAATATAATAATCCAGAAAATCAAGAAATCACCGGATTGAAACATCAATCATGCCAAATCATATCAAATCATATAATAAAACATTTAAATCATATATGCATGCATCACGGTTAGAAAACAAAGTCCACTGACACACACCATCCAAACAGCCCGCTTCCGAGCTGCACGTTTTTTCGTAAATTCTGGAAATCACAATTCATGTCCAAAATCATTATCAAGGGTCACTAACACTTCAATATATCTCATATAATTTTCCCCATTTTTTTTGGGATTTAAATACGTATTTAACATGTAAATCAAAACCTCGGATACGCGGAACTTTATCGAAACGATATTCGATTTCCTCGAAACCAGTGTCAAAATGTTCGTTACACTGAGAGGATTCAAAGTCATGTTGACCTCACCTTTTAACAAGGCTTCACGCGCCCTCACTCACCGCCGTGAGTGACTGCGCGTGACCACCACGCGCCTGCTACAGTGTCATCGTCCCAACCCGTTTGTCTATAAAACGGGTTCTGCAACCCGAGAGACGACCCGACTAGTTCTCTGTCAATTCGACATCAATTCTTCCAATTGATTTAGCTAACAGCATCGTTTTAGGTCCAATTAAAGTTCTGTAAACTCAATTTCACAATTCCTTACATCAAACTAAACGATTCGAAGATGAACATCGAAAGATATCTGGGCACTGTTCAACCTTTGAAGTTCATCAATCCCACCTAATTTCTTTCAATTGATTCATCCAAAAGCTTCATTGGACTACGATAAACTTGTTTTCGAGCCCAATTGCATCGTTTAATCTCTCTAGAATCACGACTCAATCCTCGAATTTTCTCACTGTCGCCATGTTTGTTCTAAGCCAAAAGAACATCAATTTTCTTCGGTCTTGATGTGGATTGACTCGAAATGACCTCAGGAAGCTAACTCAAGCTTCAATTTTGATTCTCAAAGCTCATAGCTTGAAATTCGAATTCTCACCCCAAAATTCAAATTTTCGATTTTGGTTTCCAATTACCCTCTCTGTCCCTCGTGTTTCCCTTGCTATCACAGTCCCCTAATTCTCTCAATTTTTCCTCTCGAGATCAGCTGTGGAAGGAAGCTCAGTGCTCACTTCTCTCATGCTCTGTTTTTCTTTGTTTGTTCACGATTCAAAGGAAAACACAAAGAAGATGATTGATAATGAAGAGGGAAAATGATGATTAAGGATGATGATGATGTTTGATTAAAGATGGATTAAAGGGAAACATGATCCACAATTTAGGGCCTCAAAACATGGGATGAGTGACACTTGTCACTCATCCAAGTGTCCATAATCACTGATCACTGTTCGCTATTTTATTATTATTTTAATCGAAATCTCGGGACGTAAGTTTAACCGATTTCAGTCCCGTGACCATAACTTTCTCGTTCGATGTCCGATTTCAACGTGCCGCCTGTCTACGGACTCCTAACGTCCCGAACTACGTCACAATCATTGGTCAAAGTCCGTTTGACCTTCCGAGTCAAAAGTCAACGTTTTGCCCTTACCTTTCAAAATTACCAAAATGCCCCCACCTTCACAGATCCGCAACTTTCACATCCAACCTCCGATTGACGCATGCCGCTTGTCTACGGATTCAGCGTCTCGAGACCTACTCAACAGTCTCTTCGGAAAGTCCAAAAAGTGTTCTGATCAAAAAGTCAACTTTTGGTCCTTATGACTAGGGGCAAAACCGTCATTTCCTTCAAATTTTCCTTTTTCGAATTTCCAGGTCGTTACACAGCATGTCATCCCCTGCATTGGAAATTATCTCCACACCCTCATCCCACGCAATGACGATGCAACAACTACAAAATGCACAAAAACTTACCATACATAAATTAAGCTACATCAACCCGAAATCTCATATAGTAAGAACATTACACTTTCAAAATTTAAACACACTATACATGGGTTTTGTTACACAATAACACTGGTAGAATATCATTGTTTCCATATGCATCCTAACAATCCTTTTTCCAGAGCGATTGTTACCTCTGTCGAGCCTCCATAACACGTTTGGATATAGGTTATGAATGGTAGTATCCAGCCTGCCCCATTTGCTATAAGAAAATGAAAAAAGCACACACATCTGGGGACCTAACATGTCCAACTCATTCTAATCAAAGTCTAACACCTTGGTAAGATCAAATTTTCACTATCTACTATGTACTTAATCCTCATAACCTATCAAATACATATATTCACGTGTACAATGTCTCACACACCTACGATGACAGATACAAAGTTAGTATGGTTATTGAAGACCATACCAATGAAATAAATGTGATTGTCCTCAGAAGAACTGGCCAGTATCTCTTCAATTGTAATTGCGATTACTTGGTTATGGACGAATGGTATGCAGATCAAAATGAATTCCCTTCACCGCTCTTAGCAACAATTAGTATAACAAAAAATTTCCAACTACGATTCAGTACCCGGAAGAACAAACTAAACATGAACGATCTTCTTCTTCTTCAACATGTTTACAACGACATAGTTGACGTTAAAAACATGACAACTACATCAACTAGACCATCGTTAGATGTCCCCATGTCCAGTTCGTGAACATCGACCGATAGTTCATCGACCGACATACCGATTACGCTACAAAAACGAAAAAGAAATTCTAGAAAGAAAAAATTATCGTAGCTTACAAGTATATATTTCACCAGCATTTGTAAATATTAACGTTCTACTCATATAAGTACTTTATGAATATTATATGATAATATCTCACTCAATTATAACTGCGATGACTCGAAAAGTAGACACTCAATTTTGATGCCATTGTTAAACAAAGGTCAATGCTAGACACTCACCGAGATTATTGTTTTCAACACCCACAGCAACGTGCCGGAGGCTTCATACTAGTGTAAGTCTATTTTCCAATCATTATCAATCAGTTTTTTTTACTTTATAAATTAAATGGTATAAAAACAACCAAACTAAAATCAGAAATTTATAAAAACTTTAATTTGGATAGAAATTTAAAATAATTATAAGAAATAAATGTCCACCAATTCCGCGTCGAGGGACCCGATTGAAATTTCAGATATGATGGAGGGTCTACTTCGATATTTACCACAAAGTCCCTACTTATATAATAAATTGAAAAAGACCGCAAAAAACCTGGTACCCTGTCTCTCCCCCTCTACGCTCTGCACCTTGAAGAAGAAATCTCCGTGAGTCCGTGTGCTTTGCTTTCGTCGCGACCAATCTATCCGGCACCATGAACATCTTCAGTAAGAAACCCACAGCCAAAGGTTCGCGCTTTCTTAATCTCCTTAGTTTTTTAAAAAGATTAATTTTCCATTTCCTTAGGATTAAGCTAAGATTTAATCATCCAAGTGCCTCCTATTTGCGTGTTAGATCTGAATTATGGGTATGAGTTTTATTTTCTCGTAATTTGTTTGTACTGGTTTGCATTTTTAATCGCAGAGGCTCTTCGGGGGAGCAAGAGAGAAATGTCTAATGCTACAAGAGGTAATATACAACTTTTTTGTTTGTTATTATTTATCGATGGTTGTGATTATAATGATTATCTTCATCATTCAAAGTTTTGGGCTTTGCTCATATTGACTTCACTGAGATTGTAATGTTGTGTTATTTTTATTATTATGGTGAATTGTAATGGTAAGTGATTTATCCCTCTTGGACTAATTGAGGCATTGGACTAATTTGGTTTTGACATTGCACTGCTTGAATAGACTGGATTAGATTTATGATTAGGTGGTGTACCTGACTTACCATTTAATTTTAAAGCATACAACTATTTTACATCATAAGAGGATCTTACTTTGTCTTGTTGAGCTGTAATATTTCACCTGTTGTGTATTTTTTTATATGTATCTCAACTTATTATTAATTAGCGTTTCCTGGATTTTGGATTTAATCCTTATATCTATCTTTTGCTTCCCCCCATTTTGACTTCAGGAATAGAAAGGGAAATTGGAGCGTTGCAATTAGAAGTATGTCAAGAGATTCTAGTTGACAAATGGTGACCCCATTTCATTCTGGTATTTTTATCGATGTTTCATTTGATATATTTGGCTTTTATGATAGGAAAAAAAGCTTGTGGCTGAGATAAAGAGAACTGCTAAAACAGGGAGTGAGGTATGTTCTGTGATGCGTTTGACTATTATCATCAGGCCTGGGTTGCTTAAGTGACTGCGGCAATTGAATCTCATCAGAAGTAGTCAATTTATTTTTCCTCATGCCTTTCTCTCCTGTTTTGCAGGGAGCAACTAAAATTCTAGCTAGGCAGCTGATCAGGCTTAGGCAACAAATAGCTAACTTACAAGGAAGTCGAGCTCAAATGAGAGGAATAGCAACTCATACACAGGTCTACTGTCAAAACTCTATATATGAGATTTCTTCTGATTTAACTTTATATGCCTTAGTTGTGGCTTGTTCTTTACTCAACTTTTTTTCATTATCCAGGCAATGCATGCTCAGTCATCAGTTGCTGTTGGTATGAAAGGTGCTAGTAAGGCAATGGCGGCTATGAATAAGGTTTGATTGTATCATTTGAACATTTAGTTTGATTTTATAAATACGATGTTAAGATTGGATCTGATGACGACCTTTAGTTCAAAAGATGTTCCGTCAACGCTAGTATTTTTTCAGATGGAAATAAACCCAACATAATTGAACTTTTTTAATATTGCTTCCTGCTTTTGTAGTTGGTAAGTTTAAGTTCTTTCAATAACTGGTTTTGTGTGGCTGTGCAGCAAATGGATCCTGCAAAGCAAGCAAAGGTTATGCGCGATTTCCAGAAGCAATCTGCACAGATGGATATGACTGTAAGAATAGTTCCACTCTTTTTGAATATTTTGGCACAGAACTGTGCTCATATCTGCTTTTGGTTGCATATTTGGATCATAATTAGATCTTTGTTCGTGCAGACTGAAATGATGTCCGATGCCATAGATGATGCAGTGGATGATGACGAGGCAGAAGAGGAAACCGATGAGTTGACAAACCAGGTAGGGCCTACTTTGCGAATGAGATTATGCAAATAAACAAATTTTTATAATTATCTAGATCATACCAAATTGAAAAGATGCAAGAATTTTTTTTATAATTACCTAGGAATTAGATAGACATGCAAGACGCTATTTCCTCTGGAATTAGATTAATTCCTATTGCCTATGACCATCTGCATAACTTTCTGAACAAGAAGTTTGATTGTCCTCTTATGGCTGTATGGTCTTTCTGGTAGTGGGACTAGAACGATTGTGAAGGGGTTGTGTTAGACGTCAGATGTACTTCTAAGGATCTCATATATTGTTGACTATTGATCTTGGCTACCAGTACTGACTATTTTGCTTCATTTTTTCTTTGAAACAGGTGCTGGATGAAATCGGTGTTGATGTTGCCTCACAGGTTGGTATCAATGATTATGCCCTTTTAGTTTTCTTGTTAATATGTACTAATTTCCTAGTGGTTTAAGCTGATGTGCATTGTATCTGACCCATTTACAGCTTTCATCAGCCCCAAAAGGAAAAATTGCAGGAAAGAGCACTGAGGGTGTTAGCAGGTACAGCCTACAATCCCTTTGTCATTGTAACTTAGTATACTGCCTGAAGATTTTGAAAGTACGATTTTAAAATTAGGGAATAATTGGTGACTTCATGCTTTTAAATCTGATTTTGGTTCAAAGTCATAACCAAGGGTTTTTTAACTCCTTGCAGCTCCGGCGTAGATGAGCTTGAGAAAAGATTGGCTGCTCTTAGAACTCCATGAGCCGAAGATTGAAAGCAGAAGATTTCTTTCCCTTCATTTTTTTTTCCTCGCCGGAGCTTGATATTGAATTCTTACTAGGTTTGCACATTGTAGATATTGTGTTCCTCGTGTTCTTCGCATTTATCCATTTCCAGGGACACTACAAAGAAAATGCCACCAGTTCGCTCAATGGCATGGGATGTAAACTACTACTGTCAATATACGTATATATACGAATTGCTTCTTCCTTCTATCATCAAATCATCATAAAATAAAACGAAAACATCATAGTTTAGTTGAGCTTCATTTCAGTTTGAAATTTTGAAATATTGTCCATATAAAATTGTCAATGGTCAAGTGCCCTCTGCAATCTGAATTGAATAGGATTGACTACTTAAGCTAAAAAGTTTGTATGCAAAGATTTAAAGTTGCCATTTACAAACACCATTGAAGATGAATTCGAAAAACTTGCAAGGTGTCTGAAAGCTTCCAGCCGATCAAGCTCAAGCTGAGCAATGTTGAGGAAATGCTTGAAAAGATAGGTCCGCTACCAATAACACACGAAGAGATATCAAAGTCGGGTATAATATAGTATGGTATTATTACAGCCTAGGGAAAAAAATGTATATTTCTGACAGGTACAATGGCCGGAAACTCATTGGAGAGGAAAACGCCTGGAAATGCCGTCATTAGACGAGCAATAAGATCGGGAACCGCAGTGCTTAGATGATATTATATCCCATATACAAAAGCAAGCGAATTTTGTCTTTAGTTTTTTTTTCATTTTTCAGTACTCAATCAAATAGACGAGTGATTATCCATTAGATGAGCAAATATCCTATAGTGAAATACTCTTCTTACTTCCTGATTGAAAGCATCTCAAAGCTCCGAAGAGGATCATCACGCGAGCCTCTTGCAGTTGCAGAGCGCTTGGATTCATGTCCAGAATGAGCTCTGTTTGCAGAAGGGCGGTTACTTGTTGAGACTAAACGGCTTGTGCGACCATCACTGTGACTGAGATCACCCCCTGAGGAACTTGGCTTACTGCTGACGATGGCTTTTCTTGAAGTGCTTCCATATCGAGAGGAACTGCGTCCTTTTTCTGAATCGTGGTGCTGAAAATGCAACAATACCATTTCAACTTGAATACGAGGAAAGTTAACATGAAACTAAAGGGTGCAAAAAACATATAATACCAGTGAGAAGAAAGCCACGATTTAGAAGAATTTATAATTACAAGGACGATAAAAAATAACAGAGGTAACAGAGGTTGCAAGGAGACAGCCTCAATAAACAAAATTTAAAGTTTATAAGTTGATCAGATCTTTTAGACTTTTTCCCCTAATTCTCATTTCTAATTCTTGCTTTCCTTAGAGTATGTTTGGATGAACTTCAAAACACCAAGGGATTTAGGGTATACTATTACTACGAAAATGCCCATGCACCACATGAGCATAACAGAACCAATAAACAAGGAAGTTCCAAAGTAACTACTATCAATATGTTACTTACAAATCCATCTATAATGCATTGCATCTAATCATTTGAAACTCCTGGGTCTCCTCATTTTTAACTAATTTAGTCTAAATCCTTAGTACTTTGAAGTTCCTCATCCAAACATAGCCTAAGCAATTGAGTTGAACCGCCTAATGCTATTGCTAAGACTTAATCACTTGATTCAACTCTTATTTTATTGAAATTTTAAAACAAAGAAAGACATGACAATTGGAAAAAAAGAAGTGTGTACAACAACTTTTAAGCTAGGACCCGAAATTGATAAGACTCCCAATAAGGTAGACCTGAAGTTCTTATACTTGGCGACTTCTCAACGTCCACTCCCACAGATAGAACAAGTTCAAAAGAATGACTTCATGTAGAACAAATATACTCAACAAACTGCCCAGGCCTGAAGAAACAAGGCGATAACTAATAAAACAAAACATCAGATATTGAAACTTTACCACTTCTTTGGATGAAGGTGCATCATCAAACGACTTGTGTTTCATATGATCCTGACGAGGACTAGAACCTGAGGTATTTCTCCTCGAAAATGCTTCAACTGCACCCGAGAATCTCTCTCGAATATCTTTGCCAACTGGATAAACCAATTGCACAAGGGTTTAATAATTGTGGGAAACCAAAAACAAGAATGCAGACTGTAAAATGTAGTGAAGATCTAATAATGAGCTAAAGAAACAAAGCCACACTAAAAAAGTAGAAAGTCTAAAGAAAACTAAGTTCCCAGACACTAAATAAGTCTATGAAAAATAAGGGATTAAAAGGCATCTCCTAGCCCATAAATTAAAGTATGACGTATTAATGTAAGTTTGACACACAAGAACGAAACAGGACATAATACTCAAAAGCAAACACCAAATACAAAAATTATTTATGAAACTAGCAAGCATCAGTAATCTGCATTGGCACATAATTCAAATACATCTTTTCAAGAGAGCAGTACCTGTGCCTCTTTCGGGTCTTTCCATGGAGGGTCCTGCACTTAAACCTCCTTTCCCACCGGCATGCTAAAAACAGAAAAAATAACTAAATAAGTTTTGTTCTTATGAGGTCAAACTTAAGCATATAATCCCAAATACTAACCCATCCTCTAGAGCTTCCACCAATCTGAGGGTACTTCAATACAGTCCAGTCAAATACATAGTCAAATTGATAACCTGCAAGTAGTCATAACTAATATCCTGACCCCAAATCGAAGTGGAAAAAACAAAGTAAACAACTCAAGCAAACTTGACTACCTGAATGCTCACAAAACAAATATAAAAAAAAAATTGTAAGATCACCAAAGTTGTGGTTGTTACCTTCCCGAATAAATAAGTCTCGGAAAAGCCTCTTTAAATAAGAATAATCTGGCTTGTCTTCAAACCGCAATGATCGGCAATAATGAAAGTAGGATACAAACTCAGATGGATGCGATCTGCACAGCACCTGTTAAACATATCAGTGGCTATGGGCTTGCATTTAAATAAAAAAGAACTCCCAGCAGAAAATGAAGGTCGACAAAAGGAGCATGTGCATGCATCTAAATTGAAACATGTGCATGATGAATATTAACAAACATAAAGAGCTGAACTATCAAGCTAGGGCTGGTTCAAACGAGCTCTATATCATGTTCATCTCCCAACCTATAAAAATATTGAGCCAGTCAAGCGGCCAAGAATGTGGGTCTTCCTGGATGAGAACCATTTTTCTTCAAACCTTATAACAAGGGAGGGGCCGGGTTTTCCATAACTATTAATCCACATTTGTCCCATTTCTTATCTCCAGACAGTCTAATATATATAGACACACACACAGTCTAATATATATAGACACACACACACACACACATACATTGGTAGGGCTAGTGTCTAAAAATATATATAACACACATAACATGTTCATTTATTTTGCACATGTGAAGTTTTTAAGAAAGCAAATAGGAAGTAGTTACCTCTATAGGAGTTAACATTTTCTTTTCACTGATTTTATCGTACTTTTGCTTTTTCGTTCCAGCTTTTAAACCTTGCCAGGGAAGGCTGATTACAAAAAAGGGAAGATATCAAGAATCAAATTAGATACAAAGTTGTACAAGATACGTAACATAAGGCTGTAAATTCCCAAAAAACATGAACACAAGTGAATGGACTATATTTTTACCTTCCTCTGAGGAAATACATAAGCACATAACCAAGAGATTCTAGATCATCTCTTCTGCTTTGCTCTGCAAGTACAATAAGACGCAATGAGAATAAGAAATAGATCTTAAAAAGTTGGATCTGTGATAATCCCTTACTATTATAATTTACAAACAATATATAATATTCTCTCACCAATTCCAAGGTGAGTGTTAACACTTGCATAGCGAGCAGTACCCGTGAGGTTCTTGTTCTCCCTAATAAAATAAAAGTAATGATATGTCACAATAAGCACAGAACTGAGGCTGGCACAAAGTGACGGACATACAATAAAAAGAAAAAAAAAAGAAATCCAAGAAAATTGATAGAGGGGAGAAGATAAGTATATTATACATAATGCATGACACTAAAACATATATAATTTTTTTTTTTTTTTTGGGGGGGGGGGAGGGTGGGAGATCAAATTGAAACAATGCAACTACATAGGTAGTAGTAGATCGAATAGTTTGCTGTAATATATGTTGAAAACAATGATTATCTACTGATTATCAGTAAACAGAGAAACAATGGTGGCAGATACGGTGAAATAAGTATTAAAATAGTTATAAGCTGCTGATGTTCCTTTCAAATCAGAACAGAAGTTCATCATATCATATGTTCTGAATATACAAAAGAAATTACCTGTATGGTATGTGCTTATGAGTCTGAAGATCCCTATACTTCTTTGCAAGGCCAAAATCAATAGCATACACCTGTAACAAGTAATGGCAGAGATAAAAGTAAGACATGTGCGTTTCTCAATGCAAGATTTAAATTCCTGACCCTAATAGCATATGAGAGCCCCAATCGCACCAACAACAAATGTTACTATGCTCATGAACTTTTATAATTTTTTAACACTAACCATAATTAAACAAGAAGAAGATACCTGATTGGCTTTACGCCCTAGGCCCATTAAAAAGTTGTCGGGCTTTATATCACGGTGAAGAAAACCTCTTGAGTGCACGTATTCAATTCTGTTGATCTGAAAAATATAAAATTGGGAAAAGAAAAACATTAGTATCATGGCCATTGTGGACATATTTGGTGAAGGATGGTTAGTAGTACTTACTAATTGATCAGCAAGCATCAACACTGTTTTCAATGTGAATTTTCTATTACAATAGTTGAACAAATCTTCCAAACTAGGCCCAAGAAGGTCAATAACCATGATGTTGTAGTCACCCTCAACTCCAAACCACTTAAGGTGGGGTATTCCAGCTTTATTACAAAAATACAAACAGTTAATTACTTATTATACAAATCTACCAATGCACAAATATATTGGTTGGGGGGGGTGGGGAGAAGAAACTTACTTCCTCCTTGAAGAAGCATGTACAATTTTGACTCATAGTGAAGCTGGGGATGCTTGGTCTTCACAGGTTCCTAAAATTTGAAACTAGCCCATCAATATGCATAAATGATTATAGACTACCAAGTTGTAGGTAGATGTTACAATGAAGAATACAACAAATTTGTACTATACTGGAAGTTGTTGGGATCAAAATGCATCTACAATAGAGCAAAAATATAAAATAAAGGATACACTTCACATCCAGAACTTGTATTGATATTACCGGAAAAAATTGAAGAATTTATAGCATGACGCACAGATTAGAGTTTGTTGACTAGTAAATCCAAAGTACCATTCCTATTCTTATTCACAGAGATTCAAGAGAAAAAAGGTATTCATTCTGTTTTTCTTTATTTACTCTGACTTTGGAACCTCTGGAAAGAAAAATGACTCTTGGAAACATAACCATTAACCAATATCCGTCAGGTATCATTTGAAAGAATATGTTAGACATCATAATTTTATTCGACACATTCATAAAACTGGATAATTCATACTCCTTCCAACAACCAAAAGTACTTAATTATCAAAAGCTCACAACCAACATAACAAACTTGCACCCATATGAATTATGAACCACGATGGGAAGCTACCAATTTATATTTTAGACACAATTCTATAGAATACTTCAAAAATACTTAGCAACAAACTAATAATCAGAACTGAATCTAGGGTTCGAGGATGAATCACATACCAGCTTAACAGCCACCTCCTCTCCAGTTTGTACATTTACACCTAACATCACCACATGATATTCATTAGAAAAAGTACATGAAAAGGAACATAAGTGATGTTTTTTCAAATAAGAAAAAAAAAAAGGTAAAAAGCACGATTATCATACCTAAATAGAGTTCTCCAAAAGAACCACTCCCAATCTTCCTCCCTAACTTAAACTTCCCAGCAATCACATGCTCCATGATGCAAAATCTTCAATACGATTCAACCCAGAAGCTCAAAATAGATATTTCACAAAGATTTGCACCAATTTTTGTGTGTTTAGAACCCCAAACCCGCCAAACAATAAATCCCCAAATCTGAGAGAGATAGACAGAGAGAGAGAGAGAGAGAGAGAGAGAGAGAAAATTCCAAATTGGCACCCTCCCCGCAGATCAAGACCTTCGCTTTCCCTCAATAACTCCGCCGAATAACAACACGATCACAATCTCAGCATTAAATCATCATCAAATGGAATAAATACAAAATCCCAGAAAATCCAATTGGAAATTCCCTACAGTAACCACACAATCCTAAAAAATGAAGTTACTTTTTCGAAAATCAAGGACCCCCTTCTTTAACTAGATATACAGACGCCCCAAATCCCAAATCCTTGATCGCCGACATCGATTAGAAAGCTCAATCACAAGAACATTGACCTACATTGACCCCGAAGCCCTCGAATCAGACGCCGAACCTAAATTAAAAAAAATGAAAATTGTTGCATACAAAAAGTAAATATACCAAATCAAACAAGGATCATCAGTGTTGGGATCGGACAGAGTAAAGCCAACTCGAATTTAAAATACAAACAGAAAACTGGGAAATCGGAGGAGGAAAATAATGTCTCTAAAGAGAGAGAGCGGGAAATGGGGGCCGGCAAGGTAGGCAAGGTGGGCAGGCAGGCAACAAGAAGTGAAATGAGGTTGGAGAGATGATTATAGTTGGCTTCTTCTTCTTTTTTATTTTTTATTTTTTTGTTTTTTATTAAAATAAATAAATTAGAAAATTTATAGGATAAGAAGAATTATGTAAAAGGGTAAAGCGACCTCAGATTCTGTCAGGTCAAAATACACTGTTTGGTTTCAATTTTAAACAAAAACGTGTCCAACAAAAAATAAGAAGATAATAAAAATTAACAAATAACGTGCCTGCGCACTTCTTTCTTTTATTTACTTTTTGGATTTTTGAGGATCTTCCTGGTCCCAAATACAGGATTTGCTCAATCTCTATCCGTATGTCTTTTTCTGATCTGGAAAATGCCGGTCTGGTCTGAACAGGTCTGGTTTTTTACTATTATCTTTGTTCCGACAGTGTCTTGTGTTCTCAGCTAGTGTTTTAGAGGTCATGGCCCCATGTTTTTTGTTAGGGTTTTTAGCCCAATCGGGTGTTTGCAAACCTCCGCTTCCTATGCTCAAATTTGAACAAAATAGTATAATCACCCAAAAATGACAAAGAAAATTGGACACCCACGGCTATCATCCAAATCGTCATTCGGATGAAAAGTAATCATTTCATACTTACGTGTTACTTATAATTTTGATGTATATGAGGCAACTTATAGACCAAGTCGTCATTTGTAGGAAGGATGAATGATTTGGTCTAAGGGTTTCTACAATGCGGAAATATTTATTCTCAAATAGAAAGCAAGTATGATTTTTTCGTAGTTAATGAAATAAGTCATCTAATTACTAAATTTTATATCAGAAAAATAAGTTGTCATTCATACTTTCTTACTAATTATAATTTTGACAAGTGAGCAAGAATTCATAAATCAAGTATCATTTGAAGGGAATATATATGAATGATTCTTTTTTCATACAATGATTTTAGGTGAGAATGATTATATTATATGTATTAGATATTGACCTCTTTTTTTACCAGAGTTAAGTGGCGAAAAATGAATGACTTGATTTAAGGGTTTCTGAAACGCCAAAATACCCTATTCTCAAGGAAATTCCATAATTTCATATCTAATTATCCATCCCCTATTTCTCTCCCCGAAAAAAAGAAGATAATATATCCCCTACACATGTCTCCGCTATCACTAGGTACGAGTTTATGTTTTTTTTTTGGTAAAAAAAACCATTTTGTTGATCAATCATCCACCATAAGTTCATTTGTTATCACATCCTCCATTGACAAAATCATACTAAACTTATAAAAGAGAGAAAAATATACCTGACTTCGAAAAAACAATAACAGCCTCTCCGAATTGACATAACTGATTTCGAATCTTCAGGTACGTTTGTTTGTCGTTTTTCCCGGTTTGTGTCGCCGTCTTCCGTCTCCGTCTTCCGGTTTGCGTCGTCTGTCTGTCCATTTTCAACCTTCTTGTTTTGGTCTCACTCTCTTTCTCTCTCCCTGATTTTGCATTTACTTCGCAAATTTAACTTCACTTCCTCTTTCTTTAACTTTGAATTCTTCCTTAATGGTAAAGCATTTTCTTCACCGCCGCACGGAATGGTTTAATCATAAAAATGAATAAAGGTTTGATCGTAAAAGTTGATAAATTTCAAACTTGCACGCATTGAATTAGGAGAGCAACACAAACATAAATTCCCAGATTTTTTTTAATTACCAAATTTGACCTTGTGAAATTGTTTATGCAGAGAATACCATAAAATACAAAAATAAAAAATGGCAGGGTCAGGATCGGGATCATCATCAGGAACTGTTTTCTCTCCTGCATTGGAAGGTATGAGCCATGTCAAATCCGAATCCGGGGAGATGCAAACCAAGCCTTTCTTGGATGTATGCAAACACTTGCTACCGGTTTTAGGTACCAAATTTTTCGATTTTTCTTTTCTTCGAAACCATTTTGATCTTTGAGATTGTTAAGATTTCAGAGAGATGGGTTCGTCTTCAATTACTTGTTAATCTGTGTTTTTGACAGATAAGTTTGGAGCTGCCTTTGCACCTGTGAAATCTGATATTGGTAACAACATATCGGTAAGGTGGTCGTCAAAAACAATGTGACTTTATGTACGAGAAATCTGTTTAGTATTTCACGTTTTCAATAATATTTCGTGTTGTTCCTCACATTACAGAGACTGGAGTCCATGTATTCGTTGAATCCATCAGAATTTGATCATTTGTACAGCCTAGTTCGTGTTGAGATTGAAGCCAAAAATGCAAAATCTTCCTCCAGTTGCACAAAGGCTCTGCTCTGGCTAACAAGGTATGCCGTGTGACCATCTCAAATTGGAAATTTAGAATAAATGAACATAATATATGAATGGCTAGTTTCGTTTATAACACTATTGAGTTTTTTTGAGATAGAATTAATACTGCCGAGTTCTTCTTATATAAAACTAGTGTTGGGAAAGGGTTAGGACCTAACCTGACCTACCAATCCCAACCCTATACCATTAAGGGTGTGAGAGTCACATCTCCAAACCAATCCCGTCCAGTCAAAATCGAGATCTTGATAGTCAAAACGCTCGTCTTCGGGGCTGGAATTGAGAAATGGATTAGCTTGGGATTGGGATCCCTTATACCGACTCTCAAATCTCAATAGTTTAATATCTTAGCCAATTATTTTATTCTTGGAAATTGAATGGTCTATTTTGTGGTTTTATAGAGCCATGGATTATTTGGTGGAGCTGTTTCGAAATCTACATGAAAATCCAGACTGGCCAATGTCAAAGGCTTGCAGCGAGGCCTACGCCAAGACACTGAAAAAATGGCATAATTGGCTCGCTAGCTCAAGTTTCAGTGTAAGGGCTAAAGAACTCTCTCCATCTCTTATGATAATCAAGTTATATATCAATGAAATCTTTGTTGACTTTCTTTGATTGTGAAATGCAGGTTGGAATCAAGCTTGCTCCAGAGAGAAAGAAATTCATAGACATATTAGGCAGCGAATTGCGTGAATTAAATTCTGATTTTGAGAAATTCTGCACAAAATTCGCTCCACTTCTCCAAGAGAATCACAAGTACTTGGTAAGTTTGTTTTTCCATGATTAGTGCAATATGTATTTTGATTCGAATTTCGAGTCATAACTGGGTTCTGATTACATTTTTTTGGATTATAATCTTATTTCAGGAATCCGTTGGTATGGATGATCTCAAAGCTTGATAAACATGTACATGATTGTTGGTTATAATTTGTATGTGTCTTTTAGTATTCTTGTACAGAAAAAGGGAAATTTAATCACATTGGCCTTCTTGTAAGTATTATTTGAATCGATTTACTAACAAATTCAATAGAATTATTTGTTTTATTAATGGGCTTCCATTTCGTAAAGTAGTCTTGAAAAATAAAGAAATAATGAAATAAGATGGTCTAAAACTTATCGTCTTAAGTTCGATTCATATGAACACCGAAGATAAATATGAGTGGAGTTTGATCGCCATCGATAAACTCGTTGCATACCTCAACTCAAACCTTACTTCCTCAATATCGATTGATAAAAAGAAATTAATTTGGAAGCTCTAAACCTACTCCAATATATGGCTAACAAAGCAACCCTAGACCAATTAATTTGTGTGTCTAAGGATCCTATCAAAGTGTCAAGTAAACAAGTAGTGGTGCCAAAGGAATCGTGACAACCTAAATTTTTCTCAACACAACTCAAAATGTCTAAGTTAAAAAGTGATGAAACCTCATAATAAAAATGATATATATTCTTTAATTACGTGCTCAGTAAAGTACTATAACAATGAATTATAGAAGGAGCAATGAACTAGCCCTAAAATGATGATTATAATCTCTAGTATATGTAACAATGATTTATTGTCTAGTCATCTGAGTGTATCTCTTGACACGTACCAACAGGCAGGGATCACATATTTTCTCTTATTTAATTTTTCCAACCAAATAAATAATTAACCAACAAAAAAAAAACCATGAAAATTGAAATGCACATATCTACCATTCATAACCTCCTCTAAAATGACCCGTTACAACCTCCCCACTATATTTAGCATGTCAAAGATTTAATTTTGTTTTATGATACTTTTCGCACCGGAAAATTCGATGAATTCCTGGTTAATAATTATGGGGTTAAATTAAAAAAAAAAAAAACAATGCATTACCGTCGAATCAACAAGATAAACGATTGATTTAGTTAAATTAAGCATAATTTGTTTATGAGTTTCATCTCCCTTTTTTCCATCACTGCCATCCTCCATTGCCACATTTGTCAAAAGCTGTTCTTGGTTTTTGAACACATTTTTCCCTTTCATCAAAAGATTTTTCCCCCTTCTTGTAACATTATAATTCATAGAAGAAAGTGAATGTGTAATTAGTAATTAGCCCGAATTCAATTTCTGGGCATTATTTTCTTAGCTTCTTAGGAAATAACTTGTAGTTTGAAATTTTTTTGAATTTTACACGGGCAAACTGTAAATTTGGCCTTTGCAGTAAGGTTGAATAATATAATTCTTCTATCTAATTTTTATTTTATATATAATTATCAAATTCTTCTAGTTACAATTTTTTTTTTTTTGTTTTACAGAAATTAGAGGAAATTTTTTGGATATTCTACATCTATAGAGAGTCTGGAAGAGTACGTAGTTGCTTAATTAGAATGGCAATCAACCCTAGTAATACCAAGATGAAGGGCCTCTTGAAAGGCCTACGATATATTTCTCAAATTTTTGGTATGTACGGTCGTATTCTTGTGTTCAAATAAAAGAAGATGATATCATATTTTTGCGTAATCAAAATTGTTGTCTTCTTTTCTTGCAGATGATAACAAAGGCCGAGAGATGCAGATTGGATTTCCTACAGATGTAAAGCATGTGGCTCATATAGGATGGGATGGTCCATCAACTGCTGCTAGTTCTCCAAGCTGGGTAATTAA
The DNA here is from genome assembly GCA_032719365.1 of Prinsepia uniflora. Classification (NCBI taxonomy): domain Eukaryota; kingdom Viridiplantae; phylum Streptophyta; class Magnoliopsida; order Rosales; family Rosaceae; genus Prinsepia; species Prinsepia uniflora. Next base: position 5,081,527 of record CM064874.1, read on the forward strand.
TTTTCTTTTTCTTCATTTTGCTTAAATTGGTTCATTCGTTACAAGGCTCATCATGAAGATGCAGCTGAATGAGTTTCAGGGTCCACCAGGGCATCAATCGGGATCCTTAGACAACAGAGAGTCGAGTACAACGGCGAAAGAAGATTCTGGAGTCAAATGGGTCTCAGAAGGTACTTGATTATAAGGTTATTTGTTGAGTCAAATTATTTTATAGACTAGAATATTAATATTATATAGTAATGTATGAAGACTCCGGTCGGACAGGTAATAGGGGTAATAGGTCTCCGGCACATAACGTGCCAAAAGCCTCCCGCCGGCAATCGTCAACCGCGCTCGGAGGCAATGCAAGTGGTTCCCCAAAGAGGGAAAAATCAGAGAAACCAAAGCAAACAAGGAGGTCATCCAAACCTAGGGACACATCGGACGGTAATACTAGTGGCCACCGGCATTCGTTGGATTCGGCTCTTGTAGGAGAACAGCCACAAAACCTGCTCCCGGACGTCCCGAAGAAAACACGGCGAAAGAAATCGAAAGACGGCACCACCGCTAGCATCGGCGGGTCGTCGTCGAGAAGAAGTAAATCCCACACTAACTCAGATTCATGTGCATCCCCCGGTCAACAAAGTGCAACAACCACTGTCTAAGTACATGCAATGGCAATGAGCAATCTCAGAATTCATTCCAAGAGGAGGGACTCAAGGGATTTGCATGAATTTTTCTTCCACAAGGTTATTATTGAATTCTACTGTTGCAGCTAGAATCTTTAATCAGGCTAGCTATAAGCTATATAAAATTGTGTCAAGTAAAAGAACAGTGGAGAAAAAGAAATGTAAATTCATTCCAAATAACATCATCATTTCAAATTTTCCTTTTTGGGGTTTGTATTGCAAGCTCAGTACTTGCTGTAATTGGGCATTACTTTCCAGCTTAGAACAATTTTTGGTGGATGTGGATCTGCTTTTGTAGGGTCTTCATGATTTGTAATCAGTTTTGCCCTAAAAATAGAGAAGAAGCCAAAATATGGTTGAGACTGCAGATAGTAACCATTCTGGGCAACTTTCATATTCTCTCTCCTTGGAATTTTTAGCCACCATCAAAACAAAGCTTCCCATTTTTCAAAGGCTTTTCAAATTATGGACAGAAAATTTGGGGATTTGTGATATGGAATTCTCTTGTATGACTTTATTCAAATGTTTGTCTACGTAAAACAAGAGAACCCATACATTTATGTACCATACAAAGTTCATTTGATTTACCCTCAGACTTATTATTCACTTTGCTCTTCTAACAAGACATTAAGTATCATTTTACTCTCCGAAACGAATTTAGTTTCAATATGCTCCCATAACTGCACTTCTGGTAGCACCGTTGCTCCATTCCGTTAGCCAAGTTAGTAACAATGTTACTATTGCTACGTGTCAGTCCCTAATAGATTGCTTAATTATTAATAAAAATTTATTAAAATTAACACACAAAATTAGGAAGAAGATGAATAGTGAATATCGGTTCATCATCTAACAAAATCCAATCATAAATCCTAATCTCAATATAAGTTTAATGACAATTTATATTTCTCAAATCCCCAATCCAAAAACCCAATCCTAGTTCTCGACCATTTTCTCTTATCTAGTTGAAATTGGAATTTGGTTTCTGTAAGGGTTCTGTAAAAACCCAATCCAAAACCCATGGACACAGAATGATGTTATTGAAGAAAGAATTAGTCTGATCACGGTGGAGAGCAAAAACATAGTACCTTCTTTATGGCTTAAAGCTGCTCATTCAACAAGTAGCGACGTTGTTCACCACTAATCTTCTCCTCGATTTATCAGGACCCACCCCCAATCCCCCGGGATTAAGGGCTAAGTCCTGCTCCCGTTTAACTTACGCATGACACGAAAGCTAAACCGATGTCCAATCTCCATGTGACACGTAAGTCGGACAAGGGATACTCGAGCCGACCGTCCAACGGCATCCGGACTTCCCAGAGTGCGCATAATCTACTATGGATCGTACGTGTGATATCTCCGTCTCTCTTAACCAACGGCCTGCACCGTAACAACCTGGAGGGTAGAAAACATGAAAAGACTATGTGTGGACAAAAATAAATAATAAGTTAAGAAAACCGTTCAGAATAAATTCCATTTTTACCCTCCACGCAAAAACCAATGCATGCATATCAATTCATGTTATGAACCCATTTCATATCAATTTCATATCAAAAAACCATCAATGAAAACCATTATTGAAAACCCGAATCAAATCCATTTTCAAATCCATGGCCTCATGTAACGACCCATCTCGAATTAGCGGGATTAATTAAGGATTAATGACGGATTAGCGAGACTAATCGGGGATTAGACAAGGATTAGCGGAAGTTCAAGGCGAAATGACGGTTTTGCCCCTAGAATGGGCAAAACGTTGACTTTTTGTTTCGACGGTCAAATGGATTTTGACCAATGACTGTGACGTAATTCGGGACGTCACGAGTTCATGGACAGGTGGCACGCTCGATTCCGGAGTTCGAGGAAGAAGTTATGATCTTCGAAAGTTTGGGGGCATTTTGGTAATTTGGTTGAATAGGGACAAATAGTTGACTTTTGACTCGGGAGGTCCGATGGCCGAGGACCAAGGACCGTTACGTAGATAGGGACGATACGAATCCGTAGACAGGCGGCACGTCGAATTCGGACGTTCGACGGAAAAGTTACGATTCACGGAAGTTTGAAAGTACTATTACACGTTTTACGAGACGAGGAACTTTTGGAATTATGTGGGCCCAGATCTTTTTAAACAGGCCCAACGGATTAGTAACAAGTGTCACTCATCCATTGCACATTCCCTTTCATTCATGCACCCCCCCCCCCCCCCTTCCTTACACCAGTCATCCAAACCAACCCAAAACTCATAACCCGTGCAACCATCCCTCACAAACACCCATCAACCTTATCTGATGAGCATGAACCACGAAGGAAGCAGGGAGAGGAGATTGAAATGATGATGGTGGTGGCAAGATCGCAAACCGCCGTGGACGGCGGGCATGGAACCGTGAAGGTATCGGTTTTGGCCCATTTTTCCTTATTTTTGATTTGTAACATTATGGACCGTTTTAGTTGATTAGAATAGGCTTACTAGGCTTCTAGGAAGGTTTTAAGGAGGTTTTTGATGGGGTTTGATGGCTGAGGAGCCGTGGGAGGAAAATGGAAAACTTGGACCGTGGGTTTTTCAAGTTTTAATTCACATGTTTAGATTCCTAGGATGAAAACATAGAGAATAGGATCGAAAAGGAGAAGATTGGACAAAAAATGAGGACTGAAGGGGCCAAGACCGGTCACGCCGGTCCAGCTGCAGGCGTGAACCAAACCGGCCGGTCTGAACCGGCTAGAAGTAGAAGACGAAGTACTGTAGCCGGCGCATGAGGCCCATGCGCAGGCCACTCCCAGGGCACATGCGGGCGCGTGAGGAAGAATTTGAGGATGGTTTCAACATGTCAAATTATCTATTCGATGTAACGAACATTTTGGGACTGGTTCCGAGTCGATTGGACATCGTCTCGATATAGTTCGGGCTGTCCGAAGGTTTCGGAGCGCGTTTAAAAATAGTTAAAAATCCCGAAAAATTAGGGGGCTTTAATGAGGGGTTAATTAAGTAGTTATTAACCCTCTAAAATGATTTGGACAGGTTTGGGAACCCTAGAGACGACGGTTGACCCGGAAAGGCGTACGACACGCGTATCGAGGCAGCATCGCGGACGGTCTGTGACTGGACTTTCTTTCTGAAATCGATGCATGCATAAATGTTTTATATATTTTTTAATATGTGTTTTGGGATGCCTTGAGTGCATTTTGGTGTGTGTTTACGTATGAGCACGTACTTCGAGGTTTTCGGGTTTTATACGTGCTTATACGCGCTTACGCTTTCAGTTTTCATGACATGATTTTGAAAAGGTAAAACCGGGAATGAGACCCATTTGGATTTGGTTTTGACTCAGGCATGAGACCCTATTGATGATCCGTAGGTCTGAGTCGTGGTCGCGACGGGTGTTGTGTGCACGGCGACGGACGACGTGGCGCTCGCCTTCGGATTGGGATACGTTCCTTCCGGAAAGGTCACGATGCACGTCCCGTTGTCAAGTAGCCACGGGAGGCTCGACTTCGTAGTGCTGACGGTTTAGAGAATCGATCGGCGACGTGTGCACCAGGGTCTCGAGATGGTCGCTAAAGTGATGTGTTCACGACGATATACCAGGATTGAGAGCGGTTCTGGATTGATGGTTGCACACATCGCTATGATCGGGATTGTGACTGACCCTAAGATATCGGGCTCGATGCCTAGTTGATTCGAGTTCGGGCTCGATGCCCAGTTCATTGTGAAATCGGGCTAGAAGCTCTATTGAGTCTTATGTTCGGGTGGAAGGCCCAGATGAATTGTGTTTCGGGCATGAGTCCCGTTTTTATGGTTTTTCTATACGAGTATGTATATACCCTCCTTATGAGATGATTGATTGGTCTCCTCCAGTCGTCGACCTGGAGAGTCACGATCCACATACCAGAGTGGGTATTCCTATAGGGATCCTGTTCTAGGAGTGGACGTTATGATGTAGCCCCAGACCAGATTCTAGAGAGATGATCGGACTAGGTCCGAAGATTGAGCCTCCCAGATGGAGAATTCCTAGGAGAAGACTCAGAGTGAGACCCTGAGTAATATGCATGTAATATGCATACTTATATATATATATAGACATCGTGACTATATCAGGGATGTGTTCCCTAGGGGTTGTGTGCCCCGAGTTGGCATCTTCTCCGAAAGTGCCTAGGATGGGTTATATATGTATATGTGTATGAGTTTTCACTGAGATGGCGTTAGGTTGAGACCCACGCGTATTGGTTTTGGGCTGAGACCCACATGAGATGGTTTTGGGACGAGTTCCCACGTGTTTTGGTTTGGGCGGAGGTCCCATGTGTTGTTTGACTGATTTCGGGCCAAGACCCAAATGGTTTGATGGTTCATGATGGTTTATGGGAACCGGCATGAACCCTAGAAATGGTTTTTGAATGCATGTATATGTTTTTAATGAAGGGCATAAAGGTCTTTTATGAAATATTTTTACAAAATAATTGTTTTGTCCACTCACAACTTTTATGTTTTTGAATGCCCTTCAGGTTGATTGCGGATGCAGCTGTAGCAGAGACGAGACATCGCATTCCTCCTTCGGATCCTGACGTACTCTAATAGCCCGGTTGAGCAAAGAACGAAAATATCCCTGGTCTGACACTTCGTGTTAGACGGGAGCAGGCACGTCCTACGCTAATCCCGAGGAATTTGGGACGGGTCCTGTCACCTCAGCCCAAAATCACAAATCAATCTCAAGTACGGGAACTTAGCCCCAAAACTCATCAAAACTAAATCATCTGGGCCACTGCCCAAAATATCTGAAAACCAGTGAAAATATCAATCATGCGAGTTTACTGGATCTCAAGTGCGCTCGAGTATTTAAACTCAAAACCATGCGCAATAATCAAGCCTTCCCGGGATATCAACGAGTCTTTAAACTCAAAACACAATCACTGGTCTCGGGCGGTATCATATCCGAGTCTTTAAACTCAAAACATATACCGAGTCTTTAAACTCAAAACCAAATCCAGCGATTTTTCTTTCTTTTTTCCAGGTCTTTAAACCCAAAAGCCTTTTTCCAATCAACAGTGAAAACCATAGAAAATCCTTATCGGAATTCGCGACAATGATTCCGTAAGCTAGCATCCGGAACCATCATCCCGAACCCAAATCCAAATTTCCTTTCCAAACCTTGAAACCAAATCCGAAATCTCAATTCCGAAATCCAGTTTCAAAACTGAAAGCTCGTTTATCGAAATCTCATAAACAGGGCTCCAAGCCCAAAATCACTTTTTCGAAATCCATTTCAAACCATATTTCAAATCTCTAAACCATGATCAAATATAAATAATAAGTGAAACCTAGTAAAACGCGCAAATCCGTAAATATCTCGAAAACCGTGCAAAACCGTAAACCATCAAGATCATAAATCAAATCATAGAATCACGTATAGAAAACATATAAAAACATATATGCATGCATCATATGTTTGAAAACAAAGTCCACTCACAGACCATTTCGTCGTTGCCTCGATATGCGCGCACTTACACTTCCTGGGCTAATCCACTATCACCGGCTTTCCCGAACCTGTCCAAATCCCATAAAAAGGTCACTAACTACTTCAATAAGCTTCTACTAAGTGCCCGTAATTTTCCCGTATTTTTAACTAGTTTTAACCGAGCCCTAAAACCTTCAGACATCCCGAAAACTATCGAGATGATGTCCGATCAACTCGAAACCAATCCCAAAATGTTTGTTACATCGAATACTTTAAAATTCATGTTGGAACCTTCCTCAAATGGTGTGCCACGCGCCCACACGTGCCACCTGTAGTGGCTGCGTGTGGGCCTCACGCGCCTAAGTCAATGTTCATCGTCTTCCTTAATCGACCGGTCTAAACCGGTCTGCAATTCCGATCCAGTTTTGAACCGGCATTCATGGTTTTATGTCCATTTCCAGTCCATTTTCATCCCTTTCACCTCCTACAGGTTCGTCTGACTAATTCCTACTTAACTATGTCCTTAATTCATAAATTAAAGTCGAGATTATACCTTCATGTTCATCGTTCAACCATTCCTTCTTCCTTTGTCTCTGGCCACCAAAGGGCGTCACAGTCCCCCAAAACTCAAACTATGCAACGTACAAAACCTCCAGAACACAATCTTCCCATTAAAATCGATCAACATTAGCTAGAATCAAAAACACCATTTTTGAATTTTATTTCACCTTAACTCGGGTTTCATGGCCACCGTCCCTTTCAGGCCTCGAAGTTGAGTCCATTGAGCTTGCCTCACCCTCCATAACCTCATACAAACCACAAAAACTGTCAACAAGTAGTAGAACCTAGTTTACTATCTATGAATTCCAAAAACAGAGAACACGTCTTACCTTTCAGTTCATGCCACCGTACACGGCAGCCCTCCACAGTAGCACCGTCTCGTTCCTCGACATACCTTCTCTCATTTTGGTTCACACAACTCTCACAACTGATGAATCTCACAGGGTTAATCTAGGTTGTTTTCACAGCCCCTGCTCTATTTTCTCTCACGGCCTACCCGGGTGTAAACAAACCACTCAATTTTAAATCGATCAAAGCGGCTGGGAAACGTCTACTGCCCTCTAGAGCTGGAACAAGTGTCTTTATCTGATGAGGCAACCTTCCCAAGGCAGCCACATGGCCAGTTGTTGTAACGCCCCGGACATTCTAAAAATGTAATATTGTAAAATATTGAATAAAATGACGTTTTTACCCCTGTGATTTATGTGGTCAATTTGTTGACTTTTTGATTGGGAGGTCGAACGGACGTTGAATGATGACCGTGACGTAGTTCGGGACACCACGAGTTCATAGACAGGTGGCACGTTCGATTCGGACGAACAGGATGAAAGTTATGATGTTCGGAAGTTCAGGGGCATTATCGTAAATTTGACGTTATGAGGGGAAAAGTTGACTTTTTGTTTGACAATTGATATTCATATGACTCGAACATCGTTAGGTTCGTCTCGAGGTCCCGAGTACAACGACAGGCGGCACGCTTGAAACGGACATCAGGTGACCGAGTTACGGGTCACGGAAGTTGGAGGGCATTTTGGTAATTATTGCACAAAGGGGCAATTTGGTCTTTTCACCACGAGTTACTGTAGCAGCCGTGGGGAGACAGTAGCTGCACCGCCGTGTGTGGTGGTTTTGCACGATCCAATTGTTTATGCTGTAGTGGACTGGACGGTGGGATTGTTTATGGAAATTGAGGTATTGGAAGCACCCCATCGTGGTTGTGCAGAGCTTCAGTGCACGGGGAGTTTTAAAAATGGCCGTGGGCTCTATGTGCGGGAAACAGTTTCCATAGAGGTTCAGTTGATTCCCACGGGTTGTCTTCCATTCTGAGGGGTTTAGCTGAGTGTCACTGAGTCGGGGAACTCATTTCGATCATTTGGGTAGTCTGAGAGAGAGTTGAGGGGGTGTTCTGAGACGGGGAAGAGAAAAACGCAGAAATGGAGGGAAATTCAAAGGTTGGGTTTTGAGGTGAGTTGAACCAAACTGAGGGTGGAATTAGTCTTCTGGGATCCTTGCTAACACAACCGTGCAAGAATTGAGGAGGAATGATCAAGGTTTGCTCAGGGACTCAAGTTCCAGTTTCTGGAAAAACACAGTGTTGAGGACGACAACTTCCAGGTTAGTTTGGGGTTAATTGGTTGGATGTTTTGGTTCGTCTAGGTTCCCTTAAGCTGCTGGTGAAGCTAATTTGATAGTGGCACTGGTTTGGGTGAGTTCTGAGTGACGACCCGTTCGTCTGTTCGAGTCTGGGTTGCATCGATTTAGGGACAGTCGAGGTTAATCATCAATACAGACCAAAAATTAATGGATTAGAGAAGGTGATAGGATTGAAAACGAGAGGAATTGATTGAGAATTGAGCTTGAACTGGTCGGGTTGAGTCGCGGGTAATAGACCCGTTTATCAGTCTATCCGGGTAAGAACGAAGACACTGTAGCTTGGCGCGTGGCCTTCACGCGCAGCCACTTTGGGCGGCGCGTGACGGCACGTGGGATGTTAACTCCGATCACGGTCAACATGGAATTTGTTCCTTTCAGTCTAATTAACATTTTACCTTTAGGATTCGAGTTGTTCGGGAGTCGTTCGGGATAATTCCGGGAGTCCGGAAGGTTAAGTCTCTAAATTTAATTTCGCCGAAAAATCTGGGAAAATTAGGAAAAATCCTACGAGTTATTTTGGGATGTTTTTAACCCTTCTTGTACGTTTTTACAGGCCCGGACACTTCCGAAGCTACGAAGGAGCGCGTGGGACGCGATTGACGCGTCCTAAGACTGTGAGTGGACTTTTTGATTTCTAAACTGGGCATGCATGACTATTTTTCTTGTTTATCTTATGGTTTACATATGATTTTACGATGGTGATATGATATATCAGTTTTACGTGTTTTCACGCTTTTTGGGATATTTATCGTATTTCACGCATTTCGAGGTTACGATTTTCGCGTATGCATGCGTGATGATTTTGATGAAGTATCTGGATATGATTATGCATGTTACGGATTTATGATGTTTTGATCAAAATTGTGAAGTGATTTTCGAAAATTGCATGTGTTGGAATTTGCATGTGAATTCGGACATAAGTCCTACTATGATGTGATATGATTTCGGAATGATGTTGGAACACGGTTGGTGAATGAATCCTGGTTTATTGTGTTTTAAAAACGGTTTTGGGTTTAAAGACCCGGTTGATTGTTGGATCTGGTTTTGGGTTTAAAGACCCGGATTGTTGATGACGGGGGCGGGCCCGAAAATTGGGTTTAAGGACCCAGATTGAGTTTAAAGACTCGTGAGTTTAAAGACTCGATGATTGTGATACCCCCGAGGCCTACTAATCATGTTTTGAGTTTAAAGACTCGTTGAGATCCCGGGAAGGCCTAATATTGAGTTTAAAGACTCGGATGGATCCAACGGCTTAACTGTGATTATTGATACACTTTTTACTTGATTTGTGCAATTGATGTTTCAAAATGACAGTTTCTGGAATCTGGTAATATTAAATGGTTTTACATGAGTTATGACGATTTTCTGTAACGTTTTTCACGTGTTTCCAGAAAAAAGAGTTTTCCAAAGGTTTAATACGTGATTTCTGAATATTCGGTTATGCATGCGTGTTACAAAACTGGAGGGCGAACCCGATTTCGGAAAAACTGTTTTCTGTAAAACTTATGTTTCGGTCCACTCACACTTTGTTGTTTTAAATTCCCTACAGGTCGTGGTACAAGCGCGGGGGCAAGCGCCGAGGCAGAGGCGGAGGCATAAAGTTTTCCGTTGCGGAGTAGTTAGTTCACAGAGTAGGATTTGTTCTTTAACCTGTTTTGTATTGTATTGCTCTGTGAAACTGTGGACTTGACGTCCAGTCGGATGTATTTGTTTAATCTCCCTGGTCTGACAATGGGTGTGTTGTAATATTATTTAGTTTTCCAGTCTTTTGGATTCGATTGTCAGACGGGAGCAGGATGCTTCCCGATTATCGAGGCGATAATCGGGGTGGGTCCTGTCAGTTGTGGCTGGGCACAAATCCCAATGCAACTCCATGACCAAAAATGCCCCTAGATGGAAAATTATCATTTTGCCTTCGTAATCACTGACCCGTAACTTTATTTCCCGAAATCCAAATGGCACATGCTGCCTGTCGTTGGAATCAGGGAATCAAGACCTACCTAACGGTCCTCGAGTTACTTGAAAATAACGTGTAGCAGAAAAAGTCAACTGTTTGCCCCTATTTGATCAAAGTACCAAAATACCCTTCAACTTCCAAACGTCATAACTTTCTCTTCGGATGTCGAAATCGGACGTGCCACTTGTCTATGAACTCGTGCCGTCCTGAACTATGTCACGGTCATCGGTCAAAGTCCATTTGACCGCCCGATCGAAAATTCAACATGTTTTCCCATTCTAAGGGCAAAATCGTCATTTTACACCGTCCGTCCAAAAGCATCCAACTAATCACCGATTAACTTTACTAATCCGTCATTAACAAATAAACTAATCTCAATGTTTGGAACGAGTCGTTACACGATTTCTTTAGCAATGGATAAAAAAGAATCAACAAAAAAGAATGAAACTATAGTGGGTAATATACGTTAAATACAAAATGATGGCATATTGGAATACCTGAATCTTGGTGATTTTTATCTCTTTCTCCACTAGCTCCAGTGTTAGCTTTAAACGTTTATCAACCTGAGCAAGAAAGTGCAAAGTCAAGGAGCATTCTCAATATAATAAGCTTGAAATAAATTCTTCATCCCAATAAAGACTTGATGGACCGATGCTTACATCTAGCTCTTCAAGCACTTGCTGGCATTGCAACCTATTTGCACCAGATATAGCAGCTCCAAAAACCTTGGAAAATTAAAATCATCTATATGATGCACAAATTAAATAGAGGAAATTAGCCCTCACCATTTGGCCCAGAAGCCCATGGGCTTGTGGGTACCCGCTAGGCCCGATGACAAAAAGCCCAACCCGGCCCGATATGGGACATGGGCCAGCCCCACCCGAAAGTTAACGGGCTGGACTTGGACTTAGGGGGTTCAAACCCGATAGGCCCGGGCCTGATAAAGCCCGGTAAGCCCAGCCCGACCCGCCCGTATTAGCCCGGCCTGACAGGACCGCCCCCGAAGGGACATTGAAAATCATGCCCAGTCCTGCTCTTGCCTGGCAAGACGCCTGAATTTCCCAAGTTACCCTCCGAACTTGCCAGACCAGGGATAGCCACACGTGCTTACTCATGCCTCCGCCTCTCGATCAGCCTCGGACAACGCGCCACGACCTGGAGAGTTAATAAAAACAGAAAGGATGTGAGTGGACAAAAATAAATCAGTTTATAAAACAGTTACAAAAGACGCTTTCACCCTCCGCGTAAAACCAATGCATGCATACAAAAAAAATTATTTCGCAATCGGTTAAAATTTTCCACGTAAGAAAAACCGTGTATCAAATTTCAATATAAGGAAAACTCGTATGAAACTCAAAATCATTTTCCTTTCTAAACCATCGGGTCTTAACCCGCAATCATAAACACAGGGCTTCAGCCCAAAACCACGAATCAAAACTAAATACACAACATGATCCAAAACCATCAACCACATAAACCGGGCCACTGCCCAACTCAACCGAAACATCAGAATTTAATAATAAATCGCAAGTCAATCATTTTGCTGGATATCAAGTGCGCCCAAGTCTTTAAACTCAAAACCATGCGCATAAACAGGCCTTCCCGGGATATCATTGAGTCTTTAAACTCAGAACATAATCAATAGGCCTCGGGGGTATCACAATAACCGAGTCTTTAAAGTCACGAGTCTTTAAACTCATTAAGGGCCCTCCCCCGTCATCAATTAACCGAGTCTTCAAACTCAAAACGTGCCCCAGCAATAGCACCCGGATCTTTAAACCCAAACAGTTTTCAACGGGTCTTTAAACCCCAAAACATTTAACAATCACAACAACGCGGGATCCATCCCGAAATCACATTTTTTTCACAACAGGACTCATGGTCCGAATTTCCACATTCAAATCCCCAAATCTTACTTCACAAATCACATTCAAATCATCATTACACACGGGGCATGTACAATCATACCAAATCACTTTATTAAATCCTTTTTCATTCCCGAACTCGAATTCGCAATAATGATTCTGTAAGCTAGCATTCGGAACATCATCCCGAACCCAAACCAAGAATTCAGTTTTTCAAACTTCCGAAAACTGAAATCTCGTTCATCTAAATTACTTTTATGCCCCGAGCATCAAGCTCAAAATCACCTTTTTCAAAATCCATTTTAAATCCTTGAAATCACATCATTTTTCAAATCCCAAGGTCAAAGCATCAAAACCACAATCAAATCACCAAAATCACGATCAAATCACGACATACTCGAAGTCTCGTAAAACGTGCAAAATCGTGACATTCTCGAAATACGTGGCAACATCGTGAATCATACTCTCATTCATATTCAAAACATTATTAAAACATGACACGTACAATTCATGTTGGGTCAAATCACAATACGCAAAATCTCGAAAACCGTGTCAACACCGTGAGTCACGCTCACAGTCATAAACAACATTCATAAAACATTATACACACAAAATTATGCAAATTCTTTCGTTAAACCATCATCAAGCATAAGAGTGACCATAGTCTCGAAATACGTGTAATTTAGTATGTATAGCAAAATACATATAAATACGGGAATTGAACTCAATCCCAATTCATAATCATAATCATAGCAATCATAAAAATATTTATGCATGCATTAAATTTGGAAAGCAACGTCCACTCACACACCAATTTTTAAGGCTCGGTTTCGCGCCGCACGCATTCCCGTAATTTCTGGAATTTTCCAGAAAACCCGAAACCTGTCCGAAAACACATTCCCGGGTCATTAAGGTTTCAAATAACAACATATTAATTTCACATAATTTTTCGGGAATTAATCGGTAATTAAAAACGTAACCGAAACCGTCAGACCCTCGAAACAACATCGAAACGGTGTCCGAAAATTTCGAAACCAACGCTAAAATGTCTGTTACATTGTATAGGATAAAAGTTGTGTTAGACTTACCTCGAAAATCGGATCCACGCGCCCTCACGCGCCGCCGTGAGTGGCTGCGCGTGAGTCCACGCGCCAGCTACAATACCCCTGCACAGTTCATCGTCTCTACCCGGCAATCTTCCATACGGGCCGTTCAACCCGTGTGAGGACCCAATTAGCATCCCTTCAATTCGACATTATTTTGAACGATTGAACACACCATTAGCTTCGCAACCAATTGAATTAGGGATCTGTAATGTCCATTACCGTCGTCATAACCTCGAACTACCTCGACTCAACCTAAGTTTCCAAATCGAGTTCCTCGTCTGAGTTTGTCTAATAACCAAGGAAGTCTTCAATTAGCTTGTAGTCTAGCATCATAACCTCATGGTAAGGATGAATTGAAATCCAATTTCACAAACACTTATCTCAAATTGCACAAACACAAGGCTCGATTTCCCGGCCACCCGTGACGAAAGTCCATGGCTCGAGGAGCTTCAAAGCTTGCAATAATCGATTTGGATCGACCCCATGAAGCTCCAGAAGACTCATTCGAGCCTCAATTTGGCTTGGGCTGGCCTAAAACTGGGTTTTCGAATTTGAAATTATCAAAAACCAGTTTCGGGTTTTGAGCACGTCTCTCGCCATTTCCAACTCATTTCTTCCTCTTTCAGTCTCTACACTCTGCCCTTTTCCCCCCTTAACTCTTTCCCGACCTCACTTTCTATCAATTAGCCCTTGGGAAGGTCGATCAAGCCAAGTTTATCAGGCTCTGTTTTTCTTTCCAATACCAACATCACCCAGGAGCTTCAATTCCCGATTTACACCCACTAACACACAGCGCACAGTCACTTCCAACTCTGTTCCCACACTCAGCTAAAACAATTCGACGCACAGGTATTTTGTCCTCCAAAATCAAAACACCAGCACGGCATTGTGTACCTGTGCACTGCCCCAAAACACCCAACCGTAGTAGACAATTCCCAGCACGCCTAGCACTAAGTTATCAGAGATAAACAGTTTCCCATTCCGTCCATTAGCACCCAGTCCAAGCAATTGATTCCATAAACAATTGCACTGTGCTCAGCCTTCTGTCTCTGCTTCAACCACCCGTGCTAAAAACCCACCAGTTCACTAGTTTCAAACGCACCTACACAATTGTTTAGTTTTCCCCATCCCAGTACACAATCTTGAGCCACTAATCCCTCATTTCTTAGTGACAAATGTCACTGATTTTGCTAAACAATCCTCTTTAAAAAACAGCACTCATAGCACGGTTGCACAGTCCCTGTTTTTCACGGTGGTGAACAGTAATCCGCCGTCCAATGACCAAAATGCCCTCAGGGCAATAATTACCAAAATGCCCATCATCTTCCTTGACCCGTAATTTGGTCATCCGATGTCCGTTTCACGCGTGCCGCCTGTCGTTGTACTCCGGGCTTCGAGACGAATCTAACAGTCTTCGAGTCTTGTGAAAATTAATTGTATTTCAGAAAGTCAACTTTTTTCCCCAAATTGTCCAAATTATGGAAATGCCCCTGCACTTCCGAACGTCATAACTTTCACCTCGAGCGTCTGAATCGGACGTGCCACCTGTCTATAAATTCGTGACGTCCCAAAATACGTCACGGTCTTCGGTCAAAGTCCATTTGACCGCCCGAATTAAAATTCAACGTTTTACCCACAACCAGGGGCAAAACGGTCATTTTGCATCGTTCGTCCGATTCCGCCCGACTAATCACCGATTAATCCCGCTAATCATGATTAGTTACCAATCTAATCCCGAATTCCGGGATGAGTCGTTACACGGCCCATAAGCCCGAAATATATAAAATATTTATTAATTAATAAATAATACTCAACCCATTCCTAATAATAGGCTAATACTAATATTTCAAATTTTTTACCCAAACCCAAATCCCAAGCCCAACCCCAAGCCCTTTATTTTAGACAGCCCAATACCCAACCCTAGCCCTAACCTAATGTGCACATATTTAAATAAATTTCACTCTCAACTATCTCAATATTACATGTTCTGATATCTGATTCTCCTCCTCCCATTCGTATTGTCTCTCATTCTCTATCCCTCTCTCACAAAGCCTCAAACAATTGCTCTCAAACTCATATCTCGCTTAAAGCCTCAAACAATTGCTCTCAACCCCAAGCCCATATTATCTCTCATTCCCTCTCCCTCTCTCGCTCAAAGCCTCAAACAATTGCTCTTATTCTCTGATTCTCCTCCTCCCAGCTGTATTATCACTCGACACAAGGAAGACCAAGGCAAGGCCATTCACTCAGATCTCAGTCACCGTCGCAAAGAAGCCCTCGCCGCTGTCGCCGTCGTCGTCTATCATCCAGGTTTGTTTTTCTGGATTCTTGTAACATAGAGTATGAAGGTTTTGGGTTCAGTGGTTTTTTAATCAGTTTGGTGCGACTTCTGGCCAGAAACTAAATAACCGCAATCTACCATAAATTTGATTTTCTGTATAGTTTATCATTTGTACGAATTGAGTGCTTCTAAGTATAGATCTAGATGCCTGGAAATCAGATCCATGAAGCTTTTTTTGTGTTCAATTTACAATTCATGTCAAATTTGAGACATTATTTGAAATAATCCATAACCTAAGTTGTTGGATCGGTCCTGTTTATGTAAATTTGATTGCATAACTTCCGAGCCAGAGTTTCCTATTTCGGAATGGCCAAGATGGGGTCGGACAAAATCTAGCGGTCATATTTCAGCGCGTGTGCTTAGGACCATAGGGTATCTGGCACCAGAGTGAGTGCTGCTACATCGTCTGTAATGGACCCCCTTTCCATTCTCATTAAGATAGCAACAAATATATATATATATATGCACATCAATAAAAGCTTGCACATGGGCACACATACACTCTAAGGTCACTATTCTGGAAGCTGTAATCTCTTTTCATCTTCATCAGATGTGAGTTACTTAGGGTAAATAAAAAAAAAAGAAAAAGAACTTTTAACTTGTTCCCTTTAAACAAGTTCTCTAATTCAAACCTTGTGAATTCAGTAGTTAAAATTAGAGAAAGTTTTGTCCATATTGGGGTTCTACATGGTTCGAAGGATTAGTCTTCATTTACGTGCTTGGGATACTTGGTTTTCACCCCAAAAACCCACCCCTCCCCCTCCATCCATTCCCCCTCCCTTTTAACTATTTGATGATTTTGTTACCTAATATTGATTTTTGGACCTTTGGGGTGATTTTCAGGTAAGCATCAACCGGAAAACTCACTACGAAATCAGACGTTTACAGCTACGGGGTGGTTCTGTTAGAGCTCTTAACCGGGCGTGTGCCCGTGGACACCAAACGGCCTTCCGGAGAGCATGTCCTTGTGTCATGGGCTCTTCCAAGGTTAACTAACAGAGAAAAAGTGTTGGAAATTGTGGATCCAGCTTTAAACGGGCAATTCTCGAAGAGGGATCTAATTCAGGTAATTTAGTATTATGATGATCATGGCATAAAATGGTTAGTGTTAGTTAAATCATTGAACTAACTCAATTTTCTTTGATCGGTTCTGTTTATGTAAATTTGATGGTTGTATACATTTAGTAATTGTAATGAGTAACTTGTGCTATGAATTGTATGCAGTGACTATTTGTTTAAGCTTTTCCTGATTGAAGATTCTGGTGTTGGCAAGTCATGTATATCTTATGCATCAGACTCTGTTTAAAATATCTTATGCATTAGCCTCTGTTTTATATCTTATGCATCAGCCTCTGTTAATATGCATCAGCCTCTATTTTATATCTTATTTTTGTGTGTTATATCTTATTTTTGTGTGTTAATTTGTAATTGTAAGATAGTTTTGGGGTTGGGACTGAAATGTGTGTCGTATGTGATCCAATGATCCATCGTGAATGAGTTCTGAATTGTAAATTTAAGTTCTTGATTATGCATAAATATGTTTATGTGTCATCAAATTTGATTATGCATACATATAATTCACTTTACTTCGTTTACAAATGGTTGATGCATTATTTGAGAATTTGTTGGTTCTTTAAGGCAAGTTGGATTCCTTCATGGAGTTCATGGTTAATCTGTTTTCTGAAAAGAAATATTTTTTATTTGCAAGGAACAAGGACTCACATAAAGTCGTAAGTGCCTAAAGGTTTGAGGTTTGGTTTTAGTTTGATATTGTGCTCAACTTTGAAGGTAATATCTGTCTCACTCTCAATCTTTATAATGGATAATACTAGTGTGAATCAAACAAGTGTCGGTGCACCTTTAAATGATACAGCTAATTCTCAAACTGTATCTATTGAACATAGATTAACTAGTGATGTTTGGGATTTCTTTTCGAGGGTTCGCTCTATAAAAGAAAATGGTGAACCTGAAATGAAAAAAGGTGTTGCAGTGTATAATGCTATATGTAGTATTTGTCAAAGCATAAGACTGCACAAGCTACTGTTAATCCCAAGCATAAGACTGCACAAGCTACTGTTAATCCTAGTCAAATGTTATTGAATGCTAATTCTGCTGGAAATTTGACAAATTTTGCTTATGATATTGTTGTTGCTCGTAAAGAACTTGTAGATTTTATTATTAGAGTTGAATTGCCATTTTCATTTGTTCAAAATCATGATTTTAAAGGCATGATTCAGCGTGCTTTCTGTCCTCAATATAAAGGAATATCAGCTTCTACTTGTAAAAGAGATGTGATGAAAAAGTTTTCTAAAGAGAAGAATGATCTGCAAGTTGTTTTTGATAAACTTAATTCCAAAATCTGTTTTACCTCTGATATTTGGTCATCACGATAAAAAATGGGTTATATGTCTCTCACAGCACATATTATTGATAAAGATTGGTTATTGAATAAGAGAATAATCTGTTTTAAAATGATTGAGGATCCACATAATGGATCCTCACTTTCCTCTCATATTTTTTATGAATTGGTATCTTGGCGCATTCATAACAAAATATTTACTTTGTCGTTAGACAATGCAACAAACAATGACAAAGTTGCACTTGAACTTCCTAATCTTCTTATGATTGATGGTTTGCTTAAGGATTTATTTCATGTTCGTTGTTCTTGTCATATATTGAATTTGATTGTTCAGGATGGATTAGAAATTTTTTCCCCATCTATTGATAGAATTATTGATGTTGTACGTAGCATGAATAGTTCTAATAAAAGGCATGAAGTATGGGTGACATGTTGTAAGGATTTTGATATGCCAAAAAAAAAACATTGATAATGATGTGCCTCATAAGTGGAATTCCATCTATGAACTTATGCATCTGGCATTACAATATAAAATTCCTTTGAATAGATATGTCCATAAGATTAACGAAATAAGTTCTTCTAATTTAGCTATCCCTACTGAAAATGATTGGATAGTTGCTAAGCTTGTATGTGGGTTTTTGTCTATTTTTGATTCTTCAACAAAGGTATTTTCTGGTGTTTATTACCCTACATCAAGCCGTGTTATTATTTGTTTGGTAGATATTCATGAAACATTTTCTGTTTATGATAACTTTGGTTTGTTTAACAATGCTTTAATTAAGATGAAGGAGAAATTTAATAAATATTGGTCTGAATTTCCTACAATTTTCTTCTTTGCTACTGTTCTTGACCCTAGGTTTAAATTGTTTGCAATTGAAGAATGGTTAAAGTTAATGCATATTGAGGAAGACAAAATTAGTCAAAAAATCAGAAACATTAAGCAATTATTATTTCAATTATATGATGTTTATAAGAGAAAGTGACATGACCCATCCCAATTCCCCCCCAGATTAACGCGGGATGACCATGCTCCCGTCTGACACGAAGTGTCAGACAAGGGATATTTCCGACCTTTGCCCTCCGGGGCTATCAGAGTACGCCAGGATCCGGAGGAGGCATGTGATATCTCGGTCTCTGCTACAGTCCATATCCGCTGTCAACCTGAAGGGCAGTCAAAACATTAAAAGCTATGAGTGGACAAAACAAGCGTTTATAAAAACATTTCATAAGAAAGACATTTGTACCCTTCACTAAAAAGCATGCATGCATGCATTCGAAAACCATTTAACCAAATGAAACCATATGTGGGAACTATGCCCAAAACCAAGATTGAAAGAATCATAATGAAAACGACCATGTGGGCCACTGCCCAAATCCATAAAGGACTCGGCCCAAATCATAAGAAACCAACCATACGGGCCACTGCTCAAAACCTGTGTAAACACACATCATGACAGGACCCGCCCCGTTTTCCCCCTAGGGACCACTGGGGAGGCCTGCTCCCATCTGACACGTAAACCAAAATACCCAAAAACCCTTCCAAGGGTTTTATTACACAAATACCCATACTGGGGGTTCTAGATACACACCGGTGTGTTTCCAAAATACAACATGTCAAACAAAGGGAAAGGAGCATTATGTTCGTACTAATACAAAATAAAGATAAACCTACCCCTCAGGGTGGTGAAAACGCAACGGTGGTATTTATGCCTCGGCCCCGGAGTCGATGCCCTCCTCGGTTTCTCCTCCTAAAGGGTCAAGAAAACATTCAATGTGTGAGTGGACAAAAAATAAGCAGTTATAAATCCATTTGAACATATATATATCATTTGACCCTTCGTTTATGGAAACATACATGCATGCAGTATAAAACAGGAAATACGATCACATATAAAAACATGGAACATATCTATACATATACGTATATCTATAGTAAAAACATATATGGGCACATCATATCACTCTACAAGTAATCATGTATCCACCACCCCTTCCTCGGCTCTTCTGAGAAGATGCCAACTCGGGGCACATAGCCCCTAGGGATCAAATCCCCGATAATGGTCACGATTTATCTCTAATAGGGTATGCATACCACCCGGGGTCTCACTCCGAGTCTTCTCCCAAGAATCCTCCATCTGGGAGGCTCTGTCTCTGAACCTAGTCCGAGCTATCTCTCGGATTCTAGTTCGAGTATCTCTCCGGAAATCTGCTCCGGGACCACAACACAATCTCCCACTCCTGGAACGGGTTCCCAATAGGGAAGCCCATTCTGGTCAGTGGATCGTGACCCTCCAGGTCGACGTCTGGAGGAGACCAATCCGCAATATGGAAGGGTGTAACATGTACTTAATGAAACCTTTCCAAATCATGTCAAAATCTTTTCTCAGCATTCTTAATAAACAAGTCTTTAAGTTGAAGGTCTCAAATCATCAATACTCCATGGTTCACAATTCATTTCGAAATACCTTTGTCCAAATCCGAGTTAATGCTCGTCAAATGGGTCTCAGACCCGATAAGTCCCATTTTTTAAGTAAAATCCATTCATATCTCAAAATCTGAAATCCAATTCTCAAATCCCAACATCATAAAACAATTATCACAAAACAATTTAGAAAACAAATAACATAGTCATGCATGTATTCATTTATAAAATCAACGGTTCACTCACAACATGTCATTGCTGCGCTAACGAACCATTTACACCTGTCCTGAAGCTAAACACAAAGTCCGAACCTTTCCAAACATACTTAAGGGTCACTAATTGACCCTACTAGGTCTAGCATAAAAACTTAGGGTGAAACCGGCCCGGGAACGCACTCCGAACACGCTTTCCGAGGCTAATTTCCTCAATTTGACCAACCTAACGATCTCCGATTCACACGAAACCAACGTCGTTGGATCCGTATCGTCGAAACCTTGAAAATGGTACTGGCCCCACAAAAAGTATTGTTCACAAGTGCCCCCACGCGCCTGGTCAATGCGCGGTCAACGGTGTTACAGTAACTGATGACGTCAGCATGGCGTCATCCTCTGACAGGTGTCAGACGCCACGTGTCAGCCTGTGATTGGTCCCTGCCCTAACAGTTCTGACAAGTCTGACAAGATGACGTCATCACGCTGTCAGAACAGTGTCAGTATGATGACGTCATCTTCGGTGGAGTCCTACCGAATTCTCAGTCTAAGCTTCGGCTGTCTTGCACCGAAGGCCCGCGGCGCTGCTCGGTGGGATCCTACCGAAAACCCAGCGGCAGAGCCACCGTGACCCACGGCCAAGACCCGCCCAGAAATTCCTCCTCCGGTCACCATTTTCTTCGCAGTTTGGCCCTAGAGGCTCGTGTAAACCCTACCTAGACGTCTGTAACCTCCAAAACTAAGAAAAAGATCGAGATTAATACCTTAGGTGTGAAGAACTTCGGCTCTGTTTCCCGGTTCCTCTCTGTCACTTCAGGCGGCGTCCTGCGTCGAACCAGCTGGTCGTGAGCTCCAGTCAGGCCTCCTGTCTTCTTCTGTGTCCATGGTCGAGCTCCAGACGGAAGGGGAAGGTGTGGTTTGCACAGGGGGGGTTTGGAGTACGTTTGGGCCGTCGCGGGTCTTGGGTTGTCGTGGGGTCTGCGGTGGCCGGCGACGACGACAGTGAAGATGATAATGATGATGATGTTCAGTGAGGGTGAGGGATCGATCTGGTTGAGAGAAAAATGTAAAGGGAGAGGAGAAGAGTGTTTGTGTGTAATTGGTATTCACGGCATAGAAGAATAGCAAGGTTCATGCACCCAATTATTTGGGCTTTTGGGCTAGTTAGATGAGTGACAAATGTCACTCATTTGATTGGTTCAAAGGTCCAAGTTTGACTAATTAAATCCATTTACTTATCTTGTTCCTCGAAAAACGTAATAGTGCCCCGTAAAGTCCGTGACCTATAACTTTCGTTCCGGGTCTCCAAATTTGGCATGCCACCTGTCCACGTAATCAGGGCGACCCGATCTACGTATTGGTCAAAAAGTCAAAGTCAAACGGTGCTTCGGGTCAAAATTCAACATTTTGCCTTGACTAGGGGCAAAATGGTCATTTTACATATAATTTCCATTTAATTAAATAATAATAAAATCAGGTCGTTACACATCATATATCATATCATATAGCATACATCATATATACATATAATTCACACAACCAATCCTGTCACAGTTTCCAAAGCTACGCACGTGCTACCCGAGGTCTCAAACCCAAGTCTTTCATGTACCAAGTCGATGTCTGACGACCAATGACCCGCCCTAAATCATCAGTGTAAAACAACTGGCTCTCGTACCCAAACATATGACTCAACTGGGCACCGTGCCTGATATCTAAGGGTCAGTCACGACTCCGATCATAGTGATGTGTGCAACCATCCATCCAGGACCGCCCTCAATCCTGGTATGTCGCCGTGAACGTATCAACCGACGCGACCACCACAAGATCATGGTGCACTCATCACCGATCGATATCCTGAACCGTCAGCACTCCGAAGTCGTGCCTCCCCAGGCTACCCGACCACGTATCGTGCATCGTGACCTCTCCGGAAGGAACACATCCTAATCCGAAGGCGAGCGTCATATCGTCAATCGCCGTGCATATAGCACCCGTCGCGACCACGATTTAGACCCGTAGGTCGTAACTAGAGTCATATGCCCGAGACCAAACCAATTGGGTCTCATACCCGAGTTTATCCTTTTGGAAATCCAAAACCATTTCATTTAGACCAATAAAGACATACTAACCCGTATAGGCACCGTATAGGGCCAAAACCTCAAAATATGTGCCTACACGTAACCACACATCCAAATGCACTCAAGGCATCACAAACAAGTATTTAAAACATATAATAAACATTTATGCATGCACCAATTTACAAAACAAAGTCCACTCACAGACCGTCTGAGCTGCCACCTCGATTTACGTGTCATAGGCTCTCCCGAGCCAATCGCTATCACCGGGACTCCCGAACCTGTCCAAATCGTAATAGAAGGTTACTAACTACTTAATTAACCTCTCATTATAGCCCCGTAATTTTTTAGAACATTGAATTATTTTTAAACCGACCCTAAACCTTCTGATGCCCCGAAACATATTGAGACGGTGTCCGATCGACAGGAAACCAGTCCCAAAATGTTCGTTACATCGAATAGAAGATTTCACGTGTTGAACACTTCCCTAAATTACTGTTCACGCACCTCACGCGCCCCTAGAAGCTGTTGTGCACTGTTCATCGTCTCCTACAATGGACTGAACCGGTTTTCACTGTGCTGAACCAGTTTTCTCAGGTTCTTGGACCGGTTCAGGGTCCATTTTAGGTCCATTTCATCTCCTTTTTATCCTAATATCATCCTAATCCTATTTCCTATCATTTAGACATTATAAACCGAAGAAAACCATCACAAAACCGTACCTTCCGATCGGCCATGGTGGTGGCGGTTTCCTCCGCCGTCCACCGCCCTTCCCGACCGTCTTAGCTTCCCTTTATGATCTTAAATGGTTCCTACAACCCCCAGAAACCTTTTCCAATTAATGACAATCACCCAAACTCTTTAAAACTAAATCTCCAATTTTTGAACATGTTCTTACCTCACGGGTCGACACCTCCGTCGTCGACCACCATCACGGCGTCGTCCTCCCGTCACCGTCCTGCTCTCATCATCACACACGGTTACATTCAGCTCACACTCATTGATGGTTATGGTGGTGATATGTGAGTTTTTGTTTTTGGAGAAAAATGGAGAGATGAAGAAAATTGAGGAAAAGGTGTATATGGGTTTCGGGTTTGTAGAAGGACAAAGGAGAAGAAGATAGCTGATGTGAGGGAGATAGAATTGATGGTGAGGATTGAGTGATTAATTAGAAATAGATGGATAGGATTGTGTGATAAAAAGGTTAATTATAAAATAATAATTATATTAATATTTAATTAAGTAGATCCATAATTTAGGGGTTTGGACCAATGGGATGAGTGACACTTGTCACTCATCCATGGGACCCACTGAAAATATCTAGCCCAATCATATTTTGCCAAATCATCACCGTCTCGAAGTACGTGCATAGTGAAATCAAACTTCTGTGACCTATAACTTCCCCGTTCGAAGTCCGATTTCAACGTGCTGCCTGTCTATGGATTCGTATCGTCCTGATCTACGTAATGGTCTTCGGCCCTCGGCCATCGGACATCCCAGTCCAAAAGTCAACATTTGGCCCCTTTTAACCAAAATTACCAAATTGCCCCTAAACTTCCGAACGTCATAACTTCTACCTCGAATGTCGGAATTGAACGTGCCACCTGTCAATGAACTCGTGACATCATGAACTACGTCACGATCATCAGTCAAAGTCCATTTGACTGTCAGAATGAAAAGTCAATGTTTTGCCACTGCTAGGGGCGAAACGGTCATTTTGCATCGTCCGTCCGATTTCGCCTAACTAATCACCGATTAACCTCACTAATCGTGATTAGTCACTAATCGTGATTAGTCACTAATCGTGATTAGTTACTAATCGTGATTAGTCACTAATCTAATCTAAGAATTTGGGACGGGTCGTTATAGAAAGGTTGTGATTAGTGAGAGTCATATTGTGCCATCTATGAATCTGCTTTCTAGTCCCTTGAGTGAAGGTCCTAATTCAATATCTTTACCTATTGTTCGAAATTTCTCTATGCAAAGTTTGAAAAAAGCTAAGGTTTCACATTCTAGTTCTACCACGGGCTCTGATTTACAAATTTATCTTGATTTGCCAACAATTGAGGTTGATGATGATAATTCTTTTAGTCTTTTGGGTTGGTGGAAATCAAATCAACCATTGTATCATATTCTCTCTCTTGTTGCCTGTGATGTGCTAACAGTTCCGGCATCTACTGTAGCTTCAGAGTCATGCTTTAATGCAGGTGGTAGAATTGTGTCTGAAAATATGGCAAGTTTGAATCCTAGTACAATAGAAGCATTAATTTGTTTGAAAGATTGGATGTTGGCTAATTCAAGAATGCAGGATGCTCTTCTATAAGAGAAATGGGCAGAAGAATTAATGAATGTTAAAGCATCGAGACCAGATTGGATGGTAGATAGTAATGTTAAGGTGGTTGAAAGTGATGATGAGACCATTCGTTGATAAATTTGTAATAAAATTTTTGAACGGATCAAATTGTACTATGGCTATGAATCATTTAAATTGCTAGTATAGTAAATATGATTTGAACTTGAAGGGTGCTTGTGGTACTCTTTTTCCTTACCTTATTTTTTCCCTAAAGGGTTTTGAGGGTAAAGTTTTAATGAGGCCACGTTTTGCACCCTCAAGTATGTTTTTCTACTATTATTTTTGTTTTGTATGTTTCTTTAATTTTTTTCTAATCTGAATTTATAATTTAAAAAAAGCCCAATTAGGCCCGGCCCGAATTGGGTTATTTGGCCCGGCCCGATAAGCCTAATAAAACCTCGGCTCGATAAATTACTTGGGCTTTTATTTATATGACTAAGCCCGCCCGGCCCGGCCCGATATTTTTTATAATATTAAATAAGCTCGACCCGGTCCAGCCCAAACCCAAAAAATTTGGGTCGGGCTTGCCCGACCCGGCTCAATGATGAGGGCTAGAGGAAATGGTCCATGGGTTTTGGATTGGGTTTTTGCAAAACCCAAATTCCAATTTCAACTAGATATAGAGAAAATGGTCGAGGACTACGTTTGGGTTTTTGGATTGGGATTTGTTTGCAGATTGGAGATTTGAGAAATTCAAATTGCCATTAAACTTAAATTGGGATTAGAATTTAGAATTGGATTTTGTTAGATGAAGAATGATGAAGATGATGAACCCATATTCACTATTCACATTCTTCCTAATTTTTGTGTGTGTTAATTTTAATAATTTTTAATAAATAATTAAACAACCAATTAGGAACTAACACGAAGTAATAGTAACGTTGTTACTAACTTGGCTAACGGAATCGAGCAACTGTGCTACCAGAAGTGCAGTTGTGGCAGCACATTGGAACTAAATCCGTTTCGGGAAGCAAAGTGATACTTAATGTCCGGTTAGGGGAGCAAAATGAGTAATAAGTCTTACTCAAATGATAAGTTCATTTGCGAGTCATAACCGAAGACGTGACATGATTAAATTTACCAGGTTTGCTTATAGTTCAGGAACACCCACCTCTAAACAGGGCACAGTTTGATCCAAGTCATTAAATTGAACCATCCGAATGCTAGTATCATTTCTATACTTCCCATATATTATGTCGGCAATAGGAATAATAATCCCATCCAATCCTGTTAATAACTTGGGCCCAAGGCTTTAGGGTGTATTTGGATGGAGAATTTTAGGATTTGTAACGACCCGTCCCGAATTCCAGGATTAAATTAGTGACTAATCACGATTAGTGAGTTTAATCAGTTATTAGTTAGGAGAAATCGGACGAACGATGCAAAATGACTGTTTTGCCCATAGAATGGGTAAAACGTTGACTTTTCGATCGGGCGGTCAAACGAACTTTGACCAATGACCGTGACGTAGTTCGCGACGTCACGAGTTCATAGACAGGTTGTAATGACCCGTCCCAGAACTAGGATTAAGATAGTGATTAAGATGGGATTAGTAAGCTTAATCGGTGGTTAGTTGGTCTCGTTGGGGTCGTTAGTGTAGAATGACGATTTTGCCCCTGGTCCGGGCAAACAGTGGACTTTTAGTTCGGGCGGTCAATTGGATTTTGACCGATGATCAGGACATAGTTTAGGACGTCACGAATCCATAGACAGGTGGTACGCCCGATTCCGACATCCGAGAAGGAAGTTATGATGTTTGGAATGTTAAGGGCATAACCGTAATTTGGGTACAATAGGGGGAAAAGTTGACTTTCCGTATGATCGGGTTTTGGTATGTTGACCTAGGATAATTAGATAGATCTTGTCGTCCTGAGTTCGATGACAGGCGGCACGTATTCATCGGACTTACGATGTGTGAGTTACGGGTCTAGAAAGGTAGTGGCAAAAGGGTAATTTTGGTTTAAAAGGAGGGGTATTTTGGTCTTTGCACACGGGGATTTGTGCAGCAGAGAGGGACAGATGGATGGCTGGGATTGAGCCATTTGTGAGAGAAAGGGAGAGGAACGGTGGATTGGTGACACGTGTAGGAGGGCTAGAGGTTTCCAGGGGTTGCGCGGGTCCAATAATTTAGGGATTTTGGGCGGTGTACCGTGTGTGCTGTGTGTTCGTGATCGAAGAACAGAGGGAGAGAATTGAGAGAATTGATGGAGTGATCATAGGTGTTGGTGAGTTGTGGGTGTGTGAGAGCGACCAGAGAGTGAGAGGGAGACAGTGAGGGAGGTTGGAGGAGTGGTGATGGTTTGTGCGTGAGTTGAGAGCCACGGGACATCAGAGAAAAACAGGGAGGAAGTGAGTGTTCGTGGTAGTGGTGTGGCCGTGTACGGTGCAATTGGGCTTGTGGTGGTGTTGTGAGGGGTGAGAGGAGTCGACCAGCCCCAGCGGAGCTTGCGACGGCGACTGGAGGACAGGTAATTCCTCATCCTCGTTTCTTTGCTCTGTTTTGCCGTCTAGTTTTATGAGCTAAGTCGTGACTTTAGGGGTAGAATCGAGGAGTCTAGTGAGGTCTAGGGAGTTCAGTGGAGTCCTAGGAGTCTTCTGGTGGAACAGCCGTGACGGGGAGTGCACGGTGGAGGCTAGGGCGACGGAGAGTACCTGTGTGCTCTGTTTTATCGTGGACTTAGGGAATGAGTCGACGGTCTTGGTGAGTTGGGTGAGGTTTAGGATGGTCCTAGGAAGGGTTTGAGACTGCCACCATGACGGGGGGTGACCTGGGTGGCTGGAGAAGGAAACAGGGGACTGAACGGGTCTGGTTTTGAGTTAGGGACGATGACTTAGGGGCTGAGTCGAGATGTCTGAGTAAGGGGAATGGATAGCTTAGGTCTGGACGATGCTGTTGGTGAAGAGATGAGTGGTTTTGGTATAGGTACGGCTGAGAACCGTCCTCGCCGGTTCGATTTGCAGGTACCTGTGTGCACTGTAGCTGGCGCGTGAGGGCCACGCGCAGCCACTTTGGGAGGTGCGTGGGGGCGCGTACGGCGGCGGCAGGGGAAGTTGTCAACATGGTTTTTGGTCTAGGTATTGTGACGAGTCTTTTAGCGTTGGTTTCGGGTTAATCGGACGTCAAATCGAAGTAGTTTCGCGAGGGTGAAGGTTTAGGGTTCCGGTTCGGTACGTTTAGGACCCGGGGATGTTCGGGGAAAATTAGGTGTACTTCCGTAGATGTGTTAGTAACGTACTTTGGCGGTTGTTAACAGGATCGGGAGTTCCCGAGGAAGCTGAGGAACGTACGAGACGTACGGGACGCGATTGAGGGCTCGGTACTGTGAGTGGACCCTTTCTCTTAACTTGAGCATGCATAACTGCTTTTAACTACTTGTTTTATGGTTTTATATATGATTTCATGATTATTGAATATGCTATGTTGGTTGTACATAATTGCACGATTTTCGAGAAAGTTCGGTTTTCAGTACGTTTTACGAGGAAGCTAGTTTTGGGATTTCAAACAATAAATGGTTTTCAATGATTATAAAGGGATTTTGGAACATGATTTCGATGATCAAGGTTTTCGGTTTTAGAATCGGATTTCGGAAAGCGGAATTTGGTTTTAAAAAGTGAAAGGTGGATTTCCGGATTTGGGTTCGGAATGACGGTTCTGGATGCCGGAAGAGCTTCAGACCAGTGATTTCGGATTCGAGTTTGGATATGGATGTAGAAAGTGTTTTCAAATGGTTTTGGATTGGATTTGCTAGATCTGGTTATTGGGTTTAAAGACCCGCATATTGATTTGACGGGGGACGGGCCCGGATTGAGTTTAAAGACTCGGGAGTTTAAAGACTCGGATATATTGATATTTCCTCCTAGGCCTGTTGAGTTTAAAGACTCAGATATTATTGAGGCCTGGATTAAGTTTAAAGACTCGGGAGTTTAAAGATTCGGATAGGTCCAGCAGGTTTGATCGGAAAATGATGATTTGATATTCACAATTTATGATACGGTTTTATAATGCTTATGATATGGTTTCTATAACTGTTTTATAGTGTTTCTGTTTCTTATGATGTTTTATGGTGATTGATTGATAACTGTTTTTATAACTGGGTTATGCATGTGGTTTCAAAACGGAGGGCTAAAACCCGGTTTGCTTATAAAATGGTTTTGGAAACTTTTATTTTATTTTGGTCCACTCACACCTTCTATTTTAAATTGCCCTCCAGGTCGTGGAGCTAGCACGGGGTTTCGACGTCGAGGCAGCGTCTGAGGCATAGATGACACGACCCATCCCAATCCCCCTAGGATTACCATGGAATGTGCCATGCTCTCGTTTGACAAGAGGTGTCAGACAAGGGATAACCTATTGCCACTGCCCAAACGGGCTTCCAGAGTGCGTAAGGATCGATGGAGGAGGTGTGTGATGCTCAAGTCTCTGCTGCAGTCGCATCCGGAATCAACCTGAAGGGCATTGAAAACAAAAGCTGTGAGTGGACGAAAATAAACAAGTCTGTTTAAAACATTTAAAAGACATTTATGCCCCTCAGTAAAACCATATGCATGCGCCAAAAACCAATGATCACACATTTATTTAGAAATAACCATTAGGGCCTTAGCCCGGAAACCAAAGCATAGTTCCAATTTCCAAAAGTCAATCCAAGAGTTATTTCATAAATCCAGTAATATGAACCATAAGGCATATAATATAAACCATAACCATAATTTTAGCCACTGCACTATACACTCCAATTCGACATCCCTGATGTCTGACGTCCCTGACGTCGATAAGGTCACATCACAAGGCTATGCGTGCCACTCGGGTCTCAATTTTCGAGTTCAATCCCCGAACCCTGTTCGGGTACAGCGTCGATAAGGTCACATCATAGACGCTGGACGTACTAGACGTCCGTGACCTCTCCGGGGTACCTCATCCGGAGGAGACATTATAATATGGAAGGATTTATACAGTGCAGTACTAAATACATTTTATTGATATCCACATGCAAAACATATAGGTATACATAGATAAAATCCGAACCGATCGTTACGTTTCATCAAACGGGTCTCATGCCCAAATATCGTGAAACGTGCCATAACCGAAATATCATCAAACCCATTTATTGATTCCAGCATGTGAACATATATAAAATGTAAACCAGAAAACATTTATTCAATTCCATTTTAGGGTCCCCGGCCCGCAATCGTATGTAGAAATCAACTGGGCCCCTGGCCCGATTTCACAAGTTAAATGGGCCCCTGGCCCGATCCACATGTTAACTGGGCCCCTGGCCCGATTTCATAGTTCAACTGGACCCCTGGCCCGATTTATTCAAATTCGTAACCGTTTCATGAAATCATATCCAACCACATTTATGGAAATCGGTGAAAATCCAGAAAAACCTCGGTTTACATGCAAATACGTAATTCACCTCGAAATACGTGAAATCATTTTAAATTCACCGATATCCAAAGTAAATAATTTAATCATAATTATAACAATCATAAAACAGTTATGCATGCATCGAATTTATGAAACCAATGTCCACTCACAGACCGTTTAACCGAGCGCCTCGATACGCGTGCCATAGGCTTTCCCGTGCCACACCACTATCACCGGGACTCCCAATCCTGTCCAAAACACATTAGAGGATTTACTAACCTCACCATTAACATCCTATTTAAGTCCCGTAATTTTCCCGAATTTTTAACTATTTTTAAACTGGATTTAAAACCTTCGGACATCCCGAACAATATCGAAACGGTGTCCGATCGACACGAAACCAATTCCAAAATGTTCGTTACATTGCATAGAACAAAAGTCATGTTGACCTCACCTCGATATTCGTGCCCACGCGCCATCACGCGCCGCCGTGAGTGGCTGCGCGTGAAAGCCACGCGCCTGCTACAGTGACTGCTACAGTCACCATCCTCGCCCGTTTCTCTGGTAAACGGGTTGAAAAACCCGCGATAGGACCCGGTTCAAATCACACCCAATTCAACATCAAATCAATCCGTTCTTTCAACTGATCCCTTGTAATCAATCACCATTTAAGTTCTGTAAACCGAATTACACAAATCATGGTCTAAATCCTCACGACTCTCGATCGATCCTCGACGGGTTTTCAATTCGGGTTTCACGATATCGTCCCTGGTTTCCAAATTAATTCATTCAGTTAGCATCGTGAGAGTGTAAGGGACATTTCTACAAGGTCAATTTGAGAAATACTTACCTCAAACCCACTGAACACAAGCTCGACTTTGAGCTGCCATGGAAGCTCAGTTCTTCCTCAATCCGCCATGGTTTCTCTTCGTTCTTGAAGCAAAGATGTTCGTTTTGATCCCAGAAGTCGAATTGAATCATCAATTTCGATCCTCACGGCTCAAATCATCCATTTCGAATTTCCCTCCCAAAAACCAAATTTTCGATTTCTCTATCTCCCTCACCCGAACAATCCCCCGTGTAATCCCAGTTGAGTTAGTCTCTGAATTCTCTCCAATTACTCACTTTCAGTTTCAGAATTGGAAGAGGAATGAAGGTGAGAAGAAAATGGCATTGTTGATCGCACACGGTTAAGAAAACAGAAGAGGTTTAATGGAAATTAAACAATAATTAAGTTAATTAATTAATAAAACATAATCATAATGTTCCCCCAAAACATGGATCCTGGTCTTAAGCCCCAAATTAAGGGATGAGTGACACTTGTCACTCATCCAAATGTGTTCAGTCACCGGGTACTGTTCATTATTATATTATTATTTTAATCGGAGCCTCGGTTCGTTAATTCGTTTCCTTGACCATAACTTCGTCGTCGAATCTCCGATTTCGGCATGCCGCCTGTCGTTGGACTCGTATCGACGAAACCTACGTAACGGTTCTTGGCCCTCGGCCATCGGACATCTCGGTCAAAAAGTCAACATTTGGCCCCTAATACGCCAAATTACGAAAATGCCCTTGCACTTCCGTACAACATAACTTCTTCCACGAACGTCAGAATCGAACGTGCCACCTGTCTATGAACTCGTGACATCCCAAACTACGTCACGGTCATCGGTCAAAGTCCATTTGACCATCCGAAATAAAAGTCAACGTTTCGCCCACGCCTAGGGGCAAAACGGTCATTTTGCACAATTCGTCCGAAATCACCCAACTAATCCCAGATTAGTAAATCATAATTAAATATTATTAAATCCCGATATTCGGGACGGGTCGTTACAATAGAAGTCACGAGAAGGATCCCGGAATTTTTCCGTGTGCGTGTATCCAGTTATCGGTTTTTCTTCTTTTTGTATTTAATACTTCGGGATGTGTAAAGTTTCTCCTGCGTCTGACTGTATTACTTTAGTATTTTTCGTTAGTGTTGTGTCAGGGTGTCAGACGGGAGCAGGATTTACCTCGATTTTCGGGGTGAAACCGGGGTGGGTCCTGACACAAGTGGCACGTTCAATTCCGACGTTTGAGTAAGAAGTTATGACGTTCGGAAGTTTAGGGACATTTTGGTAATTTTGGTTAAAAAGGGGCAAATGTTGACTTTTTGACTAGGAGGTCGATGAATGAGGGCCGAGGATCATTACGTAGATCGGAACGATACGAATCCGTAGACAGGCGGCACGTCAAATTCGGACGTTTGACGGCGAAGTTACGGTTCACGGAAGTACGAAAGTACTATTGTGCGAATTACGAAACAACATAACTTTTGGTAGTTAGTGGGCCCAGATATTTTTCCCAAGGCCCAATGGATGAGTGACAAGTGTCACCCATCCAATGGACACCATTCTCCCTTCATGCATATCATCTTCATCGATCATTTTCCTTCATTCCCAAAACATTTCCCGATCTCACCCAACCATTCAAACCAACCCAAACCCTTACCCTATGATCATCAGTGAGAGGACTGAGATGAGAAGGACCGTCTGGACGTGGTGGCTGGCCAGACCGCACCATCGTGGGCGGCGGAGGAGGAAACCCGCACGAGGTAATCTGTTTTACCCATTTTAATTTATTTTCGATTTTGTGTATTATGGGCCGTTTTAGGCGTTTGGGTTGAACTAATTAGGTTGCTAGGGAGTTTTTACGAAGGTTTGGAGAAGGTTTGGATGTCAGAGAAGCCCTGGGGAGGAGGTTGGATTTTGAACCGTGAGAACCCAAATCGAACTGGTCGGATTTAGGATGTTTTAGGGGTTCTAATCAATTGGTTTAAGTTCCTAGGACTAAATAAGGAAGGATAAGATTGATTAGGGTTGAAATCTGACCAAAATGGGGATTGTATGGGCCTGGACCTGTCACGCCGGTCCAGTTGCAGGAAAAGACCGAACCGGCCGGTCTGGACCGGTTCACTCGCTGGGGAAGATGAATAGTGCACCAGCGCGTGAGCCCACGCGCAGGGCCCTTTGGGCTGCGTGTGGCAGCGCGTGGTGGGGAATTTGGGGGAGTCTTCAACACGTGAAATTTTCTATTCGATGTAACGAACATTTTGAGACTAGTTTCATGTCGATCGGACACCGTTTCGATAATGTTCGGGGCATCGGAAGGTTTCGGATCGGGATTAAAAATAGTTAAAAATACCGACCAATTATGGGAATTTGGTAGGAGGTTAATAAGGTAGTTAGTAACCTTCTATTACAATTTGGACAGGTTTGAGAGTCCCGGTGACAGTGATTGGCTCAAGAGAGCAGTATGGCACGCAAATCGAGGCGGCAGCTCGGACGGTCTGTGAGTGGACTTTGTTTTCTAAATTGGTGCATGCATAAATGTTTATTATATGTTTTAATACATGTTTGGTAATTTCATGGGTGCATTTGGTTGTGGTTACGTATAGGCACGTATTTCGAGGTTTCGGCCTTATACGGTGCCTATACGGATCTGTATTTCTTTGATGGTTTAAATGAAATGGTTTTGGATTTCAAAAGGATAAACTCGGGTATGAGACCCATTTGGTTTTGTCTCGGGCATATGACGCTATGGATGACCTTCGGGTCTGAGTCGTGATCGCGGCAGGTGCTTGGTGCACGGTGACGTACGACGTGACGCTCGCCTCCGGATTGGGATGTGTTCCTTCTGGAGAATTCACGATGCACGATCTGTTGTCGGGTAGCCTAGGGAGGCTCGACTTCGGAGTGCTGAGGGTTCAGGATAGCAATCGGTGATGAGTGCACCATGATCTTGTGGTGGTCGCGTCGGTCGATACGTTCACGGCGACATACCAGGATTGAGGGCGGTCCTGGATGGATGGTTGCACGCATCACTATGATCGGAGTCGTGACTGACCCCTAGATATCGAGCAGGATGCCCAGTGGATGTCATATGTTCGGGCACGAGGCCCATTTTGTTTATGGTTATGTTTTCGGGTCGGAGACCCTTGATGGATTTCTAACCTCGGTCAGGACCCGACTCATCTAGCACCATATTGTCCGCTTTGGGCCTCGCCCTCACGATTTTGTTTTCGGGAGCTCATGGTGCAACATCCCAGGGGGTCACCCATCATGGAATTGCATCAGCCTCAACTCGCTTAACTTTGGGGTTCCAATCCCCCCCAAAGCCACTTGAGCTCCCAAAAGGCCTAGTGCTAGATAGGTGTGTGCCTACACCTTTAAGGCACACCACCATCCTCTCTCAGACCATTCCCCCTCGCAGGAATATGGGATTGTTCACTGTTCCCTCTAGGACACGGGTCTTACAATCCACCCCCCTTAGGGCACAGCATCCTCGCTGGCACACTTTCCGGTCGGGGTCTGGCTCTGATACCAAATTGTCAGGACCCGACCCTCCTCGGTTAGGACCCGACTCATCTAGCACCATATTGTCCGCTTTGGGCCTCGCCCTCACGGTTTTATTTTCGGGAGCTCATGGTGCAACTTCCCAGGGGGTTACCCATTATGGAATTGCACCAGCCTCAACTCGCTTAACTTTGGGGTTCCAATCCCCCCCAAAGCCACTTGAGCTCCCAAAAGACCTAGTGCTAGATAGGTGTGTACCTACACCTTTAAGGCACACTACCATCCTCTCCCAGACCATTCCCCCTTACAGGAATATGAAATTATTCACCGTTCCCTCCAGGATACGGGTCTTACAGGATTATTAAAAATTTATTACATAATGAAATTTAAATTATCGGAAATTATTTTTTCAAATTTGTAAAGTTTTACGTTTGAGTAACATAAAAGTAAAATGAAATATAAACATATAATTTGATGTTTATATAAATGGTAGTTCTTAAAATGTAATTTTGAAAATGATACATTTTTATATGAAATTTAAGCTTGAGATTTGTGGTATCCAAAATCTAAATTTTTTATTTTCTTGAAATTTTAAAATTTTGTATTTATGCATCAAAATAAGAGAATTTGTGCATATGAAACTTGATTTTATTTTTTATTTTTTAGCAAATCTCATGTTTTTCCCCCTTCATCCGAACACATCCCTAGGATTTTGTTTTTGGATTTTTATTTGAACTTTAGGTATCCTTTATTCTCCACGTTACATATTCATTATATTTTGAACTTTTACAATTTTCCTTTGAATGTATATTATTTATGATTTTCAAAAAAAAAACAAGAGAACAAGATTTTTTTCTCTTCTCAGTCGTAGGTGACCCATCAATACAAACAAAAAATACATTTTATATGAAATTTAAGCTTGTGATTTGTGGTATCCAGATTCTAAAATTTTATTTTCTTAGAAATTTGAATTCATGTATTTATGCAAACAAAACAAGAGAATTGTTGCTGACGCCCTCACAGTTTTATTTTCGAGAACTCCCGCACAACTTCTCAGTAGGTCACCTATCCTGAAATTGCTCCAGTCCAACCTCCTGGAATTGTTTCAGCCCAACCTCGCTTAACTTTGGAGTTCCAAAGGAATCCAAAGCCAGTGAGCTTCCAAAAAGTTTCATGTTAGGAAGATACATGCCCACACATATAAGACACTTCACATTTCCTTCCCCGAGCAGTGTGAGATTGCTCACCGTTCTTCCCAATACACCCCATATTTAACGTACTGGGAGAATTAACTAAACCCTCATATTGCATGATAAAACTTTCCTGAAACCACTTTGATAACAGTGTAAGGTCCTGCTTCTGTATGACAACTCTATTAATATTCCTAAATTACCATTAGAACCTTAAAACATCAAACAAGAGACCTATTAAACAAGCGGTGAATATTGACCATGTCGTCTCATTATACAAACCAAACATATTTTGTCCTCATGTGGTCGCTACCCACACCAATCCGCTAACCTCGACTAAAAGTGTAACAGATATCTCGACTCCTTTCGAGCCTTTAACAGATATCCTGACTCTTTCCGAGTCGCAATATTACATCCTGACTATATAAGGAATCTATATCCTTTCTCCTAAAACCCCGAGAGATTCGAATGTATATTAACTATTAATACCGTCCCTTCGAACATACAAAATCACCCTGAAAACGATGTCTGATTGGTATGAAACTTGCATCATTATGTCTGTAAAATAGAAAACATAAAGATTCGTGTTGACTGGGACTGTAGATATGATGTCATGTGCCACCATGTGCATGTGGCCGATCGGGCAGCAGGCTTCCACGCGCCACACACTACAATATCAACTTCTACCTCTCGTCAGGTCAACTCGGAACCCTATAACCAGGTCCCGACCGGGGTAGCCAGAACTGGCTCCAATTTCATCCAAATTCCACCATTTTCCAAGATTTAAGTAATAGTTATACTCCATTCAATACCATAAATCGTTTTATAATGTCAAAACCACATAAAATGCATCTATAATGTAAGGATACACACCTTGAGTTTCAATAAACATTGGACCTCACATTTCCGGCGTTTTCAGCATCTAACTCTCTCGATTTTGAGCTGGGTTTGGTCCCCTAGGTCCAAGGAAGGTGCTCATAAGCTTTAATCCAAGATTTCACGATCCATTGATGGGATTGGGATCAAGGATGGAACGATTTTGGGTTGGTTCCACCATGGTTCCTCATGATTCAACACCAACCCCCTTTCTTATTTTCCCTCATTCCTTGCTTCATTTTTTCCTTTTTTCCCTCCTTTTCATTCCGCTCAATTTTTCCTCAAATCTTACAAGAGAGCTGCACCCACACGGTGCCTCCCTAACAACCGATCAAAGGAACTAGAGGCGATAAGTGTCACCACCCAAGCTGCTAGTTAACCCCAAGGTACTAAGCCATCGTTGATGTAAAAGGACTAAAATGCCCTTGCTCCAAAATGACCAAAATGCTCTTGGGCGTTCAGACTCGTAACTTAATCATACGATCTATGTTTTTCGCATGTCACTTATTTATGAATTCGTGAGTTTGAGACGCATGCATCGGCCTAATCGAAACTTTCGAGAGATTTCCCGAACAAAAATTAACATTTGGGTCATTATCGAAGATATAGGTAAATCCATCCATTCCCAATACATTTTCTGAAAATATCTTAAGTTTCTGGAATGGATCATTACATTGCATATCCGATCTCATTCCTCGTACTAACATCACGTAATATTGACCATCTCATTAAAAAACTCTTTTTAAAGAAATTAAAACAAAAAAGAAGTTAATATCTTATTTTAACTCAATACATATGAAGTACTACCAAACACTTGTAACATTAATACTAGAATTTGATTATATTGTTCTTTTGGGGGTGTGGTATTTTTTTCCCCTTCTTCCGTTTGGGGCACCAATATGTTGACGACGAGTCCATTGTTTTTTAGACTCCGCTATACTGCACATTCTCTCGATATAAATCAATTATTTTTCCTCAGCAAAATAAATAGTCAATACCAATAACTACATATTCCGGACCACAGGTCCCAAAATGAGCAACTCTTTTGTGCACCTGTAGTGCCAAGTTAATTAT
Organism: Prinsepia uniflora; assembly: GCA_032719365.1. NCBI lineage: Eukaryota > Viridiplantae > Streptophyta > Magnoliopsida > Rosales > Rosaceae > Prinsepia > Prinsepia uniflora. The sequence continues at coordinate 5,119,373 of CM064874.1, forward strand.
TTGGGATAAAGACAAAGACACGAGAGCTAGATAATTACATTTTTTGCATGTCTTAATTCAACATGTGATTTTGGCCCGCCTTTATCTGTTCTATAATTTCTTTCCAAAGAAACCAAAAACAAAAGAAAAATCAATTTCTTCCTCGATCTAAATCCCAACAAATTCATAACAGGAGACAAACAAATACCATAATTAAAGATGAAGCTGTAGTTTATACGCACTTCCTTCCCGTTGATAAAAAAGCCCATACTTACATTACTTTCCCTGTATCACCACATTTCATTGCACTGTGCACATCCAAAAATTTCATGCCCTAATCACTACTATCACCTGTTGTTTTTTTCTTTGTTAGTAGACCTAATCTCAAGCTCCAAACAAGAACAGAAAAACCTCAAAAGCCCCTAGTCTTAATCATGATGAACCAAACATAAACAAGACCCAAGTGGTCAAAATTAGCACACAAGGAGCAGAAGCAACAACCTGCACTGAAGAGGAATCCAAACTGGGAAGGGCATACAGAGGTTTCTGGGTTTTGTTGCAGACCTTCAAATTATTCTTCTTGGAAAATCTCAAATCTTCATCAACACAGAGTTGTGGGTTTCCGGCCAGCCTCAATTTCTGCCCAACTCTCCCTGAAAATTTACCAGCCAATGCCAATCTGCCACGCAGGCTGTTGTTTTCCAAGTTAATCTCATTGACAGATTCCAATAGCCCAAACTCCTCAGGCACTGAGCCTTCAAGGTTATTGTTGTTAAGCCCCAGGTAGCTTAAATTCTTCAAATGCAGCCCCATTGAAGCTGGGATTTGCCCTATTAGTCCCATGTCTGAGAGGCCAATTCCCAGAATACCCCCAAGATTTTTCCAAATTTCCGGAATTTGGCCTCCCAGCAAATTCCCGCTCAGGTAGAGTTGCTTCAGTTGGGGCATCTCAGCCAAAAACAAAGGAAGCCCAGAGTTGCTGAAGCAGTTGTAACTCAGGTCCAAAAGCTCCAGTTTTTGCATGTTTTTTAAGCTCTCTGGGATTTTACCGGATAACCCATTGGAGCTCAGGTCCAGCTTCATAAGCTCCGAGAGATTTCCGACCGATTCGGGGACTTTCCCGGCAAAATAGTTGTAACCCAGATCAAGAATCTTCAAGTTCTTTAGTTTCGAAAAGCTCAAGGGAATTTCACCGCCGAGTTTGTTCCGAGACAGAGTCAACTCTTCCAGGTTGACCAATTCGGCGACCCCATCTGGGATGCTGCCATAAACCCCATTTCCGGTCAGGATTACCCTCCTTAAGTTGCTGAAATTACCGATTATGCCACTGAGCGAGCCGACGAAAGAAGGGTTGTCTACGAACACGAGCTCCTCTAAACTGGACCCGAAACTCGGTGCAATTTCGGGGACCGAAACGCGCGTCACGGTGAAGCACTGGTAGAAGAAGAGCTTGCGGAGGTACTTGAAGGAGGTGAAGAGAAGTGGGCTGATGGTAGAATTGGCGGAGCAAGGCGGGTTCGGGTTGTAATCCGAAACGTATCCGAAACTCAGCTCGGTGACGTGCACCGTTTCGGGGGGAGAAGAAGCGTTGGTGGAGGCGACGGTGGCGTCGGAGAAGAGGTTGCAGACGACGCCATGTGGGGCGGAAGAGCAGAAGTCGTCGGGGAAGAGAGCGCGCCAGGGGATGGCGGGGTTGATGGAGTCGAGGACTTGGTAGACGGCGTGTTGTTCGGCGGAGTCGAGGAGGGGCTGTGGCTGCTGGCGTGAAAAGACGATAGAGGACAGGAGGGTGGGAAGGATGAGGAGGGTAAATTTGGAAAGTGGATGGAGGAGAGCCATTGGAGAGGAGGAGAGGAAGTTGGAGAGTGAAGATATGATGGTGGATTTGAGAAGAAGAGGGAGAGAGTTGGATTAGTATAAAGGAGAGGAATGAGAGGATAAGGTAGGCTACAGCAATGTTAAGGTGAGGTCTCTCGTCTTTTACTGGGGAAAAGAAACAATAGGGTGGCTTGGTGAGAGTAGGGACTAGGGTCGTTGGGTCATGGTGTTTAAATGGGAGGGCTGGGTTTTCTGATGCTGCTGCTACTGCTGCAATCCTGCATAACGTATGAATTTACCAATTTACCCTTGGTTTTGGACTGGAGTTGAAGGCCAGGCAAAGACCTACCTTTTTAAAATTATTAAAGATTTTAGAATGATGAGGATTTGTGTGTGACTGTGAAGACATTTAATTTGTTCTATTTGAGTCCCATTTTTATTGAAAATTATCGCACCAAATTTGCTATAATTACTTCCTACCTAGCACACCTAGTAAGATGTAATTTGTAACAAAGAGAATTGCTCTCATGCTAAAATTTGTCACAATTAGACATTTACTTATGTAGATCGGAAAATTTAGAGTGAGATGTAAGATTCGACTTATATGAATAGTTTAATAAATGATGTAATATTTCTCCTATTTGTCTTAAATGAAAAGTTTAAGATTCGACTTATATGTAAACACATTAAAACATTGATTTATAATGGTATAAAATGTTATTGTGTTAAAGAAAATTTATTAATTGTTAATCATAGTTCTTACATCTCACTCTAAATTTTCCAATCTACATAAGTAAATATCTAATTGTGACAAATTTTAGCATGAGAGCAATTCTCTTTGTTACAAATTACATCTTACTAGGTGTGCTATTTGAGTTCGACCTACCGAGTTCGTTGATACTTAATATGATATTTAACTTAATTAGGTTGGTGTCAAATTACGAAAAATGCCACTCAAATCAAAAGTTACTCAATCCAAAGCATTTTTTCGGCTTGGGTTGAGTTAAAATCCTAACACCCCCAATATTCGACTAATCCAAATCAAATTCTAACTAACTCGACCAATTCAATAAACACACATGTCATACTGATCATATGGGACTCCATCAATTTACTTATATTATTAACAAAATATATAAGTCTAATACCTCTTTTGAACCTATATTGATAGATTGCTGTTTTTTTGGTACAATTAAGATAATCGTGAAAAAAAAAATCGTGTAAAATTAAATATTCGATACGTAATTGCTCAAATCTCATTTATTCATAACATATACGTAATTACTCAAATCTCTTTTGGGTGGATTATCTTTTCAATATTTTCAAACTCGTTAAATTGCAGCATATATAATATATCTCTATTTATGTTCATAACATTAAAGAAAAATAAAATAAATTGCTCAAATCTCATTTCATTTTCAAATGTAAAACTGAAATAACCTCCCACTATCATGGAAACTCCTCCAGAAAACAAAATACTTGATGCCAACTTTGGGATTTGATCATTTTGAAACGCATAGTGTTCAACAAAGACAGTGGGCAAGAAAACAAATTACGGTCGTCCCAAAATGGATAACAACTGACCGGGGTAATATAGACATTTTAATCATGGCCCGTATAGGTATAGCTTCCCCAATCTTGTGCAATTTATGCAAAACACAAGCTGTCGGGGTCAGATTGGTCAGAATGTCAGAAACTGCACCACTGAGGTACCACAAAAACTTTGAACCGAATTAACATCGAATACATCAACGGCCCCATCGCTCGGTCGACTTCCCCATCGAACACGTCCCGCCTCCGCCATTAAAACCGTTCGACCTTTTACCGGCACAAAGGCTGTGCTCTCTTTCTCTTTCTCGGAGGAAAAAGTTGGAGACGGCGGAGCCGACATGAACCTGCGAACATAGGTAGCGGTGAAAGGGTAACAGAGATGCGCCGCAGCCGCCGACTTGCTTTTCTCGTGTCAGCTGTACCATGAAAGCGACACCTAACCGCTCCAAACGAGGAGCATATATATCACCAATAAAGGCTTTGGACCGTGTCGACATGTGGATGGTGTACGGCGGGGATCTGTTTCCGGAAACTTGAGAGCATGCGAGTCCCGTATATGGACCGAGTTCCAAAAATATTTTACGGGGTATTTTTATACGTGTCATTATAGGTTCAGAAATATTTTATGGGCCTATTATAATACGTGCTATTATATAACTGAGTGACATAGTTTAATCAATGTTTATCGCTCTTTTCTCAGTTAATATTTATATCACTCTTTTGCATTTAAATACAGTAATAAAATACATAAAATATATATAGCAATAAAAAATAGTAGAATTTGTATTTGTTTAAAATGTACTAAGAAGGATCATAATTCAAATTGTTGGTGTAATAAATGAACCAATTAGTTTATGAAGACCGTATACACATAAAGAACACGAGATGTATGTAATTCATTCAAATCGGGTTACGTGACAGGACCGTCCCTTGAGGGACTTTGACAACCGTACCCGGTCCTGCTCCCGTCCGACAAGTCGACTGAGGTTCCCCAAATTACCCTCAGCACTTGTCAAACAAGGGATAGCCACACACGTACTCACTCATGCCTCCACCTCTCAATCAACGCGCCACGACCTGGAGGGTCAATAAAACACAAAAGGTGTGAGTGGACGAAAATAAATCAGTTTTAAAACAGGTTACAGAACGACATTTTCACCCTCCACGTAAAACCAATGCATGCATTCGAAATCATTTCACAATCCATTTTATTTCCAATATAAGAAAACCGTGTATAAAAATCAAAATTATTTTCCTTTTCTTAACCTTCGGGTCTTAACCCGCAATCGTAAACACAGGGCCTCAGCCGAAAATCATAAATCAATCTAAGTACAGAACATAACCCAAAAATTCATCAAGTCATACAAACTGGGCTATTGCCCAACACATCCGAAACATTAGAAATCAACAGTAATTCACAAGTCAATCAATCTGCTGGATCTCAAGTGCGCCCGAGTCTTTAAACTCAAAACCATGCGCATAATCAAGCATTCCCGGGATATCAACGAGTCTTTAAACTCATATCATAATCAATAGGCCTCGGGGGATATCACAATAACCGAGTCTTTAAACTCACATATCAATCAAGGGCCCTCCCCCGTCATCCATCAACTGGGTCTTTAAACCCAAAACATCATCCAGCAATAGTACCAGGTCTTTAAACCCAAAACCATTTGTAAATCACAACAAATCCAGAATCCATCGTAAACCAATTTCCCAAGTCAAATCCGAGATCACACTTAATCGAAATGGAACTCATGTCCGAATTTCACATTCAAATCCCCAATCATATCCATCATCCATTCCCAAATTCGAATTCGCAATAATGATTCCGTAAGCCGACATCTGGAAACATCATCCCGAACCCAAATCCGGAAATCCATCATCAAGTTTCTGAAACCTAAAATCTCGTTCACCAAAGCCACTTTTATGAACTGAGCATCAAGCCCGAAATCGCTTTTCCCAAAATCCGTTTTAAATCTTTGAAATCAAATCATATTTCAAAGACCAATTTCAAATCACCAAATCACGGTCAAACCACAACATACTCGAAAATCTCGTAAAACGTGCAAATCCGTAACATTCTCGAAATACGCGTCAAAACCGTAAATCATACTTACAATTATAATCAAAACATCATCAACACCATGATACGCACAAACCGTGTAAAACATTCATTAAACCATCATCAAAGTATAGGTGAAACCATAGTCTCGAAATACGTGCAGTTACGCATTGCATATTGAAATACGTACAAATACGGAAATTGTAATTACCATCAGTCATAATCATAATGTAACAACCCGTCCCGAGAATAGGGATAAGTGGAGTGATTAAGGCGTGATTAGTAAGGTTAAGCAAGGGTTAGGTGGTCCCGAGGGGTCCGGGAACTTAGGATGACGATTTTGCCCCTGGGTCGGGCAGAAATGTTGACTTTTATTTCGGGTGGTCAAATGGGAGTTGACCAGTGACCAGGACGTAGTTGAGGACGTTACGAATCCGTAGGCAGGTGGCACGCCCGATTCCGACATCCGAGGAGGAAGTTGTGATGTTCGGACTGTTGAGGGCATAACCGTAATTTGGCGAAATTAGGGGGGAAACGTTGACTTCTTATACGAACGGGTTTTGGTAAGTTGACCTAAGACCGTTAGATAGTTCTTGTCGTCCTGAGTTCGATGACAGGCGGCACGTATTCATCGGACTTACGAGGCGAGAGTTACGGGTCTAGGAAGTTTCGGTAAAACCGTAAAAATGTGTTAAAAAAAAGGGTATTTTGGTCATTGGGGCACATTGGGATTTGTGCACAGAGAAAGGAATGGACGGCTGGGATTAGGCCATGTGGGAGTGTGTGGAGTGGATGGTGACACATGGCATGTATGTAGAGGATTCTGGGAGAATCCTGTGTGGTCTCAGCCCAAATAATTGGGGTGCAATCGTGCAGTCCTTCGACAAACACAGAGAAACAGAGTGAGTTTGTGAGGAGGAATTGAGGACTGATCGTGGCTGATGACGAGTTTTGGTGAGTGAGGGAGGAACGGGAGATTGAAAGGGAGTTGCTAATCGGGTTTTGGTGGTGTAATTGTGCACGGCGGCACGGCGGAGGTGCGGAGAAGTTTTGACGGGAATAGGGAGGCCGTGAGTTCGAGGTGGTGGCTACGCCGTGAGGTGACTCAAACCAAGGCAGGGGAAGCTGCAGGAGGTTGCAGGGAGACTAACGACCACCGTGGAAGGCGGCAGTGCGCACGGCGGAGCTGCAATCGAAGGTGAGATCTTTTGCTCTGTTTTGCCGCGATGTTCAAACGGCTAGTCGTGACGATTGGGGTTGAGTCGAAGGTCTAGGTGAGTTGGGTTAGGATCAGTGAGGTTCAGGGCAGAGTTTGGTGAAGCCACCGTGAAGGGTGGTGAGCTGGGTGGCTGGATCGTGAAACAGGGGTTGTTGGCTGTCTGGTTTCGAGCTTCAGTCGACGGGATTGAGGCGGTGTCGAGGTCTGAGGAGCTGTGGAATGGTTATATTGGAACTGGACGAAGCTTTAGGAGAAGAAAGGGAAGGAAATCGTGCAGGTACGGCGGAGAACCGTTGACGCCGGTTCAGCTGTAGCCTACTGTGTTGAACCGGGTCGACGTGAGGTTGAAGGTGTACTGTAGCTGGCGCGTGGGGCCACGCGCAGCCACTTTGGGCGGCGCGTGGGGGCGCGTGCGGCGGCGGATGGGAAAACGGTCAACATAGTTTTTGGTCTAGGAGTCATGGTGAGTTCATTGGAGTTGGTTTCGGGTTAATCGGACGTTGTTTGAGTTGAGTTCCGCGAGGGTGAATGTGTGGGGTCCCGGGGTTTTAAGTCTTTGGTCCGGGGATTTTTGAGGGCTTTTAGGTGAGTGTTCGTAGATGTATTAGTGACGTAATGTGACGGTGTTTGACAGGATCGGGATTTCCCGAGGAAGCCGAGGAACGGGCTGGACGTTCGGGACGCGAGTAGGGCTCAGTACTGTGAGTGGACCCTTTCCTTAAACTCGATCATGCATAACTGTTTTTATAAATGTATTTTATGGTTTTACTTATAATTCTATGTTTATGGACTATGGAATGATGATTTTATGTGTTTGCACGTTTTTCGAGAAAAAGACGGTTTGGGTACGGTTTTCGAGAAAATGTTGGTTTTAGGATTTTGATGTCACATTTGGGGAGTTCCACCGATAAAGGTTTTCTAATAATGTTATATGGGTTAGGACATGTGATTTGTGATTACATGGGGTTTTGGTATGAAAATGGATATTTTCCGGATTTGGGTTTGGAATGACGGTTCTGAATGCCGGAATGGCATCGGACCAGTGATTTCGGATTCGGGTTTGGATGAGGATTTGGTAAATGGTTTTCAAATGGTTTTGGGATTGGATTTGCTGGATCTGATTATTGGGTTTAAAGACCCGGATATATGTGACGGGGGACCGGCCGGATTGGGTTTAAAGACCCGGATTGAGTTTAAAGACTCGGGAGTTTAAAGACTCGGATATATATATATATTGATTTTCCCCCGTAGGCCTTGAGTTTAAAGACTCGGGAGTTTAAAGACTCGGATATGATTAAGGCCTGGATTGAGTTTAAAGACTCGGGAGTTTAAAGACTCGGATAGATCCAGCAGGTTTGATCGAGAAAAGGATGATTTGGTGGTTATGGTTTTGATACGGTTTCTGATACTCATGTTATGGTTTTTTATGATGTTTTATAATGATTATTTTATTAATGTGTTTATAACTGTTGGTTATGCATGTGGTTTCAAAACGGAGGGTTTAACTCGGTTTTCTTATAAAATGGTTTTTGACCTTTTGTGCTTTCTGGTCCACTCACATTTTCTGTTTTAATTGCCCTCCAGGTTGTGGAGCGAGCGCGGGGTCTTGACGTCGAGGCAGAGTCTGAGGCATAGAAGCAACGTGAGGGATCCTAGAAGAGTTTAAAGGCTTCTGTGTGCGTGTACTTTCTCGGTTTTTATTTTCCTTGTAATGTGGTGCTATGCTCTGTAAACGATAAGGATTTTGGGATATTTAGTAATTACTCCTGCGTTTGACTGGTTTCGAGTGAGTGTTACTTGAGTTTTGTGTCGGGAAGTCAGACGGGAGCGGGATTTACCTCAGGTTTCGGGGTGAAACCGGGGTGGGTCCTGACAATTGGTATCAGAGCATAGGTTTGTCGAGTTTGTTGGGTCTGTCGGTTTGTGCGGATGTGTTTCAGTTGTTTGACTACTTCTATGCCTCTTTCAGTGTGCGGTTGACGATGCCTCCGAGACGTAGACCCTCTCCACAACCGGAAGAAGTAGCCAGAGAGACGGAGAGTGCCACGATTGAGCGAGCCCAGCGGCTCGGGGCTACTACTTTTAGTGGTGGGGCTGATCCTGAGGAAGCCCAGAGGTGGATTACTAGACTGGAGCGGATTTTTGCGGTGATGCATTGTCCGCCGGGGGAACGAGTGTTGCTGGCTACCTATTTACTGGATGGTGCGGCGTACGAGTGGTGGTATACCCTCGAGTTGTCCGGTTGGGATGTTCACAGTGTGACCTGGGAGACGTTTAGGGAACGGTTTCTGGAACAGTATTATCCTCGTTCTTTCCGGGATGCCAAGGAGGCGGAGTTTCTGCACCTCCAGCAGGGGAATTTGACCGTGGCAGAGTATGAACGGAAGTTTCAGATGTTGTCTCGGTTTGCTCCTGCTTTTGTGGCCACGGAAGCCGAGAAGTGCCGTAGGTTTGAGTTGGGTTTGCGAGGTGAGATTCGAGCCGTAGTGACAGCTGGATCTTTTGCTACCCTTCGAGACTTGTCGGATGCTGCAGTGCGAGTTGAGGCTAGTTTGCCGGTGCGACGCCGGGAACCTTCTATTCCTGGATCTTCGAGCCAGCGGACACCGAAAAGAGGTAACTTCGGTGGATCGTCCTCGTCGGGCGATGATCGTTTTGGTAGGCCTGGTAGTGCCCAGAGTTCAGGATTTTGGGGTTATCGAGTACCGCCGACTCCGCAAGCGAGTGCGACGTCGGTAGCATCCACGGGGAGACCAAGTAGTGGACCAGGCTGGAATGTGTGTTTCTACTGCGGGGAGCGAGGTCATTTTCGACGTGAGTGTCCACTGTTGCCACAGGAAGGTGGTGTAGGCAGAGGAGTAGCGGAGTCCGGACAGAGTACAGCATCAGGGACAGCGGGCACTAGAGGAGGTGGTGGCACAGCCACGAGTAGTTCGAGGGGTCGTGGTAGAGCGTCAGGATCTCAGGCCCGGGTGTTTTCGATGACTCAGCAGGAGGATCAGGCGATATCAGATGTGGGGACAGGTACTTGTTTTACTTTTGGGTTGTCCTGTTGGTTTGGTGTTTGGATTCGGGGTAGAGTCTAGGAGTTTGCCTAGAGGACTTGGAGTGTACAGTAAGTTCCGTAGTAGGTTGACGGGAAGTAGAGGAAAGGAGTGACTGTGGAAGGAGAGAACCCACAAGCTAGAGGTTGCCTTTAGGACTTTGTGGAGTTAATCCGACCGTGGCCGGAGTAGTAGCCGAGGGAGATGGGTGGTTGTATACGAGGATGTACTCTATGACTTCTGTCGGGTATTGTGACATGAGGTATTGTATAATACCTTTGTTTTCTGTTCATAGAGTTTCCCTTGTGTACACCATGTAGTTGTTACATAGCTAGGGTTGGCTGTGGTAACAGTAGCTGGGGATGGAGTGAAATACCCAAGGTGGAGATGATAGACAGGAAACCTAGGAGAAGTTGTTGTTGATCTGTTGTTGATTCCGGGTAGGAGACCCTAGGTGTCGGGAACTAGCTGTGGAATTTCGGGGACGAAATTCTTTTTAGGTGGGTAGATTGTAACAACCCGTCCCGAGAATAGGGATAAGTGGAGTGATTAAGGCGTGATTAGTAAGGTTAAGCAAGGGTTAGGTGGTCCCGAGGGGTCCGGGAACTTAGGATGACGATTTTGCCCCTGGGTCGGGCAGAAATGTTGACTTTTATTTCGGGTGGTCAAATGGGAGTTGACCAGTGACCAGGACGTAGTTGAGGACGTTACGAATCCGTAGGCAGGTGGCACGCCCGATTCCGACATCCGAGGAGGAAGTTGTGATGTTCGGACTGTTGAGGGCATAACCGTAATTTGGCGAAATTAGGGGGGAAACGTTGACTTCTTATACGAACGGGTTTTGGTAAGTTGACCTAAGACCGTTAGATAGTTCTTGTCGTCCTGAGTTCGATGACAGGCGGCACGTATTCATCGGACTTACGAGGCGAGAGTTACGGGTCTAGGAAGTTTCGGTAAAACCGTAAAAATGTGTTAAAAAAAAAGGGTATTTTGGTCATTGGGGCACATTGGGATTTGTGCACAGAGAAAGGAATGGACGGCTGGGATTAGGCCATGTGGGAGTGTGTGGAGTGGATGGTGACACATGGCATGTATGTAGAGGATTCTGGGAGAATCCTGTGTGGTCTCAGCCCAAATAATTGGGGTGCAATCGTGCAGTCCTTCGACAAACACAGAGAAACAGAGTGAGTTTGTGAGGAGGAATTGAGGACTGATCGTGGCTGATGACGAGTTTTGGTGAGTGAGGGAGGAACGGGAGATTGAAAGGGAGTTGCTAATCGGGTTTTGGTGGTGTAATTGTGCACGGCGGCACGGCGGAGGTGCGGAGAAGTTTTGACGGGAATAGGGAGGCCGTGAGTTCGAGGTGGTGGCTACGCCGTGAGGTGACTCAAACCAAGGCAGGGGAAGCTGCAGGAGGTTGCAGGGAGACTAACGACCACCGTGGAAGGCGGCAGTGCGCACGGCGGAGCTGCAATCGAAGGTGAGATCTTTTGCTCTGTTTTGCCGCGATGTTCAAACGGCTAGTCGTGACGATTGGGGTTGAGTCGAAGGTCTAGGTGAGTTGGGTTAGGATCAGTGAGGTTCAGGGCAGAGTTTGGTGAAGCCACCGTGAAGGGTGGTGAGCTGGGTGGCTGGATCGTGAAACAGGGGTTGTTGGCTGTCTGGTTTCGAGCTTCAGTCGACGGGATTGAGGCGGTGTCGAGGTCTGAGGAGCTGTGGAATGGTTATATTGGAACTGGACGAAGCTTTAGGAGAAGAAAGGGAAGGAAATCGTGCAGGTACGGCGGAGAACCGTTGACGCCGGTTCAGCTGTAGCCTACTGTGTTGAACCGGGTCGACGTGAGGTTGAAGGTGTACTGTAGCTGGCGCGTGGGGCCACGCGCAGCCACTTTGGGCGGCGCGTGGGGGCGCGTGCGGCGGCGGATGGGAAAACGGTCAACATAGTTTTTGGTCTAGGAGTCATGGTGAGTTCATTGGAGTTGGTTTCGGGTTAATCGGACGTTGTTTGAGTTGAGTTCCGCGAGGGTGAATGTGTGGGGTCCCGGGGTTTTAAGTCTTTGGTCCGGGGATTTTTGAGGGCTTTTAGGTGAGTGTTCGTAGATGTATTAGTGACGTAATGTGACGGTGTTTGACAGGATCGGGATTTCCCGAGGAAGCCGAGGAACGGGCTGGACGTTCGGGACGCGAGTAGGGCTCAGTACTGTGAGTGGACCCTTTCCTTAAACTCGATCATGCATAACTGTTTTTATAAATGTATTTTATGGTTTTACTTATAATTCTATGTTTATGGACTATGGAATGATGATTTTATGTGTTTGTACGTTTTTCGAGAAAAAGACGGTTTGGGTACGGTTTTCGAGAAAATGTTGGTTTTAGGATTTTGATGTCACATTTGGGGAGTTCCACCGATAAAGGTTTTCTAATAATGTTATATGGGTTAGGACATGTGATTTGTGATTACATGGGGTTTTGGTATGAAAATGGATATTTTCCGGATTTGGGTTCGGAATGACGGTTCTGAATGCCGGAATGGCATCGGACCAGTGATTTCGGATTCGGGTTTGGATGAGGATTTGGTAAATGGTTTTCAAATGGTTTTGGGATTGGATTTGCTGGATCTGATTATTGGGTTTAAAGACCCGGATATATGTGACGGGGGACCGGCCGGATTGGGTTTAAAGACCCGGATTGAGTTTAAAGACTCGGGAGTTTAAAGACTCGGATATATATATATATTGATTTTCCCCCGTAGGCCTTGAGTTTAAAGACTCGGGAGTTTAAAGACTCGGATATGATTAAGGCCTGGATTGAGTTTAAAGACTCGGGAGTTTAAAGACTCGGATAGATCCAGCAGGTTTGATCGAGAAAAGGATGATTTGGTGGTTATGGTTTTGATACGGTTTCTGATACTCATGTTATGGTTTTTTATGATGTTTTATAATGATTATTTTATTAATGTGTTTATAACTGTTGGTTATGCATGTGGTTTCAAAACGGAGGGTTTAACTCGGTTTTCTTATAAAATGGTTTTTGACCTTTTGTGCTTTCTGGTCCACTCACATTTTCTGTTTTAATTGCCCTCCAGGTTGTGGAGCGAGCGCGGGGTCTTGACGTCGAGGCAGAGTCTGAGGCATAGAAGCAACGTGAGGGATCCTAGAAGAGTTTAAAGGCTTCTGTGTGCGTGTACTTTCTCGGTTTTTATTTTCCTTGTAATGTGGTGCTATGCTCTGTAAACGATAAGGATTTTGGGATATTTAGTAATTACTCCTGCGTTTGACTGGTTTCGAGTGAGTGTTACTTGAGTTTTGTGTCGGGAAGTCAGACGGGAGCGGGATTTACCTCAGGTTTCGGGGTGAAACCGGGGTGGGTCCTGACACATAATCATAGAAATCATAGAAATAGTTATGCATGCATTAAATTTTAGAAAGCAAGTTCACTTACACACCGTCCATATCGCTCGTTTTTCGAGCTACACTCGTTTCCGTAATTTCCGACATTTTCCAGAAATCTCGAATTCTGTCCAAAATCATTCTTCAGGGTCACTAATGACAAGACCCATCCCGATTATCCCTCGATAGTCGTGATGAATCCTGCTCCCGTCTGACAACAACTAAAAATACCAAAAGTAACCAAACTTATATACATACACCACACAACAAATCCCAGAAACATTGTCAGACAAGGGATAGTTAAGTTTTACAGACCAATGACGTCACAAGTTTGACTAGTCAAAGACAATACAAAGCATAGGTACTATTACATATAGGGATCAAATTCCTACTCTGTAGAGTGTCTGAGTGCGCAACGGTCTACTTATTCTTTTGCCTCGCTTGCCTCATTTCTAGCCCCCGTACCTGTGCACTGGCCTGGAGGGTGAATAAAACATTAAAGGTGTGAGTGGAAAAAATAAACTTTTCAAAATATATTTACCGAAACTCAAAGTTTCCCCTCCATTTTTCACAAACATGCATGCATATCATAAAACACGAGTAATAATAAGAAATCAATCAAATATGTTCAGTGGACCAATAAAATCAAAACATTTTCCACAAAATCACGGGACTTATTTCCATATCCTGTTGCTTAGAGTCACGTTTATCCCTGCAACGCGTGCAAATCAAATAGGCTCAAGGACCGCTCAAAATCCGAGCATCCGCCGCTGTGAACACATCACCAGCCAGCAATCCAGATCTAGTGAACACATCACTTACCGATCTATGTATATCTAGCACATCTGATCTGAGTCAAGCCTCCCTCGGCTGCTCGACAAAGATCGTGCTACGTGACCTCTTCGGGGTAAACACTTCCATCCCGAATGCGAGCGTTATCTTCAGGGTGCACTCCGGGGAAAAACATATTTTCACCCGAAAGCCCTAAATATCCGCAACATATCATCATCACAAAAACTAGTGAAAAACAGTTGCATTGAAATCAAAATCATTTAACAACATAGGGTCGCAGCCCCAAAATATAGTGTCCTCAAATCCGAAAAAGCCAAAGTCCCGATTTACATTATACTTCCGCAAATCATCAATATCATCATAATATCACATGGAAATACAAATTCAACCAAAATCACAATTTCATTGGGTCTCAAGCCCAAAATACCATTTTCACGCAAATCCGTGCAACCGTAAACCCGAGTTGCCACGATCACGTAAATCCATAAAATCAATCACTGACTCATAATCTGAGTCCAAATATCATTTTTAATTCCCTGACTCATAACCCGAGTCAAAACATCATTTTCAATTCGGGCCTAGCCCAAAAACATCAATTTCATCATTTCTCGAAAATCGTGCCAAAATATAATATAATAATCATAAAATCGAGAAATCACTGGATTGGAACATAAATCATGCCAAAGCATATGAAATAATATAATAAAGCATTTAAATCATATATGGATGCATCACGGTTAGAAAACAAAAGTCTACTCACACACACCGTCCCGATTGTTCAGCCTCGAGCTGTTCGCTTTCTTCCGACGTCCCGGGAATATTCCAGCCTGTCAAACAAAGTGATTTAAGGTTACTAGACTATCATATGATCCTCATAGAAGAATCCCTTATTCGTCGGAATTTTATAATATTATTTGAATATAATTTAAACGCGTCGGGCACTCGAAACTACTCCGAAACCATATCTGATTGACCCGAAACCAACGCGGATAGGTTCGTATCATCGAGAACATCAAGTTTCATGTTGACCACTTCGCCGGAATCCCATCCACGCAACCTCACGCGCCGCCGCAAGCGGCTACGCGTGAAAGCCACGTGCGTAGCACAGTGTTGCTACAGTACGTCGTTCTCACCCGAATGTCTGATAAACGGGTTGGAATACTCGCGATAAAACCCGATTCAAACTCCACCAATTCGACCTCAAATCGATCCATTCTTTCAACTGATCCCATCTAATGCAACTGAATTCAAGTTCTGTAAGTTCAATTACCTCAATGGATGTCTAAAACCTCACGACTCACGATCAAACTTTGACGGGTCTCCTATTCGGGTTTGTCGATTTCGTCCCTGGTTTTCAAATTAATTCATACGGTTAGTATCGTGGGAGTGTAAGAAACGTTTCTACAAGTTCTGTAATGACCCGTCCCGAATATCGGGATTGAATATTAATTAATTAAGAATTAGAATGACTAATCGGGGATTAGTTGAGTGAATTCGGACGAAACGTGCAAAATGACCGTTTTGCCCCTAGCGTGGGCAAAATGTTGACTTTTAGTTTGGGCGGTCAAATGGACTTTGACCGATGACTGTGACGTAGTTCGGGACGTCACGAGTTCATAGACAGGTGGCACGTTCGATTCCGACATTCGTAGAGAAAGTTATGATGTTCGGAAGTTGAGGGGCATTTTGGTAATTTGGCATATTAGGGGCCAAATGTTGACTTTTTATCGGGAGGTCCGATGGACGAGGGCCAAGGACCGTTACGTAGGTCTCGTCGATACGAATCCAACGACAGGCGGCATGCCGAAATCGGAGATTCGACGACGAAGTTATGGTCACGGAATCGGGCTCGATTAACCGAACGAACCGGGAATAAAATAAAATTTGAATATGAACAGTACCCGGTGACTGTGCACATCCGGAAGTGACAAGTGTCACCCATCCCCTGAAATCTGGTCCATGTTTCCCTCCCAACACCATCATTACTACATCATCATTCCTACACCATCATTCCTCCATCTTTTTCCCCATTTTTCTTCTTCTTTGTTTTCTTACCCGTGAGAAGGGGGAATCAAAATTGGGAGAATTGAGCTCCCTTTCACAACCAGTTTTGAGGGGAAATTGTGAGTTTGAGAGAGGGGATTAAACTGGGGAAACACTGGGATCGATTAATGGCTGAAAAACTGGGAATCCGAAAATTGGGTTTTTGGGAGGAAAAATCAAATTGGATGAATTGAGCCTTGTTGATCGAAATTGGGTTCAGTTTCAGTCTTCTGGGATTACTACGATCAATTTTGTAGAAGGAACTAAGTGGAATTGAGGTCGAATTGAAGTAGAACTGAGGAAGGAAACTTTCGGAATTTTCGAGATTGAGTCGAGGAATTGGAGGCTTTGATTGTTGAAATTGAGCTGGGGGTTATGTTCCTGAGCATCCCACGATGCTTCTGGATCCATCAATTGGAAGAAACTGATTGAGATTGACTGAGCTCCATGGTTGCACAGTGTACGGATGTTCGAGTGTGAGTCGCGAAGATTGAGCAATGAATTGATTCAATTGAGTTGGATAAAATGCTTACCTGAGTCCCTTGATACTTCTGGTTGAATCAATTTGGGGAAATCGTGTGACGGTGAAGGTTTTGGAATGATGAACAATGGCCGGAGGACCTTCGAACGATCAACTGTGATCGTGGGGTTATAGGTAAGGTTGTTTGAAATTGAGTCCACAGATCTTTAATTGAACTTAATTCGAAGCTGTATGAATGTTCAATTGATGAATTCAGTGTGGAATTGACAGAAAACCAAACGGGTCTGATCGCGGGTTAAACGACCCGTTTACCAGACAAACGGGTGAGAGGGACAGCACTGTAGCAGGCGCGTGGGTTTCACGCGCAGCCACTCACGGCGGCGCGTGGAGGCGCGTCCGGCCTAGTCTCAAGGTGAGGTCAACATGACTTTTGATCCTCTCAGTGTAACGAACATTTTGACGTTGATTTCGGGGAAATCGGATATTGTTTCGATAATGTTCCGCGTATCCGAAGTTTTGTATTACGTTAAAAATACGTATTTAAATCCTGGAAAAATTGGGGAAAATTATATGATGTATTTTGAGATGTTAGTAACCCTCTATAATGATTTTGGACAGGAGTTGTGATTTCCAGATTTTACGGAAAAACGTGCAGCTCGGAAACGGATCGTTTTGGACGGTGTGTGTGAGTGGACTTTGTTTTCTAACCGTGATGCATGCATATATGATTTAAATGCCTTAATATATGATTTTATATGCTCGGTCATGATTTGTGTTTCAATCCGATAATTTCTCGGTTTTATGATTATTATATTATTATTTTGGGCGATTTTCGCGAAATTACGAAATTTGGTAAAAATGATGTTTGGACTTGGTTTATGAGTCCGGGATTGAAATTGATTGAAAATAATGTTTGGACTCGGATTATTGAGTCATGGATTGAAAAATGATGTGGTGACTCGGGAATGAGTCGAGGGTCAATTTCGTGGATTTACGTGAAAATGGCAACGGAGGTTGCAACGCATGGATTTGCGTGATAATGTTATTTTGGGCATGAGAACCCAAGTGAATAGTGATTTTAACTCGGAATTGGAGTCATTTGTGAAATTGTGAAATTAATGATTTATTGGGATTTTATGATTATTTTAATCAGTCTTTCGGGCACGTTTTACGAGGAATATGCAGATGATGTTTTGGGCTAGGCCCGGAGTTTAAATGATTTCTAAAATGATGTTTTGACTTGGTTGGTGAGTTAATGATGATTTTCGGATTATTCTATTGATTTAAATGTGATTTTAACGGTTTATGTGTTAAAGGTATTTCGGGCTTGAGACCCAGTTGAGAAGGACCTTAACTTGGTATGAAGTCAAGATTTGATTGAAATGTTTTGGGATGTAATTCCCGGGATGGTTTTCATTGTGATTGTGATATTCCCAGACGGTCGGTGCTTGGGGGGATTACCCAGACGACCGGAGCTTGGGAGATGTGATTGTAGGATCGGGAGTTGATCCTATGGTAGTCAGCTTCTCGGATGAGACTGAGCCTGGATGTACCACTCGGAGGTGTCTGATCCTGGGGATGTGTTCGCCCAGAGGTGACTGAGCCCGAGGGGGTTGAGCCCAGAGGTGTCTGTTCCCGAGAGAGTGACTGGATATTGGCCTACGCGTAGTGCAGCACTTGTGAGTAGTGCAGTTTGATTGATTGTGCACTTGTGAGTAGTGCAGATGTGATTTGTGATATTTGATGCACTTGTGAGTAGTGCGGTTTGATTGGATTGTTATAGTTCTGGAGCACTGGTGATTAGTGCTGATTGATGTTGTTGTGATGATGTACTGGTATTGAGTACGGATTTTTGGTCTTTGTGGCCAGGTGATTATGTTTTCACATGTTTTGGCTTGAGAGCCGGGATTTGATGTTTTATAACATGAACTGATTTGGTGAACATGAGTTTTATGGACCATGGGAAAATATGTTTTGATTTTATCGGTCACTCATGTTTTACGATATGCATGCAAGTTTGTGAAAACTGGAGGGTAAGATTGTATTTCGATAAATGTTTTTATAAGAGGTCATTTTTGTCCACTCACACCTTTTTTGTTTTGTGACCCTCCAGGCCGTGGTACGACGCTCGAGACTGATCGTGAGGCAGTGACAGCAGCAGAAATCCGCGCGAACATCCCTTGTCTGGCAAGCACTGAATGGGAGTTTCGGACCTTTAGTTGACTTGTCAGACGGGAGCAGGACCGGGCACGGTTTTTGACGTCCAGTTGGGACGGGTCCTGTCAAGTTCAATTTGATAATTCCTTACCTCCAAATGGTAGAACTCAAGCTCAATTTTCAGCAGCCATTGAAGCTTCTGTTCTTCCTCAATTCAACACGATTCCTCTTCGTTTTTGTTGCAGGGAGCTTCGTTTTGATCCCAGAAGCTTAACTCAATCCTCAATTTCTCTTCTCCTACCTCACAAATTCGAATTCGAATTTCCCCCTAATTTCAAGAATTTTCGAACTCAGAATACACCCAGTTCTCTCAGTCCCTCGAGTTCCTCTTTTCTCAATTCAGTTCCTTAAGCTCTTAATTGCACAATGACGCTGAGCTAGTGGTTTATCACAGATCAATTGAACAAAATGATGAGGTCAAGCCATGATTTAGGGGTAAATGTCAAAAGTGTATATCATTGTGTTTTCCATGAAATCCGGTTTCCGTGTTATCTGCGGCAGGAAGAAGACAAAGGACAGGTGTCATTGTCTGATCATGGTTAAAAGACCATTTTGCCCCTAGCCTTCCGTGACCCGTAACGTTCGTATCCGAACTCCGTTTTCGACGTGCCGCCTGTCGTTGTACTCAAGGCATCGAGACCTACCTAACGGTCCTCGAATCGTGTGAAAATTAGTTGTCAAACAAAAAGTTAACATTTTCCCCCTTTTCGTCCAAATTACGGAAATGCCCTTGAACTTCCGAACGTCATAACTTTTTCCATGATCGTCGGAATTGGGCGTGCCACCTGTCTATGGACTCGTGACGTCCCGAACTACGTCACGGTCATCGGTCAACGTCCGTTTGATTCACCAATCAAAAAGTCAACAAATTGACCATACTATTCACAAGGGTAAAAACGCCATTTATTCATTATTTTACAAAATTACATTTTCCGAATTTCCGGGGCGTTACAACTAAGGTATCACATAACATCATACTAATTTCCCATAATTTTCCGGAAATTAAATATTAATTAAAAACGTAACATAAACCTTTGGACTCTCGAAACAATATCGAAACGGTGTCTGATTAACTCGAAACCAAAGCTAAAATGTTCGTTACATTGTATAGGAAAAAAGTCGTGTTGAACTCACCTCGAAATTCCCACTCACACGCCGCTGCAAGTGGCTGCGCGTGAGGCTCACGCGCTTGCTACAGTACCCGCACAGTCGTCTTCCTCACCCGACTAGCCTGCAAACGGGTTGTTCAACTCGCGACATGACCCGTTAAATTTTCCCTCAATTCGACATCTTTTTCGACAATTCAAACGTCCAGTTGTATCGAAATAAGTTTAATTAGGGATCTATAAATTAAATTACACACATCAAGCCTTAAATCGATCATTCCACTCAAGATCAAACAAACGGGCCAACTTTTGAAACTTACTCAAATCGGCTTGGTTTTCTAATTAAATGATGCAGAAGCTTCGTAAGACCTAATCAAACGTTAAACCATAACCAATTTCACGAATCATTACCTGTAGGTGGTCGTCCTCAAGCTCGCAATTTTCCAGAAACTGGAACTTCTGTTCTTGGCCCACCCGCGATCAATTTCCTTCAATGTTTGTACGGTTGAAGTCTAAATGAGTCCAGAAGACTATTTCTAATCTCTGTTTGGCTCCCCTCAACTCACAGATTAAACTTCGAATTTCCCTCCATTTTTCCCAAATTCCCGAATTCGATTTTTCTCTCTGGCTCCTCAGTGCTTGCCTCTCAAAATGGCTCCCAAGCAGTTCTAACCTCTCTATTATTCAAAGCGTGCAGCCCCACAGCTCGTGGGAATCTCTCAGGCACTCTATGACTGTGTTTCCTGTAAACAGACCCGAAACCATTTCAAAATTCCTCTCGTGCTCTGTTCCACTCAGTCAACCCAGCACGCCTAGCACTCACTCAGTCCTCAATGCCACTAATCCAAGCTCTGTTAGTGACAATTGTCACTTGATTGTTAAAAAAAATCCTTCCACACATGCAAGGTTGTTTCAACCCACTTGCAGCTGTTTCACGGTGCCCTCTGGGAAAAATTACCATTTTGCCTTTCCCTCACAAAATTACCAAAATGCCCCTCCTTGTTCTAGAACCGTAACTCATCCGTCCGAGGTCCGTTTTTAGCGTGCCGCCTGTCTACGGATTCAGGGCATCGAGACCTACCCAATGGTCCTCGAAGTTCGTGAAAAACATGTGTCACGTAAAAAGTCAACTATTTTCTCCTTTTTACCCTAATTACGAAAATGCCCTTGAACTTCCGAACATCATAACTTCCTCCTCGAATGTCGGAATCGGACGTGCCACCTGTCTATGAACTCGTGACGTCTCGACCTACGACGCAGTCATCGGTCAAATCCGTTTGACCGCTCAAACTAAAATTCAACTGTTCGCCCGATTCTAGGGGCAAAATCGTCATTTTCTTCAAATTTTCCCAAATTTTCCTATTTCGAATGTCCGGGCCGTTACATTACGTCTAGTTCACAGTGGTATACTCCTCTCAATAGAAATTGAGCCCACGATTTGTACATGATACATTAGGCATTGAGCCCTATATGAAGACAGAAGAGTAATCTAGGAAGAGTGAGATGTAGAGAAAGACGAGAGCTCAATTCTAGAGATAGTGAAATTGTCCTAAATGAGGGAGGGAACTCCTTATTTATAGACAAATACATAGGGTTAGGTTATGAGCCACAAATATAGGCTTGGTATATGAACCTTGATAGGTCTTCTTCATGGACTTTGATGTTGGTCATACTCTTGCTCCAAGTGCCCTTTCATTTTGCGATAGGTCTTGACAGTGGGCCGGCCTTGATCCAAGTGATTTTTCGAGTCTTAGTCGGGTCGGTCGATATGGTATCAATACAAATAAATAATAATTTTTTTCAAAGACTAAAGTTGGTTCTCATTCAAATTAATTTTCACATAAAAGCTAAAAAAAATTAAAGGTATTTTCATACCTATTTATGATAATGAATAGCGTTCAGCGGGTCATGAACACCATACCTGCCAATTTGACACTAGATGAATTAAGAACATCTAAGGTAACACCCCTACGGTGATTCAAACATAATAATTGAAATTGCTATTTTTTTTACAATCACTATATAATGAGCATTTATGTAAAAAAAAATTAAAAATGATAATGTTGTCATTTATGTACGTCAATCAAATCAGTGCACCTTATAGGTCTTAGCAGTTATAAAAATTGCCGATTGTTTAGAACACAGACACCAAATGATTTCAAAATAGCTAATTTTTTGTTGGGTGATCTTAACATGGTGTTTAAGAAAATTAACGGTTATGAATATCATATTTACTTATAAAAAGTTCTATAATAAATTAATGGTGAAAGGTAAGTATTACCTTAAAAAATAAACACGTGTTATAATTTGATTGAAATGAAACACATTCACGTGACGTTTTAGTACGTTAAGGTGTGTTTGGATGAGATAAAATAATAAGTGATGTAGTAAAAAGTCAAAATTTTGAAAATTATAAGCATTAATTCTTTTTGTGGTTCATACTCATAAAAATGAAACTTGGAAATTAAAAAAATTTGTTTGCGTCAAATGTGTCTAGTTCAATAGGTTTTAGCGTTAACTTGTAGACAATTGATCTCAAGTTTAAATTCTGACGATATATTGTATGAAAAAATTCCAAATTCTCTCATCCTCTTTAATTAAAATAAATTTTTTGTCACAATCCCCACTTTAAATTCAACATAAGTAAACGAAGTGTCATTTCCCGAAATTCAACCTTATAACTATAATATACACATACATATTTGAATAACCAAAAAGTAACACATGTACTATATGAGTGTAACAAAACAATAAAATATTATAATAAGAAAAATCACTAAATAAAGAATTTTTAAAGTATAGTCAATTAATGTAATACTTCCAAATTCAGCTATTTGTATTGCATTTAATTATTTTAACATCATTTAATACATTGAAATTTCTCATTTTAAATTAATGTAATCTTATTCACTAATATTTTTTTTTCATAGGAAAATCATTAGTACTTTGGAGTTAGTAATCCAAACATAGCCTAAAAAATTACATCTTCGGTTCTTCCTACCAATGAGAGTCCCCACCAACAATCCGTGAGAGTCTTCGAGGTTGAAACACCAAAAATGCGTTTTTGGCATGTTTTGCTTTTTGGGGTTTCTGCTGTTTTTGCTGCGTCTTGGATGCGAAGGGCGGAAGGCAAACAGAGCCTAGAGAGGGAGGTGGGCGCACCCTAAACAACCAGGGTGGTCCTTCTTACCCCTCAAAGGGTAAAAAGCAATAGAGTAAAAAAGTAAATAAAGGTGAGATTGAAAGACACGAAAGTGGGGTGATTGGGATTCAAATAAAATAAGGATCTCTCCATTTGCATACACAGATTAAGCTTTGAGTGACTGTTTGAATACTTTTTGGTCTATCCCACTAAAATTTGTGCACTTACTTTGATTTGGTCTCACAAAATTGAGTAAGAATCATGTGCTAGACCAATCAATTCAAGAAGATACCAAAATTTTGATATGTGATGGATGATAGATGTGACATTAGCCAATTAAATTTTGGTGAAATGGATGATTATTACATTATTTGGTTATTCATAGTAAGTATTTATCAATGAAATTATAGTTTAAGTATTTTTTTTCTTTATATTTTTCTTATATTATAATAGTAATATCTTTCACTAATATAAAAAAGTCAAATACCTCATAGTTGATTATTATATAATATTTGATTATTATATTGAAAGGCCGATATGATCGGGCTAAACCCGACTTCGCAAGGCAAGAATAACGGGCTTTGGCCCAAAATCAGCAGACTAGTATTTTCCAATTTGTTTCCATATATGTTGACCGTTGACCGTTGATCGTTATACAACAATCAACCCTTTCATCTTTTGTTTCCTTTTTTTGTCCCGTTAATAACTGAGATTTAGTTTGAAGTAAAAAGGGAATGAATAAAAATCAAAATTTTGGGAAAGTGAAAATAAAAACAAAAGATCAATTAGGTAAAGATCCAATAACGGATATGCACTGATTATTTGACAAGTCGAAACAATCGCAATATGTTTTCCCTCTATTAAATTGTGCGATGAAAACCGAGCAAAGGAAATCAAAGTTTCTTGCTCGGTTTTTTTTTTTCTTCTTATTTTATATTCAATTTTGTTCAAACAAAACAAATTAGCAATCACACCACGATGAGTAGTCATGAACAAGCTTCTGGTTTTACAAACGATCCCTTCCTACTCCTCCAGCAATAGAGTTTGCTTCTTCCCATGGCAAGGTAAGTGTTTTAAAATCTTTTGGCAAGTTAATTATAAGTTTCAATCATCGTTTTTTTTCTTCTACAAATAGAACACTCTCTTAATATATCATGCAATTTTACGAGCCAAATTGCTTTGTTTGCTATTATGCTATAGCACATTGGTGTTAGAGTTTATGCAGGGGTGAAGGGTGTTTGTAGAAAAAGGGTAAGTGTTAAGTTGTTTGAGCAATTCCTTTCGTGAGTTAAAGAGTCATTACATTAGGTTTACAGTTGAGGATTGTGCAAAATTAGTAGTGTATTACGCTCATAATAATATTGAGGAGCGGTGTTGGTAGACTACCTTATGAGTCAATTTACTCATATAATATTGAGATTTTTCACTTAAAATATATGAGATATCTCTAAATCGTATTACTATAGTATTAATTAGTTAATTAGTTTTTAACACTAAATTTGAGCTACTACAAAATATAACAAATTTTAATTTATTACAATGATGTGGATGGAGATAATTACATTATATATACACGACATCGACCTCACATTTTAAGAGAGTTAAATTCGAGATTTTTCACATAATATGTAATCAGTAATACCCCTAGACAAAATACTAAGTGGCATGAATTGAATTCTTGATATCAAAATGACGCTATTTTTGTTTTTTAGAAGTGATGTTGAAATTCTGATTTTGTTTTTTATTATGCATTTAATAACATATTATTGTTTTTTTTTTCCTTCCCAAATTTTATTACTCATGCAATCATAACAACTTTGTGGTAAAAAATTTGCTACCCCCAAGGATTTTATAAGTTGACTGTCCAGAATCGATTGACATTTTTGCGTTTAAGGACGTACCTTTAGGGTTTGTAGAGCCAAGATGATAGGTTAGTCTTTTCGGTTTTTATTTATTGGTGTTAAATAAATTTGATTATTCGATGATTTTGATCTCCTATTGAAAAGCCCATGTAATTGGGCTAAGCCCGAGTTGGCAAGGCACAAATAACGGGCTTTGGCCCAAAATCATCCATTCTACGACTAGTGTTTTTCCAATTTGTTTCTATATACGTTGACCCGCTAATAATTGAGATTTTATATTGAAGTCAAGAAAAAAAAAAACATTTTAGGAAAAGCAAATAAAAAGATAAGATCAATTATGTAAAGATATGATAATGATTCAAAGATTCAAACATGTACTGATTATCCGATAAGTCCAAACATTGCTCAGAAAATCAAAGTTTCATGTCCATTTTTTATATTCTTAGATTTCTGATTTCTTATATAAATTCGCTCAAGAAATCAAAGTTTTCTGTCTATTTTTTATATTCTTAGATTTCCGATTTCATATATAAATTCGTTCGAGTACAACAAATTAACAATCATACCATAAATGAGTAGTTATAAACAAATTTCTCGAGGATTTTACAAACGATCCCTTCCTACTCCTCCCGCAATTGAATTTACTTCTTCTCATGGCAAGGTAAGTGCCTTAATATCTTTTGCAAAATTAATCTTCGATTTTTCCTAGGAATGCATTCTCTTACTAAATCATGCAAGCAATTTTAGAAGCCAAATTGTTTTGTTTTGTTTTTTTGTTTTTTTTTTTTTTTTTTGTAATCTGGTATAGCACATTGGTGTTAGAGTTTATGTCGGTTGGAGGGTGTTTGTAGAGAATGAGTAAGTGTTAAGTTGTCTTTCAAGAATTGTTTTTTCGAGTTAGTGTATTTGCTCATAACAATATTGAGTGAGTTAAAGATATATTATATTAGGCTTATACTTGGGATTGTAAGAATTAACAGTATATTGACTCATAACAATATTGAGAGATGGTGCGGCTACATTACGAGTCAATTTACTCATATATTTTAGACTTTTCACGTATAATAGAAAAGAAATATTACTCTATTGTTAATTAGATTTGGTATCCAAGTCTAGGAAAACAAATTTCCAATCTTCAATATCAATTTACTTAAAAAAAGAAGTCAAAAAAGAAAGAAAAAATTTCGGCACAAGTCACCAAAAATCCAAGAAAGAAATTTTAGCACGTCACCAAAACAAGAAAGAAATTTCAGCATACGTAACGATTCCCAAGTTTGCATCCCCTTTTTTCAACCCAAAAAAACAAAAACGTTTGCATCCCCTTGCAACAAAATGACAATTTTATCTTAGCGTTTATAATTTTGGACCTCCGTTTTTTAAAACAGTTAATTACGCGGGTTCCTAATCGGCCATACAAAAGAATTTTCCAATAAAAAACCCTAGGCACACCGAAGCAATTACAATATGTTTTCCCTCTATTAAATTGTTCGATGAAAACCGAGCAAAGGAAATCAAAGTTTCTTGCTCGATTTCTTTTTCTCAAACTTCTTATTTTATATTCAATTTTGTTCAAACAAAACAAATTAGCAATCACACCACGATGAGTAGTCATGAACAAGCTTCTCGAGGGTTTTACAAACGATCCCTTCCTACTCCTCCAGCAATAGAGTTTGCTTCTTCTCATGGCAAGGTAAGTGTTTTAAAATCTTTTGGCAAGTTAATTATAAGTTTCAATCTTCAATTTTTTTTTCTTCTACGAATAGAACACTCTCTTAATATATCATGCAATTTTACGAGCCAAATTGCTTTGTTTGCTATTATGCTATAGCACATTGGTGTTAGAGTTTATGTAGGGGTGAAGGGTGTTTGTAGAAAAAGGGTAAGTGTTAAGTTGTTTGAGCAATTCCTTTCGTGAGTTAAAGAGTTATTACATTAGGTTTACAGTTGAGGATTGTGCAAAATTAGTAGTGTATTGCGCTCATAATAATATTGAGGAGCCGTGTTGGTAGACTACCTTATGAGTCAATTTACTCATATAATATTGAGATTTTTCACTTAAAATATATGAGAAATATCTCTAAATCGTATTACTATAGTATTAATTAGTTAATTAGTTTTTAACACTAAATTTGAGCTACTACAAAATATAACAAATTTTAATTTATTACAATGATGTGGACGGAGATAATTACATTATTTATACACGGTATCGACCTCGTATTCTAAGAGAATTAAATTCGAGATTTTTCACATAATATGTATTCAGTAATACCCCTAAACAAAATACTAAATGGCATGAATTGAATTCTTGATATCAAAATGACGCTATTTTTGTTTTTTAGAAGTGATGTTGAAATTTTGATTTTGATTTTGATTATGCATTTAATAACATATTATTGTTTGTTTTTCCTTCCTAAATTTTATTACTCATGCAATCATAACAACTTTGTGGTAAAAAATTTGCTACCCCCAAGGATTTTATAAGTTGACTGTCCAGAATCGATTGACATTTTTGCGTTTAAGGACGTACCTTTAGGGTTTGCAGAGCCAAGATGATAGGTTAGTCTTTTCGATTTTTATTTTTTTTATGTTAAATAAATTTGATTATTCGATGATTTTGATCTCCTATTGAAAAGCCCATGTAATTGGGCTAAGCCCGAGTTGGCAAGGCACAAATAACGGGCTTTGGCCCAAAATCATCCATTCTAGGACTAATGTTTTTCCAATTTGTTTCCATATACGTTGACCGTTGACCGCCAGAGCAGAATCAAACCTTTCCTCGTAGGTGCAAATATTGACAGGACTCACCCCGATTATCACCCCAATAACCTAGGTGAACTCTGCTCCCGTCTGATAACCCAACACAAAAAACCAAAACAACCTCACAAAAACCACAAATTACACTGTCAGACGAACGAGAATTTAAAATCCAACAAGAGTCAACCGTTATACAGAGCATAGTACAAAACGAAATAACAGTACTACACGCACAACGGAAAAGCTGAAACACTCCGGGAAAACTCTCGAGTACTCTATGCCTCCGACGCTGCCTCAACGTCAACCCCCGCGCTAGCTCCACGACCTGGAGGGCAATTAAAAACAGAAAGTGTGAATGGACCAGAAAGAATGAAAGTTTCGAAAACCATTTCATAAACAAACCAGGGTTTTAGCCCTCCGTTTTGAAAACATGCATGCACAACCCAAGTTCTAGAAACAGTTATAAATCTCGTTACATCCAACATGAAACAGTATTACAAAACAGTATAAAACAGTATAATGATCATTCTCAAAATCATATCATAAAAACAAGATATAATTATCCGATCAAACCTGCTGGACCTATCCGAGTCTTTAAACTCAATCCAGGCCTCAATATAATCCGAGTCTTTAAACTCCCGAGTCTTTAAACTCAACAGGCTTACGGGGGAAAATATCAGTATATCCGAGTCTTTAAACTCAATCCGGGTCTTTAAACTCAATCCGGGCCCGTCCCCCGTCAAATATAATCCGAGTTTTTAAACCCAATAACCAAATCCAGCAAATCCAATCCAAAACCATTTGAAAACCATTCGAAATCCATATCCAAACCCGAATCCGAAATCACTAGTCTGATGCCCTTCTGGCATCCAGGACCGTCATTCTGAACCCAAATCCGGAAATCCACTTTTCAACTTTAAAACCAAATTCCGCTTTCCGAAATCCGATTTCAAAATCGAAAACCTTGATCATCAAATCATGTCTCAATTCCAGTTATACTCCGTGAAAACCATTTATCGTTTGAAATCCCAAAACCATGGCCTCATAATCAGAAAGCAAGCCTTTCTCGTAAAACGTGCTGAAATACGTACTTTCTTGAAAAACGTGCAAGTATATAAAAAAGTTATAGCATATTCAAATAATCATAAAATCACATATAAAACCATAAATCAAGTAATGAAAAGCAGTTATGCATGCTCAGTTTAAGGAAGAAGTCCACTCACAGTTACCGGGTACGTCACTCGAGTCCCGAACGTCCTGTACGTTCCTCGCCCTCCTCGGGGATTCCCGATCCTGCCAACAGTCACCAAAACACGTCACTAACATGACAAGACCCATCCCGATTATCCCTCGATAGTCGTGATGAATCCTGCTCCCGTCTGACAATAACTAAAAATTTCCAAAAGTAACCAAACTTATATACATACCGCACACAACAAATCCCGAAAACATTGTCAGACAAGGGATAGTTAAGTTTTACAGACCAATGACGTCACAAGTTTGACTAGTCAAGGACAATACAGAGCATAGGTATCATTACAGATAGGGGTCAAATTCCTACTCTGTAAAATGTCTGAGTGCGCAACGGTCTATTTATTCTTTTGCCTCGCTTGCCTCGTTTTTAGCCCTCGTACCTGTACACTGGCCTGGAGGGTGCATAAAACAATAAAGGTGTGAGTGGACAAAAATGACCTCTTATAAAAACATTTGCCAAAATACAATTCTTACCCTCCAGTTTTCACAAACATGCATGCATATCATAAAACACGAGTTATAATGGGAAATCAATTAAAGTGGATCAATCAAAACAATTTCCACAAAACCACGGGACTTATTTCCATATCTTGTTGCTTAGAGTCACGTTTTATCCCTGCAACGCGTGCATATCAATAGGCTCAAGGACCGCTCAAAATCCGAGCATCCGCCGCTGTGAACACATCACTAGCCGGCAATCCAGATCTAGTGAACACATCACTTACCGATCCATATAATCCAGCACATCTGATCTGAGTCAAGCCTCCCCTGGGTTGCAAGACAAAGATCGTGCTACGTGACCTCTTCGGGGTAAACACTTCCATCCCGAAGGCGAGCGTTATCTCCAGGGTGCACTCCGGGGAAAAACATATTTTCTCCCGAAAGCCCTAAATATCCGCAACATATCACCATCACAAAAACCAGTGAAAAACAGTTGCATTAAAAACCAAATCATATATCAACACAGGGTCTCAGCCCCAAGTCCCGATTTACTTTATCAATCCGAAAATCATCAATATCATCATGTCATCACATGGAAATACAAATCCAATCAAAATCACAATTCCATTGGGTCTCAAGCCCAAAATATCAATATTACGTAAATCCGTGCAACCGTAAACCCGAGTTGCCACGATCACGTAAATCCATGAAATCAATCACTGACTCATAATCCGAGTCCAAATATCATTTTCAACTTCCTGACTCATAACCCGAGTCAAAACATCATTTTCAATCCGGGCTTAGCCCAAAACATCATTTGCACGTTCCTCGTAAAACGTGCCCGAAAGACTGATTAAAATAATCACAAAAATCACGAGAATACCAAAAATCATCAAATTCACATGTAACTCCAAATCCGAGTCAAAATCATTATTTACTTGGGTTCTCACGCCCACAATATCATTTTTAATCAATTTCATAATCTCTCGAAAATCGTGCCAGAATATAATAATATAATAATCACAAAACCGAGAAATCACCGAATTGAAATACCAATCATGCCAAAGCATATCAAATCATATAATAAAGCATTTTAAATCATATATGCATGCATCACAGTTAGAAAACCAAAAGTCCACTCACACACACCGTCCCGATTGTTCAGCCTCGAGCTGTTCGTTTTCCTCCGAAGTCCCGGGAATATTCCAGCCTGTCAAACAAAGTGATTTAAGGTTACTAGGCTATCATACAATCCTTAAACAGGAATCCCCTAATTGTCGGAATTTTATAATATTATTTTAATATAAATTTAAACGTGTCGGGTACTCGGAACTACACTGAAACCATATCCGATTGACCCGAAACCAACGCGGATAGGTTCGTATCATCGAGAACATCAAGTCTCATGTTGAACACTTTGCCGGAATCCTCCCCACGCGCCGTCACGCGCCGCCGCAAGCGGCTGCGCGTGAAAGCCACGCGCCCAGCACAGTACAGCTACAGTGCATCGTTCTCGCCCGTTTGTCTGATAAACGGGTTGAAATACCCGCGATAGGATCCGATGCAATCTCAGCCAATTCGACCTCAAATCGATCCGTTCTTTCAACTGATCTCATCTACTCTAACCTCATTTTAGTTCTGTGAATTCAATTACCTCAGGTAAGGTCCAAATCTTCACGACTCACGATCGAAATTCGACGGGTCTCCTAATCGGGTTTCACGATTCCGTGCCTGATTTTTCAATTAATTCATATGGTTAGCTTCGTGAGAGTATAATGAACAATTTTCCATGATCAATTTCGATTGAGCTTACCTCTAAGTATCTGAACTCAAGGTCGATTTTTGGCAGCCATGGCAGCGTCTGTTCTTCCTCAATTCGACACGAATTCTTCTCGTTTTTGTTGCAAAGCTTTTAGTTTTGATCCCAGCAACCTAATGGAATCCTCAATTGCTCCTCTCCTGGCTCCCAAATCCGAATTCGATTTTCCCCCAATTTCCCAGAATTTTCGAAGCAAAATTCTCTCAGTTCTCTGAACCTCTCAAGTCCCTCTCTCTCAGTTATGCTACTTAGACGTTCAATTGCATAATGGCGACGAGTTTGGGGCTTATCACGGGCCAATTGGACATAATCATAGTCCAAGCCTAAATTTGGGGAAAAGTAGTCAAAAGGGGATATTATTGTGTTTCCCTTAAGACCCGGTTCTGTGTTTTAGGAAGTGAGAATCAGACAAAAGACAAGTCTGATCAAGGCCAAAAGTCCATTTTGCCCCTGGTTGGACAAATTACCATTTTGCCCCTAGCCTTCCGTGACCCGTAACGTTCGTAACCGAACTCCGTTTTCGACGTGCCGCCTGTCGTTGTACTCCGGGCATCGAGACCTACCTAACGGTCTTCGAATCGTGTGAAAATTAGTTGGCAAACAAAAAGTCAACATTTTCCCCCTTTCCGCCCAAATTACGAAAATGCCCTTGGGCTTCCGAACGTCATAACTTTTTCCCAGATTGTCGGAATTGGGCGTGCCACCTGTCTATGGACTCGTGACGTCCCGAACTACGTCACGGTCATCGGTCAACATCCGTTTGATTCACCAATCAACAAGTCAACAATTTGACTATACTATTCACAAGGGTAAAAACGTCATTTACTCATTATGTTACAAAATTACATTTTCTAAATGTCCGGGGCGTTACAACCTTCCCCCCTTAAGAAATTTCGTCCCCGAAATTTCAATGAAACAAATACGGGTACTGGTCTCGCATCTGTGTCTCAGGTTCCCACGTAGCTTCTTCCACGTTCTGATTCCTCCAAAGAACCTTCACTAAGGGAATCGTCTTTCGTCGGAGCACTTTGTCCTTTCGGTCCAAGATCTGTACAGGCTGTTCTTCAAAACTTAGGTCTTCTCTGAGTTCAACCGGCTGTTCCTCCAACACATGGGACTCATCATACACATATTTCCGTAGCATTGACACATGGAAAACATCATGGACCCTCGAAAGCTCAGAAGGTAATGCTAATCTGTAGGCAACTCGACCAATTCTCTCCACAATCTCATAAGGTCCAATGAAACGGGGGCTCAGTTTCCCGCGTCTGCCGAATCGCACAATACCTTTCCAAGGAGATAACTTCAAGAATACCCAATCTCCAGCTGCAAATTCCAGATCTCTGACTCGGTGGTCTGCATAACTCTTTTGTCTGTCTTGGGCTGTCTTGAGTCTGTCTCGGATGAGTTTAACCTTTTCCGTTGTTAAGTCTATCAATTCAGATTTAGACAATTTCCTTTCGCCCACCTCAGTCCAACACAAAGGGGTTCTGCACTGTCGTCCATATAAGGCTTCATAAGGAGCCATCCCGATACTTGCTTGGTAACTATTGTTGTAGGCGAATTCCATCAATGGTAGATGTGACTCCCAAGTACCCTGGAATTACAAGACACATGCCCTCATCATGTCCTCCAAGGTCTGAATAGTCCGTTCCGATTGCCCGTCGGTCTGAGGGTGGAATGCCGTGCTAAAATGCAATCTCGTCCCGAAAGCTTCCTGTAAGCTTTGCCAGAATCTGGATGTAAATCGGGGATCTCGATCAGATACAATAGAGACAGGAGTACCATGGAGTCGAATGATCTCGTCAATGAAGAGTCTGGCATACTGCGTCAACCGAAAGTCTTCCCTTACAGGTAGGAAATGAGCTGATTTGGTAAGCCTATCCACTATTACCCAGACTCCATCATGTCCTTTAGGCGTTCTAGGAAGTTTAAACACAAAATCCATGGTTATATGATCCCATTTCCATTCCGGTATCGGTAGGGGTTGCAGTGCTCCGTAGGGTCTTTGCCTTTCAGCCTTTACTTGTTGACATACCAAGCACTTACTCACAAACTCTGCAATCTCCCGTTTCATACCCGGCCACCAATAATGCTCTCGTAACGTACGGTACATTTTCGTCCCACCTGGATGCATTGCATACGCTGAACTATGGGCCTCGTCCAGAATCTCTTTCTTTAATGCTACATTTTTGGGCACACACAACCGTCCGTCCTTTACTAGGGCTCCATCCCTTCTAATTGCAACATCTTGTCGTTCCCCCGCATCAGCTTCAATTCGAAGGACACACAAGATAGGGTCTTCCAGTTGGGCTTCAATAACTCGACCAATCAGAATTGGTCGCACCTGGAAACTTGCTAGTAAGCCACCCTGGTTATCCAGTCCTAAAGCAACTCCAGTCCTACGTAGTTCCACCAACAAGGGTAAATGCACCATTCGTAGATGTGCCACAGTGTGAGCTGATTTCCGACTCAGTGCATCCGCTACCACATTAGCTTTTCCAGGATGGTACTCAATCGTGCAGTCGTAATCCTTAATTAGCTCCAACCATCGTCTCTGTCTCAAATTCAATTCCTTCTGTGTGAAAAAGTACTTCAAACTCTTATGATCCGTGAAAAGTCTACATGTCTCCCCATACAAGTAATGTCTCCAAATCTTCAGGGCATGTACCACCGCAGCTAATTCCAAATCATGAGTGGGATAGTTACGTTCATGCGGTTTCAGTTGTCGAGAGGAATATGCGATTACCTTTCCATGTTGCATTAACACACACCCTAATCCTTGTAAGGATGCATCACTGTACACTTCAAACTCTCCACTATCATCCGGAAGGGTTAAGATAGGAGCGGAGGTCAACCTTTTCTTCAATTCTTGGAAACTTTGCTCACAGTCTTCGCCCCAAACAAACTTGATTCCTTTCCTGGTTAGGCGGGTCATCGGAGCAGCAATCGCGGAGAAGCCTTCCACAAAACGTCTGTAATAACCGGCCAATCCCAAAAAGCTCCTTACTTCGGTTACTGTCTTTGGCTGCTCCCAGTTTGCTACCGCTTCTATCTTCTGGGGGTCAACACGAATCCCATCCGCGGAAATCACATGTCCCAGAAAACCAACACTCGTTAACCAAAATTGGCACTTACTCAGTTTGGCAAAGAGCTGGTTCCTCCTTAGCGTATCAAGCACAATCCTCAAATGTTCCTCATGCGCCCTCTTACTGCTTGAATACACTAGTATGTCATCAATGAACACAATAACAAATCGGTCAAGGTACTTCCGGAATACTCGGTTCATCAAATCCATGAATGCCGCAGGTGCATTAGTCAATCCAAATGGCATCACCAGAAATTCATAATGACCATACCGAGTTCGAAAAGCTGTTTTTGGAATGTCCTCCTCCCGAATCCTTAACTGGTGGTAACCAGAACGCAGATCAATCTTCGAAAAATACTTGGCTCCCCTTAATTGATCAAACAGATCATCAATCCGAGGCAAAGGATACTTATTCTTTATCGTGACTTTGTTAAGTTGCCTGTAATCCATACAGAGTCTCAAACT
The DNA here is from genome assembly GCA_032719365.1 of Prinsepia uniflora. Lineage (NCBI taxonomy): Eukaryota > Viridiplantae > Streptophyta > Magnoliopsida > Rosales > Rosaceae > Prinsepia > Prinsepia uniflora. The sequence goes on from CM064874.1 coordinate 5,153,905, forward strand.
TCCTTCCTTCTTTTTCACAAACAATACTGGGGCTCCCCATGGCGATACACTTGGTCGAATGAATCCCACATCCACAAGATCTTGCAACTGTACCTTCAATTCCCTTAACTCCGCTGGTGCCATCCGATAAGGTGTCAAGGATATAGGTCGTGTACCAGGAATTAGTTCGATAGTGAACTCAATCTCTCGAGAAGGGGGTAATCCTGGTAAATCCTCAGGAAATACATCTGGGAAGTCACACACTACTGGGATATCCTAGGCCTTGATTGGTGCATCCCGCACATCGACAACATAAGCTAGATAACCCTGACAGCCCTTCCTCAGAAATCTATCTGCCGAGAGGGCTGATATGACTCTAGGGGTTATCATCCTCCGATCTCCCTGAAATATCACCTCAGGTAATCCAGGGCTCCGAAGTATCACCCTCTTATGGAAACACTCGATAGAGGCATGATGGGTTGTCAGCCAATCCATCCCAAGGATAACATCAAAGTCACACAAGTCTAAGAGTATCAAGTCAACCACTAGATGCACGTCCCCTATCACAATAGGGTATCCTCGTATTACTTGGTTTACTACATACAACTCTCCAGTCGGTGTACCGACTCCCATCTCACATCCGATCGCAGAAATCTCTCTATCTGCCAACAGTGCATACTCCCGAGAAACAAAAGAGTGGGTAGCTCCCGGATCTATTAAAGTACGTGCATGATGACCGAAAATAGTAAGCATACCTGTCACCACCTCCGGGGCTGCTCGGGCCTCCTGTTGAGTCACTGCATAGACTCGAGCCTGTGGTCCCGAAGTCCGACCACGCCCTCGTGATCCACCAGATCCACCCCGAGTTCTGCCACCTCCTCTCCCACTTGCAGCATTTGAAGCCGAAGTCGTACTAGGGCCCCGCTCAGTAGAGCCCCATCCAGTGCCGCTACTACCAACCAATCGTGGACAGTCCCGTTTGAAGTGACCCGGCTCCCTACAGTAAAAGCAGACAAGAACATTGCCTCGGTCATTACTCTGTCGGTCAGTAGATCCCACTGATGCCTCTCTGAACTGTGCAGTCGCTGATGGTCGATACCCAAATGTCTGTGTTCCCCTACCTCCAAAACTCGGACGAGCGCCACGCGAAGACCCAGAGCCATAATTACCTCGCTTGGAGGACCTCTGGTTCGTAGATCCCTGGTACTGACGGTCCCGGCGTCGACCAGAGCCCGAAAACTGCTGTGGCACTGGCAAGGTCGCCTCAACTCGTGCAGCTGCATCAGACAACTCCCGCAGGGTGGCATAAGTTCCCACAGTCACAGCTCCTCGGATGTCATTCCTCAGTCCTTGCTCGAACCTTCGGCACTTGTCCTCCTCGTTAGATACATAAAGAGGAGCAAAACTGGACAGGTTCAGGAATTTCAGTTCATAGTCTGCCACTGACATGTCCCCCTGATGTAGTTGTAGGAATTCAACCTCCCTGGCATTACGAAAGGAGCGAGGATAGAACTGATCCAGGAAACGATGACGGAAGTCCTCCCAACTCAGAGTACGGGCATCCATCCCTGTTAGTTGCAATCCGCGCCACCAACGGTAAGCTTGGCTGCTCAGCATAAATGTGGCCAGTGGAACCATATCTCCTGGTGGACATTGCATAATCTCGAAGATCCGCTCAAATTGAGTGATCCACTCAAAAGCCTCTTCTGGATCAGTCAGGCCAGTGAATGCAATGGCCCCTAAACGTTGAGCTCTCTCAATGTCCGGACCTCCAAAATCATCGCCAGACTGGGTACGGGGCTCGCGTCTCGGAGGCATATTGTGATGTTCTGTAAGAGAAACATATCAATATCACAATTCGTGTATACTAATGTGTAAGACTCAGACCGTGACCTAATGCTCTGATACCAATTTGACAAGACCCATCCCGATTATCCCTCGATAGTCGTGATGAATCCTGCTCCCGTCTGACAATAACTAAAAATTTCCAAAAGTAACCAAACTTATATACATACCGCACACAACAAATCCCGAAAACATTGTCAGACAAGGGATAGTTAAGTTTTACAGACCAATGACGTCACAAGTTTGACTAGTCAAGGACAATACAGAGCATAGGTATCATTACAGATAGGGGTCAAATTCCTACTCTGTAAAATGTCTGAGTGCGCAACGGTCTATTTATTCTTTTGCCTCGCTTGCCTCGTTTTTAGCCCTCGTACCTGTACACTGGCCTGGAGGGTGCATAAAACAATAAAGGTGTGAGTGGACAAAAATGACCTCTTATAAAAACATTTGCCAAAATACAATTCTTACCCTCCAGTTTTCACAAACATGCATGCATATCATAAAACACGAGTTATAATGGGAAATCAATTAAAGTGGATCAATCAAAACAATTTCCACAAAACCACGGGACTTATTTCCATATCTTGTTGCTTAGAGTCACGTTTTATCCCTGCAACGCGTGCATATCAATAGGCTCAAGGACCGCTCAAAATCCGAGCATCCGCCGCTGTGAACACATCACTAGCCGGCAATCCAGATCTAGTGAACACATCACTTACCGATCCATATAATCCAGCACATCTGATCTGAGTCAAGCCTCCCCTGGGTTGCAAGACAAAGATCGTGCTACGTGACCTCTTCGGGGTAAACACTTCCATCCCGAAGGCGAGCGTTATCTCCAGGGTGCACTCCGGGGAAAAACATATTTTCTCCCGAAAGCCCTAAATATCCGCAACATATCACCATCACAAAAACCAGTGAAAAACAGTTGCATTAAAAACCAAATCATATATCAACACAGGGTCTCAGCCCCAAGTCCCGATTTACTTTATCAATCCGAAAATCATCAATATCATCATGTCATCACATGGAAATACAAATCCAATCAAAATCACAATTCCATTGGGTCTCAAGCCCAAAATATCAATATTACGTAAATCCGTGCAACCGTAAACCCGAGTTGCCACGATCACGTAAATCCATGAAATCAATCACTGACTCATAATCCGAGTCCAAATATCATTTTCAACTTCCTGACTCATAACCCGAGTCAAAACATCATTTTCAATCCGGGCTTAGCCCAAAACATCATTTGCACGTTCCTCGTAAAACGTGCCCGAAAGACTGATTAAAATAATCACAAAAATCACGAGAATACCAAAAATCATCAAATTCACATGTAACTCCAAATCCGAGTCAAAATCATTATTTACTTGGGTTCTCACGCCCACAATATCATTTTTAATCAATTTCATAATCTCTCGAAAATCGTGCCAGAATATAATAATATAATAATCACAAAACCGAGAAATCACCGAATTGAAATACCAATCATGCCAAAGCATATCAAATCATATAATAAAGCATTTTAAATCATATATGCATGCATCACAGTTAGAAAACCAAAAGTCCACTCACACACACCGTCCCGATTGTTCAGCCTCGAGCTGTTCGTTTTCCTCCGAAGTCCCGGGAATATTCCAGCCTGTCAAACAAAGTGATTTAAGGTTACTAGGCTATCATACAATCCTTAAACAGGAATCCCCTAATTGTCGGAATTTTATAATATTATTTTAATATAAATTTAAACGTGTCGGGTACTCGGAACTACACTGAAACCATATCCGATTGACCCGAAACCAACGCGGATAGGTTCGTATCATCGAGAACATCAAGTCTCATGTTGAACACTTTGCCGGAATCCTCCCCACGCGCCGTCACGCGCCGCCGCAAGCGGCTGCGCGTGAAAGCCACGCGCCCAGCACAGTACAGCTACAGTGCATCGTTCTCGCCCGTTTGTCTGATAAACGGGTTGAAATACCCGCGATAGGATCCGATGCAATCTCAGCCAATTCGACCTCAAATCGATCCGTTCTTTCAACTGATCTCATCTACTCTAACCTCATTTTAGTTCTGTGAATTCAATTACCTCAGGTAAGGTCCAAATCTTCACGACTCACGATCGAAATTCGACGGGTCTCCTAATCGGGTTTCACGATTCCGTGCCTGATTTTTCAATTAATTCATATGGTTAGCTTCGTGAGAGTATAATGAACAATTTTCCATGATCAATTTCGATTGAGCTTACCTCTAAGTATCTGAACTCAAGGTCGATTTTTGGCAGCCATGGCAGCGTCTGTTCTTCCTCAATTCGACACGAATTCTTCTCGTTTTTGTTGCAAAGCTTTTAGTTTTGATCCCAGCAACCTAATGGAATCCTCAATTGCTCCTCTCCTGGCTCCCAAATCCGAATTCGATTTTCCCCCAATTTCCCAGAATTTTCGAAGCAAAATTCTCTCAGTTCTCTGAACCTCTCAAGTCCCTCTCTCTCAGTTATGCTACTTAGACGTTCAATTGCATAATGGCGACGAGTTTGGGGCTTATCACGGGCCAATTGGACATAATCATAGTCCAAGCCTAAATTTGGGGAAAAGTAGTCAAAAGGGGATATTATTGTGTTTCCCTTAAGACCCGGTTCTGTGTTTTAGGAAGTGAGAATCAGACAAAAGACAAGTCTGATCAAGGCCAAAAGTCCATTTTGCCCCTGGTTGGACAAATTACCATTTTGCCCCTAGCCTTCCGTGACCCGTAACGTTCGTAACCGAACTCCGTTTTCGACGTGCCGCCTGTCGTTGTACTCCGGGCATCGAGACCTACCTAACGGTCTTCGAATCGTGTGAAAATTAGTTGGCAAACAAAAAGTCAACATTTTCCCCCTTTCCGCCCAAATTACGAAAATGCCCTTGGGCTTCCGAACGTCATAACTTTTTCCCAGATTGTCGGAATTGGGCGTGCCACCTGTCTATGGACTCGTGACGTCCCGAACTACGTCACGGTCATCGGTCAACATCCGTTTGATTCACCAATCAACAAGTCAACAATTTGACTATACTATTCACAAGGGTAAAAACGTCATTTACTCATTATGTTACAAAATTACATTTTCTAAATGTCCGGGGCGTTACAAACACGTCCACCAAGGTTCTCCTAATTCCCTACAAAATTCCCCTGGTTCTAAACGTAACGAACCGAGACCCTAAACCTTCGATCCCGCAGAACTAACTCGAATCGACGTTCGGTTAACCCGAAACCTATCCCAAAAGATTCGTTATAACATCTAGACCAAAAACCTAGTTGGAAGTTTCCCCAGAAACCACCACACGCGCCTCCACGCGCCGCCCAAAGTGGCTGCGCGTGGGCCTCACGCGCTTGCACACAGTCACTGTTCATCTCCTTCCACTCGACAGTCACTGTTCTGGACCGGCGTGGTCGGTTCTCCGCCGTCCCTCCATCATTTTTGTCCCTCTTTCCACCATTCTCTTCGTCCTCAACCCAGCAATCGATTCCCCTCAACCAAACATGACAACACGACCTACAACTCACCTCCCCAACTCGAAACAGAAACCACCCGTAAGCCCATGTTTCTCAATCCAGCCACTCGTACAATCCCCCATCACGGCGTCGACATCTACAGGTTCCTAAAGACCTAATGAATCGATTAGAACTTACCAGACACCTCGACTCAACCCTTATCTTCACTACTAACCGTTTGAAATTAACGGAAAAACAGAGCATCGAAAAGGATCGAAGAAATTACCTGCGCTCAGGCCGCCGCCGTGAGCTCCGCCGTGCCTACGTGACTCCTCTAGTCCTCCTCCGTCCTCTGGACACCACCACCAGCCTCGATTGATCAAGCACGGCAGCACCACCACCAAACTCCCTCTCTGTTTTCCTGAGAACTCACCCCTCACACTCTCAAGTTTTCCTCACGAAACTCTCACTCAAACTCACTCATCAGTTCTCACTTAATCTCTACTCTCACTCACCAGATCATACCACCTCACACCTCCCTTCACTTGATCGATTTTTCCTCCCAACTCTGTCTCTGTTTTCTTTCTTCGAACAAACACGATGCACACACCCGTTTAAAATCACACCGTGCAAACTTGTAGAAGCCACTAGAGCAACCCCACGTGTCATCATCCCATGTCCCAAACTCAAAAATATCCAATTGCACCTGTACACTTGTCCCAATCTGTTTTGCACAAATCCCAACGTGCAAAAAGACTAAAATGCCCCTACTTGTACAAATTACCATTTTGCCCTTCGCCGTTCTAGACCCGTATCTCACTCGTCCTACGTCCGATGAAAGCATGTCACCTGTCGTTGAACTCAGGACGACGAATTCTACCTAACGGTCCTCTGTCTACGTGTAAAAACTCTGTCGTGCTAAAAGTCAACTGTTGCCCCTTCGTTTACTCAAATTACGGTAATGCCCTCAACCTTCTGAACATCATAACTTCCTCCTTGGATGTCGGAATCAGGCGTGCCACCTGGCTACAAATTCGTGACGTCCCGAACTACATCACGGTCACCGGTCAATGTCCAATTGACCGTCCGAACTAAAAGTCAACATTTTTGCCCAGTCTAGGGGCAAAATCGTCATTCTACGACAACAATCCAAAAGTACCAAACTAACCACTGATTAACTTGCTAATCCGTCACTAATCACTTCGCTAATTCGGACTCCCGGGACGGGTCGTTACAAATATAATTGTAGAACAGGCAGATTGAACATTTTTCGTTTCCTCTTTTGTCCCGCTAATAATTGAGATTTTAGATTGAGGTCAAGAAAAAAAAAACATTTTTAGGAAAAGCAAATAAAAAGATAAGATCAATTAGGTACGGATATGATAATGATTCAAACATGTACTGATTATCCGATAAGTACAAACATTGCCCAGAAAATCAAAGTTTCTTGTCCATTTTGTATATTCTTAGATTTCTGATTTCGTATATAAATTCGTTCAAGAAAATTAAAGTTTCCTGCCTATTTATTATATTCTTAGATTTCCGATTTCGTATATAAATTCGTTCAAGTACATCAAATTAACAATCACACCATAAATGAGTAGTTATAAACAAATTTCTCGAGGATTTTACAAACGATTCCTTCCTACTCCTCCCGCAATTGAATTTACTTCTTCTCATGGCAAGGTAAGTGCCTTAATATCTTTTGCAAAATTAATCTTCGATTTTTCCTAGGAATGCATTCTCTTACTAAATCATGCAAGCAATTTTATAAGCCAAATTGTTTTTTTTTTTTTTGTAATCTGGTATAGCACATTGGTGTTAGAGTTTATGTCGGTTGGAGGGTGTTTGTAGAGAATGAGTAAGTGTTAAGTTGTCTTTTAAGAATTCTTTTTTCGAGTTAAAAATATATTATACTAGGCTTATACTTGAGATTGTGAGAATCAATAGTGTATTTGCTCATAATAATATTGAGGGGAGTTAAAGATATATTATATTAGGCTTATACTTGGGATTGTAAGAATTAACAGTGTATTGACTCATAACAATATTGAGGGATGGTGCGGCTACATTACGAGTCAATTTACTCATATATTTTAGAATTTTCACGTATAATAGAAAAGAAATATTACTCTATTGTTAATTAGATTTGGTATCCAAGTCTAGGAAAACAAATTTCCAATCTTCAATATCAATTTACTTAAAAAAAGAAGTCAAAAAAGAAAAAAAAAGTTTTGGCACAAGCCACCAAAACAGGAAATTGCAGCACAAGTTACCAAAAATCCAAGAAAGAAATTTTAGCACACGTCACCAAAACAAGAAAGGAATTTCAGCATAAGTAACGATTCCCAAGTTTGCATCCCCTTTTTTCAACCCCAAAAAAAAAAACAAAAAAACAAAAAAACAAAAAAACGTTTGCATCCCCTTGCAACAAAATGACAATTCTATCTTGGCGTTTATAATTTTGGACCCACCTGGACTAAAAACCTCCGCTTTTTAAAACAGTTAATTACGCGGGTTCCTTCCTAATCGGCCAAACAAAAGAATTTTCCAATCAAAAACCCTAGGCACACAGAAACCCATTTGACTCTCCGAGTTGGACTTCTCAGTTTTCTCAACTCATACCAAACCATGCTTTATTTTTCATTTTGGGTTTTCTCGATCCAAATTTTTGAGAAAATAAAAATAAAAATTGAAAATGGCGATGGCTGGGCTGTACAGACGAATCCTCCCTTCTCCTCCCGCTGTCGAATTTGCTTCCTTTCAGGGAAAGGTACAACCTTTAGTTTGCTTCCTCACTCTTGACCTTAACTTAAATTTTATAGACCCCAATTTCATTTATCTTTATTTTTTCAGAAAAAAAGACATGTTTTTTATTGTGATTATTTTGCCTTAGTATTGAAGCATGCAACTTTGTTCTGTAACATTCGTTTAATCCATAGTGGTTATCTTTTGTTTGTAAATTTCAATTTTTTGGAGCACTCTTGTAAGATTTTGGTCGAAGGTGTAATTGAATAGACTGTTTCATATTTACAGTGGATGTAATGTCAGTGGTAGAGTGATAGAAATGGAAATATTTAGCTAAGCAACATTTGATAAGAATTTTAGTTCAATATATGTTTAATCCAACAATAGCGTGTGTGCCGGTTTTTGGGAATGTAGCAGGTTATTTGCTAAGTCACATTATGTAGTTCTTGCTTTTGTGTTTTGATTTTGTATAAGTGAGTAATTTTTCTCCTTGTGATGAGTTGCTGTTCAAAATCTAACTTCGATGGTTTTTGAATTTCAGAAACTTTTTCTGGAAGCCATTCAGAATGGGACTATGGAAAACTTCTATAGGTTAATTTCTTATTTTCAGACACAGTCAGAGCCTGCATATTGTGGATTGGCGAGCCTCTCCATGGTCTTGAATTCCCTTTCTATTGATCCTGGCAGGAAATGGAAAGGTAAGATTTTAGCTCTATCATCTAATAGGTTTGAAGGCATCATTTTATTGTTTGAGCTTGTAAATGTTATCTTAAAATTCATCAACAGGTCAAATTTTAATTTTGATTCTCTATATCTTTTGGCTACTTTGTTAATCACATCCAATTATATTACTTCTGTAAGTTTTATTTGAAAACTAGGAGTAGGACTACATGGATCTTCGAAATTTTCTAGGTTGATATAATATTATTGGAAATACTCAAACCGTCTTGACTGTTTTAAGCAGTCATTGCCTAGTTGGTTGAGGATTTAATGTTGCTATTCAATTGATATGCTATCATCAACCTTTGTTTAAAATGATGGCGTAGCTTTGACATTTAAGACTTTGTTTTTGGGTAGCTCCTAATTCCGATACCATTAGTATTTTAGGATGATTTTCATTGATGTTCTTTAGATTGTATAGTTGGTTGTCTTTTTTTATCGACTCCATCCTAGTTTTCAAATGCCTTGTATGCAGTAAATGTATTATACACTTCAACTTTCCCACAGGACCGTGGAGATGGTTTGATGAATCTATGTTAGACTGCTGCGAGTCGTTGGAGACAGTTAAAGCTAGAGGCATCTCATTTGGGAAGCTTGTATGTTTGGCTCACTGTGCTGGAGCAAAAGTTGAAGCCTTCCGTACAAACCATAGCACTATTGATCAGTTTCGTAAATTTGTCATTCAATGTTCTAGTTCTGATGATTATCATTTGATCTCGTCATATGATAGATCAGTTCTTAAACAGGTGATTGCTGAAGCGGAGCCTTTAATCAACTTATCTTGAGTTAGCTTAGCTGTAGCTGTGGATACTTAAGGATTGTGCTTTAGGTGGTCTTGTGTCACACTTACAATATTTTAATTAATGATCGGCTATTGATTTGTAAGTCAATTTTTACTGCAGACGGGTACCGGTCATTTTTCACCTATTGGTGGCTATCATGCTGCAAGTGACATGGCTCTTATTTTAGATGTAGCACGTTTTAAATATCCACCTCATTGGGTTCCTCTCAAAATCCTTTGGGACGCCATGGAAAATATTGATGGATCTACTGGACAACGCAGAGGGTAGGCTTTTCATGTGTACTAGTGAATATTAACTAATGGTGATGATACCGGACCTATATGTTGGAATCACTTTCTGTATGTATTTTCTAAACTATGAGATTCATTGAATGCCAATCTGACGTATTAAGTTCGGTTTTCTTCCCAGGTTCTTGCGTATATCTAGGCCTCACAGGGAGCCAGGACAACTTTATACCCTGGTATGGCTGAATTTGAAATTTCTTGACTTATAAATCCAACTCCCCCTCATGCTAGTACACAGGTCATTGTGGGGGTCTGAATACCCATCTTGTTTTCCCTTTGTGTGGCTTTTAGTTTGTTTACATATTTTTCCCGTCTTAGCAATCTACTACATTGAAGGATGAATTCCACCTACTATATGTTGCATTTTTTTTTGGTAAGTTAAAAGAGATAAGCATATATGAGAAGCAAGGTTGATGCTTTTAGTTCCAAAAATTACCCAAAGATGTGTTTGTGGATATAACCATCTATTTTTCCCTGGTGCTTCTTGCAGAGCTGTAAACATGAGAGTTGGGTTGGTGTCGCGAAATACTTAATGGATGATGTTCCACTTCTCTTGAAGTCAATGGACATGAAAGATATTCAGGAAGTTCTCTCTGTTGTTGCCATGTCTCTCCCATCCAATTTTGGGCAATTCATCAAGTGGGTTGCAGAGGTTAGGAGACGAGAAGATGGTGACCAGAGCTTAAGCCCAGAGGAAAAAGCTAGAGTTGCTCTCAAGGTGATCTAGTCATCTAGACCTTCACATTTACTTATTATCCCTTTTATGCAACGCATCATCCCTCTTTTTTACCTTTACGAACCCCCATGCTATTTTCCAGTTTATCGCCTTCAAAATCTTAATGCCCAAGTTTTATTTGCAGGAGGAGGTACTGAGACAGGTGCAGGACACTGGCCTTTTTAAATACGTGGCGGAATTAATGTCTTCTGCAAATTCATGCTGCGGACACCTAATTTCCAGTCATGAAGGAAATTTATCCAACATTGCCGCGAGTGTTTGCTGCCAAGGGGCACAAATATTGTCCTGGAAGCCTGTTGGGTCAGATGTCTATTGCTATCGGGAAACATGTGTGAAATGCTTGAAGGCGAATGGTGACAAGCCAGTCACCGTGGTGAGTGGGATGGTGGTAAATGGTCAAACTGAGGAGGCGATGGACATGCTCGTGCCTTCGTCCCAAAAGAAGTGGGGCTGTTCTTGTGCAGGAGGCTCAGTAAATTACATCGGTATGCATCCAGCTAGCAATGACGTTCTAACAGCACTTCTACTAGCCTTGCCTGCGGAGACTTGGTCTGGAATCAAAGACGTGAAGCTTTTGAAACAAATAAACAACCTTGTTTCCACTGAAAATCTTCCTATTTTGCTTCAAGAAGAGGTAACTTTCAAGTCTTCAGTATTTTTATCTTTATCGCAAATGCTCTCTTCGATGCTGGTTTTTTCAGTTGATCATCTCGTTTATCTGACAATTACTGGCTTGGCACAGGTTCTGCACCTCCGACGTCAGCTCCACCTTCTCAAGAGATGCCAGGAAGATAGGGTAGATGAAGATCTTGGCGCTCCTTTCACATAGAACTCTTCGATTTTCCTCGGATTTGAAGTGTACCAATTGATTTGTTAGGGATAGAGAGGCATTGAAGAATAGGCGATACATAGGGCAGAGTTGAATAATTCATGTTCTTACTATCATGGTTCCGGTCCTATCAATTCATGTTCTTACTATCATGGTTCCGGTCCTATCAATTCATGTTCGCACTTTGTTTGGATTAGAAATTGATGATCTCTTGTTTTGGTTGAATTAAATCGATCCCACGCCGGTTTCCGGTCACTATTTGCGGAGTTTTCTTCTAATACAAGGATATGCGAAGGGATTTATGTACATTGGCTATCAATTTCCAATCTCACGAGACTCTGAATCGGAAATCCACCCCTCATACACGCTACACTATTTTTCTCGCTGTCATGCTTTGGCGCACTAAAGATTGGATCGAAAGTGAATATAATATCTGTCTGTAACGAAAGTAGATATTAAAGTGAATATAAAATTTGTTTATTCTACATGTATAATTCTCTTTTCACCAATATTTTTATTTTTTTTTTGAAGAAAAAAGAGGAGGAAGGAAAAAACCTTTTCTTTAATTTTTCATAATTTTTGTTTTATTTTGATTTATGTTTTTATGAATATTAAAAAACCAAAAACAATATCAAGTCGGACCAAAAACTCGATTTTGCTCACAATGCACTATGAATTCTTATTTTTGTTTTAAAATGCACCATAAACTCGATTTTGTGCTAAAATGCTCCATAAAACACCATTTTCGTCTCACGTTAGCTCTTTTCATCTATTTTTATAAATCTCTGTTAAATGAAGGGGCAAACTTGTCACTTTACTTTCTTTCTTGTTATTTCCTCCCTTAATTTTTTTTGTTCTTCCTTCCTCTTCCTCATCATCTTCATCTACTTTCTTTTGATTTGTCTTTGTCATTGGAATTTTTTGTTTAAGTTTGACCGGTACTGTCAGATTTGCGAATTTTGTCGAGTATAGAATCTGATTTTTTGGTACCACTGATTTATCGAACCTTGAACGCATCTGCACCCACACAACACAACCAATTAGAGCCAATAAGAAAGATAAAAGCTTAGGCTCCAAATGGTTAATGACTTTCTTAGTGGGCAATCATCCCCTGACAGTTTACAATCAGGGCAACAACCATCAAATGTCATCCTACAAATCTCAGATGTTTCATCCTGGGCATCGAATGTCCATGATGCAATAGCATGACCTGTCAAACTTAAACAAAAAATTCCAATGGCGAAGACAAATCTGGAGAAAGAAGAAAGTAGATGAAGTGATGAAAAAGGAGGAAAAGGAAGGAAGAACGAACAATTTAAGGGACAAAATAACAAGAAAGAAAGTTAAGTGACAAATTTGCATTTTCATTTAACAGAAATTTATGAAAATAGACGAAAAAAATTAACGTGAAAAGAAAATGAAATTTCTGGGGTATTCAGGCACTAAAATGAATTTAGGTTTATTATACAAAGTGTACTAGAAATACACCACGAAATCTCAAAATGCACCAGAAACGGAAATTTAACTCCGTGTGCTGCGGGAACAGTAGTACCGTTAATACCGTTACACCATCCGTCCATCGCCGTTATTAACACCGTAAAAACTAATAATGTGATAATCATATTACAAATTTTTAAGAATAATTTAAATATTTGATATCTTTTATTAAATTTTATATTAATTTCTGGTCGATGGTAAAAATTCAGAGTAAATCTTAAGTAAAAAGCCTAATAAGTACAAGGCATGGATGATCCAACCGGCTGAAAGCATTGGGGCGACCAATACCATAACGATTGTGTGCTATTGGAGCGACTAATATCATAACGACGCCGTTTTGATCAATAAAACACAAAAATTACCTAGGTTTCTTAGTTTTTAAGAATTCAAAATATTAAAAATGCGAAAAAGGCAGTGGTCGTTAGGTTCCTGCCCGCCAGTCGCCACACAGAAAAAAGAGTACATAACGGCCAACCATTTCCAAACACAAATGAGAAAAGTGAGAATTTTTATTGCTGAATTTCTAAGCTGAACTGAAGCTTGAAAGTTGATTCACCAAGAAAAAAAAAATAAAAAGACTTCAACGTCAAAGTAAAACTAAAAGCCCCTTTGCTGTCACTCTCTCCTTCTCTTTTGGATTTTTAATCCGACCTAAGGAGAATGGCAGTCGCCGGTCTCTACCGTCGAGAGCTTCCTTCTCCTCCTGCAATTGAATTTGCTTCACAAGAAGGCAAGGTACAATTTCAAAAACACCTTTCTTTCTATTTGAAGAATAGAATTGAATTGAATGAAGATTTATTGTGTACATTTGAGTCCTGACTGAGGGGTTTTGGTTTGGTGGGCTGCCAATTTGAATTTTATATCTTGCAATTTGCAGAAGCTCTTTGCCGAAGCATTGGGAAATGGAACCATGGAAGGGTTTTTCAAGCTCATCTCTTACTACCAAACGCAGTCCGAGCCTGCGTATTGTGGGCTGGCCACCCTCGCCGTCGTCCTCAACGCCCTCGCCATCGATCCCGGACGCAAATGGAAAGGTGATTCAGTTTCTGAAATTTCCTAATTTCCTTTCATTTTTGAGCTAAATTTGAAATTGCGTTTTGCTCAATTTCTGATACCAATGAGGCCCTTTGATACTGAAGGATATATACTTGTTTATTTGCATGATGCCTGTGACATTTTGTGAGCTTAGGCCCATGGAGATGGTTTGATGACTCGATGCTCGATTGCTGCGAGCCTTTGGCAAAAATCAAAGCTGAAGGCATCACGTTTGGGAAAGTTGCGTGCTTGGCGCATTGCAATGGAGCTGAAGTCAAGGCCTTTCGAACCCATGAAAGTTCAGTTGATGATTTTCGTAAACGTGTCATTTCGTGTACTTCTTCCGAGGATTGTCATGTTATCACATCATACCACAGAGCTGCATTTAGCCAGGTTTTATAAGGCTTTTCTTTCTGCCACAGATTATATCAATATTGGAGGTTTAATTTCTTTGCATATCTAACAATTTAAGCTAGATTTATCTGATTCCATTGAGTTCTTGTTGTGACCATTCTAGTGACATTTTGGCATTTTACTATATATGGTTACAGACTGGAAGCGGTCATTTTTCACCAATTGGGGGATATCATGCTGGAAGAGATATGGTTCTAATTTTGGATGTTGCTCGGTTTAAATATCCTCCTCATTGGGTTCCCCTTTCACTTCTTTGGGAGGGAATGGATACCGTTGATCGAGCAACTGGACACCGTCGGGGGTATGCCCTTCTTTTTTAAATTTCCATATATTAAAATACAAGATGAACTAGGTTCAGTAGCCAGATAGGCTTTCTATTTTGACTATTTCCCTTCAAAACTGTTTACATTATTGAATTTGGTTCTTTCAGATACATGATTATTTCAAGACTCAACCGAAGTCCATCTATTCTTTACACTGTGGTAAGCTATTGTTGTCCCATCTGGTTTATGTAACCAAGTTCTTGTGCTAGTTCATTACGCTTGTCTCTTAATGGAAGAACTTAGATATAACTAAATTTGGATGAAATTCATACGCTTGAGCGAAATTTACTGTGGGAATTGAACAATTGTAGGACTTTGACATGAAAGCCCTCCCTTTTACTACATTCATGCATCTTAATTGTGCTCTGTACTTCTGGTTTCTTATTATTTGAACTTGGACCAACAATTGATATTTAAATTTAAATTGAGATGCTTAAATTAGACACTCAAAGGTAAAAGTAAAATTCACACTAGTTGGTGCTATATACATATAGCAAGTCCTTACATTCTCTTGACAGATTTTTGTTTATCCTTCGTGGTTGCACAATTTTGTCTACTACTTTCTATTTTGACATACCATAAAACGTCTAGATCTTGATGTAAATCTGAACTACCCCCAGAGTTGCAGGCATGAAGGTTGGAATAGTATTGCGATGTACTTAACAGAAGATGTTCCTCTCCTGTTGAAGTCAGAAGATGTAGAAGATGTTGAGAATGTCATCTCTGTTGTTTTCAAATCACCACCTGCTGACTTGAGAGAATTCATTAAATGGGTTGCTGAAGTTCGGAGACAAGAGGATGGTAATCTGATTTTGGACAAAGAGGAAAAAGGAAGGCTAGCCATCAAGGTTTATCCCTATCCATGTTTTCTTGTATTCATTCTGTATCCTGCTTTTACCTTGCTCTCCTTAGAGAGGGTAAATTCTGAACTAACTTTTTTATGCTTCTGTTCCTTCCTTCTGTTTTTTCTTCATACACTTGAGGGGCTCTTTTGTTGGGGAAGATTGGAGTGGATTGGAGAACTCATCAAATTCATGATATTTTGAAGTTAGAAGTGAAGTGCTTACGATGTAAGGGGGTTAGAGGGGATTGAACATGGAAGGAAACTTATCGAATCCAATCCCCTGAAAATGGTGCGATTAGAAGAGGTAAGTTTTTATCTATGTCTAATCAATTCTAATCCCCTCAAATTCCTTGAACTTCATGAATTATCCAATCCAATCCAACACTACTCACCAAACAATCCTGATAATGGAAATTAATATATAGATGGGAGTTTCTGATTTTGAGGTTCTAAAAATTTGGTATTTCAGGAAGAGGTGTTAAAACAGGTAAGAGAAACAGAACTCTTCAAACATGTTACCAATTGGTTGGCCTCTGAAAAATCACAGTGTAAGGGCGTATCATTCGGTGGTAAAGATACATTGCCTGAAATTGCTGCAAATGTTTGTTGCCAAGGAGCCAAAATCTTGTGTGGGGAAGTCAGCGCTTTAGAGGGAACTTGTTGCACAAAAACCGACGTGAAACTCTTAAATTGCAACGGTGAGAAGCCTGCAACAGTGGTGTTGGGGACTGTAAGAACCAATGGCACTGACCAATCAGTCAATATGTTAGTCCCCTCATGTCAAACAGATCCAAGCAGCCTGTGTTCTTTTTTTCAAGGTAGCTGCATTGGGATGCATCCATCAACTGGCGACGTTCTAACAGTTCTTCTTTTGGCTCTGCCTGAACAGACATGGTCTGGCCTCAAAGAAGAGAAGCTACGGGCAAAAATTAATAGTCTCGTGTCAACTGATTCTCTACCCACTCTACTTCAAGGGGAGGTACATTCTATTTCTTTGGAGCCTGGACTCTTTACCACATCTCTAATTTTTCTCCATTGCTTGATTACTTTAGAATCCAAGACCTAATTTTCCCAACCCGTCCTCCTGGGACTCCTTTATGATGCTTATTTTAGTGCAATCTACATTTTACACGCGAGGTCATTTTTAAAATGGTACATGTTCTATTTTCTAAAATTACGCCTTAACGTCGTAAAATCACATCAATTTACTCACTTTGTTAAATTTGTGATGAGGCAATTAAGGGACCCACTTTTAGCAAATATGTGGTTTCGATTTTAGCTTTTATTTTTTATTTTTAATAAAATTATTCTTTTTTTGAGTAAAAAGATAAGTAAATTCACAAAAATAAAGCATTTAAAGACATTTTTGTTGACAAGTTGGCATAAGAGTAGTCCCTATATGTGCCACATCATTAATATAACAAACAACCAAACATTTAAAATGATTCAAACCTTGTGTGCCATTTTGAAAATGACGGGTAGGGTGTAAAATGTAGCATGCATAGAAACACACACCTCATCTTTAGTAACTCATGGATTGAATGCCGGTGGCAGGTTTTGTACTTGCGACGGCAAATCCACTTCCTCATGACTGATAATGGAGCAGCTTCTCTTTCATAATAATACATATTTTCTTCTTCAGCTATAGCTTAAGTTTGCAAAGCATAAACACCAAGACAAACAAAAAACAAAAAACAAAACTAAAGGCGACAAATAATTCTTGCCGAAGACTTGGTGAAATTCACATTTTCATTGATCATGTAATTTTGTACTACAAAAGATTATGACTTTGATTCTAGTCAGTAGATGTACGTATAAGTTGAATTTGGTTTCAACTTGATTTCGAGAATCTTAAATCTACATACTCTTATTCGCTCTCCGGCTCAGTTTCTCGTTCTTCGAAATATGAGTGTTTCACTCGAAATTCGTTTAAATTGACCTGTGTTTGTTGGAAATTTAATGGTCCAGTTTGGATTTGGATTTCTTCACGGACTTAACTTCTCTGCTGGTATTCACGGATTTACTTCCATGAAGATTGGTCCCTAGCCTGGTAGGCAGGTACCTTGACGAGCAGTTTAAAGCTATCCACTCTGGGATTCAATATTTCTCCAGGACCAAAAAAAATTGCATGAACAATAAATCAGCTGGGACTTTCCAGCTTGCATGCTGCAGCCAGGGAGCGGTTCTTCGTCTAGATCCAGTACTTTGCTCTTGAAAAACTAGGGTTCACTGCTTCCCGGGGGCACCGGTCTTGAATGGGATCCTGGCCTTCAGATACTTGATGGTATCAAGTATCTGAACTCTTTAGTGTGAATAAGGTGACATCGTTTTTGAATTTTGACAGTGTTTTTACCAATATTTCCCTGTTTGTTTCTGAGCCATGCTTATTACCAAAAGGTTCTGCACTTCACCACTGTCACTCCAATCAGAGACTCGAGGAGAAGTGCCGAGACGGTTTTGCTTCTTAACCTCGCTAGGTCAAAATCAGGTCGAAGATCTCCATGGTAGGGAAGGTAAAAGCTACATTGACTCATCTATTCATGTTTAGTACAACCGAGCACAATAATCTTCTGTCACGGTCTTCAACTGAAATTTTCGGATGGATCGTTAATAAAGATGTGATGTGACCATGTCAGAGGTTAGGGCGCCCAACACTTATATAGTTAATTGCAAGATACCATGTTTTCCTAACATTAGCAATGATCATGATATTTAACCTTGCTTCTGAATTCAACGTCCTTTTCAAACTCTAGTCATCAAGAAGATACGAGTATTATGTATGTACATAATACCGACCATGTGATCTTGTCGGGATGTGAGGATAAGAGTCCCACATCGGAAAAGAGGAAATAGAATGTGTGCCTTATATAGCCTTTGGCAACTCCCCCTATCACCAATTGGTTTTAGGGCCGAATTCCCGAGTCTATATAATGGTCGGAATCCCGATCTCTAACAATCTGGTATCAGAGCCCCCACTGGGCCTGAGCCTGTCGCTGCTGGAGAGACGCTGACAACAGCACAGAGGAGGACGTTGGATGAGATAAAGCTGAAAGATTTAAAAGTGAAGAATTACCTCTTCCAGGCGATTGATCGCACGATTTTGGAGACTATTCTTCAAAAAGAGACTGCCTATGGAGAAGCTCCAAGCACTAAGAAGGGAGTTTGAGATGAAGGTTGGTGAGTCCATTACAGACTATTTCTCCAAAGTCATGTCTGTGGCAAATAGAATGCGAACTTATGGTGAACAGATGAAAGACAATGTTGTGGTGGAGAAAATACTTCGATCATTGACTGAGAAGTATAACTATATAGTATGCTCCATTAAAGAGTCGAAGAACATTGATGAGATGTCAGTTGATGAGCTGTAGAGCTCGTTGCTTGTTCATGAGCAAAAACTCAATCGACACACAGGGGAGGAGCAAGCTGCTTTGAAAGCAACAACAAATGGTGGTGCTGACAGTTCGACAACAAGAGGAAGAGGTCGTGGCACCTGGAAAGGACGAGGCAAAAGGGAAGGATGGAGGTTTGACCATCAAGCCTCAGACTCACAAGGCAGAGGCAATATAGGAACAACAAATGGTGGTGCTGACAGTTCGACAACAAGAGGAAGAGGTCGTGGCACCTGGAAAGGACGAGGCAAAAGGGAAGGATGGAGGTTTGACCATCAAGCCTCAGACTCACAAGGCAGAGGCAATATAGGAGGATTCAGAAGTGATCAGCAATCCTCTGATTTCCAAGGAAGAGGTAGAAGAAACTTTGACAAGTCCATTTTCGTGATGAGTGTTATACAAAGCTTCACAACAATAAAGAGAAGAATGGGGAGCAGACCAACTTTGTGGAGAAAGGAGAAGTGGAAGAGGCGACACTGTTGATGGCTTTTCATGAGAAGGAGATGCATGAAGCAAACACATGGTATTTAGACTCCGGGTGCAACAATCACAGGACTGGTAGTAAGTCATCTTTCTCTATTTTGGATGAAACATATCGTAGTGTTGTGAAGTTTGGTGATAACTCTACTGTTAGTGTTATGGGGAAAGGTGTCATTCCAATTAGAACAAAAGCAGATCATGTTGAGGCTATTTCAAATGTGTTTTATACTTTTATGTTCCTGATTTAAAAAGTAATTTGTTGAGTATTGGCCAACTTGAAGAGAAGGGGTATGTATGCACTCAGAGAGATGGTTCTTGTGAAGTTTATGATCCTAAAAGGGGTCTAATTGCTCATGCTAAGAGGACATCAAACAGGTTGTATCCGTTGCAGATCAAGGGTGCTCATTCGTACAATTTGGCCGAAATAAAGGATCCAACATTGTTGTGGCATTTTCGCTATGGTCATTTGAATTTTAATGGATTGCAAACACTGTATCAAAAGAAGATGGTTACTGGTCTTTCCCAAATCAGTCCTCCCTCCAACAATGTCAGGACCCGACCCTCTTCTGTCAGGTCCCGATTCATCTAGCACGATATTGTCCGCTTTGGGCCTCCTTGCCCTTGCCCTCACGGTTTTGTTTTCGGGAGCTCATGGTGCAACTTCCCAGAGGGTCACCCATCATGGAATTGCACCAGCCTCAACTCGATTAACTTTGGGGTTCCAATCCCCCCCAAAGCCACTGAGCTCCCAAAAGGCCTCATTCTAGATAGGTGTGTGCCTACACCTTTAAGGCACACCACCATTCCCTTCCCAGACCATTCCCCCATCGCAGGAATGTGGGATTGTTCACCGTTCCCTCCAGGACACGGGTCTTACAATCCAACCCTCTTAGGGCCCAGCGTCCTTGCTGACACACTTCCCGGTTGGGGTCTGGCTCTGATACCAAATTGTCAGGACCCGACCCTCTTCTGTCAGGTCCCGATTCATCTAGCACGATATTGTCCGCTTTTGGCCTTCTTGCCCTTGCCCTAACGGTTTTGTTTTCAAGAGCTCATGGTGCAACTTCCCAGAGGGTCACCCATCATGGAATTGCACTAGCCTCAACTCGATTAACTTTGGGGTTCCAATCCCCCCCAAAGCCACTGAGCTCCCAAAAGGCCTCATTCTAGATAGGTGTGTGCCTACACCTTTAAGGCACACCACCATTCCCTTCCCAGACCATTCCCCCCTCGCATGAATGTGGGATTGTTCACCGTTCCCTCCAGGACACGGGTCTTACAAACAAAGTGTGTGAAGAGTGTTGTGTTGGGAAGCAGCATCGTGAGTCATTCCCAAGAAGAAAAGCTTGGAGAGCTCGTGCACCCCTTGAGCTAGTTCATTCTGACATATGTGGCCCCATCTCTCCAGAATCAAATGGTAAAAAGAGATACTTTATCTCTTTTGTTGATGATTATAGTTGGAAAACTTGGGTTTATTTCTTGTCAGCAAAATCGGAGGCGTTTGCTACATTCAGAAGCTTTAAGGCTCTAGTTGAGAAGGAGATTGGTAGACCTATCAAGATCTTGAGGACAGATCGTGGTGGTGAATATAACTCTCAGGAGTTTGTGAATTTTTGTGCTTTGCATGGCATAAGGAGGCAGCTCACAGCAGCGTATACACCACAGCAAAATGGTGTGTGTGAAAGGAAAAATCGTACTATCATTAATATGGTACGAACTATGCTTGCAAGAGGAGGAGTTGAAAAGTCCTTTTGGCCGGGGGCAGTTAACTGGAGCATCCATATATTGAACATGAGCCCTACATTTGCTGTTCAAAACATGACTCCTCAAAAGGCATGGAATGGAGGTAAATCTGCTGTTGATCATTTCAAAATCTTTGGTTGTATTGCTTATGCTCACATTCCAGATCAGAAAAGAAAGAAACTTGATGACAAGGGTGAGAAGTGCATATTTCTTGGAGTAAGTGAGCAGTCCAAAGCCTATAAGTTGTATAATCCAGTCACTAAGAAGATTGTGATCAGTCAGGATGTGGTGTTTGATGAAGAAAAGATATGGAAGTGGAGTGATGATGGCGCTTTGCAGCAAAATACTTATATGCCTCTTGAAGAAGAATAAGATGAAGCTCAGCAGCCTCATTCACAGCAGCTTCATTCAATACAGCCACCAATTGAGCAAAGTGAAGTTCAGACATCAGATCCTATTGTTCCTCGTTCAAGAAAAAAGCCAGCATGGATGATTGACTACGAAAGTGGAGGTGAATTCTCTTATGGTTCTGACGATGATCAACTTGCTCACCTCATCTTATTTGCAAACTGTGATCCTCTAACTTTTGAGGATGCAGTCAAGGAGAAGAAGTGGAAGGATGCTATGGATGCAGAGATAAAAGCAATAGAGAAGAATGATACTTGAGAGCTTACTGATCTTCCTAAGGGGCAGAAGAGCATAGGAGTAAAATGGGTGTTCAAGACCAAGTTGAATGCATAGGGAGAAGTGGAGAAGCACAAAGCTCGCCTAGTAGCAAAGGGATACAAGCAAGAGTTTGGTGTTGATTATAGAGAAGTCTTTGCTCCGGTTGTGAGGCTTGATACTATCAGGTTAGTGATCTCTGTGGCAGCTCAAAATTCTTGGCCTATATATCAGTTGGATGTGAAATCTGCGTTTCTACATGGAGAGTTGCAAGAGCAGGTGTATGTTGAGCAACCTACTGGTTTTGTGCAAGAAGGGAGTGAGAAGAAGGTTTACAGGCTGAAAAAGGCTCTTTACGGGCTTAAACAAGCACCTAGAGCTTGGTATAGTCGTATTGATGCCTACTTTTCTGAAGCCGGGTTCAAGAAGTGTCCATATGAGCATACTCTTTATGTCAAGAATGGAGCTACAGGGAAGTTTTTGTTTGTGTTCTTGTATATAGATGATTTAATCTATACTGGAAACGATGAGCTGATGTTTGATGAGTTTAAGAGGTCTATGATGAAAGAGTTTGATATGACAGACCTAGGATTGATGCACTACTTTCTTGGCATTGCAGTAGTACAATCAGCTGTTGGAATCTTTATTGCACAGAAGAAATATGCACTGGAGGTATTAGAGAAGTTTGAAATGAAAGGCTGCAACTCTGTTGCAATCCCAGTAGAGCCTGGTATGAAGCTGACTAATGATTTTAAAGGCAAGAAGGCTGACAATACATTTTTCAAACAAATAGTTGGCAGTCTAAGGTATCTCACAGCTACAAGGCCTGATATAATGTTTGCAGTGAGTGTTATTAGCAGGTTTATGGAGCATCCAACTGAGCAACATGTCCTTGCTGCAAAAAAGGTCTTGCGATACTTGAAAGGTACGATTGACTTGGGTGTTTTCTACAAGAAGGGAGAGAAGTCTGAGCTTATGGGATTTACTGACAGTGACTAACAATCTGGTATCAAAGTGGGTTATCCCATGTGGATGGCTTAACCGCCACACGTGCCACACGTTGCCCAGTCACTCGCTGCGTGGGGGCGTAATGACGACAACCTGTTAGTGGTTGATAAAAAAAAAGTTGAGAGAGGTATGAGACAATGGGCTCATACGAATGTGGGACAATGGGATCACATCATCACGTGTTGGCTGGAAGAGCGGCCACACGTGAGGGGGCGTGTTGGGATGTGAGGATAAGAGTCTCACATCGGAAAAGAGGAAATAGAATGTGTGTCTTATATAGTCTTTGGCAACTCCCCCTCTCACTAATTGGTTTTAGGGCCGAACTCCCGAGTCTATATAATGGCCGGAATCCCGATCTCTAACAGATCTGAATAATGCGGGCATGTAGAGCTCTTTATTTTTAGAATTCGGCTAGTTGCGTGGTGAAGTAAGACCGTCTCGTTGTCTATGTTTTTTTTTGTTTTAATCGACAAAGGTGAGAAAAAAAGATTATGCGAGAAGAATTACACATTAGGGCTCAGTCATTAGACTGATACATCAGTCACTAGACTGATACATCAGTCACTAGACTGATACATCAGTCACTAGACTGATACATCAGTCTACCCTCCCAATGCACAAAGCAATTAAGCGGGAACCAAGCCCCCGATAGAATACCCCATCCCTCCAACACCCACACAAGCCAAAATTTATTGAGAAAAAAGAAGTACAACAAGGGGACGTAAAACCAAAACCTCACAAATATAATACAATAAAAAAGTTCATACTTATATGCATCGAAAGTTGGGCATACCCAACCAATTCTTATGACAAAAATGTGAAATGAAAATTGGGCGAGAATCCCACTAAGTGAACCCGGACCTCATAGCACTATGATTTTTCAAAGCATACATGGCATTGTTACCTTCACGAAAAATATGAAATATCTTAATTGACATGTTGCGGAGGTGATCTATGCAATTCATCCAATCCTCCCTAAACTGTCAAGGGACCAAATTAGGAGAGTGAAGGAAGTACATCAATAAATTACGAAACTAAGGCCAACTCCATTGTTGCAGAATCCCTAAAGTTCTTCCTTCTCTTTATCAACCACCTTTCAGTGATTCAAAGAAACAGATCAATCAGATTGTAGGTCCATAAAATTGAATGCCCTATTGACTATTGAGATAGATCATTACATCCTATCAAAATTCTTACAACTTTTGGCTACGGAAAATTTCCAACTTAGGATCACTTTCGCAACGAATTTTTTCTGTATTGAAAGTTTTTTGTTTTTTGTCGAAGGAGAGAACATTTTCTTTTACCATACCCCTAAGAAAGAGATGGAGATTAATTTCCAATCAATTATTTTGTCAAATGGGCAGTGAAGTAGTCTAGTATCCTCTTGCACTCCTCTAACCTACATAAACATAATTGAGAATGATCTAGATTAGTACACAAACATAATTGAGAATGATCTAGATTAGTACACAACAAATTGGTTCATTACTTAAAAAAAAGTTGTCCAAAAATCATTTGGTGGAATTCGTACTTTGTATAGCATTTTAGTTGAGACTATGTGACATATCGCCAATGATATGATTAGTTGAGGAGAAAAAAATGACTAGAGTTGAATTTTTACCTAAGGATGGGGTATCTATACTTGTTGTCAATGTCAAATCAAAATTCAAATTGTAAAGAAAGTCTTATCTCCACATGCTTCCTCCCAATTGGACAAAATATCCCAATCCATTACCGGGTATTAATTATTATTATAAGTTGAAATTTAGGTAAATAAAAATAGTAGTATATAAAATCCACAGTCAAAAGTTGAAAACAAAATAAAGAAAAGTTATATGACTAGATCTTTAAAAAGGGTAATTAAATATTATATTCATAAAGGAGGATTTAAATAGTTAAAAAGTAAATATTAAAGACTTTTAAATATATAACGTTAGAGATATTAACTACCAACGTGCAATGCCAATCCCAATCCCAATTGAATTTCAATTTGGTTTTTTTAATAATAAAGCGTGGAAAATGAGAAGTCTATCATCTTAAATCTTATTTGTTTGCTTCCACACGGCGCATGCTCTCTCTCAATCTTCTCCCGTCTTTATATATAAAACTTGAACCCAAAGACACAACCAAGTAATAATCTTTGTCAGATATACAGAGAGAGAAAACAGAGAAAACATGGAGGGAAGTGAGAGCATCTGTCATCCGTTGTTGAGAGGAGGAAGAAGAGAAAACAAGTTCAGCCACGGCTTCTCCTCAGCTCAAATTCAATCACTTTCTGCCATCTGTGAAGCCCTTCTTCCTCCTCTGCCATTGGAGGACGCCGTCATCAACACTAACGAGGACAACAACCCACATCACCAAACCCTCCCTTCCTCCTCCACATCTTACGGGTCCCACCCTTCTCTACCAGATGAGGTTATCAAACCCGTCTCTCTTTAAACATTTCACTGCTGTGATATCCTAAAGTACTCTAATTTTTTAATTTTTCGCTTTCTGTTGAGTTCAATTTCCAGTGCCGGCAACAATAATCTGAACTGCTCTGAGGCTCTGGTTTCCACGTTGTTTAATGAACAGGTGGCGGAATTGATGGTGAAGAGAGGGCTACCGGAGACGGTGGAAGCAATGAGGCTATTTTTGAAACTTTTGTCATTCAGATTTGGCACTTTTTTGCTATGTGGGCAACATTGCCTTGATTGGAAATGGCCATTCATTCACAGCTTTTCTGAAATGTCTTTGGAAAAGAGAGAAGAGATTCTCAAGAAATGGTCAAAGGAGAAGCGTTTCCTTACTCTAAGATTGATGTTTTTGGTGTCCAAAATCTTCTGCTTCTACACCTTCTTCTCCATGGTAATGTTGCATCTGATCCTAACCCCTCTCTTTAATGGAACCCATGTGAGATTTGCCAGTTCAACTTTATCTTCTGTCCTTTTTCATTATGAACTGTATTATCTGTTGCTTTCATGGCTCTGAGTCTTGAGATCGAGAACGGTAAGGCAAAGCAAGTAGACGGACAATACTGTTTAAACTGTTTTGCTCTCTGTACTTTTCTTTAAAAAAAAAAACGAAACTTGTTAATCGAGTTTTAATTATTGAGAAATATTTGGCACTTTCTTCCTTCTTAATTATATTCGTCACCTTGTGATTGTACGTGCGAGGAGCCAAATCATGCTGACCAGTATTAGGATGAAGTGCCCGACTTTAGTATCGATCTATTTTTGTTTGTTTTCAAGTACCAACACAATGTGTGAAGTCATGTATAAAGTATAATGTCGTTTTGTGTAACAAACATTTAAAATATTTATTGTTTACCAACGCATTAACTCTTTTTAAATGTTTAGATGTGATAAGAACAGTTGAATTGTATTAGGTGCATTTAATTTCTTTTAGTAGTCTCATGGGTTTATTGATTGTTCTTCTTCTTTTCCATGATGGATTGAAGTTTTTATTTTTCTTACTTAATTTGTTGGTTGGTTGGTTGCAGGTTGATGAGAATTCAAGAAACCCAGCATGGAAAGCAATTGGATACGAATTACCCACCAGGGAAAAGTTGGTTGAAACCTCAAAGGAGAGACCTCTTGAGAAGGGAATCGTTGAGACCGTGAAAGAAACTGATTTTACCCTCATCCAATCTCTCACGAAAAAAGGCCTTCAAGTCAAGGATGATTCGAGTGATCACAGCATCCACAAGATCAAATGTGATGTTGTGATTGTGGGTTCAGGTTGTGGAGGAGGAGTTGCAGCTGCAATTCTTGCTCAATCCGGCCAAAAAGTGCTTGTCCTCGAAAAAGGGAACTATTTTGTTAGCGACGATTACTCTTCTCTTGAAGGCCCTTCAATGGGTGAGCTGTATGAATCAGGTGGGATCATGGGATCGGTTGATGGGATGATGATGATATTAGCTGGATCAACAGTCGGGGGAGGATCTGCTATAAACTGGTCAGCATCAATCAAAACGCCAGATCAGGTGATTCAAGAGTGGTCTGTGGATCATAAGATTTCATTTTATGGAAGCTCTGAGTACCAATCGGCACTGGATGTTGTGTGCAAGAGAATCTGTGTCACGGAAAATTGCACTGAGGAAAACTTCCAGAATCAGATTTTAAGAAAAGGGTGTGAAAATCTTGGATTGAAAGTTGATTCTGTCCCAAGAAACTCGTCTGAAAATCATTTCTGTGGCTCTTGCAACTATGGTTGTCCAACAGGGAACAAGCAAGGGACTGATTTAACTTGGCTTGTTGATGCTGTGAGATGTGGGGCTGTGATTTTAACAGGATGCAAAGCTGAGAGATTTGTATTGGAGAATGATATTGACAATGAAGGAGGTATTCGAAATCAGCAGTGCCTTGGAGTGGAAGCAACATCTTTGAGTAAGAATGTGAAGAAGAAGCTGCAAATTGAGGCCAAGGTGACAATTTCAGCTTGTGGGTCTCTCTTGACTCCGCCTCTAATGATCTCCAGTGGACTCAAGAATCCAAAAATTGGCAAGAACCTTCACCTTCACCCTGTCTTGTTGTGCTGGGGATACTTTCCAGAGGATGATGAGTCGGAATTCAGAGGCAAAACTTATGAGGGAGGGATCATTACTTCAATCCACAAAGTGGTTTCTGATGACAACAATGATGTCCGGGCGATTATAGAAACACCAGCACTTGGGCCTGCCTCATATGCCACATTGTTCCCGTGGACTTCGAGGCTTGACATGAAGGAAAGGATGGAGAAGTATGCAAGAACAGCGCATTTGTTTGCGTTGGTGAGAGATAAGGGCTCCGGTGTGGTGAAGAGAGAGGGTAGAATCCACTACAATATAGAGCAATTGGATAGAGAAAACCTTCAAGCCGGGATTAGGCAGGCTCTGAGGATCTTGATTGCTGCAGGAGCTGTGGAAGTCGGAACATATAGAAATGATGGGCAGAGAGTAAAATGCAATGGGACGACGAAGGAAGGTTTGGAGGAATTTTTGGACACAGTGGTGGCTGCCGGAGGGCCGAGCTCCAGGGAGGAGGTGTGGAGCACTTACAGTTCTGCACATCAGATGGGGAGTTGCAGAATGGGAGCAACTGAAGTGGAAGGAGGAGTTGATGAAAATGGTGAAAGTTGGGAGGCAAAAGGATTGTATGTTTGTGACGGGAGTTTGCTTCCGACTGCAGTTGGTGTCAATCCAATGATCACCATCCAAGCCACAGCATATTGCATTGCCAACAAGATTGCTGAGTCCTTGAAAAAAGAAAAATATTGTTGATTAATTGATTAATTAATCATTAAGTCTGCAAAATAATTTGTTTGATGATTAAAAATTAATGTATATTTACATATGTTTCATAAAAAAGTTAAAAATTTGGTCTAGTTGTTTGATGTGATGAAGGGCTTATTACTTTTGATAAAGCCAAATCAATCGCTTAGGGACATTCTGCACAATCACCATAGAAATGAGCTAATTAACTATGTCATTTTTTTTTTATGCTGAAGGAAAGAAGAAGAAACAACTACTTAAACATCCACTACTTAAGATGTCAAAGCACTCCGTTTGTTTTAATGAAAGGGGATAGAACAATCCATCTCCTGGGGATTGGTTGCTAGTTGGACCCAATTTAATAAGATGCAAGCGAATAAATAAATTAGTATTGGCAATGGGGTTAACAGAATTTAGCCGAAGGCTCCAAATTCTCTGCGCAAACTTGCATTTACCAAAAGGATACTGAGTAGATTCGAAATGAGTGCATAAGTCACAAATGGGATCCACGCCCTAACCACGGTTCCTTACTCGGTCCCGGTATTGAGGTTACCTCTAACTACTAACCATACGAAGAATTTAGAAATTTGAGGCATAGTTAGTCTCCACATTTTGTTTAATAAGCCACTTTCCGAAGGCAAATGAAGATTCTTAACCTGATAGTTCTAGACTGATTTTGTTGGAAATTAATCCTTGGATGATGACTCCACATTGAGGAGTCTTTCTGGTTCCGGTTATTAAGAGTTAATTGGATTTCCAGAATTATGTACACGATGTCATCTGGAAAATCATCCGCCTTGTAGTATAAACTTGTAATTAAATAGGGCATTAAAGTGATTGGTGGACTAGAACCTAGTCCCAAAGAGCACTTCCTACCCACAACTTATAGATGGCAAACAACAAATGAAGAAGGTTAGCACACGTACATCTAAAACTCCTTTTTTAAACAATCGAACTAGAAGTGACAGGACCCGCCCCGATCCCCCTGGGACCACCCGGGACGTGCCCTGCTCCCGTCTGACACCCGACGTTAAAATACCAAAAATACCCTTATTGAAGATAAAATGCATAAAGAAAATCCATAGTTAAGTCATACATAGCACACCACACAAATACTCAAATACAAATAGTGTCAGACAAGGGATGGTTCCCGAATACAGTTTATTGAGCACGACTCTAGACACACTACGTGCCAACCTACCCAGCAGTAGGGTTCAGGTACGCAACGTAAACCTATGCCTCTTCCTCCTCGGGATCCTCCTCCTCGATAGCACTACCTGGAGGGGTAGTAAAACAACAAAGGTGAGTGGGCCGAAACTCAAGGTTTACAAAGTAGTTTACCATTTCGAAAACATATAGCTTTTCCCCTCCGTTTTCCGAAAAGACATGCATAGTATCAAAACCACAAAACCATATAGTCATGAGCAGAAAAATATCAACATAATATAATCTTAGTCACTGCACTATACATCCCAACCCTGACATCCCAGATGCCTGACGTCCCAGACGCCCAATAAGGTCACAGTCTCAAGGCTACGCGTGCCACCCGGGGTCTCAATCCCGAGTCCAAATCCCGAACCTAGTCCGAGCATGGCATTCTAGATGCCTGACGTCCCAGACGTCCAATAGTAGCAATCCTGCTCCTGAGTCACTCTACGGTCCGGTCCCTCCGTAGAATGACTCCTCACAGGCAATGCGCCGTGACCGCTCCGGTGTACCTACATCCGGAAGAGATAGAATCCTAGGGTAGATCTATACAGTGCAGTACCACAGATAATATCGAGTTCCATTATACATATATATGACTCCAAACCATTTATAAACAACTAGACGGGTCTCATGCCCAAACATCGTAATACGTGCCATAAATCATACACAAGATAAACAGATACTTTTATCAAATCACATATAGATATAGTAGAAAGTAAAACAGTTATGCATGCCGAAGTTTAGTGAAATCAAAGGCCCACTCACAGTACAATCCCGCTGCACTTCCGAGCGTAAAGCCCCGTCCAAGGTTTAAAGTACAATTCCTGTCATGCCCAAAACATACGTAAAGGTCACTTTAAGTCCCTACTAAACAACTACGAAACCCTAGACTGAAACCGGCCCGGGAAAGCCGTCTGAACACGCTTCCCAAGGCATCAAACCCTAATTTGACCAACTTAACGGTCTCCGATCGACACGAAACCACCGCCATTGGATCCGTATCGTCGAAACCTTGAAAATGGCACTGGTCCCACACAAAACACTGTTCACACGCGCCGGTCAACCCTCTGGTCAACAGTGCTACAGTGATGCTGACGTCAGCATGACGTCACTGCTGACATCAGCATGACGTCATCACTGACAGTGTCAGAGGACACGTGTCAACAGCCAATTGGTCCCTGGTCTGACAATATTCTGACATGATGATGTCATCATGACGTCACTGCTGACGTCAGCATGATGACGTCATCAGCTACAGTATCGGGTCTGCGAATCGGGTCACCGCAGACCCACGGTTCGACCCGATCACAGATCGTGATTCCGACCACCAAAATCGACGGGGTTTGGTCCTATGGACTCGTCTGAACATGTTCTATGGCTCTGTGTCATCAAAACTGGATTTTAAGATCGAGGAATCACCTGAAAAACGACGGGGAATTGGCTGCCGGTTCTGGTTCGTCTTCTCCGGCGAGCCGTCACGTTTCCAGCCACCAACTCAGGTCCAAAACGCTCGTCTAGTCTCCTAGGTTAAGTCTCAAAAACAACCAAGCAAATGCAACGTTAAAAACGGACGGTTTGAGGCAGGGAAGGAAAATCGGCCATCACGGGTTTGCAGGCTTACCTCCGCCGTGTCGCCGCCGTGGGCTGCCCAGTCCAGTCCTACGCCGTCCAGAGGTCACAATGGTCCTAGCCCTAGGTTGGTTCGAGTCCAGACGTCACGGTTTGGATGGTTGGATGGTTTTGGGCTGCACGGGTCCTCACGGGTTTGTGGGTTTTCCGGGTTGCTCCGCCGTCCGTGGTGGTGGTGATGGTCGTCTGGAGGTAGCTGAGATGTAGGCTGGTGTGTGGGCTGAGGCTGAGGGGTGGTGTGATGGCTGATGTGTTTGTGCAGAGAATGGGAGGTTGCACGGTTTGAAGGAAGAAATGAAAATGAAGAAGTGAGTCTCTGATGGCTTAAGAACAGAAGGAGAAATAGAATGGATGGCTGAGATTCAACCTGAGTGAAGAGTGAAGGGTGAGGATTTAAGGAAATTAAACCATTTAATTAATCCCATGGCAGACCAAGATCCAGAATGTTGGGGATGATGTGGATGGGGTAGATGAGTGACATGTGTCACTCATCAAGGGTCCAGATTGATTGGGTTAAAGTAAATCAGATTATAATATTTTATTATTATTTTAAGTTCCGAGTCTCGGTTAGTTCGGTTACGTTCTTGACCATAACTTTTTCGTCGTAAGTCCGATTTCAGCGTGCCGCCTGTCTACGGATTCGTATCGACGAGACCTACGTAACGGTCATTGGCCCTCGTCCGTTGGACTTCCCGGGTCAAAAGTCAACATTTGGCCCCCAAATGGCCAAATTACCAAAATGCCCCTCGACTTCCGAACGTCACATCTTCTTCCTCGAACGTCGGAATCGAACGTGCCTCCTGTCTATGAACTCGTGACGTCCTAAACTACGTCACGGTCACGTGTCAAAGTCCTAAATACTTCCCGAGGTAAAAGTCAACTTTTCCCCCCCCCTTCAGGGGCAAAACGGTCAATTTACAATAAAATAATAATTACGAAAGTTCGGGTCGTTACAATCTACCCACCTTACAGAAATTTCGTCCTCGAAATTTACTCGAATAAAAACGGGTACTGCTCCCTCATCAAATCTTCGGGTTCCCACGTTGCCTCCTCGACGTCATGGTTCCTCCATAGCACTTTCACCAACCGAATCGTCTTGTTTCTCAGAACCTTGTTCTTCTAATCCAGAATCTGCACTGGTTTCTCCTCAAAGCTCAGATCAGTCATCAGTTCTACTGGTTGTTCCGGCAAGGCATGTGAATCGTCCCGTAGGTATTTCCGTAACATGGACACATGGAAAACATCGTGCACTCTGGCAAGTTCTGGAGGTAATGCCAACCGGTATGCCACTAGTCCAATCCTCTCAATGATCTCGAACGGTCCAAAGTAACGTGGACTCAACTTCTCGCGTCGGCCAAAACGGATAATTCCTTTCCATGGAGATAACTTAAGGAACACAAAGTCTCCAACCTCGAATTCCAAGTCTCGAATTCGTCGATCCGCATAGCTCTTTTGGCGATCTTGTGCTGCCTTCAATCTTTCCTTGATAATTCGAACTGTTTCCTGGGTCATGTCCATCAAATCCGGTCCTAAAGCTGCTCGCTCTCCTACCTCCATCCAACAGATAGGTGTCCTGCACTGTCGGCCATACAGTGCCTCGTAGGGTGCCATCCCGATACTTGCCTGATAACTGTTGTTGTATGCGAACTCCATCAAAGGCAAATGAGTATCCCACGAATCCTGAAACTGCAGTACACAAGACCTCATCATGTCCTCCAGTGTCTGGATAGTCCTCTCTGACTGCCCATCGGTTTGTGGGTGGAACGCTGTACTGAAATGTAAGTTTGTACCCAAGGCGTTCTGCAAACTTCGCCAGAACCTAGATGTGAAACGCGGATCTCGATCAGACACTATCGACTCCGGCGTACCATGAAGTCGAATGATCTCCTTCACGAACAGCTGAGCCAGTCGGTTTGGCTTAAATGTCTCCTGTACTGGTAAGAAATGAGCTGACTTGGTCAATCGGTCGACAATCACCCAAACTCCATCGCATCCCCTCTGAGTTCTAGGCAATTTGAAGACAAAGTCCATGGTAATGTGATCCCACTTCCACTCGGGAATCGGAAGCGGTTGCATTGCTCCATACGGTCTCTGCCGCTCAGCCTTGACCTGCTGACAGGTCAAACATCTGCTCACAAACACTGCAATATCCTTCTTCATTCCTGCCCACCAATAGTGGTCCCGGAGGGTACGGTACATCTTTGTACCTCCCGGATGCATGGCATAAGCCGAACTGTGGGCTTCCTCGAGAATTTCTGCCCGTAACTCTGCCACTGCAGGAACACACAAACGGCCTAGTTTCACCAGAGCTCCATCTGGTCGGATAGTAAAGTCCTGCCTCTCGTCTGCTTCGACCTCGATCCTGTAGATACAAAGTGTCGGATCCTCCAATTGTGCCTCGATAATCCGATCGACAAGCACAGGTCGTACATGAAAACTGGCCAACAAAGCTCCCTGCTCATCCATTCCCAGCATAACTCCAGCTCTTCGGAGTTCCACTAGCAAAGGAAGGTACACCAGCCTCAGGTGTGCAATTGATCCTGCTGACTTCCTACTGAGTGCGTCTGCCACAACGTTCGCCTTCCCTGGATGATATTCAATCGTACAATCGTAATCCTTGATTAGTTCCAACCACCGTCGCTGCCTTACGTTCAGCTCCTTCTGAGTGAACAAATGCTTTAAACTCTGATGATCGGTGAAGATCCTGCAAGTCACCCCGTACAGATAATGTCGCCAGATCTTTAAAGCGTGAACCACCGCCGCCAACTCCAGATCATGCGTAGGGTAGTTCAGCTCATGTGTCTTTAGTTGTCTCGATGCATAAGCGATAACTCTGCCATTCTGCATCAGCACGCAACCCAAACCTTGCAACGATGCGTCACTGTAGACTTCGAACTCTCCACTGTTATCCGGCAAAGCAAGAACAGGTGCGGTAGTTAACCGACGTTTCAATTCCTGATAACTCTGCTCACACCGTTCATCCCAAACAAACTTTACTCCCTTCCTGGTTAAACGAGTCAACGGTGCAGCAATACTAGAGAAGCCCTCAACAAATCTCCGGTAGTATCCTGCCAAACCAACGAAACTCCGTACCTCTGTCACGGTTGTCGGTCTAGCCCAATTTGTCACCGCTTCGGTCTTCTGGGGATCCACACTAATCCCGTCTGCTGACACTACATGTCCCAGAAAACCAATGCTGGTTAGCCAAAACTGACACTTACTCAGCTTGGCGTATAACTGGTTCTGCCTCAGCTTCCCTAACACCGAACGTAAGTGTTCCTCATGAGCTTGAGCACTCCTCGAGTACACAAGGATGTCATCAATGAACACGATCACAAACTTATCCAAATAAGATCGGAAGACCCTATTCATCAGATCCATGAATGCTGCTGGAGCATTCGTCAAGCCGAAAGGCATCACAAGGAATTCATAATGCCCGTATCTGGTCCGAAACGCTGTCTTCGGGACATCTCCTTCAGCAATCTTCAACTGGTGATAACCAGATCGTAAATCTATCTTCGAGAAGTACTGTGCTCCCCGCAGTTGATCAAAGAGATCGTCAATCCTGGGTAAGGGGTACTGGTTCCTTACCGTGACCTTGTTGAGCTGTCGATAATCCACACACAAACGGAGGCTCCCCTCCTTCTTCTTCACAAATAATACTGGTGCTCCCCACGGTGATGTACTCGGTCGGATGAATCCCAAGTCCACCAACTCCTGCAATTGGATCTTCAGTTCCTGTAACTCCGCTGGTGCCATCCGATATGGTGCCTGCGATATAGGTCGTGTGCCGGGAAGTAGTTCAATCGTGAACTCAATCTCCCGATGTGGTGGTAAACCAGGCAAATCTTCCGGGAACACATCCGGAAATTCCCGCACCACAGGTATATCATCGGCACCCGAAGTATCACTATTTGTCGTCACAACATGCGCCAGATAACCCTGGCATCCCTTCTGTAGAAGCTTCGTAGCGGCAAGTGAAGAAATTACTTCAGGTAGCGAACCGTCGCGCTCTCCCTGAAAAGTAACCTCCGGCAAACCCGGACTTCGCAGAATCACCCGCCTACTACAACAGTCGATGAGCGAACCGTGCTCAGTCAACCAATCCATTCCCAAGATAACATCAAAGTCATGGATATCCATAAGGATTAGATCAGCTAGCAGATCTACATCCTCCACCCTTACTGGGCATCTCCGGATCACCTGATTCACTATGTACACAACGCCCATCGGTGTACCAACACCCATTTCACTATCCAAGGCTGACACCTCGCGATCTAACATACCCGCACAACTTTTCGAAATAAAAGAATGAGTAGCCCCAGCATCCATTAACACCCGTACAACAATATTTGAGATATGAAGAGTACCTGTAACCACACCAGGGGCTGACCTCGCCTGCTGCTGAGTCACTGCAAAAACACGAGCTCTGGGTCCCGCAGTCTGTCCGCGCCCACGCGCGCCACGCTCAGCACTCTGTCCTCGGCCTCTGGAAGGGTGAGAAGCCGAACTCTGTGTCACACTAACACCTTTAGTCTCGTTGTTCCTTGACAATAAATGGCAATCTCGGGCATAGTGGCCCGCTCCTCCACAAGCAAAGCAATTAACTGTCCTCAGTCCATCCCAAGACCCTCCTGATGCACCACTCCAAGCCTGATGCTGTCCAGAACTGAATCT
Organism: Prinsepia uniflora; assembly: GCA_032719365.1. Taxonomy (NCBI): domain Eukaryota; kingdom Viridiplantae; phylum Streptophyta; class Magnoliopsida; order Rosales; family Rosaceae; genus Prinsepia; species Prinsepia uniflora. Next base: position 5,189,464 of record CM064874.1, read on the forward strand.
CGATCCACCCCTCTGAGAGTTCCCATGTCGACCTGACCAGCCACGACCACGTAGAGATGAGGGTGCTCCTCGGTAATTTCCCCCCTTAGAGATCTTTGGGCCGGTTGGTCCAGGATGTGGACGATCCCGGCGCTGCCCCTCGCCTGATGATTGTCGCGTCTGGTGTGCCGCCAGACTGGCCTCGACACGAACTGCAGCGTCGACCATGTCCCTCAGAGTCGCGTAACTAGTAGCCGTCACACTTGCCCGCAACTCCCCTCGGAGTCCCAACTCAAATCTTTGACATTTTTCCTCCTCAGTACTCACGAAAGCTGCGGCAAAACGGGAAAGCTTCCCGAAGGTCTGCTCGTAATCTGCCACGGACATATCTCCCTGTTCCAGCCGCAGGAACTCTGCCTCTCGTGCCATGCGAAATGAACGCGGGTAATACTGATCTAAGAATCGGGCACGAAAGACCTCCCATGTGGTGGTGTGAACAGTCCACCCGGACATCTCAAGACCATGCCACCATTGATAAGCCCCGCCTTCCAGTAAGAAGGCCGCCAATGCCACCCGCTCGCCGGGTGGGCAGTGCATCACGGTGAAGATTCTTTCCCATTTCGCAATCCACTCATGGGCATCCTCGGGGTTCGATCCCCCGCTGAACGGTGTGGCTCCCAACCTCTGAGCCCGCTCAATGCTAGCACATTCCATCTCTCTCGCGATTTCCTCGTCAGTTCGTGTTTGAGGAATTCTCCTTGGAGGCATAACCCGCTGTTAAGAGGCATAGATTAGATACTGACATCTGTTAAACTAAGTACTGACCACTAGTCTAGCATGCTGACCACAACCTAGTGCTCTGATACCAAGTTGACAGGACCCGCCCCGATCCCCCTGGGACCACCCGGGACGTGCCCTGCTCCCGTCTGACACCCGACGTTAAAATACCAAAAATACCCTTATTGAAGATAAAATGCATAAAGAAAATCCATAGTTAAGTCATACATAGCACACCACACAAATACTCAAATACAAATAGTGTCAGACAAGGGATGGTTCCCGAATACAGTTTATTGAGCACGACTCTAGACACACTACGTGCCAACCTACCCAGCAGTAGGGTTCAGGTACGCAACGTAAACCTATGCCTCTTCCTCCTCGGGATCCTCCTCCTCGATAGCACTACCTGGAGGGGTAGTAAAACAACAAAGGTGAGTGGGCCGAAACTCAAGGTTTACAAAGTAGTTTACCATTTCGAAAACATATAGCTTTTCCCCTCCGTTTTCCGAAAAGACATGCATAGTATCAAAACCACAAAACCATATAGTCATGAGCAGAAAAATATCAACATAATATAATCTTAGTCACTGCACTATACATCCCAACCCTGACATCCCAGATGCCTGACGTCCCAGACGCCCAATAAGGTCACAGTCTCAAGGCTACGCGTGCCACCCGGGGTCTCAATCCCGAGTCCAAATCCCGAACCTAGTCCGAGCATGGCATTCTAGATGCCTGACGTCCCAGACGTCCAATAGTAGCAATCCTGCTCCTGAGTCACTCTACGGTCCGGTCCCTCCGTAGAATGACTCCTCACAGGCAATGCGCCGTGACCGCTCCGGTGTACCTACATCCGGAGGAGATAGAATCCTAGGGTAGATCTATACAGTGCAGTACCACAGATAATATCGAGTTCCATTATACATATATATGACTCCAAACCATTTATAAACAACCAGACGGATCTCATGCCCAAACATCGTAATACGTGCCATAAATCATACACAAGATAAACAGATACTTTTATCAAATCACATATAGATATAGTAGAAAGTAAAACAGTTATGCATGCCGAAGTTTAGTGAAATCAAAGGCCCACTCACAGTACAATCCCGCTGCACTTCCGAGCGTAAAGCCCCGTCCAAGGTTTAAAGTACAATTCCTGTCATGCCCAAAACATACGTAAATGTCACTTTAAGTCCCTACTAAACAACTACGAAACCCTAGACTGAAACCGGCCCGGGAAAGCCGTCCGAACACGCTTCCCAAGGCATCAAACCCTAATTTGACCAACTTAACGGTCTCCGATCGACACGAAACCACCGCCATTGGATCCGTATCGTCGAAACCTTGAAAATGGCACTGGTCCCACACAAAACACTGTTCACACGCGCCCCCCACGCGCCGGTCAACCCTCTGGTCAACAGTGCTACAGTGATGCTGACGTCAGCATGACGTCACTGCTGACGTCAGCATGACGTCATCACTGACAGTGTCAGAGGACACGTGTCAACAGCCAATTGGTCCCTGGTCTGACAATATTCTGACATGATGACGTCACTGCTGACGTCAGCATGATGACGTCATCAGCTACAGTATCGGGTCTGCGAATCGGGTCACCGCAGACCCACGGTTCGACCCGATCACAGATCGTGATTCCGACCACCAAAATCGACGGGGTTTGGTCCTATGGACTCGTCTGAACATGTTCTATGGCTCTGTGTCATCAAAACTGGATTTTAAGATCGAGGAATCACCTGAAAAACGACGGGGAATTGGCTGCCGGTTCTGGTTCGTCTTCTCCGGCGAGCCGTCACGTTTCCAGCCACCAACTCAGGTCCAAAACGCTCGTCTAGTCTCCTAGGTTAAGTCTCAAAAACAACCAAGCAAATGCAACGTTAAAAACGGACGGTTTGAGGCAGGGAAGGAAAATCGGCCATCACGGGTTTGCAGGCTTACCGCCGCCGTGTCGCCGCCGTGGGCTGCCCAGTCCAGTCCTACGCCGTCCAGAGGTCACAATGGTCCTAGCCCTAGGTTGGTTCGAGTCCAGACGTCACGGTTTGGATGGTTGGATGGTTTTGGGCTGCACGGGTCCTCACGGGTTTGTGGGTTTTCCGGGTTGCTCCGCCGTCCGTGGTGGTGGTGATGGTCGTCTGGAGGTAGCTGAGATGTAGGCTGGTGTGTGGGCTGAGGCTGAGGGGTGGTGTGATGGCTGATGTGTTTGTGCAGAGAATGGGAGGTTGCACGGTTTGAAGGAAGAAATGAAAATGAAGAAGTGAGTCTCTGATGGCTTAAGAACAGAAGGAGAAATAGAATGGATGGCTGAGATTCAACCTGAGTGAAGAGTGAAGGGTGAGGATTTAAGGAAATTAAACCATTTAATTAATCCCATGGCAGACCAAGATCCAGAATGTTGGGGATGATGTGGATGGGGTAGATGAGTGACATGTGTCACTCATCAAGGGTCCAGATTGATTGGGTTAAAGTAAATCAGATTATAATATTTTATTATTATTTTAAGTTCCGAGTCTCGGTTAGTTCGGTTACGTTCTTGACCATAACTTTTTCGTCGTAAGTCCGATTTCAGCGTGCCGCCTGTCTACGGATTCGTATTGACGAGACCTACGTAACGGTCATTGGCCCTCGTCCGTTGGACTTCCCGGGTCAAAAGTCAACATTTGGCCCCCAAATGGCCAAATTACCAAAATGCCCCTCGACTTCCGAACGTCACATCTTCTTCCTCGAACGTCGGAATCGAACGTGCCTCCTGCCTATGAACTCGTGACGTCCTAAACTACGTCACGGTCACGTGTCAAAGTCCTAAATACTTCCCGAGGTAAAAGTCAACTTTCCCCCCCCCCTTCAGGGGCAAAACGGTCAATTTACAATAAAATAATAATTACGAAAGTTCGGGTCGTTACAAGAAGTGTTTATGCCATTAAGACCGACTACCAGAAGGAAAACTAACGTCATAGACCACGCAGTCTCCTGACCTAATACCGTGATCAACACTATCTGGTCGGCACTATCCGTTCTCATCGTCATCAACAATATCTTCACCATCAACCATCTCTTCATCTGCCATCTCTTCCTTAAACACCTCCTCGTTGGCTATGTCCTTGTCAGCAACTCCATCATCGGCCCCATCCTCGAGTACCTTATCATCTTTGGCTTTTGATTCTTTTAGATTGATCACTAAGACACTTCCAATAAATTCCCATCAACATCACACTCTGAAATGTCCCTAAACATATACTACCAGTGGTTAATGAGGATCCACTGCTCGTCCCACCGTTATTTGACAAAGACCTACTAGTGGATATCAAGCCACTAGACCTACTCGATGCATCATCGACTGAGCAAGGGGGTGATTCACCTTTAAACTTTTGAGGAGACCTTTCTCCAGATCAGGTCTCTGACTCCGACATCTACAAATGAATGATAGGCTACACTATGAATCTATTCTAATGCAAAGGGGAAGAACATAATGAAAGAGGAAAACCTTGCCTCTAGTTGGAAGGAACTGACAAGACCTGCCCGTCTTTTCACACAAACCGGACCGGCCATACTCTTGTTTGACAATGCTTGTCAGACAAGGGATTTTACAAATTCTAACTTAGTTTCACCCCTTATTAAATAAACCAAAATGTAAGACCCGTGTCCTGGATGGAACGGTGAATGATCCCACATTCCTGCCAGGGGAATGGTCTGAAAAGGGATTGGTGGTGTGCCTTAAAGGTGTAGGCACACACCTATCTCGCACGAGGTCTTTTGGGAACTCAGTGGCTTTGGGCTTCAGTTAGAACTCCAAAATTAAGCGAGTTGAGACCGGTGCAATTCCATGATGGGTGACCCTCTGACGAACTACGTGGGAAAATGGACCTTTTTTTTTTTTTAAGGGAATCAAAGTTCTTTTTTTAGGGAAAGCTTGTTTCTTAATAGTTTGCATGATGGACACCCAACCTAGTTGACTGGAGATCCCAAGATCTAGGTTCAAAAGGGACAACTAAATTATGTATAACTGAAACACGAGCATTCTGGGGATATTCCCTTTGCCCATTCCTATGATGAAACAATGCTGCATGTAGTGTGTGAGGATCAGCTCAGCTTTTAATTATTTCTGTGACTTGGAAATCTAAGTAGGGTATAACAAGATACTTTTAATAGGAATACACCTATATCATAATGAAATGAGGCCGTTTCCATGAGAATTGTAAGACTGAATTCTCTAAAGCACTGACAAATACCGTGAGTGTCCATGGCCGAAAGGATACAACAGAGAACCAAACATATTAGGAAATATATTATGTGAGTAAGATTGTCTTGGTTTACCTAAATGGTTGGGCATTTCAAGACATTGTGTTCATTGGTTAGCTAATAAATCTGATCTTATTTCACTACGGAAGGTTCAAGGCCAAAAGCTACCTATCCTGATGTGGTACCTTTTTTACTAAACACTCTCAAGCGTCTGCATTATTGTACATTTGCATTTTCAAGATAATTTTCATTCATGTTGGGAATTGTTAGGAAATTAAATATTTAATTTCTAATAATGTGAATGAAAATTAAAAGTACATAATTGTTGGACCATTATATCTTTAAAATTAGGGTTTAACCCTAATAATTAATTAATAATTTTTTGAATGAATGTTAATTTGTATAAAATTAATATTTAGATTGGAAAATTGAAGAATATATATTTAGATATATATTTTTGAATTAAAGTGTCATTTGGTTTGGCAATCTTTGGTAGAAGAGGCATATGACAATCCATGAAGAGGTATATATTAAAGTCCAATGGTTACACACAATGTCTCTTATTAAGATATGTATCTCTTATTAAGTGATATGTTTCTCATTAAGAGATGTATATTTTATTTAATAGATGTATCTTTTATTGAGAGATGTGTCTCTAATGAAGAGATGTTAACATATCTATAAATAGAGTTGCCCACAATTCATTTCATTCATTAAAAAAATATTCAATCATTCAATACAATTGTGGAGATTGAATATTAGTTCTACAAAACATACAATTTTAGAATATTTCAAGAGAGAGTTTTAAACACAGTTTGCGTTCGCTATTCTTGTGGATTGAAGTGCTGCTACCGCAAGAAATCGATCGTTGTATCCTGGAAGACGTTTGCAAGAAAAATCCTTGAGCATTGGTGAGGATGCAATTTCATCTTAAGGAAATAAAACCAAGTACTAGACTCAATCACATGTAAAATGTCTCTTATTTTGATTTCTTTTGTATTTCATTTCCAATATAAAATTTATTTTAGTTTCATATTTAAGTGAATATAGCAGTTATCAATATTTTTACCAACAAGGAGTTTGCATGTTGAGTCGACGAGTAGTCCATAGAGTAAGAAGAAGCAGAGATCGAGTGTGAAAAGTCAAGGCCTTTATGGTGGACGTATGTGCATGTGTGCGGTAGGACTGGCGGAATGAAGAAACAAATGTCGTAGCATATATGGGTTGCTCAGAATGTTGTGTTCTATTTATAGCTAGTGCTACCATGCATGCACAGCCGGCTTGAAGCTAGCCGAGTAGGGCAGACGCCTCGGGCCCCCACTTTGAGAGAGTCCTGAATTTTTTTTATTTTTTATATATAGTTGTTATGTAAATTTTGTATATACTAAAGTTACTGCAATAATATTTGAAGTGTTGCATGGGTGCAGGTTGGTTAACATTTTTGGTTCCTTGCAAGTGACCCCAGTTCGAATCTTTAAGGGGCCTTTTTACCCCGCATAGTCTTTTTTAAGATTTTTTTTCCTTCTTTTTTTTCTTTTGGTTTTCTTTTTCCTTTTTTCTTTTCCTAAATACATTATTTCGTTTCCTTTTTCTTTTGTTTTCACTTTTTCTAAATCAACCCTAATATTTTTTCCTAAATCAACCCTAATAATTGTTCCTATCTCAAAACAAATATTTTTTTAATTGCATTTTGTTAAACAATAACCTAGCATCCTCTATCTATTTAAGTTTATTTTTAACCCCTAACCCCTCTCTTTCTCTCAATTTTTAAAGATATCAAAGAAAATCATTTTAATTGAAAGGAAGACGATATTTGAGTTGTGAAGCTAATTTTGGGAGGAGTAGTGGAACACAAAAGAATAAATTACTAGATTGATTACTGAATTTCCTACTCGTCAATCAGGTTTAATTTTTTCCCCACCGGTTTAATTTTTGAGTTGATTGTTGGTTGTTGAATTGTTAGATTATTGGATTTTTTTTTTAGTTAATTAGCACTTTTGCCTCTCCAAATGTAAGACGAGATATTTAAGTAAATTTTCGTTATATTTATTAAGTACATGTGTTTTTTTTTTCCTGAGAAATTATCAATTAAGAATCTCAAATATTTATTTGATTATATTGTTTGGTAAGTTATTCTTGTCATAATTTTGATTTTTGTAAGTTTTGATATAAAATTAGTGTTTCAAAGTGACGGACACATGGAAAGTTGAAGAATGATGAGCCCCCAATATGAAAGTTCGCCTTGAACCCCACTATTTTAGGGCCAATCTTGCATGCATGGCGTAATTGTTTGCCTTCCATCTCACCATGCTTATTGTATTCTCACTAACAATTTTAGCAACACCACTTATTCAGACTTTTTCGGGATTTTTTTTAACAATTTTACCTTTTATGACATTTTGTATATATCTACATATTTTTTTTTGATAAATAATCACTTATCACTTACCGTTAAATGTTTCATTTTTATATAAAAAAAAATCATCTTGTGCCATTTTTATCGGAAAAAATTAAGCTCAAAAATTGGGTATTTAATAGCGGAAACAATGGAGTTGGAATGCCTAGGTATATAATGAGAATAGCCATAAGCACCTCGATTATCAATGATATATTGAAAATAGTCAAATATTATGATGAGGAAAATACTTGCATCGCACATTAGTAGTAACTTCTTATACCACTTTTTCGATTGATCAATTTGTCTTTGAGATATATCATAATCGGAACCATTTATTTTTTTAAATCATCATGTCAAGACTCATGATCATTTCCGTAAAAAAACTAATAAAATTGGATTCAAATTATTTATTTATATATGTAAAATAAATCAAAAGTTTTAATAAGAATTAAAATCTTCATGCCAAATCGTTCATTTAGTTGATATATATAAATGATTAAATTACTTCTAATTTTATTGAATTTTTACATAGATGATATTAACATAATAATTTAAAAAATTAATAATTTCAATTATAATATATATATAAACAATTCAATAAATCAAAATTATGATACGAGAAAGACACTCTAATATCGGTACTTTTAACACACAACACATTATGTGCAAGGTGTTGAGCTCAATTTGTGTGGACAAAGTCAATATCAAGAAATTTTCCATTTGTTTTTTTTTTTGTCTCATGCATGAAAATATGGAAGGGAGCCGGTAACTAAAGCAGGTAGGTACAATTGCATGGGGAAAATATCTTTTGACATTTTAGTAGTATTGTCGGACACATTCCACATGATATGTATATAAAGCCTGCATGCCATGCCCAATATCAAGAAGTTGCGAGATAATCTGTTATTTTCTGGGCCTAACAACACAACGGGGTGCTCATGCAATAATATTGATCATAATTTTGGTTTCAGGAAACACCAATATAATAAACATGGGAAGATGTAAATTTTCTTTTATATCTAATTTCCACTGATAATTTTATAATAAAAATATATCTATTTAAATATTCAAAATACGATATTAAATACTTGGAGTGAACTGTGAGTTCATGAGAGCAATTAAGCAAGCAACAAATAAGGTCCCTCGTCTTCTTCGCGAAAAAAAAAATAGAGCAGCAAGAAGGTCCCTCGTCTTATAATGCATGTATATACTTTCACAATCCATCTTGTATTTTATTATGTTTTAAAGTGGAAAAATATCGGGGCTCCATCCAAAATTCGAAAAAAAAAATAACTAGAGGAATTTTGTAGAAAGCTGCATTATTGAAAACTCCTTGTTGACAACAGATACAGCCTGAAAACTTTCTTCAAACAATTTCAATTTTGCTGGAACTATGCAGATGGTGCTTTATGTAATGTCATACACAAAACACCCAACAGAGAAAATCATCAGTCACCATAACCAAAAAAGAATTAGAATCAATCATTTTCATGTGTAATTAGAAAGAGATTCAAGAGATCTATTTCCCCAGTGCTTTCACAGCTTTCTCAGCGGCATCATCCAGATCCTCTGCTGTAATCAACGCCATCTTACTTTCCTTGAGAATCCGCTTTCCTTCATCGACATTGGTGCCTTCAAGACGAACAATCACCGGCACTTCTAGTTTGACCTTGAGCAAGGATGAACAGACGTTAATGCTTCCGCCAAAAATAGATTGAGGCCATATAAATTCAATCGCATTAAGTATATTTCATCTCGAGGAAAAAAAAAAAACTGAAATCGGCGAACACATCTATTCTCACCAGTTTAGCAGCATTGACAATTCCACTTGCAATCACGTCACATTTCATTATTCCTCCAAAGATATTAACCAAAATGGCTTTCACCTTCTCATCAGAAGTCAAAATCTTGAATGCTTCAACAACCTGTTTCACATCGTTTAAATTTAGAGAAACAACAAAGCAATTTGAGTTTCTTAAGGGTTTTAAACCGCTGTCATCTTCTTTAACAGAAAAGTAAGCAAAGAAAACTATATTTTCAACAGCCATTAGCACTAGGCGTGCGGAGTGCATAGGGGATGCATAAAGAAAGCTGCTTCAACCTTTTAACAAACTACTAAACCATCTTAAACCCAAAGTCATGGGTCCGACAGGGTGGTTCATGACTAACTTGGATATAAAACAGATCCTGATACCAGAGAAGAAAGAATTAAACTACAAAAGGACTTGGTCACAAAAGTGAGAGAAATAAGGTCTGACAAGCAAAAAATTCAATTCCTATAACTACATTCATCACCTGGTTTTCAGAAGCATTTCCACCAACATCCAGAAAATTGGCAGGCGTTCCTCCATGCAATTTAATTATGTCCATTGTAGCCATAGCTAATCCTGCACCATTCACCATGCACCCAATTTCTCCATCTAAGCCAATGTAATTCAAATCTGCTTTGGCAGCAGCCACCTGTCAGAAGGTAAAAGGCACCAGAAAATAAGTAAAAGAAACAAAATATTGTTATCTACCACAAAGAACTTCAACTACAACTTTCCAATCTTAACTTTAGAGTTTAGACTCTCCAAAAATATATATATATATATATATATATATATATATATATTTCAGAGACAAGTGGTTTTGGTTGTACATGTATCAGATAAGATTCAACTGCCTAAACGTAGCATCTCCAACAAAAAACGCATAGGTGGCATCTGGGTTTTATTATGAATTTATAAAATATGAGAACTTTAATTGGCGCTGTTAAAGGGGGCCCATCCTCCACTCCTACCAAGGGTGGGGATCAGGATTCGTACTACAAGCTGAACTAGGTTTCCAGAGGAGCTGGTCAGAACCTACTCAACTTTAATAAATTAAATGTGGTCAAACACAGGGAAAACTATCCATAGAAAGGGCAACATATATCAACCTCTCGGGGATCCTCTTGAGTTGGATCACGAAGAGCAAATATCTCTTTCTGACGATAAGCAGCATTATCATCAAAGTTTAACTTGGCATCAGCAGCTACTAGCTGATTGTCAGAAGTCTCTGCAAGTGGATTGATCTGTACCAAAAAAAAATTCAAGGGTCAGACAAATTGGTCAAATGGAAGAACTGTAACAGAGAAGCTTAAACAGTAATATTACTGGAATTTAGAAGTTCATGCTCACTTCCAGCAGAGTGCAGTCAGTCTCACTGAATAGCTTATATAATTTCTTCACTTGATCAATTGAACTATTTCTATCAGCTCCTTTGGGAGCCAAACCATCAACAACCTTCACAGCATCTTCATCAGTAATTCCAGTGAAAACATCAATAGGTACCTATCAACAACAAAGCCAAAATAAAAAAAAGAGAAACCAGTTAAATCACAAGATAAAAAAAAAAAAAAACAGTTGCCAACATATCAAAATTAAAGAAGATCATAACTACCTTTATTATCTGATCAGGGAATTTCTCGGCCAGGTCTTCAATGCTTGTTCCTCCCTTTGCACAAGCAATTATAAGCTGCAAAGTGAGATAAAAAAACATGAACCTTTAAATTAGAAAAATCAAATTTGATAAGAACTTACGTTAATAATGGAAAAGAAAAACAGAATCACCAATTTGCAGCAGACACAAAGATAATGAACTCAGTTTAATAACTTACTGGACCAGCAGATTTACGATCTAGAGTGATAGCGAAGTACATTTCGTTGACAAGCGACAACTTTTGGCACAAGTAAACCTATAAAAGAAAAGAAAAGAAACCAAAGCCTGAATAAAGATTGTAGCGCTGATGTATGTGTTCAAAAAAGTTTCGAGCTTAGGACTTCTTAGCAGCACGTATCATTTAATGTAAGATAAGTGAAACTTTGGAATCTTCAGCAATGAGGATTTCAAGCTTTAATAATATAACTTTGGAAGCAACATGCACACATTGCTATAAATAAATGTAGAACAAGAAACAAATCATTATACGAACCTTGCTGACAATTTTTCCCTGAGCACCTGTTTGCTTGGTAACAAGAATCTGCCCAAGCATCTTGCCTGAAAGAAAAGTACAACATTGAATTCAAATTTGAAACCAACCCCGAAGGACAAAGCAATATCACATCTCAATAAGATGCAACATCGCGATTCATAGAGAAAACAAATTTTAAAACAACCAATTGAAAGAAATTATTGTAAACTCACATGCATGCGTTCTACATGCCCAATCAGTAATGCATATGAGCCGTACCAACACTGTGTGCTAGTTAATTTTATGAGAGCCCATGTTGGTATTTCCAGCCAGGAAAAATAAATGCTAAAACAGATCTTACAGAAAAATATAAAAATCGAAAATAAGCAAGGAAAGTTCAATAATAACAAGATGGTTTTTATGTACCAGCAATTTCTTCAACTTTCTCAGTAGGGACAATGTGAACACCACCCTTGAGACCATTTTTAAAAGTTCCCAAGCCTCTTCCACCAGCCAAAACTTGGCTTTTAACTACCAACTGCACCAAAAGCTCAAGTTAGCATTGCTTCTTTTCACCACGTATAACTGTTTTACCAATTGGAAACTGAGGACAGAGTATCCTTGAAATGTAAATTAAGTTTTTTTTTAATTGTTGTATCAGCAACCAAAAATATTTATTGGTTTCCGATCTAAATAAATCCGAATATGCAATATTACCTCACTTTCCTTGGGAAATGCTTCCTGAATGGCTCTTTTGACTTCATCAACAGACCCAACAGCCACACCTTTCGGAACATTGACCCCATATTTGCTCATCAAATCAGCACCCTAATCACAGCCAAAATGAAATCAATCATCATCTATTCAAGCAGCATTCCCAGATAGACATGTAAACAAATTCACTTCATTGACGTGGCACCCAGAGGTGCACCACTCTCATAAGATTAACGGACATTAGAGATAACCCAATTTATCATATAATGAAGAATCTTCAACTGATCACTACTGTTAACTTTACACAACTATGTATATTAGCAGAAGGGAGTTTCTCATTATATTACCATAAGAAAAAAAGAAAGAAACAAATAAATATTATCATACAAGGAAGGAAAAAAGTTGCAGACTTTATGCAGGATTGAAACAGAAAGAGATCCGCTAGATATGAGAATCTGACTGCGATTGTAAGTGCGGGTGAAATATGCACAGATGAATGAAAAGAGAGACCTGATATTCATGGATGTTGAGACGGCGGAGCTGTTGCTGCTGCCATCTTCCGGCGACTGAGAGCGAGCGAGAGGTCAGCTGCTTCAGTAATCCTCTAACCATTGTTGGACGCAGTAAATTCTAGGCAAACAACAACCACACAGGAAGACGAAGAAAGAGACTGCGTTGGCCGGACGCAGAGGCGATTGGGTCTAAGAACGGCGAAAAGTGGGATCCCTATTCCCTAGTGTATTTTCTACTTTGTCTCCGATTTTAAAATAGGTATTTTTCTTTTTCTCTTTTATCGAAAGAAATTTCATCATATAATAACAGAAAATAATACCAAAATAGGTATTTCTTGGAGTAAAAAGAGAAGGGTATGTTTTGAATATTTTGTGTTTCAATTTGACAATTGGTTTTTGGGCTCAGATGTAATACTATCAAAAAATTTAGAAGTCCAACTTATAATATTATCTCAAAGAAATGATATTATAACACACTAATTGGCCATATCAATTTAAGTATCTGATCTACCGATCAATAATTGATGTATTAAATTGATTTCTATAGATATTTTTTTTTAAAACAAAATACTTTTGTGATATCTTCTCATAACACTCTTTTGATTTATCAAATTATCTTTATATATATTATAAACATGACTATTCATTCTCTAAATTATCATGTCAAGATCATCTCCGTACAAAATTACCTTCATTTAGTTGACACATATGAATGACTAAATAACCTTCAATCTAGTTGATTTTTTTACGAACATAGTATTGATATGATAACTTAAAAAATGAACAGTTTCGATTATGATGTATGTATAAAGACAATTCGATAAATGGAAATGATGGTATGAGAAGGTATCACTACATGAGATGTAAGTATTGTCTTTTTTTCAATGTATTTATCTTTTGTAGTAAATAGAATGTCAAGTAATGTGTTCAAATAACATCACTTTTATTATAACACCAAGATGGTGAGTAGGCTTGAAATTTCGGACGAAACTACCCTTTGAGGAATAATCTTTAAAAAATCAATTAATAACAAGGATAAATAGCAAAATTAAATATTAAATTTTAAAAGTTAATAGTTAACGGAAGAGGTGGGAGTAAATAAATGGGCGGTGATTTAGGTTGGTACTCCTCCCAATTTTATTATTTTTATTGTGACATTTCTAACAAAGATATTAAAAAATAACGACACACGCGTCCGAGGGTGCTAAGAGGTTAGTAATAATTATTTACAAGACAATTATAGTAGCATAAATAAAAGTAACACCTACTCCCACTTTTTGTATCCGACCAGATGTGGCGTGCAACACGAAAATTTGTGTAATTATTTTAATTATTTATCTCAAAATTAAAAGTAAAATTAAAATCAATTCAAATATTAAAACCAATTAAAATACCAAATAAATAAATATCTACTAGATTGATCATCTCTTTCATTAAAATCTCAATTTTACCCCTAATAATATATAAAATAAATTAGATTAAATTCAGCATAACCCTAGCCACATTCCCCAATCCAATCCCCAAAGTTTTATGGTAGGCACCATTCACCCACCTTTAACCTTGTTGAATTCATTGGTAAAGGTCGTCCAAGTCATTTGGAAGGAAGGAAAAGAACAATTAAAGCTATCAAAGTGAAGTCGTGCCCAAGGTTTTTACTCTTTAAAAGAGGAGAAGCATGGTTAAATTTGAGGGTTTATGTTTTTGGGATAGGAGATATTTGATGTACAGTGAAATGCATAGGGTTTGTCTTTTTGACGGTGATACCATTTGATACAGAATGAAATTTTTGAGAGTTCATAAAACAATTAGTGGAATTGTAGATAGCACTTATAGCGTTGTTATAAACAAAACCAATAAACAAAGGATGTCCAAAGTAATACATTGATAAGCGTTACTTACAAATTCCTCAAATATATTTCGATCAAGTCATTTGCAAATTTCTTGATATTTTAAAATTCTTCATTTTTAACTAATTTTGCCTAAGCAAAATAACACCTTATAAGTTTTGCTGCCATTATGATTGTCTATATAAAGTATATCTCTTATCATTAACTTCTTCAATCTTGAATGAAATCAACACATTAATTTCCTCTTGACCAAATAAACCCTACACATTTATATATATAAAGTACCCATCTTAACCTAAATTTCTGATTAAGTCACTTGCTAGTAATTGCTCCCTATCACTAAGACTACGGGTCTAATGGTATTCCTACCAATTATGTGCAGTGAGATATTTTGAATTTGATTCTTATAAATGGCATTGTCAATATCCCATTTCTTCCTAAAATGTGGCTTCTACTGAAATGTTTTCGATGCCATTCTTTTTCTAATTCTTAAGCATGTGTTTATATACACACACATATACAAATACACAAGAGCTCAAGTCTCAATTGGCAGTTGGTTTCATAGTTTGCCGTTTATTTTGTAGGTTATTGTCTAACATTATCCTTGTAAAAATTCACCAAATCGAAAATTATTTAACCATTCAATTCAAGCGATTATCAATCTAGATAGAAACCTTGTGGCATGATTTTTAAATGAAGAATTATAAAATAAACAAGTAGATTGTGTTATTATTTTATAGGTTAGATCCAAATGAGTAGATGACGTTAATTAACACTTCGAATAATCTTAAATAAATACATACATGATTCTTTTTTGGGATGATATAATAAGCAATGCAAAACGTATGTTGCTAAAAATGAGTTCTTCTGGGATTAGTAGGGCAACCAATTCACCATGAGTCGGTAGCAAACAATCAGAAAAACATGTCAGACAAGAAAATAAATCTCACTACTACTCAATTTTATATCAATTAACACAAATGATTATATCTTTTAAGCAGCATGCAGTATGAAGCTTTGCATTCTCATCACTCACACCAAGCTCACAAAAACAGTGCCAGCAGATGATTTGGAAGGGTAGAAAGAGTCGAACATGATATATCACCAAGGATATAGATTTCACATTCTCATCACTCATATCGTATCAAACATAAACGGACATAAGTTGCCAGATAATTAACACATATTCAACATCAATATTCGAGGATCCTCGCCTTTTACCTGAAAATGCAACCTAATCTCCATCGCTCGATGCTTTCCAACCAATGCTCTCACTGGCACATAATCTGAAGCCTGCAAGGCAAACAACAAAAAGCACTGAAACAGATGTTAAAGTCCTCAACGAAGAACTCATCACCGTGCGTAAAGAAACAAAAGAACAATAAATCTACATGGTTGCAGATTTCTAAGTACCAGAAAGTCACTGGTAAGGTGGAGATAACTCCTTGACATCAATCCAGGACGGCCTTTTAGCATTGTAGTAGAAATGTGCTATCATCGGAACCAGTTCTTCTGCTGACCGAATCTCTACAAAAATAAAACAAAACTTGACAATATTGCAAGACATCAACTAGCAAAAATCCACATTCCAATGATCCATGCTAAAAAAAATCTCACCTTTCTCTCTGTACAAGATCCTGTTTCCTCTTACAAACAAAATCTGAGGACAATCTCTAACTTTAAGAGCATAGGCCAAATCTCTCTCGATATTAATATCAATCTTAACTGACTGTTGAAAACAAAAACAAAAACCAAAAATTGAAGGCAAAGTTACAATCTTTAATAACATTTGATTAATAACGTCAGAGCAAAAATGGAAGTGAGGCGCTTGATGATGTAGCCCACATACCCGAGGAGGCAATCGATCTTTGGCATCCCAATAGACCTTGACCGCCTTTTCGAGCTCTTTCAAGGCCTTCCAGTTATCGTTTGCTCTGTTGTATCTTTCGAAAACAAGAACAAGAAGCGGACTTGGATGAAAAGCAAAGCTCTCCCATTCCAAGCAATTAATCTCCTTCACCCAATTGTCTTCAACCTCGCCTTCCCAATCAATCTCTGCCCCATTTTCATCCACCACATTTCTTATCGGGTGATTCTCAAAGTACTCAGATGCCTTAATCCCCCAGCCCACATCCGCATCCAAAGGCCAATCCCTACTCTCCTCCTCAACTACCATGCTCTTCTCTCCGCGAATTCCCTCATCTTCATCATTATCTTCATCACCCTCATCATCAACTTTCCTCTTCATTACTTCTTCTTTCTTTTCAACAATATCTGGGTTCTGTTCTCTGATCGATGCAAATGTTCTGTCAAGTGACTCCCGCACGTAATCTTCCACCGCCACGGATTCGCTTCTACGCCCACGCCGAGACTTTCTCGGAATAGTAGCCGGGAACGTCTTGCTTGGTTCTTCACCTTCATCTTCAGATATTTCAGTTTTTCGGCTCCGAGATTTCGGTTTCGGTTTGGAATGAGGTTTAGGGTCTGGCTCCGAATCCCATTTTCTAGCGATAGCGAGACATGGAATAGATGTTAGAGTGCGGGTACGGTGTATAGGCGGCGCGCTCTGTACTGTGGGCGGGAGGAAAATATGAAGGCGCAGCATTTTTAGGTAATTTAAGTTGCGTTTCAGTCAGCAGTCCGAGTGTTTGTGAAAATGCCACACTGAATTCAGCTGTGACCAGATAACGCAACGTTTTCCTTTGCCCTTTTTTCCCTCGTTTTTTTTTTCCTTTTCCACTCTCTAGTTTAGATGACACCTCGGTTATTATAAAGATTAGACTTCAAAGTTCAAACGACGCCGTGTTTGTTAAACAATTCTGACACTCTGATGGGGCCGATCACAGTATCACCTGTGGGTATTTCCACTCCACCAGCACCCGCCATGCCGCCCCACCACTACCGCGAAAAGAATAAGGAAAATGTGGTGACTTTTCTTTTTTATCCTCATGCATTTCACCATTTATGTTCTAGAACAATACTACCAATTATGGCCGCATGTTACCGTGGGATTATTGAATTGATTATGAAGATAATCAGTATGCAAAATATGAGATATATGAAGATATATTACATTACAAAACTTGTAAATGATTATATTATAAAGCATATGTGAAAATGAGGTTAAATTTCGTTTGCTTACCCATGTATGTGTCACATTAAAAATATGCATCTCATGATTGTCTTACAAAATGTGCAATTTGGTTAGTGTAGCTCTTGCATATTTCATGACTTACGAGTAGCGGGCTTCTTTTTTCTTGAATTTTGTTGATGATCTAATTGATCGAGTTTGTATAATAGACAAAAAACAACCACATTACTTTCACAAAAAACCACCACGATTCTAAAGCTTGCAGAGAAAAACAAAGTTATCAAGTAAAATTATTAAGTGAAAGATAGTTACGTAGCTTTTGTTACATTCACACCATAGGCATGCCATATTCACATGATAAGTATGGAAAAATTCAACCCAAGCTCTTGATATCTGCCATTTTAATGTAACAAACATATATTCCAAAATCTGTTTGTAACAATTACGTAAATTCTAAGCATGCTTATCATTTCCCTAATTTTCAAATTCATGTATAACCATTATGCATTGTTTAGCTGTGCATCGTATTACTAAGCATGCTTATCAATTTTAAATCAAGAAAAATTCATAACCATATATATTTTTAAAAATGTTGCTGAAGAAATATAGCTTATGATTGTAAAGAAGACTAGAATCAATATATATATATATATATATATATTATGAAACTTGGTTTAAAGTCCTCTATGTTCAAGTGAACATAAGCAAGCTAATAGATGAAGATTTTGACAGTCTATTGTTCTTGATTCTGTATGTATTGCCTTTCACCTAATTGAAAGAAAATCAGATGTTAACAATTACGTAAATTCTAATTGTTAAAGTCCTGGCAACTCCATGTATAACTATATCCATATAAATTATCCAAATTAATTAAAAGCGAAGTTCTCTATGAAAATAATCAATTTTTGTATTAGCTACCAAAATTATATTCTCTTTCTAATGATCACATTCATGAGGATCACTTGTCAAGTAAGTGATACAATAAGAATTTAATAGCATACAAAGAAATGGAATGGGGAAGACAGCAAGCGGATATCATAGAGCAAAGTTTGTCAGTTTTTTTTATTTCATGGGTTTCTTAATTTAACTAAATTTGTGGTCTTTCAACTCCAAAACAGTTACTAAGTCAGTTTACATTATAAACTTCAAGGAATAAATAAATAGTTATAATAGCCAATGAAATGTTAGAACTTTATGTATTCTACAGTAACTGGGTGCAACAAAATTTTGACAGAAAAATTAGGAAAAAAGCTAACCATTTTTTATCTCCAAAAGTAGATAATATTTCAAGCATATATAAGACTTCAAAATTCCAGCTTCACCATCATTACACTTGAAAGATCAGTAAAGTTAGTGCATGGAGAGAGCTTATAAATAACCCAATTTGACGAATTGAAAGACAGAAGTTTACCCGAAAATTTAATGAACATTGGAGTGGACATTCTCCAATCCTTGGACGGGGGAAAACATATTGAAAAACTTAAAAATAAACCACAAAAGCATGAACAATAATGCTGATAAGATAATCAAAAAGGAAAAACAATAAAATTAGGAAAATTTTCACATATACAAAGAGCTAAAAACCTTGCCTCGTACGTACTTGAAGAGCACATGGGTTTTCTGCAACGTTCATATAGACACAAACCCAGGATTGAAAATAGAGGTGGGCTGAATCTATAATTAAGAATAGACGAGGGCTAATTTATAACCAATTAGTTTAGTAAAATAGCATTTACTAAAAATTTAGTAAAAAAATCCTTTGAATTTTACATATTTTTTTACATTTGAGGTGGGCTAGAGCCCACCAAAAAAGGCTTTGGGTCCGTGCATGCGTTCATAAAGGAGCTGAAATAAAATCTGTGATCAACGTAAAATAAATAATTAAGAAGCTTTAAATGCGAGAAGTCATTATCTCTATGGTGGAAGAAAAAAAGGAACCGCAAGCTATATGATAAGAAAATAATAAAATCAATCAAACACCCAAAGTACACTTGAAGATTAAACAATTTTCAAAATTGTTCCCCTTCATCCACTTTCTCAGCTTTGGAAAATTTTCTTTCTCAATTCTTCCAAACAAATTAACATCAAAAAGTATAGAAAGAGTTCACAAAACTGGATAAAACCCATGTCAATAGAAAAATGAATAAAATAAGAAAATATTTTGTCCTAAAAATTTGCTCTTCATCTCAATAGTTTTTGTTAACAAAAAAAAAACACAGAGAGTTTATTCATTGTATTTAAATTTACGGAAATTAAAATTGTTGAGAGAAGAAAGCGGAAACTTTTACCTAGATATCTCAAAGCCGAGGGAGAAAGAAAGAAGACTAATGATATACGCTTCGCCCATCTCATGACGATCGAAACTCGATGGATTGAAGAGCAGTCCAAACCTTGAAAAGAAGTCCACGTATCGAAGAATACAATCGAAAGCTGATCGAAGATTTTCCTTTGTCCTTCTCGCTAAGATCTTTCCTTCCCCAATGTTACGAAGATCGCCATTCCAACACCAAAAATAAATTTAGATGATATCGAAGTGTAAGAAAGGCAGATGGTCTCCAACACAAACTCGGTTGTGCATTGGTGATATCGAAAGCAATGTGATCAAAGACTAAGAGAACACCTGTTAATTAAGGACAAAACATTAAATTTTTTGTTTATAATGAAGAAAAAAAAGAGGATATAATTGTAAAATCACTATTGATGAACAATGTTTCTCTCGTTTCTCTTTTAGTATAGTTATAATATTGCATATCACTTGATGATATCTAATTTCAAGTTATCATTTTCAAATTATTATACAAAAAATTGATAAAATTTGAGATTATTTATTCATATATATATATATATATAAACTAAATAGACAGTTTGTCATAATTTTTTAAATTTTTAGCAATATCGTTGATTTATTTGATTATATGAATGACTAAACGGCTTCTACCAGTAGAGCCAACATGGGCTCAGGGGTTCTGGGCCCCCGCTGAATTTTATAAATTTTAATGTAATATATGTATAAATATATTTTAATTAATTAAAGTTTTATTAATAAGTAAATATTATTATATAATTATAATTAATTATATATTTTGGGATTCACATTCAATTAGCAATTTTAGGCTTCTTAATGCATATATATATATCATTATCATATATAATTCATAGGTATAAAAGTACATAGTTCATATTATAGGTTTTTTTTTCTTTCCAATTTTCAAAATTTTGATGCATGACTATTTTGTTTTAATACTTGAATCATAACGTAGTTTGGGCATGCAAAGATTTCAAACTGAGAATTCGTCGATGACAGCTATATATGGTTGTAGTAGATTAATAGCATGACATGAATTTTTTTAATTATTTGGCTAATTTGATTATGATGAGTTGAATTATATTAGCTTTTTAAGTATTTAAAAAATGCCTCACTCAAATGAATTTCTGACTACGCCACTGATGACCTCCAATCTTGATGATTATACGTAGATGATATCGATGTAATGATTTAGAAATTGAAGAGTTCTAATGATGATAAAAGTATAAAGACAATTCGATAAAACGAAAGTGGTACGAAGAGGTGTTACCAGATTGGGATGCAAGTATTGTTTTTACTTTTAAGAATGATACTTGTATCTCATTTTGGTGGTAGCTCCTCGTATCACCATTTCGATTTATCGAACAATCCTAATATATATATATATATATATATATATATATATATATATCATAATTAGACCATTCAATTTCTAAATTATTATTTGAAGATGATATCGGTAAAACTAAAATAGCAACTACATTAGATTTTTTAATCATATATATATATATATATGTATATATATACACCAAACACACACACACACACACACACACACACACACACACACACACACACACACACACACACACACACACACACACACACACACACATATATATTCACCAAAAAAATCAATGATATTGCTAACAATTAAAATTATTATGGCAATGACAGGACCCGTCCCCGAAGGACATAGATAACTGTGCCCGGTCCTGCTCCCGTCTGACAAGTCAACTGAAGATCCGAAATTACCCTTCCGCACCTGCCAGACAAGGGATATTTGCTCATGTGCCCACTCATACCTCCACCTCTGGAATAGCCTCGATCAACGCGCCACGACCTGAAGGGTTAATAAAACTGAAAAAGTGTGAGTGGACAAAAATGACCTCTTATAAAAACATTTACCAAAAGACATTCTTACCCTCCAGTTTTCACAAACGTGCATGCATATCATAAAACATGAGTAACAGTATGAAATTATTCACGTATGAACAGTGGACCGATAAAATCAAAACATGTTTTCCCATGGTCCGTAAAACTCATGTTCATCAAATCAATTCAAGTTATAAAACATCAAATCCCGGCTCTCAGACCAAAACATGTGAACACCATTACCTGGTCACAAAGACCAAAAACCCGTACTCAAAACCGATACGTAATCACAAACAATATGTTTCTAAATTCCATGTCCACATTTTCCTTGAAACTCATTTTCATCAAATCAATTTAAATCTCAATAAACTCACGCTTTCCTTAAATCATTTTATATTTAAACCACGGTTTCCTCAAAAGCATTTTCCATAAAACCACGGTTTCCTCAAAATCATTTTCCATAAAACCACAGGACTTATTTCCATATCCTGTTGCTTAGAGCCACGTTTATCCCTGCAATGCGTGCAAATCAAGTAGGCTCAAGGACCGCTCAAAATCCGAGTATCTGTCGTTGTGAAAACCTCACCAGCCGACAATCCAGATCTCGTGAACACATCACTTACCGATCTATATATAATCCAGCACATCTATGGTCTGAGTCGAGCCTCCCTCGGCTGCACGACAACAAACCGGGCTACGTGACCTCTTCGGGGTAAACACTTCCATCCCGAAGGCGAGCGTTATCTCTAGGGAGCACTCCGGGGAAAACATATTTCCACCTGAAAGCCCTAAATATCCGCAACACATCACCATTATGAAAACCAGTGAAAAACAGTTGCGTTGAAAACCAAATAATTTATTAACACAGGGTCTCAGCCCCAAAATATAGTTTCCTCAAATCCGGATAACCCAAGTCCCGATTTACTTTATAAATCTGAAAATCATCAATATTGACAGGACCCACCCCGATTATCGCCTCGATAATCGGGAAGCATCCTGCTCCCGTCTGACAATCGAATCAAAAAGACCGGAAACTAGTTAAAATTACAACACACCCATTGTCAGACCAGGGAGATTAAACAAATACATCCGACTGGACGTCAAGTCCACAGTTTCACAGAGCAATATTACAAAACAAGTTAAAGAAACAAGTCCTACTCTGTGAACTAACTACTCCGCAACGGAAAAACTTTATGCCTCCGCCTCTGCCTCGGCGCTTGCCCCCACGCTTGTTCCACGACCTGGAGGGAATTTAAAACAACAAAGTGTGAGTGGACCGAAACATAAGCTTTATAGGGAAAACAGTTTTTCCAAAATCGGGTTCGCCCTCTAGTTTTGTAACACGCATGCATAACCAAATATCCAAATTTTGCATATTAAACTTTTGAAAACTTTTTTTTTTTTTTCCGAAACAGATGGGAAACGTTACAAGGATCACCATAATTCATGTAAAAACCATTTAACAATTCCGGGTGTCAGAAACCGTCATTTTAAACGTTAATTGCACAAATCATGTAAAACGTGAATCATTAACCACAATTATGTCGTTGGATCCATCCGAGTCTTTAAACTCAACATTAGGCCTTCCCGGGATATCAACGAGTCTTTAAACTCAAAACACGATTAGTAGGCCTCGGGGGTATCATAATAATCGAGTCTTTAAACTCAATTTTCGGGCCCGCCCCCAAAATCAACATACCGGGTCTTTAAACCAAAAACCAGATCCAACCATCAACCGGGTCTTTAAACCCAAAACCGTTTTTAAACATAGTAAATCAGGATTCATCACAAATCTTTTTCCAACGTCATTCCAAAAACATTTCACATCGTAACAGGACTCATGCCCGAATTCACATGTAAATTCCAACACATGCAATTAACAGAAAATTTCTTCACAATATGATCAAACGTCATAAATCCGAAACATGCATATTCATAACCTGATACTTCATCAAAAATTATCACGCATGCATAGGCAGAAACCGAAATCTCGAAATGCGTGAAATACGATAATTATCTCGAAAAACGTGAAAACAAGTAAAACCGATATATCATCTCACTATCGTAAAATCATATGTAAAACCATGAGATAAATAAGCAAAATAGTCATGCATGCCCAATTTAAAAAAATCAAAAAGTCCACTCACAGTGTTAGGACGCGTCAATCGCGTCCCGCGTGCTCCTCCGTAGCTTCGGAAGTGTCCGGGCCTGTGAAAACGTACAAGAAGGGTTACAACATCCCAAAATAACTCGTAGGATTTTTCCTAATTTTCCCGGATTTTCGGCGCAAAATAAACTTAAAGACTGAATCTTCCGGACTCCCGAAATTATCCCGAATGACTCCCGATCGATTCGAACTCTAAAGATAAAATGTTAATTAAACTGTAAGGATTAATTCTCATGTTGACCGTGATCGGAGTTGACGTCACACGCGCCGTCACGCACCGCCCAAAGTGGCTGCGCGTGAAAGCCACGCGCCAAGCTACAGTACCTTCGTCCTTACCCGAATCAACTGATAAACGGGTCTAATACCCGCGACTCAACCCGACCAGTTCAAGCCCAATTCTCAATCAATTCCTCTCGTTTTTGATCCTATTATCTTCCCTAATCCTTTAATTTTAGGTCTGTAATGAAGGTTAACCTCGACTAGTACCCAAACGACCCAACTCAAACTCGAACAGTCGAACAAATCGACATTCTGGAACTCACCCAAACTAACCCCAATCTCAAATTATTTTCACCAGTAGGTTAAGGGGATTCATACGAACACTCCCAGAAGTCTCACCGTGTGTTTAGTTTGATCCTTCGACCCTCAGAATTTGAACTCTGCGATTTCCCCCCCAGAAACCCGAAATGGTTCAACACTGGTTCTCTCAATCTCTCTCAGTTTTTCCACCGTAGAAAGGACGCAAATGAGTCCCTAAGTCCAACAACAATCAGAGTAATCGATTCAAACGGCCAGCAACTCGTGGGAGACACTCTGAAGTCTCTGAAAACGGTTTCCCTCAAGCACAGAGACCACGGCCATTCCTCACTCTCCCGTGCTCTGAGCTCTGCCCAAACGTGCACCAAGGTCACTCAATCCTGCTTCCACTGCCTAAAACTACATAAACAAAACGTCTGAGCCCCCCACTAGCCATAAACAATTGCACGCACAAAACCCACGGCCGTGCACTCTGTTTTTCACGGTGGTGAACAGTAACCACCGTGAAATGACCAAAATGCCCCTCTGTGCAATAATTACCAAAATGCCCTCCAACATCCGTGACCCATAACTCGGTCATCTGACGTCCGTTTCAAGCGTGCCGCCTGTCGTTGTACTCGGGGCGTCGAGATGAACATAACGGTCTTCGAGTCAAATGAATATCAATTGTCAAACAAAAAGTCAACTTTTTCCCCTTATAACGCCCAAATTACGATAATGCCCCTGAACTTCCGAACATCATAACTTTCACTCCGAGCGTCCGAATCGGACGTGCCACCTGTCTATGAACTCGTGACATCCCGAACTACGTCACGGTCATCACTCAACGTCCGTTCGACCTCCAAATCAAAAAGTCAACAAATCGACCACACAAACACAGGGGTAAAAACGTCATTTTATTCAATATTTAATAATATTACATTTCCAGAACGTCCGGGGCGTTACAAATATCATCATGTAATCACATGGAAATAAAAATCCAATCAAAATCTCAATTCCATTGGGTTTCAAGCCCAAAATATCATTTTCACGCAAATATGTGCAACCGTAAACCCGAGTTGCCACTTTCACGTAAATCCATGAAATCAATTCCTGACTCATAATCCGAGTCCAAATATCATTTTCAATTCCTGACTCATAACCCGAGTCAAAACATCATTTTCAATCCCGGGCCTACGCCCAAAACATCAATTTCATAATTTCTCAAAAATCGTGCCAAAATATAATATAATAATCCATAAAATCGAGAAATCACCGGATTGAAACATCAATCATGCCAAAGAATATAAAATCATATAATAAAACATTTAAATCATATATGCATGCATCACGGTTAGAAAACAAAGTCCACTCACACACACCGTCCAAAACGGTCTGTTTCCGAGCTGCACGTTTTTCCGTAAATTCTGGAAATCACAACTCCTGTCCAAAATCATTATAGAGGGTTACTAACATCTCAAAATACTTCATATAATTTTCCCCAATTTTTCCGGAATTTAAATACGTATTTTAAACGTAAAACAAAACTTCGGATACGCGGAACATTAATGAAACGATATCCGATTTTCTCGAAACCAGTGTCAAAATGTCCGTTACACTGAATGGGACAAAAGTCATGATGACCTCACCTCGAAAATCCCGCTCACGCGCCCCCACGCGCCAGCTACAGTACTTTCGTCCCAACCCGTTTCTCTGTAAAACGGGTCCAGTTGGCCCGCGAGATAACCCGACTCGTTTCCTATCAATTCGACACCAATTCAATCAATTGAGCATTCAAACAGCTTCTATTTGAATCCAACTAAGGTTCTGTGAAGTCAATTTCACGAACACTTACCTCAAACCCGTCGAATCAAACTCCATTCTTCGAAGAACTGTCGTACACTGTGCATTGATTGAACATCAGCAATATCCATCGTTTTCCTTCAATTGATCCTTCCAGAAGCATCGTGGGATCCTCAGGAACATAATCCCCAGTTCAATTTTATCAATCAAAGCCTCAAATTCCTCGACTCAAGGTCGAAAATTCGAAGATTTCATTCCTTCTGTTCTTGCTTAAATCGACACCAATTCCCTTCGTTCTTATTGCAAATCGATTCGTATTGATCCCAGAAAGCTTACTCGAGCTTCAATTTCGATCCTCACAGCCTCAAACTTGAAATTCAGATTTTCCCCCCAAAATTGATAAATTTTCGATTTTTGATTTCCAGTTCTCCCTTTGCCCCTGTAATTCCCTTGTTAATTCTGTCTCTCAAAGCTCTCAATTTTCTCCTCAAAACCTGTTGTGGAAGGGAGCTCAATTCTCCCAATTCTGATGCTCCATTTTCACGGTTTGAGACAAAGAAGATGATTAATGGAGGGTTAAGTGTAATTAACAAATATTAGAACATAATGATGATGTTGGGAGGGAAACATGGATCAGGTTTTAGGGCTTAGATTAGGGGATGGGTGACACTTGTCACTCATCCAGGTGTGCACAGTCCCCAGTTACTATTCATTATTTTATTATTATTTTAATCAGAATCCCGGTTCGTTCGGTTAATCAATTCGTTCCCGTGACCATAACTTCGTCGTCGAACCTCCGATTTCGGCATGCCGCCTGTCATTGGATTCGTATTGATGAGACCTACGTAACAGTCCTTGGCCCTCGTCCATCGGACCTCCCGGTCAAAAAGTCAACATTTTGCCCCTAATGCCAAAGTACCAAAATACCCATCAACTTCCGAACGTCATAACTTCTTCCTCGAACGTCGGAATCAAACGTGCCACCTGTCTATGAACTCGTGACGTCCTGAACTACGTCACGGTCATCGGGCAAAGTCTGTTTGACCGCCCGAACTATAAGTCAACATTTTGCCCACACCTAGGGGCAAAACGGTCATTTTGCACATTTCGTGCGATTTCACTCTACTAATCCCAGATTAGTCATTCCAAACTATAATTAATTAATATTTAATTCCGATATTCGGGACGGGTCATTACAGACAAACTATCTATTTAATTTGTATATATTAATAACTAAATAATTTTTAATTTAGTTGATTTTTTATATGGATAATCTTGAAATAATAATTTAGTAATTTAATATGATTATGATATATATATATACAAATTATTCACTACATCGAAAATATGAAAATATTATCCTTATTTTAAAAGTTAAATTGAGTAAATGAACATAAAATTAATTAATAGAATCAAGCAGAGGAATGAAAATGGAGAAAAATAAGGTGTAATGCATGTCACTTGGCCGTATTTCTCATTAAAAGATACGTATGTATAAATAAAATGAATAATTCATTATAAAAATTTAAATATTAATATTTAATTTTTTTAATCAATGATAAAAGTAAATATGTTTTATTATAGCACGTGTAATCAATAAATACACTACACAAATGACACGTTATCAGTGAACATTGAACAAGCATATGCAGCATATCACCATTTGGTTACAAAATTTGAATTTCATGGCATAGGTATGCAGCATATCACCATTTGGTTACGAAAGGCATTTTATTAGTAGTATTACAAGTATCGTATTTCTATTTATTATATAATAATTAATAAGCAGCATAATATTTTGAATTTAATACTTACAAAATATTAAGTAAATGTGCAATGCGGGCCTCAATTCTCTCTCCTTTTAGCTTCAAAGAAAAAAATAAACTAGGGGGAGAGAGATCAACTTATTCCTTCCTTTCCTTAACCGTTTCCCCCCTTTTTTTTTTGTTTGTAATAAGTGTCCTTTTGAGTTCTCCATTATTTTTTTTATTTCAATTCATCCTCTTACCCAAAATCTTACTTCAAAATTTCTTGTTTCTCCAAATCTTTTATCTTATTGGAGGAA
The DNA here is from genome assembly GCA_032719365.1 of Prinsepia uniflora. Taxonomy (NCBI): domain Eukaryota; kingdom Viridiplantae; phylum Streptophyta; class Magnoliopsida; order Rosales; family Rosaceae; genus Prinsepia; species Prinsepia uniflora. Next base: position 5,217,707 of record CM064874.1, read on the forward strand.
TTTTACCGTAATATCTCCTGTTGATTTTGGTCATAGTAATTAGATTATAACATTTTGTCCTTTATTTTCTTTTATACACAATTTGATCACTCGGGATCAAATTTTCCTTGTATCCGCCTTGCATTTCAAATTCTTCAAGACCAGATGTAATAAGTTTGATGACAATGATTATTTCTTTTTGTAGAGGTAGTTTATTTATGGTTATAGACGCTAGTAGGGTTTTGGGTTTTATTGGCTTGATATATAATTTTGCATAATTTTAATGATGTTGATTTGTTAGTTGATCGTGCGACTTTATGTGTGCTAGTATTTTCATTGTGACTTACATGTCTTATTGTTATAACTTAATTTTAATGGTACAATTATATCATTTTTTATGATATACAGTCATATATTTTTTTAATAAAAATTATAAATAAATAAATGCGCAATGCAATATCCCTACACTCAATAATCAATACCATCTATATTTAAAGGCATTTTCTTTTTACCATGTTTGGTTACCACCTAATAATCAAAAATGACGAAATGATGTTATTATAGCCATCCACCCCCCATGAATTGATAAGAGTGACAAAAACATACTGAAACATATTATTTTTCTTTCCGATTCATTTCAACAACAAAATAACCAAATTCACGAACATGGACCCTGAAAAATTATTATGCGGAACATCTATCCTTCAATATGCACGTGACTTTGAATCCATCTGATTTAATTATCATATATATCATTAATTCAATCCATCAAATTTAATTATTACATACATTATTAATTCAATTGCATTGCATTGCATTGCTTGAAACCATCACATCGTAAATTGCTCAGAAAATTCCTCCATTTTTTTTTTCTAAATTAAAAGCCATTGTATCATACATTTGGATGACATGTGATACACATTCATAATTTATGCCCCTACCTAAGCACATATAAATACAATTTGCAATTTGCCCCCTAAACAAATTGCAATTTCCATACTCGGGAAGGCAAAAATTTGCTAAATGGGACTTCATCCTTGTACTCCACGCGTTGCCACAAAGAGCTCTCGTTTGCCTTACAACTGTAACACGCGAGCAAGCTGAGTAGGGTTGACGATGCCAGCGAAGTGGGCCCCTTCCGTCTTCAACAAATCCGATACTTCCACGTATCTCTCCAAGTTCTCAAACTTCGGCTCGGCTTCGGCTTCATTTCTGTTGTCGTTGCCGTCATCACCAGTTAGATGGTCCGGCTCGGCTCGAGCCGGATCCCACGGCTGGCCGAGGAGAGTACCCCTCGTGAGAAATTCATGGGCCAAATAGCCGGCTAGGATCTGACCGGACGAAGCCGGTGGCTCGTGCGGCTTGCTGTTAAAGCCAGCTTGGGGTGGGGCAAGCTTGAGCGTCTTGGTCGCTGTGGACTGGTGGGGCGCGTCGAAGCCACTCTCCCTCTCCTTGCGCTTGTTATTATTTGACGCATTGGTCGTCAAAATCCGACGAGGTGGCAAACGCATCGTTTTGGTGTTCATGATGATGGCTCTCTCGGTGCATGCCACGTGTGCAGCAGCTGTTCATGAAACCCACCGGGAATCCGACCCCAGAAGGAAAAAGATAAAAAAGCAAAAAAAAAAAAATTAAATCTGATAAAACTCTCGTCTGGTAAGTAAAAACCAAAACGTCTGAATCGAGGGGTAAAACTGTAAATTCACTGTAAGAAAAGGAAACCGACTGAAAATTAAAAATAGTACGAAAATGTCGATTCGAGAAAAATCAGGACCCACAAAAAAAAATTATTTGAAAACTTTTTTTCCCTGAAAAATAAAGAGCGATAGGGCAAAGGGTGGTCGGAGAGAAGAAACCGTACGGAATAGTTGCCGGAATCTGGAGAAAGATAATCAGAGAGAGAAAAAAGAGAGACGGAGACAGAGAGAAGTAGAGATATAGATGGAGAGGGCGAGGGAACAAAATAGGCCCAGGAAGGAATGGCAGAAGGGGCTGGAGTCTGGATATTTATAGATGTCGAATTGAGAGATTACCCCTTGTTTACTGAAGAAATTACGAGAATACCTGGATGGTGAATGACATAATTGCCCCTGGGTTTTATTGAGGCTTGAGGGGTTGGCAAGTCACAAACAAGGTTAGTCCTATTTGGCCACAATTAATGTTTGTTTGCGTGTGCCACAGCAAAGTTAGTTCCTTCTGTCTCGATAAATTTTCGACCTCGCTAGATCCCTTGTGCTAAGAATTTACTTTCATATGAATTAAAGAGTCTCTAGGCATATTTATTGTTACATATTTTTTTATTTGATTCATCATTAATATTAAATTTGATACATCATTTATAAAAGGGTAATTAAATCATAGATCCTTATTAACATATAAGTTTATTCAAAAAATTTGCATATAAATAAATTAAACTTATAGGTGTTTGACTAGTCAAATGATTATACAATGGAAAATAGACCATAATTTTTATATAAATTACAATTAATGTCATCTAATTTTAAACTAGTCTAGTAATAAAAAAAAAATACATAAAAAAACTTTCATGATTTCAACATTAATTTGTATTATTATTATTATAAGATTATATTGAAGATTATAAAAACATTACTACTATTTATATTTTTCTTTCACTTGATCATTTTAAAAGTAATATGAGTATCTAATCTAATTTAAAGTAAGATAATTAAAAGTAATAATTCTTCAAAAATATTTTTAAAGATATTAAATAATTTTGTATAGTTTAGGGTTTAATTCTTGAATTTTGTGCCAAAATTCAAGAATTAAACCCTACATCCATTGGGTCTGAAACAAATATCTGGGCCCACTCCAAACAAAAGTCCACCCATCTCGGAACTTTCTTGACCCGTAACGTTTCCGTCGAATGTCCGATTTCGACGTGCCGCCTATCTACGGACTCGTATTGACTCGATCTATGTAACGGTCCTCAGTCCTCGTGCATTAGACCTCCCGAATCAAAAGTTAACTTTTTACCCTCGTCTAGGGGCACAATCGTAATTTCTCCATGAACGTCCGATAATCCTCGACTAATTCCCAATTAGTCTCGCTAATCCTTAATTTAATCTTAATTAATCCCAAATTTTGGGACGGGTTGTTACACTGAAATTGGGGTTGGGGTTCTAGATTAGGTTCTAGTTGGGTTTGGGGTTCTGATTGGGTTTGGTGTCAGAACCCATCCCAAATCCCTCGGGATTAACGTGGGACGTGCCTGCTCCTGTCTGACTCCACATGTCAGACTAGGGATAATTCCAGCCTCAGCCCACTCGGGGCTTCCAGAGTTCGCCAGGATTGGAGGAGGAGTGTGATGTCTCGGTCTCTGCTACAACCTGCATCCACGATCAACTTGAAAGGCATTAAAATCATTAAAAGCTGTGAGTGGACAAAACAAAGAATTTAATAAAAACAATTTCATAAAAAGACATTTATACACTTCACGTAAAAACATGCATGCATCATAAAACCAGTTATTTCAAATACTTTCTTTACATTCAAAACCCAGTTTAAAATCGCTTCTCATACGAAGCTATAACTTAGTAGGGTCTCAACCCAAATGCCACATCTAAATCATAGGATACGGGGTCTCAACCCCAAACCAGTTTCCGTGAAATCTCATATACATATACATATATAACCCGTCCTTGACATTCTCTAATGTCTATCACTGGCACATAGCCCATAGGGAACTAGTCCCACAATATCTGTCACGATTTATATAATAGTATGCATACACTCGGGGTCTCACTCCGAGTCTACCCCCAGGATTTACGACGTCTAGGAGGACCTAGGTTCGGACCCTGTCCGGCTAACACTCCTGGAATGGTTCCCTATTTTCACTCATTGCCAGGGTGTGTATCGTGACACTCCAGGATCTACAACGTCTGGAGGAGACCAATCCACGCATAAAGGAGGGTATATACATATGAGTGTGAAAACAGTCATCTCTTTCAAATCACACTTCAATAAGGTCTTAAACCCGAATTCTCATTTCATAGCCACAATTGGAACTCAAGCCCGAACTCAAAATTTAACAGGGCACAAAGCTCGATACCATACACCAATCTCAGTCACGATTCTAATAATATTAATGCATGCAACTATTAGTCCAGGACCGCTCTCAATCTTGGTGTGTCGCCGTGAACATATCAACTGCCGCGACCACCTCTAGATCATAGTGCACACATCACCGATCGATCTCATATACCGTTAGCACTCTGAAGTCGAGCCTCCAGTGGCTGCTCGACAACGGGAAGTGCATCATGACCTCTTCAGAAGGAACACATCCACAGTCCGGAGGCAAGCGTCATATCGTCCATCGTCGTGCACATAACACTCATCGCGACCACAACTCGGGCTCGTACATCCTCAATAGGGCCATATGCCCGAAACATCATCAAATGGGTCTCATGCCTAGTTTCACATTTTTAAATCCAAAACCATTTACTTAAACCAGTACGGCAAGCACAGCACGTACATGCACGATATAAAACCAGAAATCTCGAAATACGTGTAAATACGTAAATGCGAAATACCACAACCATGTGCACTCAAGGCATCTCAAAACATGTTTATAAACACATATAAAACATTTATGCATGCATCGATTCATAAAACCAAGTCCACACACAGATAGTCCAAGATGCGCCTCGATACGCGCGCCATAAGCCCATCCGGGCTAATCACCGTCACCAGGACTCCCAAACCTGTCCAAATCATAATAGAGGGTTACTAACTATCTTATTAACCTCTCATTGAAGCCCCGTAATTTTTCCGAATTTTTAACTATTTTTAATCTCGATCCTAAACCTTTGAACATCCCAAACTATATCGAAATGATGTCTGATTGACTCGAAACTTGCCCCAAAATGTTCGTTACGTCGAACAGATGATTTCATATGTTGAAGTCACCCCCAAATTCCTCTCCACGCGCCGCCCAAAGGCCCTGCACGTGGGCTTCACGCGCCGGCTACAGGGCGTCTTCAACCTTCGGCCAGACCGGTCCGAACCGATCCGAATTGGTCCACCTGCAAATCCGATCCAACTAGACCGGCGTGACCTGTCCAGGGCCATTCCTTCCCATTTTCCCATCATTTTTCTTCCTTCTTTCCACCAATCTTCCCTAACCTATCCTAGGGATTGTTTTATGCAATCAAATCAATGAAAACAATCCTAAAACCTATTGGTTCAATAATCCATTTAAACCCAAAATTTCCTATCCATGTTCTGGGCATAACCAAGGGCCAAAACTTCCTCCTAATGATCCCATTTAGTTTCTAGTATCGAGCTTACCTGGCTGAAAACTAGATTCGGTGGCTGGCCAACAAAAATTTTCACGGCTGTCTAACGGGCTGCTCAGCCGTCCTCAGCCACCCTTTCCTATCTCATACAACTCTTACAACCCTCATAACCATCATCCAATCATTAGAAGCCGCCCCTAACGTTCAAATCAAAAGCTCGAATTTGAAATCAAATAGGGGTTCTCAGGTTTACCTGGATCCCGTGGGTTCCTCCGCCGTCCACGGCGGTTCTGTCACCTTTCCACGGCCTCTCTCAGTCATTCACTCCCCTCAGCCACTCTCTTGGCCTCACAAAGATTCAATTGGGGGAATGAGTGATGTTTGGTGGTATCGGGTTTGGATGGATGAACACAGACAAAAGGGATGGATATGCATGTATCTGTGTAAGGTGAGCAATGGATGAGTGACACTTGTCACCCATCCATTGGGCCTGGTACAAATATCTGGGCCCACTGAGGAAAAAATTCCACCTATCTCGTAATTTGTGCTGTCGTAAATAGTACCTCGAGACTTCCTTGAATCGTAACTTTCCCGTCGAATGTCCGATTCCGACGTGCCACCTGTCTACGGACTCGTGACGTCCCGATCTACGTCATGGTTATCGGTCCTCATGCATCGGATCTCCCGAGTAAAAATTCAACTTTTTGCCCTAGTTTAGGGGTAAAATCGTAATTTTATCCTGAACGTCCGATAATCCTCGACTAATACCTGATTAGTCTCGCTAATCCGTCATTAATTCTTATTTAATCCTAATAATTTGGGACATGTCGTTACATTTGGGGTTCTGATTGGGGTTCGGGATTAGGTTCTGGTTGGGTTTGAGGGTGGGATTGGGGCTGGGACCCTTCTTGCTGACTTGCACTTGATCCACTTGCCTTGACTTGTTCCCTTCTTACTTTAGCTTTAATTCTTTTCCTTTTCAAGCTTTCGGCTTTTTCTATAATAGGCTCCTATAAATCAAATAGAAAATAAGCAATCAAACAAGCATCCAAATGAGGCAAATAAACATTCTTAACTAAAGTGATTTATACCTTGCATTTGATAAGCCTATGCCCAAATTGACCACAATTGCTGCATTTCATCTCAATGTGGAACCTGCCAAGTTTGGCTGGATTTTGAGGTAGGTTTGCCTCACCAGTAGACTTCTTCCTACTTTTCCTTGGTCTACTTGGTTTTCTGTGGTATGTTGGATGACAGGACCCGTCCCAACTGGACGTCAAAAAATCGTGCCCGGTCCTACTCCCGTTTGACAAGTCAACTAAAGGTCCGAAACTACCCTTCAGTGCTTGCTAGACAAGGGATGTTTGCGCGGATTTCTGCTGCTACCACTACCTCACGATCAGTCCCGAACGTCGTACCACGGCCTGGAGGGTCACAAAACAGAAAATGTGTGAGTGGACAAAAATGAACTCTTATAAAAACATTTACCAAAATACATTCTTACCCTCCATTTTTTCACAAACTTGCATGCATATCGTAAAACATGAGTAATAGTATGAAATCATTCAAGTATGAACAGTGGACCGATAAAATCAAAACATATTTTCCCATGGTCCATAGAACTCATGTTCACCAAATCAGTTCATGTTATAAACATCAAATCCCGGCTCTCAGGCCAAAACATGTGAACACCTAATCACTGGCCACAAAGACCAAAAACCCGTACTCAATACCAGTACGTCATCACAACAACAACAATCAGCACTAATCATCAGTGCACAAGAAATATATCAATCCAATCAATCCGCACTACTCACAAGTGCATAAAATATCACAAATCACATCTGCACTACTCACAAGTGCACAATCAATCAAACTGCACTACTCACAAGTGCTGCACTACGCGTAGGCCAATATCCAGTCACACTCTCGGGAACAGACACCTCTGGGCTCAACCTCCTCGGGCTTAGTCACCTCTGGGCGAACACATCCCCAGGCTCAGACACCTCCGAGTGGTACATCCAGGCTCAGTCTCATCCGAGAAGCTGACTACCATAGGATCAACTCATGATCCTACAATCACATCCCCCAAGCTCCGGTCGTCTGGGTAATCCCCCCAAGCTCCAGGCTCAGTCTGGGTAATCCCAAAACATTTCAATCAAATCTTGACTTCATACCAAGTCAAGATCATCCCCGACTGGGTCTCAAAGCCCAAAATACCATTTACACGTACTTCTTTAAAATCACCTTTTAATTCAATAAAATAATCCGGAAATCATCATTGACTCACCAACAAAGTCAAAATATCATTTTAGAAATCATTTAAACTCCAGGCCTAGCCCAAAACATCATTTGCACGTTCCTCGTAAAACGTGCCCGAAAGACTGATTAAAATAATCCTAAAATCCCAATAAATCATTAATTTCACAATTTCACAAGTGACTCCAAATCCGAGTCAAAAATCACTATTCACTTGGGTTCTCATGCCCAAAATAACATTATCACGCAAATCCATGCGTTGCAACCTCCGTTGCCATTTTCACCTAAATCCACGAAATTGACCATTGACTCATTCCCGAGTCACCACATCATTTTTCAATCCATGACTCAATAATCCGAGTCCAACCATTATTTTCAATCAATTTCAATTCCAGACTCATAAACCAAGTCCAAACATCATTTTTACCAAATTTCGTAATTTCTCGAAAATCGCCCAAAAATAATAATATAATAATCATAAAATCGAGAAATTACCGGATTGAAATACCAATCATGCCACAGCATATCAAATCATATAATAAAGCATTTAAAATCACATATGCATGCATCACGGTTAGAAAACAAAGTCCACTCACACACACCGTCCAAAACGGTACGTTTCCGAGCTGCACGTTTTCCGCAAATTCTGGAAATCACAACTCCTGTCCAAAATCATTATAGAGGGTTACTAACATCTCAAAATACATCATATAATTTTCCCCAATTTTTCAGGAATTTAAATATGTTTTTTTAAAGTAATACAAAACTTCGCATACGCGGAACATTATCGAAACAATATCCGATTTCCTCGAAATCAACGTCAAAATGTTCGTTACACTGAGAGGATCAAAAGTCATGTTGACCTCACCTTGAGACTAGACCGGACGCGCCCCCACGCGCCGCCATGAGTGGCTGCGCGTGAAATCCACGCGGCTGCTACAGTGTCATCAGCCTAACCTGTTTGTCTGTAAAACGGGCCATTTAACCCGCGAGGCAACCCGGTTAATTTCCTACCAATTCGACACCCAATTCAACAATTGAACATTCAATTAGTTTCGGTTTAAGTTCAATTAGAGTTCTGTAACATCAATTACGTGAAACATTACCTCAATCCTCACGATCAAAGTCGATCATTCGAAGGACACTCGGCCATTGTTCATCATTCGAATTCCCTTAGTTTCAATCGATTCCTCTCAATTGATTCAACCAGAAGCATCTAGGGACTCAGGTAAACATTTCCCCCAACTCAATTGCTTCAATCCAGTGCTCAATTGACACGACCCATCCCAATCCCCCCGGGATTACCATGGAATGTGACATGCTCCCGTCTGACAAGAGGCGTCAGACAAGGGATAACCGATTGCCATTGCCCAAACGGGCTTCCAGAGTGCGTAAGGATCGATGGAGGAGGTGTGCGATGCTCAAGTCTTTGCTGCAGTCGTATCCGGAAACAACCTGAAGGGCATTAAAAACAAAAGCTGTGAGTGGACGAAAATAAACAAGTCTGTTTAAAACATTTATAAGACATTTATGCCCCTCAGTAAAATCATATGCATGCGCCAAAAACCAATGATCACACATTTATTTAGAAATAACCATTAGGGCCTTAGCCCGGAAACCAAAGCATAGTTTCAAATTCCAAAAGTCAATCCAAGAGTTATTTCATCAATCCAGTAATATGAACCATAAGGCATATAATATAAACCATAACCATAATTTTAGCCACTGCACTATACACTCCAATCCGACATCCCTGATGTCTGACGTCCCTGACGTTAATAAGGTCACAATCACAAGGCTACGCGTGCCACTCGGGTCTCAATTTCCGAGTTCAATCCCCGAACCCCGTTCGGGTACAGCATCCCCGATGCTTAGCGTCATAGACGCTGGACGTACTAGACGTCCGTGACCTCTCCGGGGTACCTCATCCGGAGGAGACAATATAATATGGAAGGATTTATACAGTGCAATACTAAATACATTTTATTGATATCCACATGCAAAACGTATAGGTATACATAGGTAAAATCCGAACCGATCGTTACGTTTCATCAAACGGGTCTCATGCCCAAATACCGTGAAACGTGCCATAACCGAAATATCATCAAAACCATTTATTGATTCCAGCATGTGAACATATATAAAATGTAAACCAGAAAACATTTATTCAATTCCATTTTAGGGTCCCCGACCCGCAATCACATGTAGAAATCAACTGGGCCCTTGGCCCGATTTCACAAGTTAACTGGGCCCCTGTCAGGACCCACCCCGGTTTCACCCCGAAACCCGAGGTAAATCCCGCTCCCGTCTGACTCCCCGACGCAAAACTCAAGTAAAACTCACTCACATTCTAACCAGTCAAACGCAGGAGTAATTAGACACAAAGTCCCGAAGGTAGCATTTACAGAACATAGTACGAACATACAAAGAAAATAAAACTGATAACTACACGCACACGGAAGCCTTTACTCTACTCTGGGAACCCTCACGTCACTTCTATGCCTCAGACTCTGCCTCGACGCCAAGACCCCGCACTAGCTCCACAACCTGGAGGGCAATTTAAAACAGAAAATGTGAGTGGACCAGAAAGTACAAAAGTTTAAAAAACCATTTTATAAGAAAACCGAGTTAAACCCTCCGTTTTGAAACCACATGCATAACCAACAGTTATAAACACATTTATAAAATAATCATTATAAACATCATAAGAAACAGAAACACTATAAAATACCATAAGAAACCACACATGAGTATCAGAAAACTGTATCATAAACCATAACCACCAAATCATCATTTTCTCGATCAAACCTGCTGGATCTATCCGAGTCTTTAAACTCCCGAGTCTTTAAACTCAATCCAGGCCTTAATCATATCCGAGTCTTTAAACTCCCGAGTCTTTAAACTCAAGGCCTACGGGGGAAATCAATATATATCCGAGTCTTTAAACTCCCGAGTCTTTAAACTCAATCCGGGTCTTTAAACCCAATCCGGCCGGTCCCCCGTCACATATATCCGGGTCTTTAAACCCAATATCCAGATCCAGCAAATCCAATCCCAAAACCATTTAAAAACCATTTACCAAATCCTCATCCAAACCCGAATCCGAAATCACTGGTCCGATGCTCTCCCGGCATCTAGAACCGTCATTCCGAACCCAAATCCGGCAAATATCCATTTTCATACCAAAACCACATGTAATCACAAATCATATTTCATAACCCATTTATCATGATTTGAAAACCTTTATCGGTGGAAATCCCCAAATGTGGCATCAAAATCCGAAAACCAACATTTTCTCGAAAAACGTGCCAAAACCGTCTTTTTCTCGAAAAACGTGCAAACACATAAAATCATCCTTTCATATTCAATAAACATAGATTCATAAGTAAAACCATAAAATACGTATATAAAAACAGTTATGCATGCTCGAGTTTAAGAAAAGGGTCCACTCACAGTACTGAGCCCTACTCGCGTCCCGAACGTCTAGCCCGTTCCTCGGCTTCCTCGGGAAATCCCGATCCTGTCAAACACCGCCAAATTACGTTACTAGCACGTCTACGAAGGTTCACCTAAATTCCTTCAAAATTCCCCGAATCTTAAACGTAAGAACCCGGGACCCTAAACTTCCTCCCTCGCGAAACTACACTCAAACGACTTCCGATTGACCCGAAACCAACTCCATTGAACTCACAACAACTCCTAGACCAAGAACTATGTTGACCGTTTCTCCCAGAACCGCCGCACGCGCCTCCACGCGCCGCCCAAAGTGGCTGCGCGTGGCCCTCACGCGCCTGCTACAGTGCCACCGTCAACCTCGAGCCAACCCGGTTCGCAACAGTAGCCTGCAACTCGAACCGGCGAGACCTGTTCTCCACCGTCCGGCCACCATTTCACCTCCTTTCTTCACCATCTTCATCGTCCAACCTTAAGCTATCCATCCCCCTCCTCCTTAGAACTCGACACGGCCCCTACACCGTCGACTCAAGCTCGAACCAGACGGCCTGAACTCCCCTGTTTCGCGATCCAGCCACTCCGGTCACCCCCCGTCACGGTGACTGTCCCAGACTCTTCCTAGGACCTCACTGAACCTAATCCAACTCTTCTAAACCTTCGACTCAGTCCCTGGGATCACGACTCTTGAATTGAAACAAAACGGAAAAACAGGGCACACAGAGTCCCTCCGTCGCGCCAACCACCACCGTGCACCTCTCGTCACGGCAACACAACCAGACGGTTCCTAGGACTCAACTAAATCCCCTAAACCACTATAGACCCATCGATTCAACCCCTAGACTCACGACTTTCGATTCAAAACTCGACGGGAAAACAGGGCAAGTCTACAAGGATGAGGGATTACCTGCAACCATCCACCACCGTGCTCGCCGCCGCGGTTCCTGGAGTCCACAACGTCGCCTCAGCCTCCTCTCGAGGTCAATCACACTTACACACGGCCACAGCACCACCAGCTCCCTCAGTTCCTCTCTGTTTTTCTCTGAAGTTCCCGTGGCTCTCAACTCACTCACACACCACCTGCACACTTCTAACCTTCTCAGCACCACCCCAGCATCTCTCAACCTCCTTCTGATCACTCTTCACTCACCAGAACTCAACAACAACCACGATCACCTTCCAATTTTCCTCACCGCCTCACTCTGTTTCTATCTGGGTCGAAGAAAACTCACACTTGCACGGTTGCACCCAAATAATTGGACCGTGCACATACTGGAACCCCCCAGAAACCACTCCACCTTTAGCACGTGTCACCATCCTACCCTACATCTCACATGTGGCTCAATCTCAACCCTTCATCTGTCCTTATCTGTTGCACACACCCCAGAGCACAAAAGACCAAAATGCCCTTCTATTTTACCCAAAATTACAACTTTGCCACTACCTTTCTAGACCTGTAACTCCCACATCGTACGTCCGATGAATACGTGCCGCCTGTCATCGAACTCGGGACGACGAGATCTATCTAACGGTCTTAGGTCAACTTACCAAAACCCGTTCGTATAAAAAGTCAACGTTTCCCCCCTAATTTCGCCACATTCCGAACATCACAACTTCCTCCTCGGATGTCGGAATCGGGCGTGCCACCTGCCTACGGATTCGTAACATCCTCAGCTACGTCCTGGTCACCGGTCAACTCCCACTTGACCACCCGAAATAAAAGTCAACATTTCTGCCCGACCCAGGGGCAAAATCGTCATTCTAAGTTCCCGGACCCCTCGGGACCACCTAACCCTTGATTAACCTTACTAATCACACCTTAATCACTCTACTTATCCCAATTCTCGGGACGGGTTGTTACAGCCCCTGGCCCGATCCACATGTTAACTGGGCCCCTGGCCCGATTCCATAGTTCAACTGGGCCCCTGGCCCGATTTTACATTATTCAAGTTCGTAACCGTTTCATGACATCATATCCAACCACATTTATGGAAATCGGTGCAAATCCAGAAAACCTCGGTTTACGTGCAAATACGTAATTCACCTCGAAATACGTGAAATCATTTTAAATTCACCGATATCCAAAGTAAATCATTTAATCATAGTTATATCAATCATAAAACAGTTATGCATGCATTGAATTTATGAAACCAATGTCCACTCACAGACCGTTTAACCGAGCGCCTCGATACGCGTGCCATAGGCCTTCCCGGGCCACACCACTATCACCGGGACTCCCAATCCTGTTCAAATCACATTAGAGGATTACTAACCTCATCATTAACATCCTATTCAAGCCCCGTAATTTTCCCAAATTTTTAAGTATTTTTAAATTGGATTTAAAACCTTCGGACATCCCGAACAATATTGAAACGGGATCCGATCGACACGAAACCAACACTAAAATGTTCGTTACATTGTATAGGATAAAAGTCATGTTGACTTCACCTCGAGATTTGTGCCCTCGCGCCGTCACGCGCCGCCGTGAGTGGCTGCGCGTGAAAGCCACGCGCCTGCCACAGTGACTGCTACAGTCACCATCTTCACCCGTTTGTCTGGTAAACGGGTCTGATTACCCGCGATCTGACCCGGCCAGATAACCATCAATTCGACCTTGATTCCATCCGTTCTTGATCCTAAAACAATCAATATCTAATCAATTTCAGTTCTGTGTCAATAATCAATATCGACATGGATTAAATCAACCAATCCAAGCCCGAACAGCCAAACGGGTCGTCGTTAGTAACTCACCCAACTCAAGTCCATTTTCAAATTAACTTCACATGAAGTATACTAGGACCCAAACGAACCCAAAAGCACAACCAATTGAACAAGAGCTCACCTGGAAGTCGTCGTCCACACCACTGGGTTTCCCTGAAAACAGTGGCCACCGTCCCAGCTCAACCGTGGCTGGTTCCCATCGAAAATGATATGGCTGAGCTCCAGACACTCCCAGAAAGCTAAACCCGTCCTTGGTTTGGTCCAACAAGGCTCATAAATTAAATTATGAATTTTCCCTCCAAGAACCCGAAAATGGTTCTCACGGTTTCCTCCCCAATTCGACAACCACACAAGCTCAGAATGATCTTCACAACTCACTCACAATGTTTTTAATCCAATTGAGTCGTTAAAAGTGCCTCAAAGCACCACGCAGGTCCACTGTGTAAAGGTTCCTGCACTGACCCGAAACCATTAATAAATGGTGTCCATGTTCTTCAAGTCAGTTGCCAACCCAGAACACATGCCCCCACTACCTCAAAGCTGTCCAAAATCATTCATTAATGTTAAACAATCCCTTGGAACATATCGCACAAAACCTCCAATTTTCACGGCTGTTTCGATCAAACAGTACCCTTGTGGAAATTACAATTCTGCCCCTGCACAGTAAATTACCAAAATGCCCCTCACGCATCCAGACCCGTAACTCGGTCATACGGACTCCGATTGATGCGTGCCGCCTGTCTACGGACTCAGGGCATCGAGACCTTCCTAACGGTCCTTAGCCCTCGGCCATCGGACTCCCCGATCAAAAAGTCAACATTTCCCCCTTATTACGTTCAAATTACGAAAACGCCCATGAACTTCCGTGTAACACCCCGGAAATTCGAGGATTTCAATATTGCAATTTAATGAGTGACTTGACGATTTTACCCTTGTGATTGGTATGGTCAAATTGTTGACTTTTTGATTGATGAACTAAATGAACTTTGACCTATGACCGTGACGTAGTTCGGGACGTCACGAGTTCATAGACAGGTGGCACGTCCAATTCGGACGATCAGGGAGAAAGTTATGACTATCGGAAGTTCAGGGGCATTACCGTAATTTGGACTTTCGGGGAAAATGTTGACTTTTCTTTTGGAAACATATTTTCTGTTGACTCAAGGACCGTTGGGTAGGCCACGACGTCCTGAGTCCGTAGACAGGCGGCACGCCGAAATCGGACTTCGTACGGGGAAGTTATGGTTAGAAACGTGAAATCGGGAGGTTCGGGTCTCGGTTTTCGTGTCGAATATTATATTCAGGGAATCTGATTGGAGGACACCTGGTGAGTGACAAGTGTCACTCACCCATTGGCTAGATTGGATCAGATCCACTATAGGATTAAATAGCATTTAAATCAACTTTAAATTTCAGCCCTTGGATTTGAAAACCCCTGATCTGATCTGAGCCATTGATCTCATCCTTGAGATCAAATCTGGGCCGTCCGTTCCTTTCCCTCCATTCTTTATATTTCTTACCCGTAGAGCACATTCTGCCCATTTCGATCAAACACCCCAGCTCATCACCCACTCTCTGTGTCTGCGTGTTGGGGATTCCCTGGTGAGGCTGAGCGACGGCAGTGACCACGGCGGAGGACGGCGGCGAGGAAGGAACCAGGGAAACCCGTGACGGTTTCAAACCCAGATTTTGGTAACTTGTTTTCCCACGTTTAGTTTTATTCTTCATGGATCCTAATCGACTCTAGGGACTTCCAGGAACCTACTGGAATTGAGCTCGTGGCCGGAGGGGATCAGGACGGCGACTAAACTGCGACGGGAGGCCTGTTCTGTTCTTCGAGGTAGGCCCTCGATCCTATCTGTTTTTCTCAACTCTAATTCCATAGAACCCTTCCTAGGATTCAGACGAGTAGCTAGGAATCAAAAGGAACGAAAATGATTGAGAAATGAAGAAATGGTGACCGGGTCTTGATCGCGGGTCTGATCGACCCGAGTTGCAGGAATACGGGTCAACCCGTCTGAGGACAGCGGTGATGACGTGGCACCCTATCAGTCTGTCAGGTGACGTGGACCAACCGTGAGCCGACACGTGTCACATGTTAGTGCACAGTCAGCACTGACATGTCAGTGACGTGGACCAGTCAGGGACTGCCACGTGTCACTGACATGTCAGTGACGTGGACCAGTGCCGTACTGACATGTGGCACATGTCAGATATGACACGTGGTCTGACAGATCATCGAGGTGGACCAATCAGGTGTTGACATGTGGCACCTGTCAGATGACGTCATGCTGACGTCAGCGATGACGTCAGCAGGACTGTTCCTGCGTTGACCGACGCGTTGACCGGCGCGTGGGGGCGTGTGTGAACAGTGTTTTTGGTGGGACCACCACCATTCTTTAGGTTTCGACGATCCGGATTCAATGGCGGTGGTTTCGGGTCGATCGGAGATCATTAAGTTGGTCAAAATAATGTTTATTGCCTTGGAAAGCGCGTTCGGGCGGCTTTTCTGGACCGGTTTCGGTCTAGGGTTTCATAGTTGAATGTTAGGGGTTTGTATTGACCTTTGCATATGCTTTGGTTATGACAGGGGTTGTATAATCGTACCAGAACGCGGGTATACGTTCGGTTTTCAGCAGGACTGTACTGTGAGTGGGCCATTTTCTTAAACCCTTGCGTGCATAAATGTTTTCTGGTTTATTATACTTATTCACATGCTAAAACAATAATGGTTTTGATGATATGGAAAATATGGTTATGGCACGTTTCACGGTATTTGGGCTTGAGACCCGTCTGATGAAACTTAATGATTGGTTCGGATTTTATCTATGTATATATATATGCCTTGCATGTGGATATCAATAAAATGCATTTGTTACTGCACTGTATAGATCCTTCCATATTATATTGTCTCCTCCGGCGAGGTACCCCGAAGAGGTCACGGACGTCTAGTACGTCCAGCGTCTATGACGCTAAGCATCGGGGATGCTGTACCCGAACGGGGTTCGGGGAATGAACTCGGAAATTGAGACCCGAGTGGCACGCGTAGCCTTGTGATTGTGACCTATTGGACGCCAGGGACGTCAGACATCAGGGATGTCGGGATTGGAGTGTATAGTGCAGCAACTAAAATTATACTTATGGTTTTATGGTTCATATGATATGGTTTATGATTTTGTATTGTGATGCACGCATGTTTGGAAAACGGAGGGGTAAATTATATGTTTTACTTATCAAACGATTTTGTGAACTTGAGTTTCGGTCCACTCACCTTTAATGTTTTTGATAACCCCTCCAGGTCGGGAAACTGAGGTAGAGGAGGAACCGGAGGCTGAGGCATAGATCTACTTCTGCGTACCTGAACCCCTGCTGGGCGGTGTACCCGCAGGTTTACTTTAGAGTCGTGCTCGCAAATTTGTAATTTTGGATTTCATCCCTTGTCTGACATTCGTTTAATTCGGATTTGATGTATGACTTTAATTTGGTTATTTATGCATTTAAATGTTTTGAGGTTAAAATTGGTATGAATTTTTGGGTGTCAGACGGGAGCAGGGCACGTCCCCTTGTGGTCCCTGTGGGATCGGGGCGGGTCCTGTCATTCCGTACATCATAACTTTCACCACGAACGTCGGAATCGAACGCGCCACCTGTCTATGAACTCGTGACGTCCCGACGTCACGGTCATCGGTCAAAGTCCATTTGACTATCCGAATTAAAAGTCAACGTTTTGCCCACGCCTAGGGGCAAAACGGTCATTTTGCACAATTCGTCCGAAATCGCCCAACTAATCCCAGATTAGTGAATCACAATTAAATATTATTAAATCCCGATATTCGGGACGGGTCGTTACAACCTTCCCTCCTTAAAGAATTTCGTCCTCGAAATTACCAACAACCTTATTCCACAACCACCTTGTGGAAAACATTTCGACCTCACATCTGTGTACACCTGTACACCCACTTACTGGAACAACACCAGTCTCGTCTATACCCAGACATCCCATCACAGTCATACGTCATAACAACAACACTCGACCACCTCGAGTGGACATAATCACCTGATCCGCGATAAGATCGCTCAACCATTAAGCTGACTCCTTCAGCTAGATGGTTCCCTTCCATTACCAATATATCCTTACATTTGCTCCCATTGGGAGTCACCAAATCTCATTTGTCAGTCCAAGCTGACACCACCAGTTCAAACTGTCACCACAAAGCTTTACCACCCTAGTAAAGCCCTAACCATCTGTCCGTCAGTGATAACACCACGTACTACATCACCCTCGATGTAGCGTAAGATCAATCACATGATCTCAATTCGCAGCGCAAGCCCATTCTTGCGACATAACTAAATCTCAATGTCCATATCCGCCGACTCCCTCAGCGAACCAAGACGCTGGGAAATATCACGATGTGAAAACATCACACAAGGCTACTCGTGGTTACTCTGACCACCAATTCACTCATCCTGAGTGTACGAATACCGTCAACTTACTCCATCAAGTGGTGTAACTGGAACACATTGAATACCAGCCCAGCAGTGATCACACATATCAATACCAGGGTTCCACTAGCCAACCATGGCCAAGAGCACCTGCCTATACACTCACTGAACCCGACAAAATCACTCTGCACAGCGCGCTGTATCCAATGTCCAGTCCACGATCACAACCAAACAAATGATACGAGAACCAAGCCGATTACCAACACGTTTAGTTACACACCACTGGTACATCCCATGTACCGCCATTAGGCACCACTCAGCCTAACCAGTCTCAATCCTCGTACAACGTACCCTGAATGTACGTCAATTCATCAATCCGCCTACAACCACCTAGGTCGTAGCCAAACACGTTCCAATAATGGAGTACATTTGCCCAAACCATCATGAGACAAAAGGAGCTCCACCCGTCATCTAGTTCCAATTCCGAATCCGAATTCGCAATTTCGTAAGAAATCCCGAACCCGAACCCAAACATCATATTTCCAATCCATTTCCAAATCCGAATCCGAAATCATTACTCCGTAAGCTAGCATTGGAATAATCATTCCGTACCCAAATCCAGTAATCCATTTTCGAGCTTCGCAATTGAATCCTGAATTGTCACCCAGAAATTCGATTCCAAAACCCAAAATCTCGTTTACGTCCACCAAGACGTAACAAAACCGAACCTATCGGTTGCCTGTCCAAAACACTCGATTGACTTCATAGGGAAGCCAATCCCAATATTCACACGTCAAAGGTTGACAAAATCCGACCACTTCGGAAACCTACTCAACCGAGTAACAACCATATGGACTTCACTCCGAAAAGAAGTTCAGTCCCGTCATTTACGACTCACATATCAAGGTAAGAGTGATAAGCTCTCCACCCATCTGGATCATCACGATCACAACCCAGATCCATCGCTACGTCATCCGACAAGTAACATCACGATCCTAGATCGTCACCGTGCCCAAAGTCGACAACATCACCAATCAGATCCGCCTAGGATCCACACATGCTCACATAGCTTAACAATCCATCTGAAAGCTGATCGTAGGGTCTTACACCCTCATTGGATCATTCGCAAAATTTCCCTTGGTGGAAAGATGACCTCGCATTTCACCACCAAATCCAAATTCATACACAACTTCTTGTGTCCAATGACCCCAAGCCAAACATGGGTCCACCAACTAATACACGCTCAACGTACTGGTAGCAGCAATCATCATCTGCCACGGCAGGAAACAAGAAGTCAACCCCAAAGACTTCGGAATACCAATCACCAATGTGGAAACGAGCACTCCTCTCGTCTCCCAATCACAACTCTCCTCGAAACGGGAGTTCCAACCATGTTGGAAACAGACATGCTCCCAATGAGATGTCAAGTCCAACTACTGGACTGCCCATGTCCATACCTCACTTGGACCACCACGTGTCCAAAATCAATTCATTACTCGGACCTCACGTCCGCCAATAATCATGTATGCACACCCCGATTCCGAACGAAAATTTCCTCAACTTTGCCTGAATGTGCATACCATACTGCCATGTCTCACATCTCAACCTTTACAGGTTCAATCCTCAGATTCCAAGTGATTCACAATCACAAAATCACACCTCAATACCACGAATGGTTTCCCAGACTTTTCCAATTTCAATAATTTCCGTGTACTCTCAGGGGATATAAGCAGTACACAAACTTACCAATCTCGGAGTTGACAACAACTCCCCAAATCCACTGATTCTCATGACGTAGGGAATATCGTCCCTAGATTCCCCAAGTTTCAATCACACCATTTTAATCCATTCATCACTTGTCATCATATATCTGGTAGGACTTATCCCAACACGTCACAATCCCCACTGGATCCTATCCAGTCCATGACTCAACCACCACTGAGTCACAGATACCGATCATAAGTCCATCATGACAGAGTCACACCCCAACTGGTGGCTCATCGTCATCACAATTACTGACACCCGCACCGGCGTTAGTACCAGCACCAACACACCATCATCAACACTAGTATCAGCACACAGGCATCCATACTAGTATTGGCATAAAGGTATCACCATACCAACATCCATACGTAGCACTCGAACACCCATGCTAGCACACTGTGTGCTAAGTTGTTACCCTGGATCTCCGTTCATTCCGAACGACGACCCCGTAACACCACTCGTACCTCACGACTATGGGTACCTCCAATTTGACCACTGGCACATCAGGATAATGGACGTTCCCTGAACATCCCCTGATCCCCAAGTGTGGAAGCCACACCAAATACCCTCGATAGCCAGTCATCTCGACACAACTGTCGACCA
This sequence comes from Prinsepia uniflora, assembly GCA_032719365.1. NCBI lineage: Eukaryota > Viridiplantae > Streptophyta > Magnoliopsida > Rosales > Rosaceae > Prinsepia > Prinsepia uniflora. Next base: position 5,238,181 of record CM064874.1, read on the forward strand.
ACAGTCATCGTTGTCAAGATCCGTATCCGCACATCACACTAATATTCGATCCAACACGGGATTCCATATTTTATCTCATAACCGCATCCGTGGATCGAATCCCATAATCCAGACTAGACTCACTAGAGTCATCCACATGGTCATCCATGACCTCAGCCGCACGTCGCAGCACAAATCCTTAATTAAAGTTCACTTTTCCTGACCATAAATTAGGGTTCCAAAATCACACCCTAGGGTTCCACCGAACCCAACTGCCTTTTGCAGTAAAATCCACAACCTGACCGACCCCGCGGTCCTGACATCGCATAGACGTCAAATCCAATCCAATCGTCAATTCAACGTGGGTTCCACCACGAAGGTCATCGGCTAACTCCGATGCACCAACACCCCGTACACTAGCCAACACTACCAGGGTCCATAATTTAGACCATTACTCAACTGAGTTTCGCATTTCCATAACATTATTCCAATGGGGTTCCCTGAACCTAGCTGTGCCCAGTGGCACAACAATCCATCATCACATGACCGGAACCGACGGTCCCACATTACCAGTTAATCGGATACAACCCCACTTGGGTTGAATCGCATCAATGCACGACGTATCGGGCCAAATACACCCAATCCACCATACAAACCCAAAACTATCTATCAGGTTGACAACGGAACTGCAGCCCAAAGAGACATCACACCCTCGTCCTTCACGCACAAAAGAGCAAAACCTGCTCTGATACCACTTGACACGACCCATCCCAATCCCCCCGGGATTACCATGGAATGTGACATGCTCCCGTCTGACAAGAGGCGTCAGACAAGGGATAACCGATTGCCATTGCCCAAACGGGCTTCCAGAGTGCGTAAGGATCGATGGAGGAGGTGTGCGATGCTCAAGTCTCTGCTGCAGTCGTATCCGGAAACAACCTGAAGGGCATTAAAAATAAAAGCTGTGAGTGGACGAAAATAAACAAGTCTGTTTAAAACATTTATAAGACATTTATGCCCCTCAGTAAAATCATATGCATGCGCCAAAAACCAATGATCACACATTTATTTAGAAATAACCATTAGGGCCTTAGCCCGGAAACCAAAGCATAGTTTCAAATTCCAAAAGTCAATCCAAGAGTTATTTCATCAATCCAGTAATATGAACCATAAGGCATATAATATAAACCATAACCATAATTTTAGCCACTGCACTATACACTCCAATCCGACATCCCTGATGTCTGACGTCCCTGACGTTAATAAGGTCACAATCACAAGGCTACGCGTGCCACTCGGGTCTCAATTTCCGAGTTCAATCCCCGAACCCCGTTCGGGTACAGCATCCCCGATGCTTAGCGTCATAGACGCTGGACGTACTAGACGTCCGTGACCTCTCCGGGGTACCTCATCCGGAGGAGACAATATAATATGGAAGGATTTATACAGTGCAGTACTAAATACATTTGATTGATATCCACATGCAAAACGTATAGGTATACATAGGTAAAATCCGAACCGATCGTTATGTTTCATCAAACGGGTCTCATACCCAAATACCGTGAAACATGCCATAACCGAAATATCATCAAGACCATTTATTGATTCCAGCATGTGAACATATATAAAATGTAAACCAGAAAACATTTATTCAATTCCATTTTAGGGTCCCCGACCCGCAATCACATGTAGAAATCAACTGGGCCCCTGGCCCGATTTCACAAGTTAACTGGGCCCCTAGCCCGATCCACATGTTAACTGGGCCCCTGGCCCGATTCCATAGTTCAACTGGGCCCCTGGCCCGATTTTACATTATTCAAGTTCGTAACCGTTTCATGACATCATATCCAACCACATTTATGGAAATCGGTGCAAATCCAAAAAACCTCGGTTTACGTGCAAATACGTAATTCACCTCGAAATACGTGAAATCATTTTAAATTCACCGATATCCAAAGTAAATCATTTAATCATAGTTATATCAATCATAAAACAGTTATGCATGCATCGAATTTATGAAACCAATGTCCACTCACAGACCGTTTAACCGAGCGCCTCGATACGCGTGCCATAGGCCTTCCCGGGCCACACCACTATCACCGGGACTCCCAATCCTGTTCAAATCACATTAGAGGATTACTAACCTCATCATTAACATCCTATTCAAGTCCCGTAATTTTCCCGAATTTTTAAGTATTTTTAAATTGGATTTAAAACCTTCGGACATCCCGAACAATAATGAAACGAGATCCGATCGACACGAAACCAACGCTAAAATGTTCGTTACATTGTATAGGATAAAAGTCATGTTGACCTCACCTCGAGATTCGTGCCCACGCGCCGTCACGCGCCGCCGTGAGTGGCTGCGCGTGAAAGCCACGCGCCTGCCACAGTGACTGCTACAGTCACCATCTTCACCCGTTTGTCTGGTAAACGGGTCTGATTACCCGCGATCTGACCCGGCCAGATAACCTTCAATTCGACCTTGATTCCATCCGTTCTTGATCCTAAAACAATCAATATCTAATCAATTTCAGTTCTGTGTCAATAATCAATATCGACATGGATTAAATCAACCAATCCAAGCCCGAACAGCCAAACGGGTCGTCGTTAGTAACTCACCCAACTCAAGTCCATTTTCAAATTAACTTCACATGAAGTATACTAGGACCCAAACGAACCCAAAAGCACAACCAATTGAACAAGAGCTCACCTGGAAGTCGTCGTCTACACCACTGCGTTTCCCTGAAAACAGTGGCCACCGTCCCAGCTCAACCGTGGCTGGTTCCCATCGAAAATGATATGGCTGAGCTCCAGACACTCCCAGAAAGCTAAACCCGTCCTTGGTTTGGTCCAACAAGGCTCAGAAATTAAATTCTGAATTTTCCCTCCAAGAACCCGAAAATGGTTCTCACGGTTTCCTCCCCAATTCGACAACCACACAAGCTCAGAATGATCCTCACAACTCACTCACAATGTTTTTAATCCAATTGAGTCGTTATAAGTGCCTCAAAGCACCACGCAGGTCCACTGTGTAAAGGTTCCTGCACTGACCCGAAACCATTAATAAATGGTGTCCATGTTCTTCAAGTCAGTTGCCAACCCAGAACACATGCCTCCACTACCTCAAAGCTGTCCAAAATCATTCATTAATGTTAAACAATCCCTTGGAACAGATCGCACAAAACCTCCAATTTTCACGGCTGTTTCGATCAAACAGTACCCTTGCGGAAATTACAATTCTGCCCCTGCACAGTAAATTACCAAAATGCCCCTCACACATCCAGACCCGTAACTCGGTCATACGGACTCCGATTGATGCGTGCCGCCTGTCTACGAACTCAGGGCATCGAGACCTTCCTAACGGTCCTTGGCCCTCGGCCATCGGACCCCCCAATCAAAAAGTCAACATTTCCCCCTTATTACGTTCAAATTACGAAAACGTCCATGAACTTCCGTACATCATAACTTTCACCACGAACGTCGGAATCGAACGCGCCACCTGTCTATGAACTCGTGACGTCCCGAACTACGTCACGGTCATCGGTCAAAGTCCATTTGACCATCCGAAGTAAAAGTCAACGTTTTACCCATGCCTAGGGGCAAAACGGTCATTTTGCACAATTCGTCCGAAATCGCCCAACTAATCCCAGATTAGTGAATCACAATTAAATATTATTAAATCCCGATATTCGGGACGAGTCGTTACATCAATCTCCACGACTAAAACTCGATAGCCGTCATTGTGCAACCATGGAAGTCCGTCAATCTCCAACGTTTTCCTTCAATTGATGAATCCAGAAGCATCGTGGGATCCTCAGGAACACAATCCCCACATCAATTTCGTCAATCAAAGCCTGAATTTCCTCGACTCAACCTCGAATTTCATCCTCTGTCACCAAGTGTGTTCAGAGCCAAAACAACACCAATTTCCTTCGTTCTTTTGACGTTTCTGATCGTTGTGATCCCGGGAAGCTGAATGTGAGTTCAATTTCGATCCTCACGGCCCAATTCCCAGTATTCGAATTTCCCCCCAATTTTTCTAAATTTTCGAAACCCAAAATTCAGCACACTCACAACCCTTCGTGTTTCCCTTGTTATTCCAGTCCTTCAATCTCTCATTTTTCTCTCAAGAACGGCAGAAGAAGGGAGCCAATTCTCCCAGTTCAGTCCTCCCCCCAATTTTACATCGTTGGAAGAAAATGTAAAGAAAATAAAAGGAAAATGGTGGAGAACATGATGATTAGAGATGATGATGGTGTTGGGAGGGAAACATGGATCAAATTTCAGGGGATGGGTGACACTTGTCACTCATCCGGATGTGCACAGTCACCTGGCTCTGTTCATATTAAAATATTATTTTAATCCCGGTTCGTTCGGTTAATCGAGCCCGATTCCGTGACCATAACTTCGTCGTCGAATCTCCGATTTTGGCATGCAGCCTGTCGTTGGGTTCGTATCGACGAGACCTACGTAACGGTCCTTGGCCCTCGTCCATCAGACCTCCCGATCAAAAAGTTAACATTTGGCCCCTAATATGCCAAATTACCAAAATACCCCTCAACTTCCGAACGTCATAACTTTCACCTCGAATGTTGGAATCGAACGTGCCACCTGTCTATGAACTCGTGACGTCCCAAACCACGTCACAGTCATCGGCCAAAGTCCGTTTGACCGCCCGAACTAAAAGTCAACATTTTGCCCACGCCAGGGGCAAAACAGTCATTTTTCACGTTTCGTCCGATTCCACTCAACTAATCCCCGATTAGTCATTCTAATTCATAATTAATTAATATTCAATCCCGATATTCGGGACGGTTCATTACATTGGAGGGTTCATAAAAGGTAAACTCGATGACTGCCATTGATCTTCACTTGTCATTAGCTCAGTGATCTTGTTATAACATCTCATGTAAGCCTTCTTGATGTAGCATTCACGAAGATAAGCTTCTGGTTTCCATGCAGAATGGTTATTGCTACAAAAGCATGGAGGCATGGGATACCAAATGTGTAACACCCCGAATGTTTGAAAAAAAATGTAAAAGGACAGTTTTTCCCCTGAAAAGTCTAAGAGTTGATTTTTGACCCAAAAGTCAAAATGTTGAATTTTTGATTGGGAAACTTTTTGGATATTCTGAAAGGACTGTCGTGAAGGTTTCAGCCTTCTGAGTAAATTGATAGGTGGTACGTCGAAAAAGGAGTCCAAAAACATAAGTTATGAGTTAAGGAAGAATAAGGGAATTTTGGTAATTTTTTCCCATAAGGGTATTTTGGTAATTTTTGCCCATAAGGGCATTTTGGTCATTTTGCCATGGAGACCTATAGAACTTTAGAAGAATCTTCAAAAGTCCTACCCTTTTATCTCTTGCACTGACTTGGGAACTTATATATTGACGATGGTTGTGTGTTGTGGGCATTAGTAAGAGTTAGTTGAGAAAATAAGAAAAGAAGAGGTGAAAAACAGAGGAGGAAGAGATGGAAAATGATGAAAAAGAATGAAGATAAGGAGCAAGGTTCGATCAAGGAAGAAATAGGGTGAGGGTGGAGCTCTGACAGAGTCAAGAACACAAACTCGTGAAAGTTAATGATGGTTGTGGGTCATCTAGTGGTTCTAGGATTCTGGGGTGTAAGAAAGAAGAGTAGAGCATGGGGTCATCTAATTGCCATGAAGGTTGCAAATTACATCCCTATGATCAATTAGAGACATGAAGAAAGAAGAGTAGAGTTTGGGAAGGTCGTGAACAGAAGCGGGACTCCATGGCCGAAGACCTTGAAGAGTGAACTGCGCTATCGAGGTAAGATTTTGTTATTATGAACCCATGGATCTATTTAGGAGACTAAGATGAGAGGAATTGATGAAGAACACGAAAGAAACTAACATAAATCCATGGAGATATCATCGGATCAAGTCGCGGGTCGCTGCTAACCCGGTTGCAGGGAAACGAGTCGTCGACCCAAGGTTAAAAACAACACCTGTGCGCTCATGAATCCCACGCGCAGAGGCCTTGGTCAGCGCATGGGCACTCATGCGGTGTTTTTTGGGGAAGTCTTCAACACGATAATTGTTCCTTGTTATCTCCTGAGTTTTATGGCTTAAGATTCGAGTCAATTGGATGTCATACGAAAAAGTTGTGCATGTCCAAAGTTTTAGTATTTTAAGGAGGGTGTTTTCAATTAGGATTATTAAGGACTTTCTAAGACATTTTTTTAATGACAAATTTTGAGAATTTTTTTAAAAATCTTGTAAAATTGATATCGACATTTGGATCTTTTCCTAAACAAAAATTAATAATCCTATTTCAGAATTTCTCTTTATTTGGACAATTTTGGTGGACATATATTTAAAAAATTGGTAAACATATATTAACAAACGTGGACAATATGGATTACAAGTTTCTTGCCTTTTTGAAGCACAAGTTTCATCTTCCTAGTAAGTGCATGAACTTCCATCTATGAGTATACCTCCCCGCCTTCCTTTTTACTTCTTGTTTACCAATAACTGCGCCACCCATTGTAGCTTTTCCCAACTCCAAACGAAGCCTTATCCCAAACGCCTCATTTCAAAACTTAAGTCCATGTCGCCTTCCTCGTTTTTTAAAGATTTTGATCGATTGTTGCTTGGTTAATTCGTTACTAGTATATATGTTGGCTAGTGACTAGGAAGCAACTTTGCTTCCTATCAACTTACTATTATTTTTATAATCCATATAATACCTAAGATTTGTGTTCCTTGTGGCCATATGAACGGAAAAACCCAGACCTCGTGGCCATATCCACAAGCCTTAAAATCAGCATATATATATATATAATTAATTAAACACATTAGCCCATCTCCAGCGCCACTTGAAAAGGGCTAGTCCCCAATGGCCTTCCAATGGGAAAATTTGAATTTTATCAGCAGTAATTCCAGTTCATGCAGACCTTGAATTGCAGTATATTACGATTTTGCTTAATAAAATTAGGAATTTATTCATCGGTGTTGCAGATTCCATGCTTTTATGAGACAAATATATAATGACTCAAACCATGAAAAATAAACAATCAGAATCACGGAAGATCAAATCCTAAATCCTAATTCAAAGCAAAAAATGAGGCTGATTGAATATAGCAAAGGAGAAATCATGAGTACCTGAAGGTTGGAGAAGGTGGAATAAAGGAGACGACTTGGAAGAAGAAGTGCTGAAAAAATTGTCACGTTGGGTTCTTCAAGCAATCCCAAGGTTGAAGGCAAGACATTTTAGGATCATTAGTATTTATACATTTGCCCACAAACCCACCAAAGTCCACAACCAAATTAAATCCTTCCAAATTAATGTCTTAATTGAATACACATGTATTTATTAATATATTTTTACAATCCTATTTGAATACCTTAGGATTGTTTTTAAAATTTTTAAAACAATTCAAAATCTTAATTGAATACACCATAACTTTTTAAAAGTCTTTTAAAATAAATAAATGTCTTAATTGGATACACTTGTATTTATAAAGTCCTTAAAAATATTTAAATGTCTTAATTGAATACACCCCCCTAATTATACTTTCTTAAACAAGAATTTTGGGATAATTAAGGAGAAATTTGTCATTTAGGGAGATTTGATTATTCCAAGGTTGTTGGAAGTAAATTATGTTTATGGTATATGTAAAATTAAGAGGAATTATAAATTTGAACTAAATTAAGTAAATTGAAAGGTTGAATCTCCATTAGGTATGGATATGGTATTTATATGGAAATTGTTACATAATCCACAAGGGAAATTGATCCCACTACTTATACTTTATAAATTTCATCAAGATGATTTGTTTATTGATCTCTACATGATTTTGGTAAGTTTACAAGGATTAAAGGTGAGAATTTGGAAAAATAATTAAAGAGTATATGCGATTATAGTTGTAATTATTTTTGTGTAAATCATCTTATTATTAATATATAATTTAAGGTTCCAAAATAGGATACTTAGGGTGATGAGATTGAGTTTAATTATAACCAAATTGGTAAAGTCTCCATTACTTGTCGGGGAAGTGGGTTGGATGAGGGCGGTAACCCCACAAGGTGGAATTAATTTGGTATGTCAGACGGGAGCAGGACCAGTTCGGGTTCCGGGTAATTAGGGATAGGTCCTGTCAAGATAGGTCACATTCTCTACATGAACGTTTCTTCAATTTAAACTTCACTCTAAACTACCTCCTACTTTGATTAGTGACTTCAAATACTTCATTCCAAAAGAGCCATGTAACAAACCACTATCCTTCCTTCTATTTCTTCTCCAAAATCGGCCTTATCCTTGGACCTGTTTGGTGACACCACCCCCCTCCTGTAACGACCTGTCCCGAATATCGAGATTAATTATTAATTAATTATGGTTTAGAATGACTAATCTGGGATTAATTAATTAATTATTAACTAATCTGGTTTAGAATGACTGTTTTACTCCTAGAATGGGCAAAATGTTGACTTTTTGATTGGGCGGTCAAACGGACTTTGACCGATGACCGTGACGTAGTTCAGGACGTCACGAGTTCATAGACAGGTGACACGTTCGATTCTGACATTTGAGGAAAAAGTTATGATGTTCGGAAGTCGAGGGGTATTTTGGTAATTTGGTTGAAAAGGGTCCAAATGTTGACTTTTGACCCGGGAGGTCCAATGGACGAGGGCCAAGGACCATTACGTAGAGTTCCTAGACAGGTGGCACGTTCGATTCCGACATTCGAGGAAGAAGTTATGACGTTCGGAAGTTGAGGGGTATTTTGGTAATTTGGTTGAAAAGGGGCCAAATGTTGACTTTTGACCCGGGAGGTCCAATGGACGAGGGCCAAGGACCGTTACGTAGAGTGAGTCGGTACAAATCCGTAGACAGGCGGCACGCCGAAATCGGAGATTCGACGACGAAGTTGTGGTCACGGGAACGAAATCGATTTACCGAACGAACCGAGGTTTGAATTAAAATAATAATATAATATTGTGATCTGACCCAAAAGCTTAAATTAATCTGGACCCTTGGATGAGTGAAAAGTGTCACTCATCCCATGTTTTGAGGCCCCTAAATTGTGGAGCATGTTTCCTTCTAATTCATTTTTAATTAGCCATCATCACCCTTAATCATCATTCATTCTTCATTATCCGTCATCTTCATCTTCTTAATTTATTTTCTTCAAAACCGTATACCTCAATCCTACACAAACACCTCTCAATCATCATCCATTGCTTATGACCCGTGAATGAAAGTTGGAGAGGATGTTGAGACGAACCCAATGGTGGCCACGACAAGGACCGTTGTGCACGGTGGCCAGAATTTTGGAAGGTAAACCGTGAGATTCAAATTTTGGGTTTTTGATTTTGATGGTGTTGATCGATTCTAAGCTTAGGATGATGTTCTTTGAGTTCTCACGAGCTTGTAGGTGCAATTTGGGACGGATTTGGAAGTTGGAGGTGGCTGGAATGATGATTGGAAATCTGGCTGAAACTTTGAATGGTCATAACTTAAAATCCAGGTACTTTCTGAAATTTCTGGGTTGATTTTTGGAATCCTTGGCTCGAGTAGATGGATTTACATAGGTAGAACGTCTAATTTGGTTGAGAAACGAGTGAGATATCGAAGTTTGAAGTTTAGGGCATCAATGGAGTTTTTCGGCGAGAAATTCCGACGAGTTGACTCGTTGACTTACTATTCATGATGACGTCAGCATTGACTTTTTGGTCAACATTTGACTAAAATTTTGACCCGCCCGTGGGGGCGCGTGTGAGCGTATTTTTAGGTGGGACAAGGACTATTTTAAAGGTTTCGACGATCCGGATCCAATGGCGGTGGTTTCGGGTCGATCAGAGATCGTTAAGTTGGTCAAATCGAGGTTTTTCACCTCGAGAAACGTGTATGGGAAACGTTGACTTTTTCGAAAAAGTTTAGGATTCTTAATATGGACTTGTATAGGTTAGTAGTAACCTTTGGGGTATGATTTGGACAGGTCAGGATGACCCAGAGAGGTCGGATTAGCCCGAGAAAGCCTATGGCATGCGTATCGTGGCACAACGTTTGGACGGTCTGTGAGTGGACTTTGGTTTTATAAATTCTATGCATGCCTAATGGTTTTATAGGTTTTATACACATGATGTCTATGATGGTGATTGTGATTATTAATTTTGGGTATGTAGCACGTATTTCGAGATGTTTTCCGTATTGCACGTATATCGAGGCTGCCGGTTTTATTGTGGTTTTACGTGCTTGTGGTTTCATGAATAATGTGATGAAATGGTTTTGAAATTGGAAAGATGAAATCGGGCATGAGGCCCAATTGTTTTGGAAATCTCGGATTTGGAGTCCATTTGAGTTACGTAATCGGGCTGGGGCCCAGTTGCTTTATGATATCGGGGTAGGGGCCCAGTTGTTCATGAAATCGGACTGAGACCCATTTGAGTTATATTATCGGGCTAAAGGCCCAGTTGATTTATGAATTTGGGCCGTGGGCCCAATGGTTTATAGAATCGAGCATGAGGCCCAGTTGGGTTATAAATGTGATTTCGGGTTTGGGACCCTATGTTTTATAAATGTGATTTCGGGTCTGAGACCCTATGTTTTATAAATGTGATTTCGGGTCTGGGACCCTATGTTTCATAAACGTGATTTCGGGTCGGGGACCCTAAATGGAATTGTGATGTTTTATGGAGATTTTGGGCAAGGCCCATTGAGATGTTGTGAAATGATTTAATAAAACTGTTTTCCATATACCATCTTGATATGAGGATATGTGATGGTCTCCTCCAGGTTTCTGGGACACTGGGGAAGTCACGGTGCATTGCCTGCGAGGGGTCATTGTACGGAGCTACCGGACCGTATAGTGACTCAGGAGTAGGATTGCTATGATTAGACGTCTGTGATGTCAGAGATATTGACCCGGAGAGACCCCAGGCAGCACGCATTGCTTATTACCGTGAGATATGATGTCTGGGACGTCAAGCGTCTGGGACGCTAGGCATATAGGATGCCAGAGATGGTAATGTGGTAAATATGGACTATTGAATCTATGAAATGGTTTTTCGGTTGGATTTATGTTTATGGATTTGGGCGGTGGCCCACATGATTTTGTATTTATGGATGTGGTATTCCACAGTTTTGGGCTGAGTTCCCACACTTGATTTTGAGTTACGGTTTTTGGGCTAAGACCCTAATGCCTTATTGAGTAAATGTTTTGATTATTGGTTTTCGAGGCATGCATACGTTTTTATTGAAAGGCATAAATGTCTTATGAATGTGTTTTATGAACTTAATTATTTTCGTCCACTCACAGCTTTTGTTGTTTTTAATGCCCTTCAGGTTGATCACGGATGCGACTGCATCAGAGACCGGGACATCACATGTCTCCTCCATTGATCCTCGAGCACTTTGGAAGCCCCGAGTGGGCAGTGGCATCAGGTTATCCCTTGTCTGACACTTCGTGTTAGACGGGAGCATGCACATTCCACGGTAATCTCGGGGGGATTGGGATGGGTCGTGTCACCTCCCCCCATAATTCATAACTGTCTGCTTCCTTATAGAGTACAATATCATCAAATACGTCCTGATTCTTTCAAGCAAGCTTATTATAGGTTTTTCCCTAGTTGACAATATTGACTTGTTAAATGTATCATTGAGGTTATTGAGCAGAATATCACACTTGAAAGCTATGTTGAAATGTGACCCTGTCCACTTTCTTGGATCCATCTTGCTTAGCCAATCATGGGCACCAGGACTCAAATCAGCCATTTTTTTCATCTCGGTATGGTACTAGGCCATAGTGGTGCATACTACTCATTCAGTGCTAACCCTTTGTGAAGGGCATTGAAGTTTGCATATATGTGTCTGGTTCAATGCCTATGTTCTGCTCCTAAAAATAACTGCCTCACAGCCTCAAGTGAACCCTTCTGCTTATCAGTGATGAAAATGTATCTTTTACTATTTTGAATCTTCAAGTCCACTACCAACAGTTTAAAGAGCCCCTTCTAAGAAGAGTATGACTCAACCTCCACAATGACATAAGCCACAGGGAACATGCCATTGTTTAAATCAACTGAGATATCACTTAATATTTGCCCACTGTGGGGACATTTTATGTGAGCAACATCCAACCTAATGAAAGGCCTAAAACCATTCAGCCAATCTTCTTTGGAAGTACCCAAGCATACATGTACCCTTTTGAATCTAAATTGTCATTCACCTTCCATTTCTACCTTGATTTTCATTGTGCTCCCCCTGTCAACTTTAACAAGCTCCTCAAAATAGGCCTCTAGTATCTCATATTGGGACAAGTCGGTCTCATCAAGAATCTAAAAGGTCATCCTTCTTGCCCTATAACATTGAGTCCTACCAGGCTTATATCCAGTTCCCTGAACTTTGAACTCCTGAAATTCACCAACATCCCATTTTTTGCTTGTGAGCTGCCTTATATACTTCTGCTTCATCCACTTTGTATTGACGTGATAATTGACAGTACATTTTCCACATAAATGTAAGTCATTGTAAGTTTTGACATGTAGGTACTCCCTCATGTTTACCTTAGAGGAATTTATCACAAATGGACATCCTTCTGCTTCGTCACACTTGGCCCTAATCTGGCCTTCTTTATTAACCATGAACACAATCCTTTTCTGAGAGACAAATATATCATCACAACTTCTCTGAAAATTGCAGCACTTGAGAACTTCATCCCAAGAGTAAACTTTGGATTTTTCATATCCACCTCATTGTTAAACTCCCTAAATCGCCCAACAGATTTCCTCCTCATTGACAGTTTTTGAGGAGGAAGAGGCTCCTCATCCTCACTACCAGCTAGTTCTAACTCAAATACATTGAGCCTTGGCGAATTAGGTGCTTCATCTTCTTCTTGGGCTGCTTCAACATCTTCAACATCCACATATGCTGAAAACAAGTTCTCATCATACTCATCTATGTTTACCTTAGCCTCTTGCCTAAAGTCATCAGCAACCCACTCATAATCTTCATTATCTTGATCATCTTCCTCATCGACAATATTTGAATCAGATTCAGTAGAAGAAGTCTAAATATGTTTCTTTGGCAACTTCACTGTGCACTCACCTTCCTCATACTCATAGCCTCACTTCCTATCTCCACATGCCCTAGAAGTTTGATCCCATCACCCCCTTTCTTTAACATATACATAGGGATACAAGCACTACTCTTTACATAGTTAGCTCAGAGTTTGAATAACTAGCCATCAGAGGTTACTCTTACCAAGATTTCACTATCTATGTCATTAGAGTATACAGATATTTCAGAAGGTAGATAGCCTAATTTCTTCCATATATACTTCATTTCCAATAAAGAATTCCAATCAACTGTAATAAAATCATAATACATGACTTGTCCTCCTATGTAATTCCAACAGTCATCATCTTCTATCAGTAGTTCACCTCCATAGTGAACTTTCATGCTAAATATATCTCTCGCATCTTCATGCATATACCAAATTGCAATTAAGAAACTAACCAACTAACTACAAACTGTGACTGAGTAGTGAGTTTAAGGTACCAAGTGTAACAAAATATCTAGTACATAATCCAAAGTGTAACCAATATTCCAAGTACATGGTGCAAAATGTAAGAAATATATTCAGTACAGGGTACAAAGTGAAACCAAGATATCGAGTTCATGGTGCATATTCACTAAATAGCCTATCTTTTTCAACAACAACAATCACAATCCAATTGCATGACACAAATTAAGCTAGATATGCTCCTCTTATATGCCAAACCAACGAAACAAACTGAGCTTAGATATCCTATTTCAACATACACATCAATTTGAACATACTCTTCGGACTACGGAGAAAATCACGACACAACCTATGCAGAAAATCACAACACATCAAGATAACATACTATTCTCTCAATAATCGAATTTTGTAAACCCAACAAGCATATTCCATGGATAATCAAAGAAATATAAACCCAAATATCATATTGAAGTAGGGAGGAAAGGAAAACTAACTGTAAACAGGCTGCTCTACTTCAGGCTCGGGAGGAATCATATTCTCTATCGTTGTTTGCACCTACACGTCGATTAAACTCGTTTATAGGCTTCGATTCATTGCCCAACAATTCGTCCAATTTTGATCGAGCTCAAACCCGATAAAATTTTCCCCCAATTTCGATTTCGAACGTGAACTGGAAAGGAGAAGCATGATTTGGCATGTGTGCATCCCAATCTCATTCCACGTCGAGTCTTACATGGAAAAAATGTGTCAGCATGTCAAAATCCCTATTTTACCTTTATTTTTCACAGCTACTTAACATCTTGGAAGGAAATAGAGCTGAGTAGCGCAACTCGGCCGTTTAATACTGTTAAGTGCAACAATAAAGAATACATGGTGTAAAGTGTGACAAATTTGCGAGTTTATGGTGCATTTAAGCTAAAAAGCTTATTTTATAATGAGGGGTAATATACGCAGATCACAAGATCCATTCAGTTGCTGAATATATTATTGATGATTTATTTGTAATCACTTTATCGCTAGACTGCATATGCAAGTATATTTATTTTAATTCCTCAAAAATCTAATTAGGCTATAGATCTTTTATAGATTATGTTATTATTTCTAAATTTACGATTAAATTCTTGATAAAATAAATTTTTATTCATATGTTTTTAAAAGGTGTTTATAAATAAAATATAACTTCTGAAAAAAGGTTTGTCAGGAAAACAACTTATATGCTCTATAGCCGACGTAATACACCTGCCCACTGATTTAAAATGAGAAGGTAAGAATCCTCATTCTGTTGGTTTTTCTCTAAACCTCACCCTACCTAAAGAAAGAAGGCCGCATTGCATTTTGGGCCGTGATGATGAAATCTGCCGAATAAATTTGTGGAAGAAATCTAAGGCTTTGCATGTAAGACCTGTGTCCTGAAGGGAACGGTGAACAATCCCACATTCCTGCGAGGGGGAATGGTCTGGGAGAGGATGGTGGTGTGCCTTAAAGGTGTAGGCACACACCTATCTAGCACTAGGCCTTTTGGGATCTCAAGTGGCTTTGAGGGGGATGGAACCCCAAAGTTAAGCGAGTTGAGGCTGGTGCAATTCCATGATGGGTGACCCCCTGAGAAGTTGCACCATGAGCTCCCGAAAAAAAAACCGGTGGGGCGAGGCCCAAAGCGGACAATATGGTGCTAGATGAGTCGGGTCCTGACCGAGAAGGGTTGGGTCCTGACAATTTGGTATCAGAGCCAGACCCTAACCGGGAAGTGTGCTAGCGAGGACGCTGGGCCCTAAGGGGGTGGATTGTAAGACCCGTGTCCTGGAGAAAACGGTGAACAATCCCACATTCCTGCGAGGGGGAATGGTCTGGGAGAGGATGGTGGTGTGCCTTAAGGGTGTAGGCACACACCTATCTAGCACTAGGCCTTTGGGGAGCTCAAGTAGCTTTGGGGGGGATTGGAACCCCAAAGTTAAGCGAGTTGAGACTGGTGTAATTCCATGATGGGTGACCCTCTGGGAAGTTGCACCGTGAGCTCATTGTGACGACCCGACCCGAATTAACGGGATTAATTATGGATTAGCGAGACTAATGAAGATTAGACAAGGACGGAATGACGATTTTGCCCCTAGAATGGGTGAATTGTTGACTTTGCATTCAGACGGTCAAATGGACTTTGGCCAATGACTGTGACATAGTTCGTAACATCACGAGTTCATAGGCAGGTGACACGCTCGATTCCGACGTTCGAAGATGAAGTTATGACCATCGGAAGTTCGAGGGCATTTTGGTAATTGGGCCAAAAGTTGACTTTCGATCCGAGAGGTCCGATGACTGAGGGTCGAAGGCCATTACGTAGATCGGGACGATACGAATTCGTAGACAGGCGGCACGTCGAATTCGGACGTTCGACGGCGAAGTTACGGTTCACGGAAGTTCCAGGATATTATTCACAATGACGCGTTTTACGAGGAGCTTTTGGACTTTAGTGGGCCCAGTTGCTTTTCAGCAACCAATGGATGAGTGACAAGTGTCACTCATCCACTGGCTACCATTCCACATTCATGCATATCATCCCTTGCCTTTATCGATCATTTTTCATTTCCAATCCCCCCCAATGCCACTTGAGATCCCAAAAGGCCTAGTGCTAGATAGGTGTGTGCTTACACCTTTAAGGCACACCACTATCCTCTCCCAGACTATTCCCCCTCACAGGAATGTGGGATTGTTCACCATTCCCTTCAGGACATGGGTCTTACAATCCACCCCCCTTAGGGCCCAGCTCGTTGGCACACTTTCCGGTCGGGGTCTGGCTCTGATACCAAATTTTTAGGACCTGACCCTCCTCGGTCAGGACCCGACTCATCTAGCATCATATTGTCCGCTTTGGGCCTCGCCCTCACGGTTTTGTTTTCGGGAGCTCATGGTGCAACTTCCTAGGGGGTCACCCATCATGGAATTGCACCAACCTCAACTCGCTTAACTTTGGGGTTCCAATCCCCCCCAAAGCCACTTGAGCTCCCAAAAGGCCTAGTGCTAGATAGGTGTGTGACTACACCTTTAAGGCACACCACCATCCTCTCTCAGACCATTCCCCCTCGCAGAAATGTGGGATTGTTCACCGTTCCCTCCAGGACACGGGTCTTACAATAATTTCCCCTGGTCTGACACCTCGTGTCAGACGGGGTCAGGCGGGTCCCATGTTAAGCCCGAGGGATTTGGGACGGGTCCTGACAAGTTGGTATCAGAGCATGTTTTGCTCTAAAGTACGCGCAGACCGAGGATGTGATGTCTCCGAAGTCGTAACATCCCGTTATCAACCTGGTAGTTAGGGCATTAGTACGAGGTTTCGATAGGATTCTGTTCGATTGGCGTAGAATGCCACATGTTTCGAGGAAGTGGATCCCGAGTAGGATTAGTGTTTGTGTGACTCTGACGGCTTAGAGCCGTAGCGTTACTGGTGAGTAGGAACCAGTGGATCGGTGGAGACCGGATGACGACTTGAGAGTCGTGACCGCTCGACGGTAGTGTCGTGTCAGATAAAGGATGTACGGATTAATACTAGGAATGGTAAGAGGTCAGGGTCGCCCGGTTTACGATGACCATGTACGACTACAATCACGACTGTTGGGAATAGGAACGTGTGATTCTAATTGGCATGAGAGGCCATGTTTCGATGTGTCGAAACCAGGTGGGATGTCGATTGGCAGGAGATGCCAGAGTGGTTGTCGTGTGACGCGATAGGTGACGATTGCGGCGTGTAGTCGTTGTGCAGTGTTAGGCACAGAGTTTGGCAATTCTTGTGGAGGCCAATGGCTGAGAGCCGTAGAGTTACGGGAGGACGAGATCCTTAGAGTGTAGTTATTGGTTGGTTGGGTACCAGTATTGGAGCATGACGACTCTTCGGAGTCGAGATCGAGGGATCAATCAGGATGGTTGGGCTACAGCGGGCATCCGGGTTTGTGATAACCCTAGTAAGTGATTGATTGGACAAGAGGATTGTAGTACTGGTGATCCCCCAAAGCCACTTGAGCTCCCAAAAGGCCTAGTGCTAGATAGGTGTGTGCCTACACCTTTAAGGCACACCACCATCCTCTCTCAGACCATTCCCCCTCACAGGAATGTGGGATTGTTCACCGTTCCCTCCAGGACACGGCTCTAACAATCCACCCCCTTAGGGCCCAGCGTCCTCGCTGGCACACTTCCCAGCCAGGGTCTGGCTCTGATACCAAATTGTCAGGACCCATCCCCCATCGGTCAGGACCCGACTCATCTAGCACCGTATTGTCCGCTTTGGGCCTTGCCCTCACGGTTTTGTTTTCGGGAGCTCACGGTGCAACTTCCCAGGGGGTCACCCATCATGGAATTGCACCAGTCTCAACTCGCTTAACTTTGGGGTTCCAATCCCCCCCAAAGCTACTTGAGCTCCCAAAAGGCCTAGTGCTAGATAGGTGTGTGCCTACACTCTTAAGGCACACCACCATCCTCTCCCAGACCATTCCCCCTCGCAGGAATGTGGGATTGTTCACCGTTCCCTCTAGGACACGGGTCTTACATTGCGGGCCAACCTTTACTTTTGGAAGTCAGCACTAGGCACCACCACACCAGACCATTAGGACATGGAGAGACATGTACAAGATCTAAGGCTAAGATTTGCATCTTATAATTAAAAAATTAGTAAATTATTATTACATTCTTAACAACTTTTATTTTTATTTAAAACTTTTAATGTTTATATATTAAACAAAATAAGATCTTATCTCAAACTTTTTTTATTCAAAAGTCTCTAAATAGAATTTGTATGCAATAAATTCCATCATCTACCCTTTTATATCTCAATAAAGAGGATGAGTAAATTATTGAAAATTCTTTTAAACAATTAAAAATAACATTGTTTTTTTTTCATCTTTACCCCATGTGCCCTTTAGTGTTTGATTTATTTGGCCTCTTGGACCCTTTATTATATTATACATATAATAAATATTATATATGTATATTATATATATTGTATATAGTTACAATTGAATTTTTCTATAAAATAAAAAATAAAATCTGTATTGTCTGGAGTTCAACGGTAGGGTATAGATTTTTTTTTTTGGGAGGGGGGAGGCAGAGATGGTGGGGGAAAATCGTATGATGTAGGGTTTAATTCTTAAATTTTGGTAGAGGGGAGGGAGAGAGGGGGGCGCAGAGATGGTGGTGGAAAATCGTACGATATAGGGTTTAATTGTTGAATTTTAGCACAAAATTCAAGAATTAAACCCTAAATTATAAGAAACTTACCAAATTATTTAATATCGGAAGATAAAAAAATTAAAAATTAAAAGTAATTTTTGAAGAATTATTGTTTTTAATTATCTTACTTTAAGTTAGATTAGATACTCAAATTACTTTTAACATGAGCAAGTGAAAACAAAATTATAAATAAGAGTAATATTTTTATAATTCTCAATATAATATTATATAAAAAAAAAGTAGTGTTGAAATTATGATAAATTTTGGTAAGTGCTTTTTAGATTGTTGGTGAACTAGTTTACAATTGAATGACATTAGTTGTAATTTATATAAAAACTATAGTCTATTTTAAATTGTATAGTCCTTTGACTATGAGTTTAATTTTTCTATATACAAGTTTTTGAATAAATTTATATGTTAGTAAGGACCTATGATTTAATTGCCCTTAAAAAATCATCTTGTTCTACTCTTCTCATTAATCAAATTGTATTTATATAGAGAGAGAACTGTTGATCCTATATTACTACTTCAAGATTATTTTTATAAAAAATTAATATAATTGGAGACGATTTAGTTATTCATATATGACTAAAATTGGAGACTGTATAGCCATTTATATATGTCTAAATCAACGAAATTGACAATAATTAAGATTTTCATTGCAAACCATTCGTTTAATTGATATATAAGAATGATTAAATAATCTCTAGCTTGTTTTAATTTTCTTAATAGATGATTACGACCTTTAATGTAGGAGCTAATTGATCTATGTATTGTCCTAAGGTGGAAAAAGTGAAACAAGGAGATCCTACTTGTTGATGCAGAAATCATCCAGGTAAAAATTGGCCTTTGAGTTACTACGCACAGGAAACACTAGAGGTTATGGTTGAAACCCGAGATGGGGGGTTCAACAAAGAACGCTTCGATATGCAAGTCACTTAATCGAAAGAATACAAAAAAAAGCTAATTATGAGAATAATTATTAAGTCTCGAATTATGAGGAGATATCCTCTATTTATAATGGAGATCTGGGGGTTTTCAGAGTTTCTAATTGGTCAATTCCTACCTCGACGATTTATGCATCAACTGTAACGACCTGGAAATTCGAGGAATGTAATTCCGCAATTTTGGATTGTAAATTGACATTTTTGCCCTTGTGTTTATTAATAGCCTGAGCTAAATTTTTGGCTGGATTACATTTTACAGGTTTTTCAAGGACCTTTATGTAGGTCTCGGAGTCTTGAGTCCATAGACAAGTGGCACGCTGGAATCGAAGTTCGGACAAGATTGTTACAGGTCTAAATTAGCCAAAAGTATTTTGGTAATTTGACAAATTGGGGCAATTTGTAAATTTGTTGTTAGACCACTAGGCTACTGACAAGTGGCACCACCCAAGAGAGATTAATGTCCCTGTTTAACAATGCACCGTGTGTGTGTGTGTTCGAATATATGTTGTGAGTGTTTACAAACCAAAAAAGGGAAATTTGAGAGTTGTGATCAACCAAACCTGAAAGAGAGAGCAAAACGAGAAACATAGAGAAGAGAGAAGAAGAGAGAAAGAAAAGAAAGTAAGAAGAGAGGAAGAACTAGACCGGAAAACCCAAAAACATGGACCCATGAGCTATTTAGCCATTTTGAGACCTCTAAGCTTGATACCAAGCCTATTAACGTTTTGGTTGAGTTCCTATGATTGTGTTTAACCAGGAAACTGAAGGAATTAGACGCAGGAAAGCTCAGATTGAAGGTTGGAAGGATTAGCCAAAAATTAAAGATTTGGGTTGTGTTTCTGAGGTGAGTTGTTGAAGTTTTAACATCACATACATGTTTCTGGGTGTGCTTATAATAGATTCATGGCCTTAAATGGATGTTTGGACGAAAAAATGGCGGTTTTGGACCGAGTTGGAATCGCTCGAGTCTGGTATAAGTTGAAAACCTGCTAGTATACACCGCGACTGTAGCTACAGTGAGCGTATGGGGCACTCGTCGACCTTTCGTTAGCACGTGGGGGCGTGTGTGGTGGTCTCTTGATGTCCGATCAACATTTAATTTCATGTTTTAGATGTTACCGATATTTTTTCATAGGTTTCGAGATGATCAAACACCGTCTTAGGGTAGTTATGTGGGTCCAAAGTGTATATGCCATGTTTTAAATACGTATTTTATCTTAGAAATTAGGGGATTTAAATATGAGATTATTGTGGACGATAGTGATCCTTGGTGGTGATTTTTGATAGGCTAGATAGCTATTGGGACTACGGAGGAGCATACAGCTCGGAATTGAGCTGTTTGGACTGTTTGTGAGTGGACACTTATTTTATAAATTGTGACGCATGCATAGTTAAATATTTTAAATGTTTTATTGTACTAGTTGAGTTGCAATGATTTGAATAACGATTAAAATGATTATCTGATGATTTTTACGGTTGTTTTGTAGAAATAGTGTTTAAAGCTCTGGCCCGGACTTGGAAATGTTTTAACTTGGTTTTAAGTTAAGGATATGTGTAAAATCAAAGTTGTTTGGTTTTATGAGTTGTTTTCCATGTAGCTATTCTCTCTAGATGTGACCGAGCCTGGGGGTATTACTCAGATGCGTCTGATCTTAGGGATGTTGATATCTTCCCAGATGCGACTTGACAGGACCCATCCCAATCCCCCCCGAGATTAGTGCGGGATGACCCTGCTCCCGTCTGACACGAAGTGTCAGACAAGGGATATTTCCGACCTTTGCCCTCCCGGGCTATCAGAGTACGCCAGGATCCGGAGGAGGCATGTGATATCTCGGTCTCTGCTACAGTCCACATCCGATGTCAACCTGAAGGGCAGTCAAAATATTAAAAAAATGTGAGTGGACAAAACAAAATTTTATAAAAACATTTCATAAGACATTTGTACCCTCCACTAAAAAGCATGCATGCATTCGAAAACCATTTATCCAAAACAAACCATATGTGGGACTAAGCCCAAAGCAGATATAAACCAGGGTCGAAAGGACCACAATGAAAACGACCATACGGGCCACTGCCCAAATCCATAAGGGACTCGGCCCCAAACCCTAAAGAACCCGATGTTTGATTTTTGAACCTCACGGATCAGTTTTTCCATTTTCCTCCCATGGCTTCTCAGCCATCAACCACCACCAAAACCGCCTTAAAACTGTCCTAGAAACCTAACTAACTCATCCTAATCGTCAAAAATAAACCATAACGTCAAAATCAATTAAAAAGGAAATTTGGGCCTTACCGTGCACCCGCACGGGTTCGTGGCTCCGCCGCCCACGGCGGCGCCTTCCTGGGCCGGCCACCGCGTCCTACATCCTCCCTCACTCTCTGGTCTCAGTCCTGGTCGAGATGGGGTTGGGTTGGTTGGGTTTGGGTTGCACAAAGAGGGAGAGAAATGGTGAGATCGGGTATGGGTTTTGGGGTGTTTGAAATGAAGGAAAAATGGATTGGTTTGAACGGTGCATGAAGGAAATATGGTGTCCATTGGATGGGTGACACTTGTCACTCATCCATTGGGCATCAGGACAAATATCTGGGCCCACTAAAGTCCAAAAGCGAACTCGTCTCGTAATTCGTGCAATAGTGCACTCGAACTTCCGTGAACCGTAACTTCGCCGTCGAACGTCCGAATTCGACGTGCTGCCTGTCTATGGATTCGACTCGTCCTTATCTATGTAATAGTCCTCGACCCTCGGCCATTGGACATCCCGGTCAAAAGTCAACTATTTTTCCCTTTTAACCAAAATTACCAAAATGCCCCTAAACTTCCGCACGTCATAACTTCTTCCTCGAACGTCGGAATTGAACGTGCCACCTGTCTATGAACTCGTGACGCCACGAACTACGTCACGGTCATCAGTCAAAGTCCATTTGACCTCCCGA
The DNA here is from genome assembly GCA_032719365.1 of Prinsepia uniflora. NCBI lineage: Eukaryota > Viridiplantae > Streptophyta > Magnoliopsida > Rosales > Rosaceae > Prinsepia > Prinsepia uniflora. The sequence continues at coordinate 5,260,743 of CM064874.1, forward strand.
ATGAAAAGTCAATGCTTTGCCATGACTAGGGGCAAAACGGTCATTTTGCATCGTTCGTCCGATTTCGCTCTACTAATCACGGATTAGCCTCACTAATCGTGATTAGTCACTAATCTAATCATGGAATTTGGGACGGGTCGTTACAACCTTCCCTCCTTAATTAATTTCGTCCTCGAAATTCCAATCGACCTAATTTAACCGTTCTTCCCTCCTTAATTTGTTCCGTTCTTGAAACTTCAACTATCCTGATTCCACATCCATCTCGTGGAACGTACCATCTACCTCGCAACACGTGTACACTCGTACACCAACTAACCAGAGTAATACTTACTCGTCTGCACCCAGACGTACCCCTAACACTCACATCGTATCGACTACACTCGACCACGTCGAATGACATTAGCCATATGCTCCGAATTGACATCACTTGTCAAATCTACCGTTTTCGTTGACACGAACAACTCGAAAGTTCCTTTCTCAATCACTAAACTATCCCGACGTCTGCTCCCACAGGGATTCATCAGACCTCACGAATCGATCCACGCTGACACCTTCGACAAACTCGTCACCACTTGACAGTCGCCAGTTGAAAACTAACACGATACACTTGTGGTTACACTAACCACCAACTTACTCAACCATGAGTGAACACTAACCAACCATTCACTCGATATGTGTGAAACTGGACCCATCAGAAACACTTTGACCCAATGCACAGTATCCAATGTCCAGTCCACGTCCTCGACAAATCCAATGGTATCGGAACGAATCCAACTACCAACACGGTCACCAACATACCTCTGGTATGACCTATATACCGTCACTAGACATGACAAGTTTGCCCAGTATCGTACCTCGAACAACGTACAAGGTACGTACATCTACCCATCACTCAGACTACAACTACAACAACAACGACGTCAACACGACGACCCAGGTTGTAGGCAATCACGTTTCAACCATGGAGTCCATCTGCCCAATCCAGCATTAGACAAATCGAAACTCCAACCCATCATCAATTTCCAGATCCGAATCCGAATTCGCAATTTCTTAAGAAATCCCGAATCCAAACTCAGAAATCATATCCATAACCATGTCCAAATTCGAATCCGAAATCATTATTCCATAAGCTAGCATTTGGAATAACCATTCCGAACCCAAATCCATAAAAGAAAATCCATTGTCAAGCTCTAGAATCAAATCCTGAATCGTCACCCAGAATCCGATTACAAAACCCAAATCCAGAAATCCTCTTTCAAATTCCAAAATCAAATCCTGAATCGTCATCCAGAAATCTGATTCCAAAACTCGAAATATCGTTCACGTCTACCAAGACGCACGATATCCGAACCTATCGGATACCTGTTCAAACGATTACACATTACATTTGATTGACTTCATAGGGAAGCCAATCCCAATATCAACACATCTCTAAGGCTGACCATATCCGACCACGTCGGAAAACTACTCACCTGCGTAATATACCATACGGGATTTACTTCGAAACTAAGTTCAGTCCCATCATGTTCCACTCAAACACTCAAGTAGGAGTGATAAACTCTCCACCTATCTGGATCATCCAAATCACGATCCAGATCCATAACGATACCCAACGTCCTAAACCAATTCCCACATCTAACCAGATCAGTCAGCGACGAGACACGCCGAGACTGTGGGTTCTCACTGATTACCTCGTATCGATCCTTGTCATTCCACCGAGAAAAATCAAAGATGATACAAGACTATGACATCAAAACTCATCCTATGTGAATACAACCAAACTCGCTGCATTCACCTCGTCATGTAAACCAACATCGTCTGCCACCATGCAGAAGATGAGAATCTCAGTCACCCGACTTCGATATACTCAACTCCACTTAATGACCCAAAACAAATCCCGGGTTCACCAATGTAACAACCCGTCCCGAGAATTGGGATTAGTAGAGTGATTAAGGTGTGATTAGTAAGGTTAATCAGGGGTTAGGTGGTCCCGAGGGGTCCGGGAACCTAGAATGACGATTTTGCCCCCTGCTTCGGGCAAAAATGTTGACTTTTATTTCGGGTGGTCAATTGGGGATTGACCAGTGACCAGAACGTAGTTGAGGTTGTCACGAATCCTTAGGCTGGTGGCACGCCCGATTCCGACATTCGAGGAGGAAGTTGTGATGTTCGGAAGGTCGAGGGCATAACCGTAATTTGGGTAAAGTAGGGGGAATAGTTGACTTTTGTACGGACGAGTTTTGGTACGTTGACCGAGGATGGTTAGATAGATCTCGTCGTCCTGAGTTCGATGACAGGCGGCACGTATTCATCGGACTTACGAGGCGAAGGTTACGGGTCTAGGAAGTTTCGGTAAAACCGTAAAAAATGAGTTAAACCGAAGGGTATTTTAGTCTTTTTGGGTTTATGGGGATTCGTGCAGAGAGAAAGGGATGGACGGCTGGGGTTTAACCAGGTGGAATAAAGATTGAAGGGATGGTGACACATGGCAAGGGGCTAGAGGATTCTGGGTGTGTTCACAGCCCAATTAGTTGGGTGGAACCGTGCATACCCGTGTTTGTTCTTCGACAAACACAGAGAAACAGAGTGTGAGAATTGAGGGGAATTGATCGATCTGGGTGCAAGGGTAAGTGATTAGGGAGTTGTGAGTGTGTTAGTGAGGCAAGGCGGAGCTGGTGGCCGTGAATTTGCGGTGCAATCGTGCACGGCGGCACGGCGGAGGTGTGGAGAAATTCTGGGGGGAACATGGAGCTTGTGAGGTTGAGGTGGTGGCTACGCCGTGAGGCGAGGCAAACCCAGGCCAGGGGAGGCTGAGGAGACTGCAAGGAGTCCAACGACCACAGTGGTAGACGGCGGAGCGCACGGCGGAGCGGCAATCGAAGGTGAGATTCCTGTACTCTGTTTTGCCGTGAAACTTCAGTTGGAAAGTCGTGGACCTAGGGCTAGAGTCGAGGGATTTGGCGGTTCGGGTGAGACTCCTGAGGGTCCTAGGAATCGTTTGAGTGTGCTGCCGTGGTGGGTGGTGCACGGTGGTGGAGGGCACGACGGAGGGACCTTCAGTGCCCTGTTTTGGCAGTGGGTTCAAACGGCGAGTCGTGTAGGTAGGGGCTGAGTCGACGGTATAGGGGTGTTGGTCTAGATTCAGTGAGGTCTTAGGGACCGTTTGGTGTCACCACCGTGACGGGAGGTGACCGGAGTTGAGGAGTCGTGAAACAGGGGATGTAGGCCGTTTGATTTCGAGCTTCAGTCGACGGTGTAGAGGCCGTGTCGAGGTGAACGGAGTACGGGAAGAGATAGGGCAGGTCTGGACGCAGCTGTGAGAGAAAAGAGGGATCGAATTGATGGCCGGACGGCGGAGATCAGTTCTCGCCGGTTCAGCCTGCGACGGCCGGTTCAGCACAGGTTGAAGGTGGTACTGTAGCTGGCGCGTGGGGCCACGCGCAGCCACTTTGGGCGGCGCGTGGAGGCGCGTGCGGCGGTTCTGGGAGAAACAGTCAACTTGACTTTTGGTCTAGGAGTTGTGTTGAGTTCAATGGAGTTGGTTTCGAGGCAATCGGTTGTCGTTTGAGTGTAGTTCCGCGAGGGTGAAGGTTTAGGGTCCCGGGGTTCTAGGTCTTTGGTTCGAGGATTTTTGAGGAAATTTAGGAGAATGTTTGTAGACGTATTAGTGACGTAATTTGACGGTGTTTGACAGGATCGGGATTACCCGAGGAAGCCGAGGAACGGGCTGGACGTTCGGGACGCGAGTAGGGCTCAGTACTGTGAGTGGACCCTTTCTCTAAACTCGATCATGCATAACTGTTTTTATATACGTTTTTGATGGTTTTATTCATACACCTATTTTCTTGACTATGTTATGATGATTCTACGCGATTGCACGTTTTTCGAGAAAAAGACGGTTTTGGCACGTTTTTCGAGAAAATGTTGGTTTCGGATTTTGATGCCACATTTGGGGATTTCCACCGATAAAGGTTTTCTGATAATGATAAATGGGTTATGAAATGTGATTTGTGATTACATGGGGTTTTGGTATGAAAATGGATATTTTTCCGGATTTGGGTTCGGAATGACGGTTCTGGATGCCGGAAGGGCATCGGACCAGTGATTTCGGATTCGGGTTTGGATATGGATTGGTGCATGGTTTTCAAATGATTTTGAGATTGGATTTGCTGGATCTGGATATTGGGTTTAAAGACCCGGATATATGTGACGGGGGACCGGCCGGATTGGGTTTAAAGACCCGGATTGAGTTTAAAGACTCGGGAGTTTAAAGACTCAGATATATTGATTTTCCCCCGTAGGCCTTGAGTTTAAAGACTCGGGAGTTTAAAGACTCGGATATTATTAAGGCCTGGATTGAGTTTAAAGACTCGGGAGTTTAAAGACTCGGATAGATCCAGCAGGTTTGATCGGGGCATTTATGAGTTAATGTTCATGGTTTATGATACAGTTTTCTGATACTCATGTTATGGTTTCTTATGATATTTTATAGTGTTTCTGTTTCTTATGATGTTTTAGAATGATTATTTTATAACTGTGTTCATAACTGTTGGTTATGCATGTGGTTTCAAAACGGAGGGTTAAACTCAGTTTTCTTATAAAATGGTTTTTGAACTTTTGTACCTTCTGGTCCACTCACATTTTCTGTTTTAAATTGCCCTCCAGGTTGTGGAGCTAGCGCGGGGTCTTGACGTCGAGGCAGTGTCCAAGGCATAGAAGTGACGTGAGGGATCCTAGAAGAGTTTAAGGCTTCTGTGTGCGTGTACTTTATCGGTCTTTTTTTTCCTTGTAATTTAGTGCTATGCTCTGTAAACGATAAGGTTGGGATATTTTGTAGTTACTCCTGCGTCTGACTGGGTTCGAGTGAGTTTTATTTGAGTTTTGTGTCGGGGAGTCAGATGGGAGCGGGATTTACCTCGGGTTTCGGGGTGAAACCGGGGTGGGTCCTGACAACCAACCAATACACGATCAGCGTACCGGTGACGCAACTATCCTCTACCGTCATCTACCATCATCTACCGTCATCTACCGTAGTAGAAACTGAGAAGTCACCCAAAACGACTTCGAAATACCCATTACCAATGCGGAAAACCCGTATTCCTCTCGTCACCTCAATTGCAACCTCCTGCGATTCCGAAATTCCAACCAAATTGGAAACAACATACCCGGACATCAACCACGTGTCCCCTAACCAATTTAACTCAATATGAGATCCACTCTGGGACCACAGATACTAAACTTAAGCCCATCACGACGGATGTGACTCAACGTCATCACAATCACCGGCACCAGCACCAGCGCTAGTACCAGCGCCAACGCACTATCATCAACACCAGTATCAATATCAGCATCGGCACACCATGTGCAAAACTGACAACCCTGTATCTCCGCTCATACTGAATGATGATCCCGTACCTCTACTCATATTGGAGAAACTCTGCCTCCCTCGTACCTGACAACTCTGGGTACAGTCACACTGATAACTCATACGAGAAAAGGAAACGTCCCCTGAACGTCCCAAATTCCCAACAATCGTAACTACGACCATTCTCGGTAGTAGCGCCTGCCACACACTCGTGCGGACCTAACTACCAGACATCTCGATATCCAGACTCCGCATCCAACGGAATCAACTGCCTGTACCAACTACTCGGTATCCCAGCTCCGGGATTCCATCGACTAGTACCAACCCTGATAACTTGTCCAAACCATCTCTAACCAGTCGTAACTCGACTAAACCAATGTCGTCTACCAGGTCGTCCATGACCTTAATTGCACCAAACCACAACTAAGTAGCACGACAACCAAATAGGTTTAACCGATAAGTACAACCCCGACTGTGAGGCACAGTCCCAACACAAGATGACATGACTAGACCGACTAACGAATCCAAATCTGAATAGTCGTCCAAGTCACACCACTCGTCAACTCACATTTCCGAACCATACACCCAAAAGTAGGGTTCCACAATCACGCCCTAGGGTCACTCTGAACCCAACTGCGAAAAGTAGTAAAATCGACAATCTGACCGATTCTGCAGTCTTGACATCATAAGGACGTCAATCCAATCCTACCGGAAAATTAACTAGGATTCCACGAATCCGACTGCCAAATGCCATAAGTTCAACCAGAGTTCCCCGAACTCGACTGCTCACAGCAGTAAATCAATCTAACTCAACCAATTCCGATAATCCGATGATCACAATTCCTAACCAGTCGTCGGAACCGACCCTATGACATCGTAAAGACGATCCCAATTAACCGTCTCACGACCAAAACTCTCAAGTACGAATACGTTAATCCTTCCATAGGGTCCCACACTGTCAACCTTGACAGAACTATGGCAACCCCGGCATCAAGTACCGAACCAAGACATCCACGATTCAATCCTACTAACTATCGTACCGGCACCCCAACTATCAGGTTGATCACGAACTGTAGCCCAATGAGATATCACATCCTCGACCTGTGTACATACTCCAAGAGCTGCACGGTTGCTCGAATAGAGACAACCCCGCTCTGATAAGCATCCTACGAGCAATCCTATGCTCTGATACCACGCTGACAGGACCCATCCCAATCCCCCCCGGGATTAGTGCGGGATGACCCTGCTCCCGTCTGACACGAAGTGTCAGACAAGGGATATTTCCGACCTTTGCCCTCCCGGGCTATCAGAGTACGCCAGGATCCGGAGGAGGCATGTGATATCTCGGTCTCTGCTACAGTCCACATCCGATGTCAACCTGAAGGGCAGTCAAAACATTAAAAAAATGTGAGTGGACAAAACAAAAGTTTATAAAAACATTTCATAAGACATTTGTACCCTCCACTAAAAAGCATGCATGCATTCGAAAACCATTTATCCAAAACAAACCATATGTGGGACTAAGCCCAAAGCAGATATAAACCAGGGTTGAAAGGACCACAATGAAAACGACCATACGGGCCACTGCCCAAATCCATAAGGGACTCGGCCCCAAACCATAAAGAAACCAAGTACACGAGCCACTGCTCAAATCCTATGCACACCACATATCATATATCATATATACATATAAGTCACACAACCAATCCTGTCATGGTATCCAAAGCTACGCGCGTGCTACCCGGGTCTCAATCCGAGTCTTCTCAAAGTCAAGGTCAATGTCCGCAGACCACTGACCCTACCCGAGGTAATAGTAACCATAGCCTTCCTGAGAGTAAGGAACCCAACTGGGGGGTGACTCCACTCAGTCGGTGCTCCGTGACTACTCCGGGGTCCACCCAGGCCAACGACCCTCCCCGGAGGAGATAATAGAAGTAAAGGAAGGTAGATGAACATATATATACATAACATAATATCCATGCCCAGTTCCCCTGAACCGTCATGATCCATAATATTCATAACCAAGGTAACATGCCGGTTCCCATAAACCGTCATGTACCTTAATAATCAACAAGGGTTCATGCCGATCCCCATAAACCGTCAAGAACCAGAATGACCTGACAAAGGTTCATGCCGGTTCCCATAACCCGTCATGAACCACAATACCATAACAAGGGTTCATGCCGGTTTTCATAAACAGTCATGAACCTGGGAATCCATTTAAGGTTCCCTGACCTGAAATCAAAACCGTAAAGTGACTGGGTCTCGTGCCCGAACATAGGACATCAGCTGGGCACCGTGCCCGAAATCTGAGGTCATATGCCCGAGACAAAACCAAATGGGTCTCATACCCGAGTTTATCCTTTTATAAATCCAAAGCCATTTCATTAAAACCAATAAAGAAATACAGACCCGTATAAGCACCGTATAAGGCCGAAACCTCGAAATACGTGCTTATACGTAACCACATACAAATGCACCCATGGAATCATCAAACAAGTAATAAAACATATAATAAACATTTATGCATGCACCAATTTAGAAAACAAGGTCCACTCACAGACCGTCCGAGCTGCCGCCTCGATTTGCGTGCCATAAGACTCCCCGAGCCGATCACCGTCACCGGGACTCCCAAACCTGTCCAAATTTTAATAGAAGGTTACTAACTACTTAAATAACCTCCTACCAAAGCCCCGTAATTTTCCCGAACTTTTAACTATTTTTAAACCTACCCTAAACCTTCCGATGTCCCGAAACAAATGGAGACGGTGTCCGATCGACACGAAACCAGCCCCAAAATGTTCGTTACATCGAATAGAAGATTTCCCGTGTTGAACACTTTCCCAAATTATGGACAACGTGCCCTCACGGGCCCCTAGAAGACCCTGGTTACTGTTCATACCAGCATCCTCAGGAAAACCGGTTTTTCCTGGTTTTCCGGTCCGGGCACTATGCTGAACCGGCGGAACCGGTTCAGCGTTCCTACTCCCTCAAATCTCGTCCATTTTCTTCCCAATCGATTCTAAACTTCCTAATATGATCCTAGGAACATGGTTGGATGATCAAAACAAGGAAAAACCCATAGAACCCGAGGTTTGATTTTTGAACCTCACGGTTCAGTTTTTCCATTTTCCTCCCACGGCTTCTCAGCCATCAACCACCACCAAAACCGCCTTAAAACTGTCCTAGAAACCTAACTAACTCATCCTAATCGTCAAAAATCAACCATAACGTCAAAATCAATTAAAAAGGAAATTTGGGCCTTACCGTGCACCCGCACGGGTTCGTGGCTCCGCCGCCCACGACGGCGCCTTCCTGGGCCGGCCACCGCGTCCTACATCCTCCCTCACTCTCTGGTCTCAGTCCTGGTCGAGATGGGGTTGGGTTGGTTGGGTTTGGGTTGCACAAAGAGGGAGAGAAATGGTGAGATCGGGTATGGGTTTTGGGGTGTTTGAAATGAAGGAAAAATGGATTGGTTTGAACGGTGCATGAAGGAAATATGGTGTCCATTGGATGGGTGACACTTGTCACTCATCCATTGGGCATCAGGATAAATATCTGGGCCCACTAAAGTCCAAAAGTGAACTCATCTCGTAATTCGTGCAATAGTGCACTCGAACTTCCGTGAACCGTAACTTCGCCGTCGAACGTCCAAATTCGACGTGCCGCCTGTCTATGGATTCGTATCGTCCTTATCTACGTAATAGTCCTCGGCCCTCGGCCATTGGACATCCCGGTCAAAAGTCAACTATTTTGCCCTTTTAACCAAAATTACCAAAATGCCCCTAAACTTCCGCACGTCATAACTTCTTCCTCAAACGTCGGAATTGAACGTGCCACCTGTCTATGAACTCGTGATGCCACGAACTACGTCACGGTCATCGGTCAAAGTCCATTTGACCTCCCGAATGAAAAGTCAACGCTTTGCCATGACTAGGGGCAAAACGGTCATTTTGCATCGTTCGTCCGATTTCGCTCTACTAATCACGGATTAGCCTTACTAATCTAATCATGGAATTTGGGACGGGTCGTTACACGACTGGTCCTGGGGGTTCCATCCAGATGTGTCTGTCCCCGAGTTTTCATGGTATGATGTATTCTCGGATGCGATGCTTGGGGGTATTATTCAGATGCGCCTGATTTTGAGAATGTTGATATCTTCCCAGATGCGACTGATCTTGATTTTAGGTATTGCAATATTTTAGACAAAGAATTGAATAAGGATGCATCCGTTTTTATTCTGTTCATTTTTTCCCCTCTACTCAAAGCAAAGATGTATATGCGCAATGTTTCTGTACAAATACATAAGCCTTATAGGTGTAGATGTTTCTGCTCCTTCCCTTGTTGATTGCTGAAGCATATCCTGGGATCCTAGAATACACAGCCTTATAGGCGTAGATACTCTATGATTTACATGTATCTTTTATGATCCTAGAATCTTATTGTTTAGGTCGTTTATGCTATACTATCAATCCCTATACTTTAGGGGCAAGTCAAACACAGTACATATTAGGAAGTCTCTATTGTATATAATGCATCTTTCATATCAATGAAAATCAAGCATCAAAGCATACCTGTTGTGTAATCTTACATCGTATTAGTCACCTTTAGACTATTGTTGTTCCCCTTCGATCCCTCTGAAATTCCTTCTGTTCAGTTCCATGTTCCCTCAATCTTCCCATTCTCACAATGACTCCCTTTGATGTTTCCTCCCTTGAGATCGCTCTGCCCAACGTCTCCCATGTCCTCACTGTTAGACTTGACCAGACTAACTTCGGGTTAATCGGACGTCGTTTGAGGTTAGTTCCACGAAGGTGAAGGTTTAGGGTTCCGGTTCGTTACGATTAGGACCCTGGGATTTTTGGGGAAAATTAGGTGGACCTTCGTAGATGTGTTAGTAACGTACTTTGGTGATTGTTGACAGGATCGGGATTTCCCGAGGAAGCTGAGGAACGTACGAGACGTTCAGGACGTGATTGAGGGCACAATACTGTGAGTGGACCCTTTCTCTTAACTTGAGCATGCATAACTGTTTTTCTATAATTGTTTTATGATTTTATATGTGATTTTATGATGGTTGAATATGTGATGTTAGTTTTACATAATTGCACGATTTTCGAGAAATAACGTAATTGGCACGTTTTACGAGGAATGTAGATTTCTGAGTATAATGCCATGGTTTTGGGGTCTTTAAAGGATAACTGGTTTTGAATGTTTATAAAGGGATTTTGGAACATGATTTCGATGATCAAGGTTTTCGGTTTTATAATCGGATTTCGGAAAGCGGAATTTGGTTTTAAAGTTGAAAAGTGGAATTCTGGATTTGGGTTCGAAATGACGGTTCTGGACGCCGGAAGGGCATCAGACCAGTGATTTCGGATTCGGGTTTGGATATGGATTTCAAAATGGTTTTCAAATGGTTTTGATTGGATTTGCTGGATCTGGATATTGGGTTTAAAGACCCGGATTATATTTGACGGGGGACGGGCCCGGATTGAGTTTAAAGACTCTGGAGTTTAAAGACTCGGATATATTGATATTTCCCCCATAGGCCTGTTGAGTTTAAAGACTCAGGAGTTTAAAGACTCGGATTATTGAGGCCTGGATTAAGTTTAAAGACTCGGGAGTTTAAAGACTCGGATAGGTCCAGCTAGTTTGATCGGATAATGATTGGTTGAAACTTACGTTTTATGATACGGATTTTATGATGTCTATGATATGATTTCTATAACTGTTTTTATAATGATTCTGCAAATGTTCTTATGATGATCTTTGTGTGATTTATACCTGTTTTTGGTAACTGGGTTATGCATGTGATTTCAAAATGGAGGGTTAAACCCGGTTTTCTTATAAAACGGTTTTGGAAACTTTTCCTTAATTTATGGTCCACTCACACTTTTCTGTTTTTAAATTGCCCTCCAGGTCGTGGAGTTAGAGCGGGGTTCCGGCGTCGAGGCAGCGTCTGAGGCATAGAAGTTACGAGAGTGACCCCGGAGTGTTTTAAAGTTTTCCGTGTGTGTGTACTGGTTATCGGTTTTCTCCCTTTTGTATTTAGTACTATGCTCTGTAAACCTTTAACTTCGAAATGTTTTATTTAGTTTCTACTGCATCTGACGGTGTAGTTTAGTAGTTTACATTAGTGTTGTGTCGGGGTGTCAGACGGGAGCAGGATTTACCTCGGTTTTCGGGGTGAAACCGGGGTGGGTCCTGACATGTCTAACAAGTGCTGAGGGTAGCTAGAAATAGTTATCAAAGCATTTTGGGCAGGGATCCTGTGATCAATAGTTGGTGCTTTGATTGAGAGCCGAGTTAAGAAATTCCCAAAGCATGTTTTTCAATCCAATAAAACTTATTTTTCATCTATCATTATTCGTTAGAAATTTTTTGATTAACAGTAAGAACGAGACAAACCATGAGGTCCAATGAGATGGAAGCCTCCCAGGGGGAAGGACCACCATGGAGGAGCCTAAGGCATTGTCGGCCTTGCAGCTCAGAAGCCGCATTGACCCCATGATGGTAGGACTCGCAGTGTAGGGCTCTCACGTCGATATCATATCAAGTTGAATGCACCACCACCGAGACATTCACGGTTCCGTGCCCATCACTAGATATGTTGTTTCCATTAGTCAACCATGGGAACATATAGGTCCCAAGTGGAGCAAACGCCGCATCCCAAGGTTTGGGATAAGTCTTTAGAGATGAATACAATACTAGAGGAGTAAGGACTTCCATGGTAAGACCATGACCCATGACGAACAATTAGAACAAGGTAATGAGCATCAACGTGGTTCCCTAGGATAGCAAGGTTTTCGCACCGTTCAGGGTTGTGAGGACAGTTCCCCCCATTCCTCCTATGAACGCTCCAAACATTGTTCCTCGTACCCACTTTGATGAAATTCAAGAAGAATAAGTAACTCTTCAAGCTCGAGTAGCAAAAAATAATTTGAATCTCAAAACATTGTCAAATTGCAGCTCGGTACATATGAATGTTTGGATTTGCCTGCACTTAGGTTTTTGTAAACTTTTCCTTTTTTTTCTTAAAGGTAGTATGTATTTGCAACAAATGGTTGAGACTTTGTGAATTGTTAACGTTTTTTCTAAATCTTTAGAGAAATAATTCTTAAGCTTTAAAACAATTCACAGTTCCCGCACCTTCTGACATATTTGACCTTTTGTATGGTAATTTGGCTCTTCCAGACTCAATTCAAGTTGGAATTGAGTCATTCCAGGGATAGAAATTTGACTCTCATATCCTTCTAATTATGTTGGCCCTTCTCAAAAGGATTGAGAATTTAATTTTTGAAGCTAGGTCATGTATTCAGACTTGCAGGCTTGACCTCCATCCATTGATTTATCAAATATTATTTCATTGGTAGCTGGAATTAGTTTGATCTTTTGAGGTTATAAAGCTAAAACCACACCTTCTCAATGATCTTAAGCTTTTTGAAAAGGTTTGAGGGCTAGACTAACATAATTAAGGGCTTTCGTTTCCGTTATGTTCTCTCTTCTTATCATCAAGTTGCTTCTTGATGCAATAAAAAATAGCCTCAGTTTGGCCAAGGTGTCTGGACCGGCTACTAACGGTGTCGTAGTGACAGGACCCGTCCCTAATTTCAAGAAAAAGTAGGACCCTCTTCCTGTCTAACATCTCCTATTAGAAACTGGATACTGTTAACTTTTAACTATATTAATCAAACTTATTCCGGCCTTGCGGGGTTACTACCCACGTCCAACCTACTAACTCCGTCAAGTGGAAAAACTTTCGAACCCAATTTCGTCTGACACATGGAGCTACTATTATCACTATTATATATTAATGTCCCAAAAACATTGAAATCAACCATCTTCATTTTGATTCCAGAAACAAATCTACAACTTCTAAACTATGCAATATGCATTAGAGGTCAGAGTTTCATACCTTGATCACTTCAGCCATGGCTTCCAGTTTCGGGCCACCACGTTCGAGCGTCTATTCCCCCATTATTTTGGGCTTAGAATGACCGTGGGGACGTCATAAACTCACGGGAACATTCGTCTTTGTTGTTCCTGTCCCATAACCCAGACACCCGATTTCATGCTCACGGGTTCAGGGGTTTCTTCCCTATTTTCTCCTTTCACCTCACGTTTTTTGTCCCAGTTTCTTCCTCTAACTATTATGTATCACTCTCTCCTTCTCACACTCTCTGTCTCACTCCCTTTATGTCCCTTCTGATGTGCGATTCGACCATGGCTTTTTCATGACATTGAGACCATGCCCACTGAACCCCTCTTAAGCTCTCCCTTCTAACACACACACGCACGCGCGCACGCACACACGCACGCGCGCACGCACACACGCACGCGCGCACGCACACACACACACACACAAACACACACAAGTCGGTGGAATGAAGGGAGGGAAAATGCTGGAATAATCTAGATTTAAGCATATAATTCACATGTGAAAATGTGAAATGACCAAATTACCCTTTATCACATATTTATCAAAATACCCTTATTCATTCTAGACCCATAGTAATTCCATCCGACCTCAGATTTTGTCGTGTCACATGTCTACGTATTCAGGAGGCCGAGACCTTCATAATGGCCTTTCCAAAATGCCCAAAGGCCGTCTCGATAAAATAGTCAATATTTGATCAAAAGTTAACATTTTTACTTCGGGGCAAAATGATCATTTTGACTTTATAAGTTTCAGGGCGTTACACATAGGGTATCATGACTGTGTTTTGTTTTCCTTTTAGTGTTTCTCGGTTGTGTGGAAAGGTAGAAGGAGAGAGGAGGAAAATTAGAAAGGAATGCATATAACAACAAGGACTTCACTTGATTAAAAACTAACTATCAAAATGATTATGAGGTGAAGACTTTATTTTCTGACATAAGGATTTATAGTTTTAAAAACGAAAACAAAATTCAAAACTTAAAGACTGAAATCATTATAAACGAGGCTTTTAAAATTCATATTCCATTGTCAAGATTTTCTTATCAAAAAAGTTAAAAAAGAAAGCGGGAAAATGGTAAAATAGTAATATGGTAAAATGAAAAAAAAAATAACTGTCGATTACGGAAAACTGGAAGAGTACAGTTAATCCCGATTCACGCTAAGTTGCTAACTACGCAGCTGAAAAAGCCTTCCACGTGGCAACTATGAGCCTCAGCCAGCGTGGTAAAAGTAAATTAGATGCTACACCCGGTGGGACCAAAAAAAGAATTCCCAATTCCCGAAAACTCCAACTTTTGATTTTATTTTTTGATGTTTATTTCTCTTCCTCAATTTCTTAACCCTTGAAATATCTTGAGGCTTACGCTTTCAAATTCAATACAAAATCCCATGTCCTGGTTCTCAGAGTATCCCAATCACACACTGAAAGCAAACAAGGGAAAGAGAAGAAAGGAAGATTCAATAGAATCCCATCAACGAAGGAATTTAATTGGAAATAAATTGAAGAAATGAGTAATGCATTGCTGGTCGCGCCTTGTGGGCTCTTAACCTCTGTTTTTATGCTTTGCAAAAACCAAAGGTCATTGCTTTTCATTGGCTATTTATACAATTGTTCTCTCAGTTTTCTAGGGTTTTAGAATCGTCGGTTGTCTTGTGACGTTGGCAGTTTATATTGGATTTTTGATTTATTATCGATGCCATTTAAGGATTAATGTTGGAATTGGGTGCTGCTTTTGGAGTTTCTGAAGTGGGATTAATGGATTTTTGTATTTGATAGGTATTATTTTTTTTTGCTTTTTTGTTTTGTTTTCGTGAGTGATAAATACAGGGTCTTGGCCTTGAATCTTGCTAATTTATTGTTTATGGTGGAATAATTTTCTTCATTTTAATATTGATTTGTACTTTTTGCTCCATCATATAAGGTCTAGTTAGTGATTGTGCTTTTCATAATTATTATTTGGATACAAATATTTGAGCTTTTATGTTTGATTGCTGGAATCATCGTTATCTTAATTTGATCATAGTCTAGAAGTATCACTTATCAGGTAACTGTTGACTGTTGTAATGCGAATGTTTTAATTTCACAAAAAAAGGTTCTGAATTACTGTTGGTGGTGTTTTGGTGGTTGAAGATTTTGGAGCTATGAGGAGGAGTAGAAGTGATAAGAGGAGGAGGGGCAACTCTAGGTGGAAATTTGGAAAGTTAATCAAGTGTCTGGGCTCGGGAGAGCAATTAACAGCGGCGAATGAAATGGCTCTCTCAGGAAATGAATCCCTTGCAACCAAGGACCGTTTAACAAGCGGGCCATCATCACAAGCTGGTGAGGTTACAAAGAAACCACACACTGGTAATATAGAAGAAGCTGAATCATCTCTGCGTGAGAGCGGTTGTTTGAACTATGAGGTTTGTTTACTTCAAAACTGCTTATCTGTTGAACAACCTGTTTCTTCTTTTCCATTTTTGTTATCTTATATTTTAATTAAAAAATCCTAGGTGGAATTCTACTAAAACTATTAGCTGTAAGAAACATTTTTCTTTTCATTGTCTGATGAAGTCTCTGAAGGATTCTGATAAATAGAAATTAATGAATGCTGTCGAACCTTCTGTTCCTTTATCATTCTTTGATTTCAAACATTTTAGTTTGGTCATATAGTCAGGATTTAGACATGGAGCATCACAAGTCCTTCATCTCCGTCGTCAAGTGAGCAATGAAGTAAATCAAATTTAGACAATATAGGCGGTGGTGAGTTCAATATGGCACTCTGCATTGCATAGATTAAGGCTGTTTGTGAGATCGGAAAATAGATGTTTCACATGTGTCAATCAGACTGTCACAATGAATAGCAAATTTCTTTACTTTAGGAGCCTGTCTGAAACAATGCAGTCTTCATATTGATGATCTGAGACGGTTTTCTCTGTATTTTAAAGCTACAGAATTTGAATTTTCAGGAAGCAAGGGCATTATTAGGTAGATACGAATATCAGAAAGGAAACATAGAAGCTGCTTTACATGTATTTGAAGGAATAGATATTGCGTCGTTGACTCCCAAGATAAAAATTACCCTTGCCAAAGGAGGTGAGCGTTGTCGGAGGCGAACTCAAAGTTTTTCTACCCCACCGCTGTCTATAAATGCTGCCACTTTACTTTTGGAAGCAATATTTCTCAAAGCAAAATCATTGCAGGCTCTTGGGAGGTTAAAAGGTACTGTTAGCATTCACGTTTACATATTTTTCTTTATTTTCTGTAGAATTTTAGATCTTGTGAGACTACATAATTTTAACCTGAACTCTTGGTTATTTTGGTGAGTTGGTTTAGTTCTTGGTCATTTTGTCTTACTGATGAAAAACTAGTATGTATTAATTCTTAAAATAATCTGTCTTATAGACATTTGTAATAATGTCACCATCAAACCATTTCAGTTTAAAATGGTGTTTTGTTATGTTAGACCATAGTCTTGAGTGTTTTACTTAGGATGGGAGACAGAAAAAGAAAAAAAAAAAAGAAAGAGGAAACTTTGAGCTATGCTTGGTAATCAGGCCATCATTCTATGGCTTATATACCTTTAATTATTCTTGCAGAAGCTGCTGAATCTTGCAAACTTGTTTTGGACATTGTTGTATCTTCATTACCAGACGGCTTGCCCCAAAATTTTGGTGGTGATTGTAAATTGCAGGAAATGATAAGTAATATTGTTGAATTGCTCCCAGAATTATGGAAACTAGCTGATTGTCTGGATGAAGCTATCTTGTCCTACCGACGGGCTCTTCTCCATCCTTGGAACCTTGATGTAGAAGCTACGGCAAAGATTCAGAAGGAGTTTGCTGTTTTACTTCTGTACAGTGGAGCTGAAGCAAGCCCCCCAAACCTCCGCTACCAAATGGAAAGTTCATTTGTACCTAGAAATAGTTTAGAAGAGGCTATTCTTCTGCTAATGATACTACTTAGAAAAGCTTCTCTTAAAAGAATTCAGTGGGATCCATCAATCTTGGATCATCTTTCGTTTGCTCTATCTGTATCAGGGGATACCAGAGCTTTAGCTAATCAAGTTAAAGAATTGTTACCTGCATTTATGGATCGGAAAGAAAGATTCTACAAACTAGCTCTCTGCTACTATGGAGCAGGTGAGGATTCAGTTGCATTAGATCTATTGAGTAAATTGTTGAGTAAAAGTGAGGATCCTATGTGCTTTCCAGCTCTGTTATTGGCATCGAAGATATGCGGGGAAAACCCCAGTCATGCAGAAGAAGGGGTAGGTTTTGCCCTTAGAGCCCTTGAAAGTTGGGAAGGTAAATGTGATCATTTAAAAAGTACCGCCACTTGTTTATTGGGCATATCACTTTCAGCGCATTCTAAATCAGCAATTGCTGATTACGAGAGAATGACAAGACAGGCTGAGGCTCTTCAGGCCCTGGAAACTGCTGGGGGAATGACAGCAATGAGTGACCCTGTTATTGTTTACCATCTCAGTCTAGAATATGCTGAGCAGAGAAAATTGGATGCTGCACTTGATTGTGCAAAGCAAATGCTAAAGCTGGAAGATGGGTCTAGTGTTAAAGGTTGGTTGTTGCTGAGCAGAATACTATCAGCTCAGAAACGGTTTGTGGATGCTGAGACAATCATAGAAGCTGCTTTGGATCAGACAGGGAAATGGGATCAAGGACAACTTCTCAGGACCAAAGCAAAACTTCAAATTGCGCAGGGTCATTTTAAAAATGCCATTGGAACATACACTCAGCTTCTAGCTTTTCTACAAGTTCAAAATAAAAGCTATGATTATGGGAAGAAGCTTCAAAAGGTGCACTATTTGATCATTTTCCCCATTTTCTTTTAAGTAAAATTATTTGACTTTTTCCTTTTCCTTCATAACCGCTGGGAATCAATGTTCCCCTCATATACCGCTAATACCAAAACTGTTGTTTGGGTATTATTCTGAACCTATGGCTATATTCATAAACATCTGACCAAATGGTAGCAATAGGTGGTGCATAATCAGTTGGTATTCTGGAATCTAGATGTGATGTCCACGAAAAAAAAAGGGAAAGGGAATTCTTGATATACTGAAGCATCATTGACATGGTTACAAAATTTGATGGAGTCATTGACTTCTTGAAAAGAATAGGAGGAGATGAAGGCTCATAAACCACTCAGGGTTTTACATTAGGCCGTGAGTGGTTTGGTCATGAAATTCTCCCATCCAGAATCGACGTCTTGAAGTTATTAATACTTGTAATCATATCCCCAGTCTTAGAATTTATAAATAATTGACCGTCTTCTTTTTGAACAAAGTTTATGTTATCTCATATGTCTTTTGTTTTGTGTTTTGCTTCCCAATATTTTCCAATGAATTCGTTCCCCTGCAACGAATTTTTAATTTTTATTTTTTGTTACTGACAGGGTAGCAGAAATATTTCTGGAAGGTTGGAATTGGAAGTATGGCATGATCTGGCACTTGTGTACATAACTCTTTCACAATGGAGTGATGCTGAGATTTGTCTTTCCAAATCTAAAGTAATAAGTTCTTACTCTGCTGATAGAACTCATGTCACAGGTAAATTCAGTTGATGCTGAGATTGAATGCACTAGGTGGCCGTAATAAGTTACTTCTGCCGGAGATATTGCATGTGCTAAGGATGTGGAACTTCATTATTTTGCAGGTGTACTTTATGAAAGCAAGGGTCTCTATAAAGAAGCTCTCAAGTCTTTCTCAGAAGCTTTGAATATTGACCCCTCTCATGTACCGAGCTTGATCTCCACGGCTGTTGTCCTCCAACGGATTAGTAACCAGTCACACATTGTTGCCCAAAGCTTTCTGATGAACGCGCTAAGTCTGGATAGAACGAGCCATTTAGCGTGGTATAACCTCGGGCTACTGTACAAATCACAGGGTACGCCATCTTCTTTCTTAGAGGCTTCTGAATGTTTTGAGGCTGCTGCCTTTCTTGAAGAGTCCGCTCCTGTTGAACCCTTCAGATAGCCACCACACGCATACTTTTATGTAAAACCTTTTTATGCTCTATAAACTTCATAGTCGTACAGAATATATGAAATCTCTATACAATATAATATAGTAAATATATATATATATATATACAGGGCCTTTTGCACATTACATTTGTCAAATTTGGATTATGTTTTCTTAATTGTCACAAGTACTTTTTTTGTCGTGTTCTTGTTTTTATTTTTAAAACAGAATTATGAAATTATCGGATACTTATATTTAGCAAACCTGTTAATATCAAGACGGAGGAGAATTATCGGATACTTATATTTTGCGCGGTGTATTACAATGGCTAAATGACTCTAGAGTTGCAATTAATTTAGGGCTGAGGAACATTTATTTATGTGCTATTTGGTACATGAATATATGTAATTACAAATCCCTAAGTCATACAATGCCCTTCATTAGGTTGAATAATCTTCAAGAACATTGAGGAGATACAACTCCTTTGTAGGCAGGTTTAACGTTGTTACAATTAGCTCCTCCCTTCTGCAGTTGAATATTCTGCAGCACAATCCCCTGAC
The DNA here is from genome assembly GCA_032719365.1 of Prinsepia uniflora. Classification (NCBI taxonomy): domain Eukaryota; kingdom Viridiplantae; phylum Streptophyta; class Magnoliopsida; order Rosales; family Rosaceae; genus Prinsepia; species Prinsepia uniflora. Next base: position 5,280,570 of record CM064874.1, read on the forward strand.
ATGGAACATTTTGGCTGCAATCAAATGTTATTGCCTGTTCCGAAGCACTTGTCCCTCTGATGTTCTGGTACAACACATTCTTCACCTGAACTGCAGACCTCTGCAGCAACAAAATCAACGAGAAAACAATCAGATTTTCATCGTCTCGTCGGACCCACAAATCAACCAGATCATCAGATCCTACCCAAATTAATATCACGAGACCAGTAATACTTTACCTGTTGTTTGCAGTCTTTGCTTTTGTGGTCACAGTAGTTCTGGTCTATTATGATGGGGTTGGCCACGTCATTCATTTGCACATTTTGAAACACAATGTTGCTTGCACTGCCTGAGCCTCCCTGCCATGTCTTGATTCTGAGTCCATTTAAGGTTCCAGACATCTTGGCTCCATTCACGAATACTCCTGAAACATGGCCTTCTGAGTTGTCATCTCCCAAGCTACCAATGCTGATTTCACCAGAAGTGAAAGAGACAAAAAACTCAATAATATCAGTGGATATTTATTTATATTTATGCACCAAAGATTGAGAGATTATTACAAGTTATTATATATTACGGTTACATAGTACATTCAATCGACATGTTATAATACAAGTGGGCTGAATTTACTACGTGATGTTATACCATAAAAATGTCAAATTTATCACATCCAGATGATGCTTACAGTTTGGATGCTATAATATGAGTGGATATTTATGAAATTCCATCCTAAAAATAGAAACTATCAACCATATCATCTACTCATATCATATTATGTACGTAGACTGAATACGCACTATGGCAAAAAATTAGTACAATTTAATTACAGCAGTACCATTTAATAATTACCAAAAGTTAAAGAGTTCAGGGATGGAAATGAACCTGATTCCATGGCCTGGACCACAAGTTATGTCCATGGCTTGCACCCTCTGGGATCCACTCACAATAGAAATGCAGTCATCACCTTCAACACACAATCAAATAAAAAAAAAATACCAAAAAACTGTTAATATAGTAAATTCGGATTTAATTGTTGAATATATTTTGTTGGAATTATATATATATACCTGTTCCTATGACAGAGTTTGAGATGGTGATATTGTGAGTATATGCAACATGAATTCCATCAGTGTTGGGACTATCTTCTGGCGCAGTTACAGTGAGATGTGAAGCTTCAACATTTACACAGTTGTCAAATCGAATGTGCATTTGCTGTGCGTCTTGGATCTTCACATTCTTCACCGCCAAGTTATTGCACCGCGTGAAAGTCACAGCCTGCAAATCAATTTTAAATTTTAAATTACGGCTTAATGGTTGCCATCGTGTTTAAATTATACCCAAATTTCAAATTTCAAATTGCCATTGGGCTTAATGGTCTCTAAAATATGTGTTTGAATTATATCAATCTTTTTTCTGTGATTTTTTTTAGTAGTTTCAATCAAATTACGAGTAGGATTGTCTCTATCTAATCTATGTATACTAACCCGTCAATTAACAAACTTCCCTATAAATATGAACATTTTCCCTTCCCAAAAAATCTCAATTCCGATTTTTTTTTCCCGTCGAGAGGAATTGACAGTTTCTAGGCAGGAAAATTTTTGTTAATTGCATGGCGGTATGATATCGAAATCATAGAAAGACGATCTTATCTATAAAATCATTGAGAAAATTAACGGAATGTTAAAAACACAAATTTAAAATCAAATTAATTATTTTGTGTATATTTTATAGATGATATGACAATTGTTGGCTTTTAAATTAAATATGTATACGTACCGTCGGGGCTTGCTGACCGCAGGGAGGCTGTGAATCGATGAAAGAGATGACCATAGTTAGTAGACATATTGGTTAATTAACTACTAGATTTCATAATTAATTATAGATAATTAGTAATTAATTAACTATAAATATTAGTACCTGAGGCTTTCTTTTGCATGAGTTTTCCCACCAAACGTTGCCGTTTCCGTTAATGGTTCCAGGGCCAACAACTAGCAAGTTTTGGACGTTGTCAAATGTAAGCCACTGAGTAGTGTCTTTGTAGATTGATCGGTCTTCTGATGCTTCTATGGTTCCATAAATCTGAAAATTTCCAAAGCCACATTAATATTAATATTTATGCTTCTATAATTAGTATATTATTACCATTTATCTGCCCTAATAAACTCTCTTATAGACGACTTAAAAATAATAAGTACTGATATATTAATTACCTGCATTGTAAGATGAGATTTGCATGGGCCTGAGAATTCAATTGGTCGAACAAGATAGCTCTTGTGTGGTACCACAAGAACTACTTCTCCATTGGAAGAGCAAGCTGCCTTCCATGCCTTCTCAAATGCCTGAAACCAACAAATAATTATATCACACATAATTAATTAATATTAAACTTACAATATAATAGCACCGTAATTAATTACTTTTCCATTTCACCAAACAGATAGAAATGTGACCACGCGCGGTCTCATCAGCAAGTTCGTTATTACATATATATATATATATATTTGTGAATATTGTAATATTATTTAACCTAATTAAGCCCGCAATGCATTATTAAGATATACCTGTGTGTCATCAGCTCCACTTCCTCTAGCTCCAAAATCATCAACGCTGAGCTTCTTAACCGAATTCAACGTCCTTCTACCGACTAATTCGTCGAGCTTCCTCAAACCGAAGAGCTGCTGAGCTCTAGCTCTCGGTCGTCTGATATTCTCCATGAACTCAAACCCCTCAATTGTGCTCATGTATGAAGGATGAGCCCTGGAATCGTGGCCGGACTCTTTATAGTCTCCGACACCGCTACGAATGGAGTCCACATCTCCGAAACTGTGACATGATGATGATGAAGCAAAAGCAACAACAACAAAAACAACAAGACATGACCGGAGTAGTTGTCTTTGAATAGTCATTTTTTGATGTGTTTTTTTTTTTTTGGTTCGTTTGGTATTTGAGCAATGCTAGGCTAGATATGCATAGATTGATGATGTTTTTGAAATGAAAATGTGGTGAGAAAGATTTGGTATTTATAGAGACATGCACAGTCGATCGAGGGATGATGGTGAGAGAGAAATTAAGTGACGCCGCCGAGATTGGCTGCGGTTTTGTGTGCACTGCCGTCTTCAGTTTGTGTTTGAGCTTCGAGGTATGGGGTTTCAGATGGATATAGAGAGATATAGATTGACACGAAATGATCTCTTGTTGGCCAGATAATACACGACTTTTTGCTCCCGTTTAATATTGAAGCGTTAAAAGCATTAATAATGGAGTGGATTTAGTTTCAAGAAATTTAGATTTGGGGAAAATGCTGTTGCAATATCAACCTAATCTACGTGCATGCATGTGCTACAACCTGGCATGTAGCTAGCTAGGATATATATCAATATTTGATTATTACTGTTGTTAATGTGTGTTATATATTCATAATATTAATTGATTAATATTCGGTATTCATTAACAAATTTATCCTTTTTATAATATATATATATATATATATGTATGTGATCCAATGTTTATGGATGGTTGTATTAATTTAAGTGCTTACAAAAAATATAGATCACCATCCTCAATTCCTCATCCATGCATGTTTTTTAATGGAGGAAGCTCATTCAAAATCAAAACATGGTCCATATTGGCGTATTGTCAATGTCAACTAAAGTATGGGGATCGAAAACTGCTAGGGCACCACGTATAACGAAGTAAGTAATGGCCGGGAAGGTAATGGGTCACCCAAAATATATATAACCATTAAAAAAAACCTTAATATTATATATATATACACTCATCATTGGATCAGCTAATAAGTAAGGTGTCAATTTGCATTTGTTTGCTTGTGTTCATAAGTCGTGCATTTGATACCTCGTGTCAAATCAAAATTTAAACAGAAGATGATAGCACGCGGTGAGTTTCTCTACTAATCTTTTATATAAATAAGTCAATTGTAAAGTAAGTGGGACCAAAATTTAGAAGGGCGACCTAGCTTTTTTTTTTTTTTTTTTATCAAACAACCAAGAACTTCATTAATAGTCGTACATTACAAGAGCAATGAAAGCACACAAACAAAAGAACTTAATTGGGACATAATCATCCACATAAACAACACTAAATTCATGTGCAGATAAGTCTAAAAACATAAAATTACCACAGCCCAAAAGTAACCATAGATCTAAACAATGGAAAGCCGACATCACCCGATCTATCATCAGTCCCCGCATGAGCCGCCATGAACCAACAAACATAAAACCACCAGAAGTAAGGTCAGTGAAGGGGTTCTCTCGTTAAGAAAAAGAACCACCAAAAGAATTTTAAACGCAATGAGTTGTTGTGGTAGCTTCCCGTGATTTTATCCTAGCTCCTACTTATAGAAGGGGTTCTCTCGTTAAGAAAAAGAAAAAGAAAATCAATTTACCAATAATGCTAAAATCTATTTTCTTCTTATTTTATAATAATAAACTATATTAAAACATTTAATATTTGATGTTTAATTATAATTGATATCTAGCCAATTATATTAGTCTGAAGTACGACATTTTCGTAACACTACAAATTGATGAAAGACGGGAAATTTTTACTTTTAAAATTCTTTTCGTAAGGCAAGGAAGTCGGTCCAGGTAGGCGAGGGTAGTTCCGGTTTACGATTTATGGGTGTTCACGTTTTCTCAAGATTTTTGGACGAAAGTCAATTTCCTTTCCTAAGTGACAGTTCAATCGTGCCATTGTTTTATTTTCCCGTATTTTTGGATTTTAAAAATCTCGCTCCCGCTAAAAAATTTTGTTCTCCCTTCTCTTTAACCATCCCTAGAGTACTAGAGGTTTTTTTATTTTGATCTTCACCTCTTGGTGGTAGATCTAAGCTAAACCTCTATCTCCATATAGTCCCTTACCTTCTCCTCCTCCCTCTGCCCTCCCTCTCTCGCGCCCCACCCTCTTCAGTCGGTCTGACTCCTACCTCGTCGGCGGCATTGGTGGTGTTTGGTGTTCAGCCTTCTGCCCTGGTTGCTGCTCTCCAGTCGCTAAGTGAGTGTCTGAACTATTGGGCTTGGTGTCACTCCCTCTTCTGCGGTCGCGAGGTGGTCGACTCCTCCATGCGTGTCGCCTTCTGCGATTGGGGTGTGGAGATCTTTGGCTTGGGTAGTTTTAATTTAAAGTTTGTTTTTAGTTTTTAGTTTGGGTTTTTTTTTTCCTCAAATAGTCCATTAACTCTATGAGTTTGTTGTGTAACCCCCTTTGTGGTATATTTTGTTGGGGAATTTTGATTTTTTGATGTGAAAAAGAGATTGTTGTGAGGAGTCTCGATGAAAATTACTTTTCTGTTTATCAGCGTTTCGATTCTAGATTATGTCGAAACTCTTAGTCTTTTTTGTAGAGCATTTGATTATTGTTGTTGCTACTTTTGTTGTGTGTTATTGTTGTGATTGTGGTTGCTGATACTGTTTAGTCTCATGAAAATTCTCTTTTGTTTGAATCTATTCTCACCACAGTTTTAATGGTTTGTTTCTATCCTCGTAATTAAAAAAAAAGTACGATATTTTTATTGATATTTTTTATTTTTGGATAATTAAGAATTTATTTAAAGACGAAAATTTGGAGAATTCCGGAACACAGAGACAATAAAGCCTCAAAATCCAGAAATTAAGAAGATTACATCAAAAGAACATTTCATAATGAAGCAACATTTTGTTCATTATCATGAGTCATGACATCAAAGAAAACCTGATTCAGTGTATGAGTTAGGGGACTTCTGCCCTCTTTTTAGGTTTTATCCACAATTTTAATAAAGGATTTAGGGAATCGCTAAAACTCTGTACGTCGACGCTTGTGCACAAAAGCCGTTTGGCATAAGCACTTTTGCATATGGTGCCCACGTGTCCTTCTCTAATTGAATGTGCACCTCAAAAACGTGTGGCTTTAGCATGTGAATTGTCGTCAGATGTTTTACTGGCTTGTAGCAATATTATTGAGGGATGGGTTTGGAGTTTGGAGTTCGGATTAATCCGCCACAAAATTTGGCACCTTTTTTTTTTTTTTTTTTTTAAAGCATAAAAGTATGGGGAAGTGATTACATAGAAGCATTCAAATCATTATCTGATGGTTGACTCTTTTATCCTCGTAATATTTTGGCTGTAATAACAGCCATTATGTAGTCATCTCATTGAATAGATGCATTCATAGAATCATTTTCATAGAGCTTGCTCTTTTTTAGTCACCAATAAAAAGAGGAATTATATCATGATGCGCCAGGGTGATTGTGGGTGCATCCCCTTATATTATTTTATACGGCTAATAATAATAATAATTATTATTATTATTATTTTAATTATTTTTACATATATATTATCAATAAATTGTATATTATAATATAATTTGACAAGTATAATATAATTCATATTTTTATATATATGTTAGAACACCAAAAGTCTTTTTATATAGTCTGTCTATATTGGACAGATTAATCTATCTAACTGAAATAGTCAATAAAATATAGTGTACCAATAATGAATACCTAGCTTAGTTCATTATATTATAACAATAACCAAAAATTTCGTATTAGATTGTAAAGAATAATACCTACATCCAAATATGGAAAAACTTCCTTTTATCATTTTAATTTAGGATATTTTTTTCTTTCCCAATAATGAAATATAAGTATTATCATTTTATGAACTCTTCCATAAAAAATTGCGTAATTTATGACTCTCCTCTCTAATTCCACCACGAGGCATGCAAAATCCATAGAGGATTGTGTAATAACTAGAGTCAATGGGGTTTGTAAGTTTTGGCATCCCACATACGGCTGCCAAGTGTCTCGTGAAGACAATATTAGGCTAAAAATGAGGGCGCTGTAAATAGTACTAGAAGCGTACTAAAATGGTTCTCTTTGAGTTTAATCTTCACCAGCCACATGCACATCATCATCACGGTACGTATGGAGCGGCGGGGGGCGGTTGTCGTGCCTGATCTCAATATGGAAGTGGAGGACCGGGAGGAGTTGATTGCGCATTCTTGGGCAATCATTCCTTTTGGAGAGGCGAGGAATCCCACTATTGACGAAACGCCTGATGCTCATGGATTGATTGGCAATCAGGTTCCATCTATTTCAAGCAGTGCAAAGTCAAAGTTTACCTTATTTGGAGCTCCTATTTCCGTGCAAGATTCCCATCAAGACTTTGAGGTCCGTTCCGATGTTTGGAATGTAAAATGAAGGAAATGAGTTATATTTATTTCCTTTCCTATTCCAAGATGAAAAAGATTTAGGAATTTTATTCTTACGTTTGAAATAAGTCGGAATAATAATAAAATTTTAAGCATTTCATTTCTTTGTTGCGTTTGATATATCATGTAATGAAACAAAATAATAATTATTTTTACAAAAATACCGTTTTGCAATTCATCATCTGATTATAAAAACTAATAAATAAAATTAAACATTCAATATAAACTTAAAAATTATACTCTTCAATATCAAAACACATAGTATTAAAATTTATTAAAAATATGGAATCCAACAAAGAAATATAATCAAAATATGTCTAACCAAATAGGAAGCCTTACTTTATTCAAAAAACAACAATAAAAATTACCTTCATTAAACCAAAAACCTAAAATACTTAACCAATTAGGCTCCCAAGCTGCAAAATGAAGTGAACTTTTGATTTAGAAGGTCCTGTACCTAATCGGTTTTTACTTCATCTGGAAGACTTAAAATTAAGTTTACTTTTATCTAGTCTTTCATAATAATCTCAATTGCCTTCAATTTTGCAGAAGAACTTAGTGACCCAATTTTTGCTACCTCATCATAAATTGGGTCACTAAGTTCTTCTGCAAAATTGAAGGCAGTCCACGCATTACACGCATGTTTGTTTTTTCATCATGTACGGCAATCCACGCATATTTGTTAAATACACAACAACAGAAAATCCCGCGGAGAAAAAAAATTTCCACACGGTTTTGTTTGTATGTTTAAGGCAGAAGTTGTATGCAATCTTGACACAACAGGTTCTCACCAAAATATTTATGTATTTTTTTTTATCTAAAGTATCTTTGTATTTTTTTACGCTATTTGAATGATTTTTCCTATTTTAATAGTGATAATATATGGGTATATTAAGTAATAATTTTTTTTTGGCAAAGAGATACTTCATTAACTCAACCGAATCAAAATGTTTACATCACGGGCTAAAGTGTTAAACAACCAAGGGGACTCTAGGCCTTCCCACCTAAAGCAGCGGTTAAAACGCTTACAGAAAGCTGCAACTTCATAAACCGCAGTGTTATGTTTACGGGAAGTGTACCCGAGTTGGACAAATTCAAAGAGAGGTTGCATAGCTAGGATATCATGAACCACACCTTCGATGCTATCCTCGAGACACATACCTGTAGTAACATATTGTACCAAGAGTTGCGAATCCGAATCCAGGATGACTCGCTTACAATCAAAGTCAGTACATGCAACCATAGCGGCACGAAGGGCATAAGCTTTCGCCTGCAAAGCACTACCACAAGGAAAACCACCCTCACCTCCTGCAGCAATGAACTCTCCTAATGAGGACTGGCGAACCCAACCATAAGCACCTTGACCGTCAGAACCACTGAAAGCCCCATCACAATTAACTTTAACAAAACCTACTGGAGGCCGTGTCCAAGAAGGGCTAGCAAAGGGAACCACCACATGCAGAGGGACCACCTGAATGAGTGGAGGTTTTGCTAGTCTAGCCATACATAAATCAGATAACTGAGCCAGCATCACCTGGATAGCAGAACCAGGATCAATGGTGACATCATTATAGCACCGCTGATTATATTAAGTAATATTTACATTCCCTAATTACTAGGGAAATAGAATACCATCCTATTATAGGTAGTTAGATTCCATCCATTAGATAGAATCGATTCCAATCAAATCCCTGATTTTTTTCCCTTTCAAGTGTTCTAAATAGTGGCAAAAATAAGAAGGAAAGATGAAATCTAGAAATAAATTTCTATTCATACTCTATAGTCCTTCTTAATAAACAGGACCTGTGGGTAATTTTAAGTACACAACTTATTTTCGAGGGGCCATCTAGACCTATTCAAAATAATGGGCTGGGCCATGTTGACACGGTAACAAGGATTGGAAAGAGGGACACAAAATGGGCATTTATTGATAATGGGCTAATGGTTGTTGCAGCCCAGAGTAGGATACATGTCCATGAAGTGGTGTCTAAACATTTTAACCCATTTGTCGTCGTATACTGGAGGACAGGCTTAGTCACACATCTCTTGGGTTTGACCCTTTTGGTATGGAACCCGTAATTCGAAGGCATAACAGAACCTCAGCCGTAAGTACCATCCTCGTAGTTCATCCTCCCATGTAACTGGGGGGAACCAAGGGAGGAAATGGAAACCAAAGAAAGTTCATGGTACTGGTAAAAGGGGGAGTAGATGTGACGATCCAAGAATTTGAAAAAGGTAATTTTGAGAATTTGAAAAGATATTGATGTTTTTACCCATAATTTATGTGGTCAACAGTTGACTTTCTGTTCAGGGTACTTTTTGGACTTTCTGTGAAGATCGTTGTGTAGATATCGGAGCCCTGAGTTCATAGACAGGTAGCACAGAATTCAGAATTTTTTTTATGAGTCTAAAATGGCTAGGGATATTTTATAATTTGGATTACAAAGGGCATTTTGGTCTTTTGTCACTTTGGTCTCCAGGTGCCTTATGTAACAACCCGTCCCGAGGGCCGGGATTAAGATAGTGATTAAGGTGTGATTAATGAGATTAATCCGTGGTTAGTAGGTCCCGATAAAAATGACGATTTTGCCCCTGGTTTGGGCAAAATAGTTGACTTTTAGTTTGGGTGGTCAAATGAGGGTTGACCAGTGACCAGGACGTAGTTTAGGACGTAACGAATCCATAGGCAGGTGACACGCCTGATTCCGACATCAGAGGAGGAAATTGTGATGTTCGGAAGGTCGAGGGCATAACCGTAATTAGGGGGATAGTTGACTTTTTGAATAATCGAGTTTTGGTATGTTGACCTAGGGTGGTTAGATAGATGTCGTTGTCCTGAGTTCGATGACAGGCGGCACGTACTCATTGGACTTACGAGGTGAGAGTTACGGGTCTAGGAAGTTTTGGTAAAACCGTAAAAAGGTGTAAAACAGGGGGGTATTTTGGTCTTTTTGGTTTCTGGCTAATCCTGAGGAAGCCCAGAGGTGGATTACCAGACTGGAGTGGATTTTTGCGGTGATGCATTGTCCGCCGGAGGAGCGAGTATTGTTGGCTACCTTTTTACTAGATGGTGCGGCGTATGAGTGGTGGTATACCCTCGAGTTGTCCGGTTGGGATGCCCACAGTGTGACCTGGGAGACGTTCAGGGAACGGTTTCTGGAGCAGTATTATCCTCGTTCTTTCCGAGATGCCAAGGAGGCAGAGTTTCTGCAGCTCCAGCAAGGGAATATGACAGTGGCAGAGTATGAACGGAAGTTCCAGATGTTGTCTCGGTTTGCTCCTGCCTTTGTGGCCACTGAAGCCGAGAAGTGCCGTAGGTTTGAGTTGGGCTTGCGAGGTGAGATTCGAGCCATAGTGACGGCTGGATCTTTTACTACTCTCCGAGACTTGTCGGATGCTGCGGTGCGAGTTGAGGCTAGTTTGCCGGTGCGACGCCGGGAACCATCTATTCCTGGAGCTTCGAGCCAGCGGACACCGAAAAGGGGTAACTTCGGTGGATCGTCCTTGTCGGGCGATGATTGTTTTGGTAGGCCTGGCAGTGCCCAGAGTTCAGGATTTTGGGGTTACCGAGCACCGCCGACTCTGCAAGCGAGTGCGACGTCGGTAGCGTCTACGGGGAGACCGAGCAGTGGACCAGGTTGGAATGTGTGTTTCTATTGCGGGGAGCGAGGTCATTTCCGACGTGAGTGTCCACTGTTGCCACAGGAAGGTGGTGTAGGCAGAGGAGTAGCGGAGTCCGGGCAGAGTACAGCGTCAGGGACAGCAAGCCCGAGAAGAGGTGGTGGCACAGCCACGAGTAGTTCGAGGGGACGTGGTAGAGCGTCGGGATCTCAGGCCCGGGTGTTCTCGATGACTCAGCAGGAGGATCAGTCGACACCAGATGTGGGGACAGGTACTTGTTTTACTTTTGGTTGTGCTGTCGGTTTGGTTGTTGGATCTCAGGGTAGAGTCTAGGAGTTTTTCCTAGAGGACTTGGAGTGGTACAGTGAGTTCCGTAGGAGGGTGACGGAAGGTATAAGAGAGGAGTGACTATAACTGATCGATATGAGGTTATTGAAGGAGAGAACCCACAAGCTAGAGTTTGCCTTTAGGACTTTGTAGATTTCTTCCGATATTGGCCGAATTAGCAGTCGAGGAGTTAGGTGTTCGATTGTCTGGGTTAGTAGTCGAGTTGGTTTGGGAAGGTCGGGTGGTTGTATACGAGGATGTACTCTATGACTTCTGTCGGGTACTGTGTGCAAGAAGGTATTTTCTAATACCTTTGTTTTCTGTTCATAGAGTTTCCCTTGCGTACACCATGCAGCTGTACATAGCTAGGGTTGACCGTGGTAACCATAGTTGGGGATGGTGTGCAATACCCAAGGTGGAGATGTTAGACAGGAAACCCAGGAGAGGTTGTTGTTGACCGAGTGTTGATTACCGGGTAGGAGACCCAAGGTGTCGGGAACTAGCTGTGAAATTTCGGGGACGAAATTCTTTTTAGGTGGGTAGATTGTAACAACCCGTCCCGAGGGCCGGGATTAAGATAGTGATTAAGGTGTGATTAATGAGATTAATCCGTGGTTAGTAGGTCCCGATAAAAATGACGATTTTGCCCCTCGTTTGGGCAAAATAGTTGACTTTTAGTTTGGGTGGTCAAATGAGGGTTGACTAGTGACCAGGACGTAGTTTAGGACGTAACGAATCCATAGGCAGGTGGCACGCCTGATTCCGACATCCGAGGAGGAAATTGTGATGTTCGGAAGGTCGAGGGCATAACCGTAATTAGGGGGGATAGTTGACTTTTTGAATAATCGAGTTTTGGTATGTTGACCTCGGGTGGTTAGATAGATGTCGTTGTCCTGAGTTCGATGACAGGCGGCACGTACTCATTGGACTTACGAGGTGAGAGTTACGGGTCTAGGAAGTTTTGGTAAAACCGTAAAAAGGTGTAAAACAGGGGGGTATTTTGGTCTTTTTGGTTTCTGGGGATTTGTGCAGAGAAAGCAGAATGGATGGCTGGGATTTAACCAGGTGGGTAAGGAGTGGAGTGGATGGTGACACTTGGCAGGGGGCTAGAGGATTCTGGGAGAATCCTGTGTGTTCACGGTCCTAATTAATTGGGTGCATCCGTGTTGTTCGTGTGGGTGTGTGTTCGAAGAACAGAGAACAGAGGGTGAGAGATTGAGATCAATTGATCGATCTGGGTGCAAGGGTTAGTGAAGATTGAGTTGTGAGAGTGACAGGGAGGTAGGAGTGAGTTGCTGATCGGGTTTTGGTGGTGCAATCGTGCACGGCGGCACGGCGGAGGTGCGGAGAAGGTTTGGGGGAAAACAGGGAGCCTGAGAGTTCGAGGTGGTGGCTACACCGTGAGGCGGCTCAAACCACGACTGTGGGACGTTCAGGAGGTTGCAGGGAGGCCAACGAGCACCGTGGTAGGCGGCGGTGCGCACGGCGGAGCTGCAATCGAAGGGTAAGCTTCCTTGCTCTGTTTTCCCGTGAAATTTCATTTGGAAAGTCGTGAGGTTTGGCTGAGAGTCGAGAGAATTGAAGGTCAGGGTTATGTTTAGGAGGGTCCTAGGTGTCGACTAGGATGGTCGCCGTGACGGGGCCGTACACGGCGGGGCTCAGGCAAAGATGAGCACTCTGGTGCTCTGTTTTGGTCGTGGGTTTCAAACGGCGAGTCGTCGAGCTTAGGGCTGAGTCGACAGTCCAGGAGGGTTGGTTGAGGTTTGGTAAAGTCCTAGGAAGAGGTTGATGTAGCCACCGTGAAGGGGGAAGTTGTGGGTGGCCGGGAAGGAAAACAGGGGTTTTTGGGTTGTTTGGTTCGAGCTTTAGTCGACGGGCTAGGGACGGTGTCGAGGTCTGAGGAGTTGGGGAATGGATAGCTTGGAACTGAACGATGAGATTGGAGAAGAAAGGGAAGGAAATAGGACAGGCACGGCGGTGAACCGCTAACGCCGGTCTGAGTTGCAGGTGACTGTGGCGAACCGGGTTGGCTCGAGGTAGCTGATACACTGTAGCTGGCGCGTGAGGGCCACGCGCAGCCACTTTGGGTGGCGCGTGGGGGCGCGTGCGGCGGCGATGGGGAAAACGATCAACATGGATTTTGGTCTAGAAGTTATGGTGAGTTCAATGGAGTTGGTTTCGAGTCAATCGGAAGCCGTTTGAGTGTAGTTCCGCGAGGGTGAATGTTTAGGGTCCCGGGTTCTAGGTCTTCGGTTCGGGGATTTTTGAGGGAATTTAGGTGAGTGTTTGTAGACGCGTTAGTGACATAATTTGGTGATTGTGAACAGGATCGGGATTTCCCGAGAAAGCCGAGAAAGCCGAGGAAGCCGAGGAACGGGCTGGACGTTCGGGACGCGAGTAGGGCTTGGTACTGTGAGTGGACTCCTTCTTTAAACTTGAGCATGCATAACTGTTTTCTATCGTTGTTTTGTGGATTTAGTCATTATTGAATATGTTTTAGTTGGTTTTACATTGTTGCACGTTTTTCGAGAAATACGGTATTTGACACGTTTTACGAGATATGTCGATTTTTGAGTAAAATGCCAGGGTTTTGGGGATTTTAAAGGATAACTAGTTTGATTTCTTACAAAAGGATTTTGAAACATGATTTGGGAAGTAAATGAGCAGGAAAGTGGATTCCGGATTTGGGTTCGGAATGACGGTTCTGGATGCCGGAAGGGTATCGGACCAGTGATTTCGAATTCGGGTTTGGATGTGGATTGGTAAATGGTTTTCAAATGGTTTTGGGATTGGATTTGCTGGATCTGGATATTGGGTTTAAAGACCCAGATATATGTGACGGGGGACCGGCCAGATTGAGTTTAAAGACTCGGGAGTTTAAAGACTCGGATATATTGATTTCCCCCGTAGGCCTTGAGTTTAAAGACTCGGATATGATTAAGGCCTGGATTGAGTTTAAAGACTCGGGAGTTTAAAGACTCGGATAGGTCCAGCAGGTTTGATCGGGAAAATGATGATGTGATGTTATGATTTCTGATATGGTTTTATGATTCACATGTTGTGGTTTTTTTTCTAACTGTTTTATAGTGTTTCTGTTTCTTATGATGCGGTTTATGGTAAATTGATTTATAATTGTGTTCGTAATTATTGGTTATGCATGTGGTTTTCAAAACGGAGAGTGAAACTTGGCTTTCTTATAAAATGGTTTTAGAAACTTTCTTTTATTATGGTCCACTCACACTTTTGGTTTTAAATTGCCCTCCAGGTTGTGGAGCGAGCGCGGGGTCTTGACGTCGAGGCAGAGTCCGAGGCATAGAAGGGACGTGAGGGATTCCAGAATAGTTTAGAGTTTTCCGTATGCGTGTACTTTATCAGTTTTTATTTTTCCTTGTGTTTCGTACTACGTTCTGTAAACGATAACTTCGGGATATTTTGTTTAATTACTCCTGCGTCTGATGGGGTTTGAGTGAGTTCTACTTGAGTATTTGTGTCGGGGGGTCAGATGGGAGCGGGATTTTCCTCGGATTTCGGGGTGGAACCGGGGTGGGTCCTGACACCTTATGGATTGGTGACACATGTTGTTACCTAGAGTGGATTGGTGGCAGCAACGTGTGTGTGTGTGTGTGTGTGTGTGTGTTGTTAAAGTATGTATGTGTGCTTGTCGTGGTTCAAGCCGAGAGGGGAAAACAAGAAAAAGAAGGAAACTGAAGAGGAAGAGAAGCAAGAGAGAAGAGATGAGAGTAAGAAAAGAGGGAGGAAGAGAAAACAGAAAGAGAAAAGGAAGTGCTGAACTTAGACTGTGAAGGAGAAAGGATGAACCCGAGAAGGTGAGTTTCGGTTTTGGAGTTGTTCGTCCCATTTTTTTGGCTGGAAACTGTACGACAGTATAATCCTAGAGCTATAGAACAGAACACTACTAAATATGTATAGGTAGACATACACCCGTATGTTAACATGTGACATCTGTCCTAGGTAGTTATTGGCAGTTAGTCAGTTACTAACTGCTGTTAGGATAAGATTAGGACAAATTTAACTGCCTAATCTTATCTGCCCACACTTGTGTATATATATCAACATTTTCGCCCGTGAAGTCCAACTTACGGTAATGCCCCTGAACTTCCGATAGTCATAACTTTTTCCCTGATCGTCCGAATTGGACGTGCCACCTGTCTATGAACTCGTGACGTCCCGTACTACGTCACGGTCATAGGTCAAAGTCCATTTACTCATCAATCAAAAAGTCAACAATTTGGCCATACCAATCACAAGGGTAAAAGCGTCAATTCACACATTCAATTACAATATTAAAATCCTCGAATGTCCGGGGTGTTACAAATGGCACCACCCTCACCATTCACCAAACTAGTACAGTCTCCTTCTCCTCTGGTCCTTTCAATTTTCAACTATCTGACGTCCTCTATGTTCCCACTATCCAGAAGAATCTGCTCTCAGTCTCCCAATACACTAAAGATCACTCTGTCAAAATTACCTTCTTCCCCCACCACTTCCTTATTCAGGATTTACTCACTGATCAAGTTCTGTTTCAGGGCCCCTGTAAAGATGGTCTTTACAGGATCACACCGCAATCTGCACCACCCCAAGCCTACCTCACCAGTGCTGCCCCATCCCTCTGGCACCAACGGCTTGGACATCCCATTCCGATGTTTGGATGGCCCCTGTACTTTCTGTCTCTGGTTTTCGGTATTACGTACTGTTCACTGATGATTACACTCGATTTACATGGATATTTCCCTTACGTCACAAGTCTGAAGTATTCACCCATTTCACAAAATTCTATTCCTATGTTCAAACTCAATTCCACACAAATATAACTCAGTTTCAGAGTGATGGTGGCACTGAATACACTAACCATCAATTCCAAGCTTTTTGCTCTGCCCATGGCATTCACCACCGTTTTTCCTGCCCCCACACTTCCCAGTAAAAGGGGTTAGCTGAACGGAAACACCGTCACATCTCCAAAATGGGACGAACCCTCCTCCATACAGCCGGTCTGCCTTACTCTTACTGGGCAGATGCTATAACCACTGCTGTTTTTCTCATTAACCTCCTTCCCACCCCTACACTTCACTGGACCTCTCCCTACACAAAACTACATGGCAAACCACCACCATATCATATTCTCAGGACCTTTGGCTGTTCGTGCTTCCCCTACATTGGACCCTACACCAAACAAAAGCTGGAACCCCGCAGCCTACCCTGTATTTTCCTTGGTTACAGCCCACACCATGCAGGGTACCGTTGCCTACATGTACCCACAGGTCGAGTCTATATCAGCCGCCATGTTGTCTTCAATGAGCATGACTTTCCTTACCCCAAACCCTCCCCTCCTAACCCTCCCCTATCCTTCACCCCAATCATTTCCTTCGATGTCCCTGCTCACTCACCGGTCCCAGCACCAACAGCCATCAGTCCTTCTCCCTCCCCTCCACCCATACCACCATCCTCACCACTACCAGAATCCCACCCGGACCAGTCCTCTTCCATCCGTTTTGCAGAGTCTCTAGGGGCCTCCTCAACCCAAACTCACCCAACACGACCCCCCAATATTCACCCTATGACTACCCGCAACAAGGCTGGGATTTCAAAATCCCGAAACCTTCTGTATACCTCCAGATATCCCCTGCCCCAAGCCTTCAACACTACTAAACTTCCCACACCTGAACACACTTCCTACACACAAGCCTCCAAATCCCCTGAGTGGACAGCAGCTATGCAGAATGATTACAATGTTCTGATGAAGCAACATACCTGGTCCCTGGTTCCCCTTCCCTCTCATGCCAATGTCGTGGGGTGTAAATGGGTCTTCCGCCTAAAACAGCGTGCAGATGGCTCTATTGAACGCTATAAGGCCCGCCTTGTTGCCAAAGGTTTCCACCAACAAGAGGGACTTGACTACAATGAAACCTTCACTCCCGTGGTCAAACCAAAAACCATCCGCATCGTTCTAACCATTGCAGTTTCTCTTGGCTGGCCCATCCGTCAACTGGATGTCACAAACGCCTTTCTCCATGGCACTTTAAATGAAGAGGTCTACATGGTTCAGCTCCCTGGCTTCATTAACTCCCAACACCCTAATCATGTTTTCCGCCTCCATAAGGCTCTCTATGGCCTCAAACAAGCTCCACGAGCATGGTTTGATCGTTTCAGCACTTTTCTCATTAACTATGGATTCTGTCAAGGAGGGCCGACCCATCAATGTTTGTTCTTCATCAACATAAATGCATCATGTATCTGCTCCTGTATGTTGATGACATCATCTTGACAGGCAACTCCCAAGAGGCACTGTCTACCTTCATGACCGCCTTAGCACGTGCCTTCGACATCAAAGACTTGGGTCCCCTACACTACTTCCTTGGCGTTGAATCTCGTTCCACTCCCACTGGCCTCACTCTAACACAAAACAAATACACTGCTGAGCTCCTAAACCGTAGTGGACTGATTGACTGTAAACCTGCCCCTACCCCTGTAGCAGCAAAGCAAACTCTGTCTGCCACCATTGGACAACCTCTCCCAGATCCCTCTATCTACAGACAACTGGTGGGTGCCCTTCTTTACTTGACACTCACCCGACAAGATATCTCCTATGCAGTTCAAAATGTCGCCCAATTCATGAACCGGCCCACAGATGCCCACCTAACTGCTGTCAAGCGCATTCTACGGTATCTCAAAGGCACAATCGGTACAGGCCTTCTCCTGCAGCGCTCCCGCTTCCCCCTAAGCCTACAAGTCTTCTCGGATGTTGATTGGGCAGGTTTCCCTGACACACGTAGATCAGTTACTGGTTTCTGCATCTTTCTTGGTCCAAATCTGATCTCCTGGTGTGCTAAGAAATAGAAAACTGTCTCCCGTTCCAGCTCCGAGGCGGAATATCGTGCCCTAGCCTACACCTATGCAGACACAATCTGGATCCTCAGCCTCCTGCACGAACTTCAGATCCTGCCTCAGCTGCCACTTCGCCTTTATTGTGACAACATGAGTACTGCACACATGACAGCCAACCCGGTGTTCCATGCCCGTACGAAACACATAGCCATTGACTACCACTTTCTTCGTGAAAGGGTTACTGCTGGAACACACAGCGTCCTCTTTGTCCCATCCGCTCATCAACTGGCTGACATCTTCACCAAAGGACTCCCCTTTGCTCGTCACAGTCAACTTGCTTCCAAACTAGTCACCCATCAGGTGCCTAGTTTGCAGGGGGATGTACGACAGTATAATCCTAGAGCTATAGAACAGAACACTACTAAATATGTATAGGTAGACATACACGTGTATGTTAACATGTGACATCTGTCCTAGGTAGTTATTGGCAGTTAGTCAGTTACTAACTGCTTTTAGGATAAGATTAGGACAGATTTAACTGCCTAATCTTATCTGCCCATACTTGTGTATATATATACAGCCATTCGGCTATGTGAATGATATCAGAAAATTCACCAATTCTTCAGAAACCTTGAAACCAAGACCCCAGATGACATACTTGAGTTCCTACGACCATAACTAGTTGTTAGTTTATGGTTTTGGACGTCGAATTCACCTAGAATCGAAGCACCAATCTTGACCAAAAGTGGAGAGATCGAGTGTTGAGTTTGGTGAGTTTTCTTTGAATTTTAAATACATAGATCCTCGCCTAAACTAAATTAGAGTAGATTGGATGAAACAGGGAAGAAAAATGACTGAAAATAAGCGAGTTTAGATCGAGTCGGGCTACTCGAAAACCATAAAATGGGTGAAGGAGATGATGAATTGTGTCTAGCGCGTGTGCTTCACGTGCATTTGTTCCTATGGGGGTGCGTGCCACAAAATCTTGAGGTCGGCCAATATGTATTTTACTCCTTTCGATGTTACGAACATTTTGGCGCAGATTTCGAGTCAATCAGACAGCTTCTCGGGGTAGTTTTAGGTGTCCACAGTGTTATATTATGTTTTTAAGCGTGCATTTTATCCCTAAAAATTGGGGAATTTTAATGTGAAGTTATTTGAGATGTTAGTGACCCCTAGTGGTAGGTTTTTGACAAGATTGGTGATTCCTTGAATTTACGAAGAAGTGTACGACTCAGAATCGAACCGCGTGGACAGTGTATGAGTGGACGTTTGTTTTATAAATTGTGATGCATGAATAGTTAAAGGTTTTATATGATTTATTGCATGATGTGATTGCAATGATTTGTGTAATGGTTTGGAATGATTAACTGATAATTTTATGGATTTATTCACCGATTTTTGACACGATTTACGATGTAGGTGAAAACAATGTTTTGGGCATTGGTCCAGTCTGAAAATGATATTTTGACTTGAAATGTGAGTTGAGGATGATTTTGTGGATTTATTTACTAGTTTATGGACATGGTTTTACAGATTTGCGTGAAAATAATGTTTTGGGCTTGAAATCTTGTTGGAAATGGTTTGACTTGGTTTTAAATAAAATATTGTTTTGAAACTAATGTTTTGGATTCATGTTCAGACTTGGATGTGTAATTCCCGGGAAAGCCCGAATGTATAATTCCCAGGAGTGTCCATGTGTGTAATTCCCGGGAGAGCCCGTATGCATAATTCCCAAGACACCCCAGATGTGTAACTTTCGGGAGACCCGAATGTGTAATTCTGGGTAAGACTTCAGATGTGTAATTCTCGAAATGCCCTCAGATGCGTAATTTGTGATGTTTGAGTATTGATTATGTGTCGAGATGTTTTATGATGATTTTTTGAAAGGGATTTCAGGAAATGTGGGCCATGTGCTTTGATATATGTTATGAATTTCGAGTCCCACGGTTTTCCATGTGATTTAAATTGAAATCTGGTTGTTTTTGTGTTTCTCTATGCATGCGTGTTTTAAGCTGGAGAATAAAGAGTTCGTTTTTGCGAAATGTATTTCTAAATGATGTTATTTTTGTTCACTCACACCTTTGATGTTTTGATGACCCTCTAAGTCATGGCACGAAGATCGGGGTTGATCGAGAGGCGGAGGCATGAGTGAGAATCAATACAACCATCACTTGTCTGATAAGTGTTAAGGGTGCGTTCGGAACTTCGGTGGACTTGTCTGACGGGAACAAGACCAGAAACTTCGGTGGACTTGTTAGACGGGAGAGCCCGAATGTGTAATTCCAGGGAGACCCAGATGTGTAATTCTTAGGAAGACTTCAGATGTGTAATTCCCGAAGTGCTCTCAGCCGCGTAATTCATGAGGTTTGAGTATTGATTGTGTGTCTAGATGTTTTATGATGATTCTGTGAAATGGATTTCAGGAAATATGGTCCACGGACTTTGATATATGTTATGAATTGCAGGTCCCATGGTTTTCCATGTGATCTAAATTGAAATCTGGTTGTTCATGTGTTTCTCTATGCATGCATGTTTTAAGCTGGAGGATAAAGTGTTCATTTTTGCTAAATGTATGTATAAATGATGTTATTTTTGTCCACTCACACCTTTTATGACCCTTCAGGCCATGACACCAAGATCGGGGTTGATCGAGAAGCGGAGACACGAGTAAGAATCAGTACAACTATTCCTTGCCTAACAAGTGTTAAGGGTGCTTTCAGAACTTTTGTGGACTTGTCAGACGGAAGCAGGACCATGCATAGTTATCAAAGTATTTTTGGGACGGGTCTTGTCAGTAGAGATGAAGCTTTTTGTACAAACATGCCCGACTTGGAGTGGGGGTGTAACACATGGGTGAACTCTTCAATCCTTAGTCCGGTGGTGACTGACGAGAACCAGCACTACCACCCACAATGAGTTGCCTTAGCTGGAACTGTTGTGGGTTGCGCAATCCACATGCTATAAGGGCAGTGAAATGATCAATTAGGAGCCATGCACCTTCTATTTTATTTCTTAGTGAAACTAAAAGTTAGGTAGACAGTATGAGTATGAAGAAATTACAATTTTGTTTTGATAATGTTTTTTCAGTTAGTAGTGTTGGAGTCTCAGGGGGCTTGAGCTTAATGTGGATGAATGATGTTGATCTTTAGGTGCTGTCTTCCTCTTTGAACCATATTGATGATGAAATTGGCGGCATTGGGGATCCGTTTCATTGGAGACTCGCTGGGTTTTATGGATTCCCTCCAACTATAGAAAGGTATAAATCATGGGACTTACGTCGTCAACTTAGGGACTCATCTCCCCTTCCATTGGTTAGGTATTGGTGATTTTACTGAAATTCTCAAGTGGGATGAGTATGAAGATAGAAATGCTAGACCTGACCGACAGATTACTGATTTTAATGATGTTGTGTCTGATTGCCAACAGTGGAGGCTCCCTTTTCCCCATCACTCCATTTGTCACTTGGATTTTTCCACATTAGATCATACCCCAGTTTTTGCAAAGTGGGAGAAGACAAAAGGGGGGTGTTGCAAAAAAAAAAGGATTTAGGTTCGAACATGTTTGGGTGGGAAATGCAGAGCGCCGTGAGTTGATTAAAGAAAATTGGGGACCAGGCCCTGTTTGTGAGCAATCACCCATACGCGGTGTCGTGGACCGAATCACCCAAACTCATAGGGGCCTAAACCGGTGGGCCCATCAACATGCGCTCTCTCTACCGAGAGAAATCTCACGAGTCTAGGCCCAGTTGCAAGCTATTGTGAGTGCTCCCTTCTCTAATCATTCAATTGAGTTGAAGCGTCAAATTTCAGATCAATTAAACACCTTGTTGCATAAAGAAGCGATGTTTTGGAAGCAGAGAGCAAAAGAGGACTGGTTGAAACATAGTGATCGCAACACTTAGTTCTTTCACTAGTGTGCATCTGAGAGACGAAGGAAAAATATGTTGCATGGGCTTTTTAATGCAAGAGGAGATTGGTACAAAGATGAGCAAGGTATGGAAGCCATTATTGTCGAGTATTTTAATAACCTTTTTACTTCTCATGATTCTGGAGTTATGGAAGAGGTTCTTGAGGCAATTAAGCCAAGGTCTCTGAGGAGATGAATCAAAGTTTTTTGTAAATTTATTCGAATGATGAAATACAATGTGCATTATTTCAGATGCACCCATCAAAATCTCCTGGTCCGGATGGTATGTCTCCGATGTTCTTCCAGCAATACTGGGATCTAGTAGGGCCTGAGGTGTGTGATGGAGTGCGGCATATGCTCCAATCTCGACAGATAATTCTATGTCTTAATTATACCATGTTACAATGATTTCAAAGATAAAAAATTTCAACAGCATGGCGCACTTTCGGCCTATGAGCCTCTGCAATAGTTTATACAAGATTGGTACCAAAACTTTGACTAATAGATTGAAGTACATTTTGGGTCATATGATTTCTCCTACTCAAAGCGCCTTTATTCCTGACAGATTTATTTCAGATAACAGTTTAATTGCAGCAGAGCTTTCTCATCATATGTACAAAAAAAGAAATGGGTAGGATGAGATTATGGCCCCTAAAGTTGATATGAGCAAGACTTGTAATAGAGTGGAGTGGTCTTTTATAAAATGTGTCATGAGGAAACAGGGGTTTGCAGAGGATTGGATCGAAGTTATCATGATGTGTGTTACAACAGTTTCTTAGCCCTTTAATCTATATGGTGAGCCAGTGGGGTTTGTCACACCTAGAAGAGGAATTCAACAAGGTGATCCTCTATCTTCTTATTTATTTGTTATATGTGCTTCAGCGTTTCCAGCTTTGCTTGATAGATGGTAATCTAGAGGTAGAATCCATGGCATCACAATTCGACTTTGATAATTTATAAATATATTTTGTTTTCGTTAAATGCTTATTTCTTCTTCTTCTAAGTTTTCGAGTTCTGCTTTGCAAAAAACTATGCTTTCTCCTATTACATCTTGAAAAGTTACATTTTGATTTTCCTTTTCAAAACTGTGTTTTTCTACGAAGTTTTGTTACTCATTTATCATAAAGACTTGTTCATTTTCATTTGAGTTTTTTTCCTCAGATGAGACTTCATATGTGAGGACCCGTCCCAAATCCCCCGGGATTAACGTGGGACGCGCCTGATCCCGTCTGATACGAAGTGTCAGACCAGGGAAAGTCCGTCTCTAGCCCTCACCGGGCTTCCAGAGTACGCTAGGGTCGTAGGAGGAAAAGTGTGATGTCTCGATCTCTCTTACAGCCCGCATCCGCGATCAACTTGAAGGACATTAAAACCACGAAAACTGTGAGTGGAAAAAATAAGTATTTCATTAAAAACATTTCACAAACAGACATTTATACCCTTCACTAAAAGCAAATGCATGCATTCAAAAACCGTTTATCAAAACGTTCATAAAACCTTTTGAAAACATTTTCAAAACCTTTCAAGAGTTCATGTCCGGTCCCCATAAACCGTCATGAACCATAAATCCATTTATGGATTCCCGATCCGAAATCACAAAAACCCGTAAATCAATACATGTGAACTCAGCCCAAATCAAACACGAGTGGGACTCTGCCCAAATCCAGTAAACGTGGGTCTCAACCCAAAATTGTTCTCAGTGAAATACTAAAACATCGAATACGGGGTCTCCGCCCCAAACCATTTCCAAAATATCAAATACGGGGTCTCCGCCCCAAATCACTTTCTAAAACATGGAACACGGGGTCTCCGCCCCCAAATCACTTTTCTTAAATCTCATACGTATCGACATACGTATAATCCATCCACGACACTTTCGAGAAGATGCCAACTCGAGGCACACAGCCCCTAGGGAACACATCCCCGATATATGTCACAATTTCATCTTTATACTAGTGTGCACATTACTCGGGGTCTCACTCCGAGTCTCCCCCCAGGAATTCTCCATCTGGGAAGCTCTATCTCTGGATCTAGTCCGAGCTCTATCTCCGGATCTAGTCCGAGCTCTATCTCCGGATCTAGTCCGAACATCTCTACGGAATCTGGTCCGAGACCACATCATAACTTCCACTCCTGAAACAAGATCCCTATGGGGATACCCATTCTGGTCTGTGGATTGTGACTCTCCAGGTCGACGTCTGGAGAAGACCATCTAAATCATATGGAGGGTATCATACATTTTCAAAACACTTTCTTTCTCAAATATATTTCAACTGAGTCTCATACTCGATTCATCTCAACAGGATTCCTCGAATCCGATTCAAATCCACTTTCACAGGCCTCGACCTAATTCCACAGTTCAACAGGGTCTCATGCCCGAATTCTCATTTCATAAACCGAATAGGGACTCAAACCCGATGTTACAATCAACTGGGCCTCTCGCCCGATATCACGAATAACTGGGCCTTAAGCCTGAAACCATAACTCAACGGGACCTCAAGCCCGATTTCACAACCGCTAGGGCCTCAAGCTCGATACTATAGTCAACGGGGCCTCAATCCCGAGATTACAACCAACTGGGCCTCAAGCCCGGATTCGAAAACCAACGGGGCCCTCTGTCAGGACCCGTCCCAATTCCCTCGGGATTAACGCGTGACGACCTTGATCCTGTCTGACACGGAGTGTCAGATAAGGAAAAATTCTAACACTAGCCCTCTCGGGCCTTCAGAGTACGCCAGGATCCGGATGAGGTATGTGATATCTCGGTCTCTTCTATAGTCCACATCTACTGTCAACCTGAAGGGCAGTCAAAACATTTAAAAGCTGTGAGTGGACAAAACAATAATTTATAAAAACATTTTCGTAAAGACATTTGTAGCCTTCATTAAAAAGCATGCATGCATTCGAAAACCATTTACCAAATCATCAGGGCCTTAGCCCAAAATCGTAAATGAAGCCAACCATACGGGCCACTGCCCAAATCCATGTGGGACTCAGCCCAAAACATGTACACATCAGACAACATATAACATATATACATATAAATCACATAACCAATCCTGTCACGGTTTCTAAAGCTACACGCATGCTACCCGGGGTCTCAAGCCCAAGTCTCTCAGGGTCCACCCAGGTCAATGTTCGTATATCAATGACCCTCCCTAAGGTTATAATCCAAGCCCTCCTAAGAGTAAGGTACCCAACAGGGGCGATTCCACTCAGTTAGTGCTTCGCGACTACTCCGGGGTCCACCTAGGCCAACGACCCTCCCCGGATGAGACATTCCAAATAAGGAAGGTATATGAATATATATATCGAAAACATTCATGCCCGGTCCCCATAAACCGTCATGAACCATAAAACCTTTCAAGGGTTCATGCTAGTCCCCATAAACCGTCATGAACCATAAAACCTTTCAAGGGTTCATGCCGGTTCCCATAAACCTGGAAATCCATTTAGGGTCCCCGACTCGAAAACATAAACGTAAAGTAACTGGGTCGCGTGCCCGAACACATGACTCAACTGGGCATCGTGCCCGATATCTCAAGGTCAGTCATGACTCCGATCGTAGTGATGTGTGCAACCATCTGTCCAGGACCGCTGACAGGACCCGTCCCTACTGGACGTTGATAACTGTGCCCGGTCCTGCTCCCGTCTGACAAGTCAACTGACTTCCTGAAACTAGCCCTCAACACCTGTCAGACTAGGGATAACTGCACTAATTTCCGCTCATGCCTCCGCCTCTCGATCAACGAACGTCGTGCCACAACCGTCCAACCCGCTCGTTTTCCGAGCTGCACGTGTTTCCATAATTTCTGAAAATCCTGAATCCTCCAAGTATTCGAACTCAGCCTCCACAATTCAAGGATGTCGCAGGGTCTGTTCTTCGTCAAATCTCCATCAATTTCCTTCCCATTTGATTTGGTTCGATTCGTTTAGCCCCCAGAAGACTAAATATCACGTCAATTTCACTCAGAACCGTCTAAAAATTCGAATTTGACATTAATGTTCTTGGCTAGTGTTTTCGGGTTTCTCAGCATGGTTTCAACTGGGTTCGTTTCTGTTTCCCACTCGTTTCTTACTCACAATTTCACTTAGTTTCTCACTCAATTTTGCACTTGTTTCCTTGTGTTGCTGGGAATCGATCAAAGTGGGTTGGGTTCTCTGTTCTATTGTTGTTACTCAGTGCAGAAGGTTAATTTAAATGTTGGTTAATGTTTTGATTTTAGCCCATAGTCAAACGGCAACAATTTGCCACTCATCCTAATTAGCCAGTGACAAATGTCACTGAAAGATGCACCTGAGTCACCCCATGGATGATTCAGCCAATTACACCGCTAAATACATTTGACTGCCCCAAATTGCCATTTTACCCTTAAGTAACAAATGACCATTTTGCCCTTAAGTAACAAATGACCATTTTGCCCCTTAACTTCACAGACCCTTAACTTTTTCATCCGAGCTCCATTTTCGACGTGCCATCTGTCTACAGATTCAGCGTCCCGAGACCTACTCAACGGTCATGGCCAAAAGTCCAAAAGATATCCCGAACAAAAAGTCAATTTTTGGCCCTTATAATCAGGGGCAAAATCGTCATTTCCTTTAATTTTTCCATTTTTTCCCTTTTCCGAATTTCCGGGGCGTTACAACCGCCCTCAATCCTGGTATGTCGTCGTGAACGTATCAACCAACGCGACCACCACAAGATCATGGTGCACCCATCACCGATCGATATCCTGAACTGTAAGCACTCCGAAGTCGAGCCTCTCTCGGCTGACCGACAACGGATCGTGCATCGTGACCTCTCTGGAAGGAACACATCCCAGTCCGGAGGCGAGCGTCGTATCGTCCGTCATCGTGCACATAGCACTCGCCGCGACCACGATTTAGACCTGTAGGTCATCAATAGGGTCATATGCCCGAGACAGAACCAAATGGGTCTCATGCCCGAGTTTATCCTTTTTAAGTCCAAAACCATTTCATTTAAACCAACAAGAAAGTACAAACCCGTATCAGCACCGTATAGGGTCGAAACCTCGAAATACGTGCCAATACGTATGACAGGACCCGTCCCCGAGGGACATAGATAACCATGCCCGGTCCTGCTCCCGTCTGACAAGTTAACAGAAGGTACGAAATTACCCTCCAAGACTTTCCAAACAAGGGATAAGTGCAGATGTGCCCACTCATACCTCCACCTCTCGAATAGCCTCGATCAACGCGCCACGACCTGAAGGGTCATTAAAACAGAAAAGGTGTGAGTGGATAAAACAAACTTTTATAAAAACGTTTACCAAAACACATTCTTACCCTTCAGTTTTCACAAATATGCAAGCATATCATAAAACATGAGTATTAGTATGAAATCAATCAAGTATGATCAGTGGACCGATAAAATCAAAACATTTTTATAAAATCCATGTCCACATTTTCCTTAAAACTCATGTTCATCAAATTCAATTTATCTCAATAATTCCACGCTTTCCTTGAAATCATTTTATCTTTAAACCACGGTTTCCTTAAAATCATTTTCCATAAAACCACGGGACTTATTTCCATATCTTGTTGCTTAGAGTCACGTTTATCCCTGCAACGCGTGCAAATCAAATAGGCTCAAGGACCGCTCAAAATCCGAGCATCTGTCGCTGTGAAAACCTCACCAGCCGACAATCCAGATCTTGTGAACACATCACTTACCGATCTATATATAATCCAGCACATCTCTGGTCTGAGTCGAGCCTCCCTCGGCTGCACGACAACAGACGTTCTACGTGACCTCTTCGGGGTAAACACTTTCCTCCCGAAGGCGAGCGTTATCTCGAGGGTGCACTCTGGGGAAAAACATATTTCCACCTGAAAGCCCTAAATATCCGCAACACATCACCATTATGAAAACCAGTGAAAAACAGTTGCGTTGAAAACCAAATCATTTATCAACACAGGGTCTCAGTCCCAAAATATAGTTTCCTCAAATCCGGAAAACCAAAGTCCCGATTTACTTTATAACTCCGAAAATCATCAATATCATCATGTAATCACATGGAAATACAAATCCAATCAAAATCACAATTCCATTGGGTTTCAAGCCCAAAATATCATTTTCACGCAAATCTGTGCAACTGTAAACCCGAGTTGCCACTTTCACGTAAATCCATGAAATCAATTCCTGACTCATAATCCGAGTCCAAATATCATTTTCAATTCCTGACTCATAATCCGAGTCCAAATATCATTTTCAATTCCTGACTCAAAACTCGAGTCAAAACATCATGTTCAATCCCGGGCCTACGCCCAAAACATCAATTTCATCATTTCTCGAAAATCGTGTCAAAATATAATATAATAATCCATAAAAGCGAGAAATCACTGGATTGAAACATCAATCATGCCAAAGCATATCAAATCATATAATAAAGCATTTAAATCATATATGCATGCATCACGGTTCGAAAACAAAGTCCACTCACACACACCGTCTAAACGGTCTGTTTCCGAGCTGCACGTTTTTCCGTAAATTCTGGAAATCACAATTCCTATTCAAAATCATTAATGAGGGTCACTAACATCTCAAAATACCTCATATAATTTCCGCCAAATTTTTCTGGAATTTAAATACATATTTAACACGTATAACAAAACTTCAGATATGCAGAACTTTACCGAAACGATATCCGATTTCCTCGAAACCAGTGTCAAAATGTTCGTTACACTGAGAGGATTCAAAGTCATGTTGACCTCACCTTGAAACAAGGCCTCACGCGCCCTCACGCGCCGCCGTGAGTGGCTGCGCGTGAAACCCACGCGCCAGCTACAGTAACACGTCTTCCTCTCCCGTTTTACTGATAAACGGGTCCTGCAACCCGCGTGACAACCCGGTTCAATTCCTATCAATTCGAGAACGATTTCAACAATTGAACATTCAGTTAGCTTCGGTTTAAGTCCAATTAGAGGTCTGTAACGTTAATTTTTCTAATACTTACCTCAAATCAAACAACTCGAAGATGAACATCGAAGAACATCAGGCACTGTTCATCCTTCGAAATCCTTCAATGTCAACCGATTTCCTTCAATTGATCCACCCAGTAGCTTCAGTGGATCATGAGAAACTGTTTCCCCACTTCAATTTCGTCGTTTGATCACTCAATGATCACGACTCAAGCTCGAACATTGCTCACTATTACAAGGCCCGTTCAGAGCCAATTGGGCCTCAATTCCTTTCGTTCTTTCGATGAAACTGATCGTGGAAATCCCAGAAGACTCAAATTGAACTCAATTTTGATCCTCAAGGCTCAACTCACAACATTCGAATTTTCCCTCTCAAAATCCAAAAATTCGATTCTCAGTCTCCTTCTCTCTCTCAATCCCTTGTGTTTTCCCCAGTTAATTCTGTCTCTCAATTCACTCAATTCCTTAATCTCAGGCTCAGAAATGGAAGGGGAAATGATGGACAGAGATCAAACTCACTTCTCTGTTTTTTTTTTTTGCTTTGTTCACGGGTTAAGAGAAAACAAAGAAGAAGAAATGGTGCTGATGATGATTAGGAATTATGAGGAAGGACTTGTTTGTTCACGGCTCAAAGGAAATACAAAGAAGAAGATAAAGATAAAGAATGATGGAAGGAGATGATTAAGAATGATTAAAGATGATTAAATGATCAAAGGGTAATCAAACAAAATGATGGTGTTTTCCCCAAAACATGGAGCTGATTTTAGGGACCTTAAATCAAGGGATGGTTGACACTTGTCACTCATCCAGGTGTGCTCAATCATCAGGTACTGTTCACAATAAAATAATATTTTAATCGAAATCCCGGTTCGTTCGGTTAATCGATTTCGATCCCGTGACCATAACTTCGTCGTCGAATCTCCGATTTCGGCATGCCGCCTGTCATTGGATTCGTATCGACAAGACCTACGTAATGGTCCTTGGTCCTCGTCCATTGGACTTCCCTGGTCAAAAGTCAACATTTGGCCCCTTTTCAACCAAATTACCAAAATACCCCTAAACTTTCGAACGTCATAACTTTTTCCTCGAATGTTGGAATCGAACGTGCCACCTGTCTATGAACTCGTGACGTCCCGAACTACGTCACAGTCATCGGTCAAAGTTTGTTTGACCGCCCGAACTAAAAGTCAACATTTTGCCCACGCCCAGGGGCAAAACGGTCATTTTGCACATTTCGTCCGATTTCACTCAACTAATCCCAGATTAGTCATTCTAAACCATCATTAATTAATATTTAATCCCGATACTCGGGACAGGTCGTTACAACGTAACCACACACAAATGCACTCATGGCATCACAAAACAAGTATTAAAACATATAATAAACATTTATGCATGCACCAATTTAGAAAACAAGGTCCACTCACAGACCGTTCGAGCTGCCACCTCGATACGCATGTCATACGGCTCTCCCGGGCCAACCGTCGTCACCGGGACTCCCAAACCTATCCAAATCGTAATAGAAGGTTACTAAATACTTAAATAAGCTCCCACTAAAGCCCCGTAATTCTCCCAAATTTTTAACTATTTTTAAACTCGATCCTAAACCTTCAGGCACCCCGAAACCTGTCGAAACGATGTTTAATCGACACGAAACCAGTCCCAAAATGTTCGTTACATCGAATAGATGATTTCGTGTGTTGGAACCTTCCCTAGAGAGTGGGCCATGCGCCCACACGCGGCGGACAAAGCTCTTGCGTGTGAAGCCCACCCGCCAGGCACTGTGGATCCTCTTCTTCGGCTAGACCGGTCCGAACTGGCCAGTTCGGTCCAATTCCTGCAACTGGACCGGCGTGACCGGTCCAGGGTCCTACCTCCATTTTTTTGTCTTTTTTCTTCCTTCTTGATTCCATTCTACCTATTTTGATCCTAGGAACCTAAACATATAAACAAAACAACCTAAAACCTACAAAAATCCATCCATCCGATTTCCCCTCTACGATTCAAGTTCCCCAGATTTTCCCCAGGGGTTTCTCAGCCCCTAACCACCACCAAAACCACCTTATTACTCCCCTAGAAACCTTATAATCCTTACCCAACCATCGAAAACCGTCCATAATAACACAAATCAAAAATAAAGGAAAAAAGACCCAACTGATACCTTTGTCGGGTTTCCTCCTCCACGCCGCCGTCCACGGCGGTTCAGGCCGTCCTGCAGCCTCCCTCAGTCCTAAGCCACTCTCTGCCTCATCCTCGGGTTGAATCAAGTGAGGGGGAAGAGATTGGGGTGTGGGTTGTACAGAGATGGAAAATGGTGAGATCGGGTTTGGGTTTGGCTTGGTATGCACGAGCAAAGGGATAGGAATGCATGTATGGGAAGCAAAGGGTAATGGATGAGTGACAAGTGTCACTCATCCATTGGGCCACTTTAAAATATCTGGGGCCCACTTGAATTCAAAAGCTCCCTGTTTCGTAAATCGTGCAATAGTGCCCTGAAACTTCTGTGAACCGTAACTTCTCCGTCGAACATCCGAATTCGACGTACCACCTGTCTATGGATTCGTATCGAATCGATCTACGTAACGGTCCTTGGCCCTCGGCCATCTGACCTCCCAGTCAAAAAGTCAACATTTTGTCCACAACTAGGGGCAAAATGGTCATTTTACATCGTTCGTCCGATTTCGCTCAACTAATCACCGATTAACCTCACTAATCATGATTAGTCACTAATCTAATCCCAGAATTCGAGACGGGTCGTTACACCCTTGGCCCGATCGTATAACTCAAATGGACCCTAGGTCCGATTCCTCATCAAATTAAATGGACTCCAAGTCCGAGAGTTTGTAAATCAAATGGGTCTCCTTCCCGATTTCACATTTCTAAATCCAAAATCCATTCATTAAACCCTCATTGAGAACCTAGCACGTACAAGCATCGTATAATACCAGAAATCTCGAAATACGTGCAAATACGTAAATCCTAGGCTACCACAAACAAATGCACTCATGGCGTCACAAAACATATATTAAAACACTTATAAAACATTTATGCATGCATCAAGTTCGAAAGAAAGGTTCACTCACAGACCGTCCGAAACTGCACCTCGATACGCGTGTCATAAGCCTCTCCTGGGCCAATCGTCGCCTCCGAAATTCTCGAACCTGTACAAATTAATTTAGAGGGTTACTAACTACTTAAATAAACCCTCACTAAAGCCCCGTAATTTTTCGGAATTTCTAGCTATTTTTAAACGCGAACCTAAACCTTCAAACAACCTGAACTATATCGAAACGATGTCCGATCGACACGAAACGAGTCTCAAAATGTTCGTTACATCGAATAGATGAAATTACAAGTTGGAAGTTTCCCCAAATTATGTCTCACGCACCTCCACGCGCCGCCCAAAGGGGCTGCGCGTGGGGCTCACGCGCCCTGCACTGTGCATCTTCAACCTACAGCGAACCAGTCGGTCTGGTTTATTTCTGCAATCCGGTTCGGTCCGACCGGTGTGACCAGTTCACCATCCTAACTCTCTCAAATCCGGTCTGTTTGCTTCCATTTTAATTCTGTTCTTCCTAGTTCATTAATTCCTATCTATTCCTATAAAAAGAACTAACAAAAACGCCATAAAACCGACCCATACAAGATCTCCTTCACGGCCCAGTTTTCCATTTTCCTCTCACGGTTCCTCAGCCATCAAACCCCATCAAAAACCTCCTTAAAACCTTCCTAGAAGCCTAGTAAGCCTATTCTAATCAATCAAAACCGTCCCCAACGTGCAAAATCGAAATAAAAGGAAAATGTGCAAAACCGAAATGACACGACCCATCCCAATCCCCCTGGGATTACCGTGGGATGTGTCATGCTCATGTATGACACTAAGTGTCAGAAAAGGGATAACCTAAAGCCACTGCCCCAACGAGCTTCCAGAGTGCGTAAGGATCGATGGAGAAGGCATGCAATGTCCCAGTCTCTGCTGCAGTCGCATCCGTGATCAACCTGAAAGGCATTAAAACCAACAAAGGTTGTGAGTGGACGAAAATAAATAAGTTCGTAAAACACATTTCGTAAGATATTTATGCCCTTCATTAAAACGTATGCATGCATCGAAAACCAGTAAGTAAACTATTTACTAAAAACAGCAATTAGGGCCTTAGCCCAGAAACCGTAAACCAATCATGTGGGTCTCTACCCAAAACCATGAATACCGAAAACCAAACATATATTATTAAAAATTCGACATCCAGAATACCAATTCCAATTCCAAGTGGGCCATCGCCCAAAACCATAACCAGAAATACCATTTCCAGGAAAAACATGTTTAAACCATCTTGGGCATCCCAGATGCCTAGCGTCCCAGACGCTCGACGTCCCAGACGTCATATCTCATGGTATAATAATAAGAAACGCGTACTGCCCGGGGTCTCTCCGGGTCCATATCTTTGACATCCCAGATGTCTAACGTCCCAGACGTCTAATCATAGCAATCCTGCTTCTGAGTCACTATACGGTACGGTAGCTCCATACAATGACCCCTCGCAGGCAATGCACCGTGACTTCCCCAGTGTCTCAGACACCTGGAGGAGACCATCACATATCCTCGTATAAAGATGGTTTATGGAAAACAGTTTATCAATCATTTCAAACATCTCAAGGGCCCTGCCTGGAATTTCCATAAAACCATCACAAGTCCAAACATCTGATTTCTCAAATCCAAAACATTTATCCACATCCATTTAGGGTCCCTGACCCGAAATCACATTTATAAACCAACTGGGCCTCATGCCCGATTTCGTAAACCAACTGGGCCCTCAGCCCGATTTCGTAAATCAACTGGGCCCCTGGCCCGATTATATAACTCAAATGGGTCTCAGCCCGATTTCGTAAATAACTGGGCCCCTGGCCCGATTTCATAAAGCAACTGAGCCCTGGCCCGATTACGTAACTCAATTGGACTCCAAGTCCGAGGTTTCCAAAACAATTGCGCCTCATGCCCCAGTTTATCTTTTCAATTTGAAAACCATTTCATGAAATCATATCCAAAACCATAAGTATGGAAAATCAGAGTAAAATCGAAAACCTCGATTTACGTGCAAGCACGTAAATCGCCTCGAAATGCGTGAAACTATATAATTCACCAATATCCAAATCAACATCATATAATCACATTCATAATCCATATAAAACAGTTATGCATGCATAAGATTTAAAAAACCAAAGTCCACTCACAGACCGTCCAACGATGCGCCTCGTTATGCGTGCCATAGGCCTTCCCGGGCCTCGTCACTATCACCGGGACTCCCAAACCTGTCAAAATCACACTAGAGGGTCACTAACCTCTTCATTAACCTGCTATTAAAGTCCCGTAATTTTTTTGAATTTTTAACTATTTTTAAACTCGATTCAAAACCTTCGGATGTCCCGAACAATATCAAAACAGCATCTGATCGACTCGAAATTTAACTCAAAATGTTCAATAACTTGAAAGGATGAAAACTCAAGTTGACCGTGATCGGAGATGAGGCTTCACGCGCCCTCACGCGCCGCCCAAAGTGGCTGCGCGTGAAAGCCACGCGCCAAGCACTGTAGCTACAGTGTCATCGTTCTTACCCGGAAGCCTGTTAAACGGGTCCCCAACCCGCGACTCAACTCAGCCAATACTCCCTCAATTATCACTCGATTTCCTTCGTTTTTAAATCTAAGACTTTCCTTAACCATTTAATTTCAGTTCTGATCCATTAATTAACCTTAACAGGTCCTACATCAACCCTTCGACCCGTGATCAACCAAACGAGTCGACCATCAAATCTCACTGGTTTCAACCCCATTTCCAAATTAACTTCACATGAAGCTTACTAGGACCAATACGAACCAAAACACACAAACAATTGAACAAATACTCACCTGGAAGTCGTCGTCCTCAACTCTGAAAATTCTTCGAAAATGGAACTTGGGTTCCTGGCCAAGCTGTGGCTGAATCACTTCAGGGACGGTATGGTTGAACTCCAAATGGTCCCAGAAAGCCGTTTAGGTCCTTGGTTTCGTCCAACTAGCCTAAAAAATTAAACTATATTTTTCCCTCCAATTTTCAGATTTTCCAGTTCTCTGGTTTCTCTCAAGTGTTCGACCTCTCCTCTTCACAGAATTGACCTTCACTCACTTCCCAACTCTTAATTAATTGAATCGTGTAGGATCACCATTAGGAATCTCTCTCAGACCCACTAAAACTCTGTTCCTCGCAAAGCTTGTAAACTCAGTTTTAAAAATGGTGCCCATGGTCTGGTGATTGGTTCAGTCCTCAATCTGTGCTACCCATTGCCTCAAAACAATTAAACAATCACCCTGGTCCAGCCACTAAAACGTTTAAACAATTGTTTGCTCAGAACCACCAA
The DNA here is from genome assembly GCA_032719365.1 of Prinsepia uniflora. NCBI lineage: Eukaryota > Viridiplantae > Streptophyta > Magnoliopsida > Rosales > Rosaceae > Prinsepia > Prinsepia uniflora. The sequence goes on from CM064874.1 coordinate 5,315,789, forward strand.
GCAAGGTGTGCAGGCCCTGTTTCCAACGGTTTCAAACAGTAACCCCTGCAAAAATTACCATTTTGCCCTTCTGTTCAAAAATTACCAAAATGCCCCTTACGCATCTAGACCCGTAACTTGGTCATCTGAACTCCGATTGACGTGTGCCGCTGGTCTACGGACTCAGGGCATCGAGACCTTCCTAACGGTCCTCGGCCATCAGACCTCTTGGTAAAAAAGTCAACATTTTCTCCCTTTTCGTCCAAATTACGAAAATGCCCTTGAACTTCTGAACGTCATAACTTCTTCCTCGAATGTCGGAATCGAACGTGCCACCTGTCCATGAACTCGTGACATCCCAAACTACGTCACGGTCATCGGTCAAGGTCCATTTGATCGCCCGAGTTAAAAGTCAACGTTTCACCCACGACTATGGGTAAAACGGTCATTTTGCATCGTCCGTTCGATTTCGCCCAACTAAGCATCGATTAACCCCACTAATCATGATTAGTTACTAATCTAATCCCGAAATTCGGGACGGGTCATTACAGAAACCTTGCACGAGTTTTTCCTCCACCGTCCACGGCGGCGCCAAAATATCTAACTCAGGTTGGAACGTGGGATGGCCCTCATCAAAACAGGTTACCATCATCACGGCCCTCATCTCACTCACTGGGTTTCTCAAAAGATCAGATGGGGAATGGTTTGGGATTGCGTTGGATTGGGTTTGCTCGGGTTTGGTTTGGGTTTGGTATGCAAGAATAAAGAAATGGGGGATGCATGAATCAATTTGGGTGGCAATGGATGGATGACAAGTGTCATTCATTCATTGGGCCAGCCCCAAAATATCTGGGCCCACTTGATGCCAAAAGGCATCCGTCTCGTAAAACGTGCAATAATGACCAGAAACTTCCGTGAATCGTAACTTCTCCGTCGAATGTCCAAATTATGTGCCGCCTGTCTACAGATTCGTATTGTCCCAATTTATTTCACGGTCTTCGGGCTTTGACCATCGGACCTCCCGGGTCAAAAGTCAACTGTTTACCCCTTTTCAACCAAATTACTAAAATGCCCCCGAACTTCCGAATGTCATAACTTCTTCCTCGAACGTTGGAATCGGGCGTGCCACCTGTCTATGAACTCATGACGTCCCGAATTACGTCACAGGCATCGTTCAAAGTCCATTTGACCCCCTAAACGAAGAGTCAACGTTTTGCCCAATCTAGGGGCAAAATCATCATTTCGCCCTAAATGTCCGTTAATCCTCGTCTAATCCTCGATTAGTCTCACTAATTCGTCATTAATTCTTAATTAATCTGGATAATTCGGGACAGGTTGTTACATCATAAATGACGTCTTCTCTATATTAGAGATTTCTTCAAGGATTTTGATCATCCTTTTAGCAGTCTTTCCCTTTTTTGGGCAATCTGGTGTTATGTGACCTTTTTTTATTGCAAATATAGTTCTTTTGAAATTTTTTGAAGTAGTTTTTTTAACTTTCTTCCTTCTTAGATATCTTTTATTCTTTGAAAACTTATTTTGTCTTTTTGGCTTTTATTTAAATCATTCTTTTTAATTTTTTTTCTAGGTATATAGCAACTAACTTGCCAATTTTCTTTTAAATTTTTGTCATAAAATTTTAATCAACATTTTTGCTTTTAACCTGTTTCTTTGCTTTTAAAGACATACACTGTTCAGTGATCTTAGGACATAATTTATTCTAAATCCTAAAATATTTGTTTTATCGGCTTTTTAGCCAATTTGGATAACCTTTGTTTGCTAACTCATCCCATGGTGATGGAAGTTTACGAAAAAGCTAATCTAACCCGTATTTGCTGATCGAAGGTTCTAAAATAAAATAATTTATTTTTGAAGACTTTGGTGAATCTTCAAACATGCAAATATTACACAACTCTAGTTTAGATAGTATAAAATTTGTATCTTCTTGGATTATGATTTCTCTAGTTGTTCTGCATAATTGTAATTTAATTATCTGCGCGGAATTTTTCAATATATCTTCTCTAGACTGAAAATTGTTAAGTAAACTGACTTTTTGGTTTTTTCATTCATTAGAATGTTCCCAGTATTTGAACCAATGCAAAACATCTCCTTGTAAAGTAGTCGGGGTATAATTTAAGAATTTTTCTTTTGTCAAACTATCTTTATAATATAAAACGATGAGGGACAGATTGTGCTCATCCTTAATTGTTTTGTCTTAGTCCTTAAATGTCACATTTGTTAGATCCAAATAAGTTATGCTTTAAGTTATTTCTTGTTTTTTCATGTCATTTCTCCTACTAAAGTATGATGAGGTTCTGTGTAACGACTTGAGAATTCGAAAACTGTAATTTCAAAAAGTTTGTTTGTAAAATACCGATTTTGCCTTTATAAAGTCAAAGGTTGATTTTATTATCTCAGAAACTTTTTGGACTTTTCGTAACCGTTACATAGATCTCGTAATCCCGAATCCATAGACAAGTGACATGCTACAATCATAAATCGAATAAGTTCATTACGAGTTTAAGTTAGTAAGGGTATTTTGGTATTTTGGCATTAAAGGCATTTTGGTAATTTCACAATGAATATTTTTTTTTGCATAAGATGGTGACAAGTATCTTTCGTTATGCCATATATGTGTGTGCACCGACCTTGTATGTGAGTGTGTGGATGTATGTGTTTTATAAATGTGTATGTGTGTGTGATGTGCGGTCGAGAATGAAGAAGAAAGAAATAGAGAGGGAAAAACCAGGGAAGGAAGAAAGATGGAAGAAAGAACAGAAAGGAGAACCCAAAACACACTCAAAAACTGAAAAGTCTGGAATTCCAAAAAATCGTAAAAATTGTTGTGGGAGTTGTTCGAAGCCTTTAAGCCTGCAACTAAATCTGATAATACCCTAGTTGAACTTTGGGGATTAGTTTAGGCCGAGAAAAGTGAAGGTTTGGACGTGGGAAAGCTTGGAACTCAAACTTGAATTTTGGCCAAAAGGGTTGAGGGATTTTCTAGTAAATCGAGGTATGTTCTTTGTGTTTTGACACCATGGATCTCGTCCTTATAGAGTAGATAAAGTTTGATGTTTAGAACATCTAAAATGGATGAGAAATGACCGAGATATAGTTCGGTCGAGGTCGCGAGTCGAATACTCGAGTTGCAGAAGCTAGGTTGACTCGGTTCCAAGGTTGAAGACAAACTGTGTAGGCGCGTGGGCACCACACACATAGGCTAAGGCTAGCGCATGGGGGCACGTATCACCTATCAGGACCCACCCCTAATCCCTCGGGATTAAGGGCTAAACCCTGCTCCCGTCTAACTTACGCATGACACGAAGGCTAAACGGACGTCCAACCTCCATGTGACACGTAAGTTGGACAAGGGATTTTTCGATCCGACCGTCCAAAAACTTCCGAACTTCCCAGAGTGCGCTGAGTCTACTATGGATCGTACGTGTGATGTCTCCGTCTCTCTCGACCAATAGCCCTTACCGCAATAACCTGGAGGGTACCGAAAAAACAAAAAGACTGTGAGTGGACAAAAATAAAGTATAGTTCAAAAACGGTTCATAAAGCAAGTACATTTATACCCTCAATTTGAAAAACATATGCATGCATATCAAATCCAAGTCATGAAACCATTCATATCAAAAACCATCTTTGCAAATCTATCCAATTCGCTATGCAAATCCAGGCCTCATCCTTAAATAACAAATCAGTCTTAAATCCGAGAACTCAGTCCCAAAACTTGTCAAATCCAATTCATCCGGGCCACTGCCCTAAACATCAGAAACCAGTGAAAAACCAGTGAAAAATATCAATCGTACAAGTTTACTGGATCTCAAGTGCGCCCGAGTCTTTAAACTCAAAACCATGCGCAAATAACCAGGCCTTCCCGGGATATCAACGAGTCTTTAAACTCAAAACACAATCACAGGCCTGGGGGGGGGGGGGGGGGGAGGTGGGTATCATAACCGAGTCTTTAAAATCAAAACATATACCGAGTCTTTAAACTCAAAGCATATTAATCCAGGGCCCTCCCTCCGTCAATCAATCCGAGTCTTTAAACTCAAAACCAGATCCAGTGGGTTTTTTTCTTTTTCCGGGTCTTTAAACCCAAAACCATTTTTCAAGCAACAGTGAAAACCACAGAAAATCCACAGTCGAATTCACAACAATGATTCCGTAAGCCGGCATCCGGAACCACTGTCCCGAACCCAAATCCAGACTTCCTTCCAAGTCTCAAAACCAAATCTGAAAGCTTATTTACCGAAATTTCAGAAACAGGTCTCCAAGCCCTAAATCATTTTTCCAAAATCCATTTCAAAACCTTGAAATCAAATCATATTCCAAATCCCAAAATCAAATCATTAAAACCATGATCAAATCACAAGATCATTCGAAATCTCGTAAAACGTGCAAAACCGTAATACCTCGAAAATTGTGCAAAATCGTAAACCATCAAGATCATAAAACAAATCATAGAATCACGTATGAAAACATATTAAAACATATATGCATGCATCAAGAGTTCGAAAGCAAAGTCCACTCACAGACCATTCCAGCGTCGCCTCGATACACGCGCACTTACGTCGTTCCCGGCCATTCCGCTATCCTCGGCTTTCCTGAACCTGTCCAAATCTCATAAGTAGGTTACTAACTACTTCATGAAGCTTATAACTAAGTCCCGTAATTTTTCCGTATTTTTAACTATTTTTAATCGAGCCCTAAAACCTTCGGACAACCCGAAACATATCGATTCGGTGTCCGATTGACTCGAAACTAGCGCCAAAATGTTTGTTACATCGAATACTTTAAAAGTCGTGTTGGAACCTTCCTCAAAAGGCATGCCACGTGCCCACACCCGCCGCCTGAAGTGTCTGCGTGTGGTCCTCACGCGCCAGTCACTGTTCATCGTCTTCAACATCAGTTTGACCGGTCTGAACCGGTCTGCAAATCCGGTCCAATTTTGAACCGTCGTTCACGGTTCTGTCCAGTTTTTAATCATTTTTATGTCCTAATTAGCCCATTAATTTCGTCCATCCATTTCCTATGCATTTACATGATCAAAACAAGAACTTGAGATTAATTGGTTACCTTTCAAATCGAGAAACACAAGTCCAAATCATCCTTCTCTCTTCTTGCGAGTGCGACCACCATTTTCCCTCCTTTCTGGCTTATTCAAATCCTTACGTTCTCCAGACCCTCATCCAATCAATAAATATGAGTAAGAACGTGTAAAACTAAAAGTGCCATGTTTTGGGTTCTTAAGAAATCCACGGCAATTTACCTTAAAATCCGTCTTAGGCGTCGACTTTCGAGCCCATTGAGTCTGTCTCAATCTCCTTTCCACTTTTTGTTCATTGGACTCATTCGATTGCTGAGGATTCGAAGAGATGGGATCACTGTCCCCTGTTCCTCGTGAGTCGAAGACCGCCGTCCACGACGGTCCCTGGGCCGTGTCCCCTCCACACTCATCTCTCTCTGTCTCTGTTTCTCACCCTCATAAAATAAATTGGACTCTGTTTCTTCAATCCCCTGGACAGCACGACCATCAAACTCCCCTGTTTTCTCTCTATTCTTCACCCGTACACACACACAATCTATTTAAACGGGTTCAAGGAGGTGAACGATGCTTCTAAGACCACCCAGAGAGGGCCACACGTCACAAATCATGTGGACACCTTTTCCAAAAACTACCAAGTGTCCATTTCTCATTGAGCACAATTCCCTAGGCAGGAAATGACCAGTTTACCCTCAATTGTACAAATTAACAATTTACCCTTCGTATTTCTAGACTCATAGCTAATCCGTCCGATGTCCGATGAAGGCGTGCCGCCTGTCGTTGTACTCGGGACGTCGAGACCTTTCTAACGGTCCTTGGTTTGGGTGAAGAAAACTTGTTGTACAAAAAGTCAACAAATTCCTTCTTTTTAACCAAATTACGAAAGTGCCCTCAACTTTCCGAACATCATAACTTCCTCCTCGGATGTCGGAATTGGACATGCCACCTGTCTACGAACTCGTGACGTCCCGAACTACGTCATGGTCATCGGTCAAAGTCCATTTGACCGCCCGAACTAAAAGTTAGCAACTTGCCCATTCTAGGGGTAAAATCGTCATTATGCACCGTCCGTCCGAAATCGTCCAACTAATTACTGCTTAACCTCACTAATCCGTCATTAACCACTAATCTAATCCCGATTTACGGGATGGATCGTTACATCACCCCACCTCGAAGTGCGGTCAACATGGTTTTTCATGTTGTCGATGTTATGAACCTATTGGCGCAGCTTTCGAGTCGATGAGACATCGTTTCAATATAGTTATGAGAGTTCAAATTTTTATATTAGGTTTTAAATTCTTATTTAATCCCGAAAAATTAGGGGATTTAAATATAAAATCATTTTGGGCATTAGTGACCTTTAGTAGTGAATTTTGGACAGTTCGTATGCGACGACCCGAAAATTCGAAAAAGGAAATTTTGAGAACTTGAAAGGGAAATGACAATTTTACCCTTGGTTTATGGGGGAAAAAGTTGACTCTTTTGTCCAGGGCACCTTTTGGACTTTCTGTGAGCACCGTTGTGTTACTTAGTTCGTAGATAGGCGGCACACCAAAATCGGAGTTCAGATGAAATTGTTACGGGTCTAAATTGGCCAAGGGCATTTTTGTAATTTTGAACCTAAGGGCATTTTGGTCTTTTGGTGTTTGCATTAAGGGTGTGACTCAGCTAGCTGGTTGTGTGACACTTGTCACCTTTAAATTAAGAATGGTGGCATTGTTGTTAGGGTTGTGTACGCGTGTGTGTTGTGTATGTTTGGTTGCTGGACATTTGAAAAACACAAAAAAAAACCCCATCAATTTGATCTACACCTAAGAACCAAGAGGAATTGAGATGAAGTGAAGGAATAAAAAGGGAGAAATGGCGAGAGAGACCAAGAGGAAATTAGAGCTGAAGGAAGAACCCAAAAACCTAGAACAAAACCCGAAAACCACCATGGACCTTGAATTCAGAATTTGTTTTTGGATGATTAATTACTGAAATTGAAGTTAGAATCGTGTTATTTGATCCTTTTCGAGTAGGATTGAGTGATGGATACATAGAATTGGACGTGGGGAAACCTAAATTGAAGGTTTCAAACTGTGGCTGAAATCCTCGAATCGAGTTGTAGTTTGGAGGTGTTGGAATCGAGTCAAGCCGTGTCAGGTCGGGCCTAAGTTGGAAACCCGACTGAGGTTGAAGATGAGTAATGTAGCTGCGAGTGGGTTTCACGCGTAGCCACTTCTAGTGGCGCGTGCTTGGGAATTTCGAGGATTGGTGATTTTTGGAATTTACGGAGGAGCGAATTGCTCGGAATCGAACCGCTTGGACGACCATGGCACGAAGATCAGGGCTAATCGAGAGGCAGAGGCGTGAGTAGTGATCAGTACGGTTATCCCTTATCTGACAAGTGTTAGAGGCATTTTCGAAACTTCGGTTAACTTGTCAAACGAGAGCAAGACCAGGCGCGTTTATCAAAACAGTTTTGGGACGGGTCCTGTCAAATTGGTATTAGAGCTGACATGACTTATCCCTAATCCCTCAGGATTAGCATGGGAAGACTTGCTCCCATGTTAGACCATGGATACTACCGTGACCTACTCAGGGTTTCTAGAGTACGCAGCTTTATGTGATGCCTCAGTCTTTACCACAGAACGTATCTGAGATCAACCTGTAGGGTGCCAAAACCAATAAAAAAAGTGTGAGTGGAAAAAAATAAACATTTTGGAAAACCAATTTCCGAAACCAATCAAACCATTTTTTCAATAATCAAACAAACCATTCTTAAGCATGCATGCATAATCAATCAACCCATTCTTTTCAATAAAACAATGAATATGGAAAATAATGTTTTCCTCACCAAAACCAACACATGTGAAAATATCTAGACACAAGTAATAAATCAAAATCATGACCCATTCTTATATCCCACATCTGTCTCATACCATCATATCATCATCACCAGTCACGATATCCAAGCAACGCGTACAATCAAGCTCTAGGACACTCACGTTTGGGCCGTGTACACATCTACGGTCGACGTTCATATCGTCGTGAACATATCAACGACCGATCTCATACATCATAAGAACTCTTGAGTCGAGCCTCTCACGGTTGCTCGACAAAGGCAGTGCATCGTGACCTCTCTAGGGGGAGTGGGGACACAGCGCATCTAGAAGGTGAGCAACATATCATAGGGTCCTCTCCAGGGAAACACATTCACAACCTGAGGCACTCTCCGGGAAACATTCCTACTGGAGTCATATCAATAATTATGGAGAATGGTCATAGTAAAAACAATGGAAACACATTTTCATAAAACATTGTATCTCAAATCAAATCAGTTGTTTTACACAGGGTCTCAGCCCAAAACATGGTCTCCACAAACATCATAAAAATAGTGTCCAGTCCTCATTTCACAATACCCAAAATCATTTCATTATCCAACTGGGTTTCAAGCCCAAAATACCATTTTCACTCAAATCCGTAAAATCTTTCAAGAACCAACAATCAAATGCAAAAAATCATCCAGTAATAGTATCAAATCATTTCAGCTCAAATCATACGATAAATCATTTAAAACATTTATGCATGCATCGCAGTTATAAACAAAAGTCCACTCACACATGGTCCACGCTGAGCGCTCAAAACCTGCACCATAAGCCAATCTGAAACCTTCGGAACGACCGGGCCTGCCCAAATCATACCTGAGGGTCACTAACAATCCATATAAGTCCATATAAAAAACCCTCAAAAACTGTGGAACCGAAAATGTGTCCTAAACACGCTTCCTCAAGAGAAAAACATCTAAAACACCAACTAGACGATCTCTAATCGACCTAAATACACCACCATTAGATTCAAACCGTCGAAAACTTTCGAACAAGACCGAGTTGACCTCGAAATTCGTGCCCACCCTCATGCATCTCTCAAAGTTCTCATGCATCCCTAGCTAACGTCACTGCTGACGTCATCTTGACATTTGAAAACCTGAAAATTGCCATGCCGCATTCCCTGACTAATGCCACATGTCATCCTCTGATATATTCCATGTCACATGATAACATCACCTGCTAGCGTCATCACTGGTACGTGTACTACTACGTCATCTGACACATCAGCCTGATAATCTAGTAACTCTCTAACACGGTGCTACTTGGCACCACCTCACTAGTCCACTTGCTCTGACATGTTTGACATGGACTGTCACGTCAATTGACAACTCCTGACACAATTCCATGTGGTATCATCTCACTGGTCCACGTGGTCTGACAATGCTGATGTGGACTTGTCATGTCAATGCTGACTCAGCATGACCCCTTACCATGTGTCACCATTTGGTTTGCCACGTGGCTTAACATGATGATGTGGACTACCATGTCATCATCATCTTCCTACAGTCGGGTCGACCAGCGACCCTGTAATGGGTTGTTTGACCCGTTTTGCTGACCCAGTCCGTTCTCCCTCAAAACTCCACCAAAACTCACCATTCTTTCACCCAAATGATCCTAACCTACCCAAAAGCAAAACCTTGAGCTCAAAATCGATATATATATATACCTGAAAACTTGGAGCCCAAACTCGAAACCTCATGAGCCATCCTTCGAGCTTCACTTGAGCACCTCCTAGCATCCAAAACTCTGTTTTTGGGCTCTACAAACTCGCATGAACTCACAGAAGTTCACAAAGGCATTAATTTCATGTTCTAAGCATCCAAACCAAAACACCAGTTTCAAGGCTTACAGGTTGCATTTTTCTCTGGGTTTTCCAGCTAACCACCGCAGCTCCTGCCGTCCTCGTCCGCCTCTCATGGCCTCTCTGCCTCACCCTCACTCTTTGTCTCTCTGAGCCAACACCAGAAGAAGAATAACTGGGGATGGTTTTCAAGTAGGTTTGAATGAGAAAGGAGAGATGGTGCATGAATATTTTGGCTGACACGACCCATACCAATCCTTCTGGGATTAACGCGGGATATGCCATGCTCCCGTCTGACACCAAGTGTCAGACAAGGGATAATTCATATCTTAGCCCATACGGGGCTCCCAGAGCGCGCCAGGATCGGTGGAGGAGTGCGATGTCTCGGTCTCTGCTACAGCCCGTGTAACGACCCGTCCCAGGAGTCGGGATTAGTAAAGTGATTAGTGAAAGATTAGTACGCTTAATTGGTGGTTAGTTGGCTACTTTTGGACCTTGGGCGTAAAATGACGATTTTGCCCCTAGAACAGGCAAAAAGTTGACTTTGAGTTCGGGTGGTCAATTGGACATTGAACGATGACCGTGATGTAGTTTGGGACGTCACGAGTCCGTAGACAGGTGGCACGCCCGATTCCGACATCCGAGGAGGAAGTTATGATGTTCGGAAGGTTGAGGGCATTACCGTAATTTGGGTAAACGAAGGGGGAAAAGTTGACTTTCCGCACGATAGGGTTTTTACCTAGGACCGTTAGGTAGATCTCGTCGTCCTGAGTACAACGACATGCGGCATGCCTTCATCGGACGTCGGACGAGCGAGATACGGGTCTAGAACGGTTAAGGGTAAAATCGTAATTTGCATAGTTAAGGGTATTTTGGTTTTTTTGCACCTTGGGAAGCGTGCCAATCAGTTGAGGACAGGTGTACAGGGTTGAGTGGATATTTTGGGGCTGGGACCACCAGGTGGTTGACACCTGGCTGGCTTCTAGTGGGTTCTAGCTCACACGGTGCAATCATTTAAATGGTTGTGTTGTAACCGTGTAGTTTTGAGAGAAAACAGACTGAGGGCCGTGAGGAGGAAATCGATCAGTGTGCAGTGTGAGGGTGTTCTGGGCTCGAGTGGGTGTTCAAAAGAGGTCTAGTGTGAGTGTTGATCGTGTTGGGTGAAAACTGGAGTGTGCTTGTTTGTGTGTGAGGTGGGAAACCAGTGAAAACAGAGAGGGAGTCGACAGTCGTGGTGTAACCACCATCGATCATTTTGATCCAATTTGGTTTGAAGGAGTGATAGGAAGGCTAAGGACCGCCTTGTGAACCCAGAGGAATACGGCGGCGAGCACGGCGGAGGTCAGAACGTGGGTAAGTCTCAATGTCCCCTGTTTTCCGTTTAAAATTCAAAGTGAAAATTGTGGATTTACGAGTTTAGTCGAGCCGTTTTATTGGTCCTGTTAGTTGAAGAATGTTGTAGTTGGTCTGAGGAGTCGAACCAGAGGCGGAGTAGACGGTGGGCGGCTGGAAAACAGTGATTGGGAATTTTAAGGGACCGGTTCGAGCCCTGGACGGTAAGTTCTCGTACTTTACTTCGTGTTTTAAGTAGTTGTTTAGAATAGTTAGAGTAGGACGATCCTAATAGGCTAAAAAGGAAGGAAAATGGCCTAAAAAAGAAGCAAAACCGCCTGCGCCGGTTCAACTGGACCGGTCTGAACCGAACTGATCGAACCGAGTTTTCCTAGGGAAGACGACGACACTGTACTAGGCACGTGGCTCCCACGCTCAGCCCCTTTGGGCGGCGCGTGAGGGTGCGTGGAGCCCCTTTTATGGAAGTTTCCAACACGACTTTTAAAGTATTCGATGTAACGAACATTTTGACGCTGGTTTCGAGTCAATCGGACACCGTCTCGATATGTTTCGGGATGTCCAAAGGTTTTAGGGCTCGGTTAAAAATAGTTAAAAATACAAGAAAATTATGGGGCTTTAGTATGAGTATCGTGAAGTAGTTAGTGACCATATATTGGGATTTGGACAGGTTCGGGAAAGCCGAGGATAGTGAAATGGCCGGGAACTGCGTATGTGCGCGCGTATCGAGGCTACGTCGAAATGGTCTGTGAGTGGACTTTGCTTTCTAACTTATGATGCTTGCATATATGTTTTAATATTTTTTCATACGTGATTCTATGATTTTATTTACGATTGTGATGGTTTATTGTTTTGCACGTTTTTCAAGAAAATGACGGTAATTCACGTTTTACGAGATTTTGATGGATATTGTGATTTGAACCTGGTTTTAATGATTTGATTTCGGGATTTGAAATAAGATTTGATTTCAATGAAAGTAAAAGGATTTTGAAACGTGATTACGGGCTTAGAGGCCCAGTTCAAAAAGTGGTTTTGAGAAACGTGATTTCGGGTTTTTGAATCGGGTTTTCGGATGACGATTCGGGATTCGATTTGGAACTTGAAATGGATTTCCGGGTTTGGGTTCGGAATGGTTATTCCAGATGCTAGCTTACGGAATGATGGTTGCAGACTCGGATCTGAAAAGGAGATGGATATGATTTCTGGGTTTGGATTCGGGATCCTGATGAGATTGCGGATTCGGATTCGGAAATGGAAAATGGCTTTCAAATGGTTTTGGATTGGATTTGCTGGATCTGGTTATTGGGTTTAAAGAGCCAGATTATGATTAACGGGGGACAGGCCCGGATTGGGTTTAAAGACCCGGATTGAGTTTAAAGACTCGGGAGTTTAAAGACTCGGATATATTGATATTTCCCCCGTAGGCCTGTTGAGTTTAAAGACTCGGATTATATTGAGGCCTGGATTGAGTTTAAAGACTTGGGAGTTTAAAGACTCGGATAGATCCAGCAGGTTCGGTGAATGGAAATATGTTATGGTTTTCAATCATGGTTTTCCGAAGTTTTGGGCTATGCCCGGATGAAATGGTTTTCGATGGTTTTGGGCTGAGGCCCGGGATTTGGGAAAAGAAACTGTGTTGATTTTCTTACATGATTTATTGACATGAATTTGATATGCATGCATTGGTTTTGAAACGGAGGGTATAAAATGTCATTGTGTTTATGAAATGTTTTTGAACTCAAACTTTATTTTATTCCACTCACAGTCTTTTCGTGTTTTCGATACCCTCCAGGTTGTTGCGGCGCGGGCTGTTGGTCGAGAGAGATGGAGACATCACACGTACGATCCACAGTAGACAGTTTTGGACAGTCGGATCGCGAATCCCTTGTCCGACTTACTTGTCACATGAAGGTTGGACGTCAGTTTAGCCTTCGTGTCATGCGTAAGTCAGACGGGAGCAGGGTTTAATCCCTAATCCTGGGGGATTAGGGGTGGGCCCTGACAGCCCGCATCCATGATCAACTTGAAGGGCATTAAAACCATTTAAAAACTGTGAGTGGGTGAAAATCAATAAGTTCATAAAACACGTTTCATAAAGATATTTATGTCCTTCACTAAAAAGTATGCATGCATCGAAAACCAGTAATCAAAAAATTTACTTAAATGAACCATTAAGGCCTTAGCCCAAAATCCGTAAATCCAAACGTATGTGGAAACTCACCCCAAAACCATTGAATACCAAATACGTAAAACCAGAACCAAGTGGGTCACTGCCAAAATCCATAACCACAAATCCATAAACACCGAAATACCATTTCATAAATCCAATAATCCATATTCACCACATAATCATTCTCGGCATCCCAGATGCCTAGCATCCCAGATGCTTGACGTTCCAGACGTCATATTTCACGGTATAAGCAACGCGTGCTACCTGGGGTCTCTCCGAGTCCATATCTCTGGCTTCCCAGATGTCTGACGTCACAGACGTCTAATCATAGCAATTGTGCTCCTGAGTCACTATACGGTCTAGTCGCTCCGTATAATGACCCCTCGTAGGCAATGCACCGTGACTTCCCTAGTGTCCTAGACATCTGGAGGAGACCGTCCACAGATCCTCGTATCAAGATGGTATATGGAAAACAGTTTTAATAATCCATTTCAAAACATCTCAAAGGGCCCCGCCCGAAATTTCCATAAAACATCACAAATCCATTTAGGGTCCCCGACCCGAAATCACGTTTATGAAACATTGGGTCCCAGACCGGAAATCACATTTATAAATCACAAATGGGCCTCATGCCTGATTTCGTAAATCAACTGGGCCCCCGACCTAATCACATGACTCAAATAGGTCTCAGCCCGATTTCGTAAACCAACTGGACCCCCGACCCGATCACACAATTCAAATAGGTCTCATGCCCGAGTTCATCTTTCCAAAACCAAAACCATATCATCAAACCATCACCGAAACCACAAGCACGTAAAACTACAGTATCAAATCGTAACATCGAAATACGTACAAGTACGAGATTACCTTGAAATACGTGCAACCATGTAAATCACCACTGCCTCAATCATCACTATAGAAATCACATATATAAAACATATAAAACAGTTATGCATGCATAACAATTTAGAAAACTTTGTCTACTCATAGACCGTCATACGCTGTCGCCTCGATACACGTGCCATAAGCCTTCCCGAGTCACATCACTATCACTGGGACTTCCAAACCTATTCAAATCATACTAGAGGGTCACTAACTACCTTATTAACCTCTCATTGAAGTCCTGTAATTTTTCCAAATTTTTAACTTTTTTTAAACTCGATCCTAAACCTTCGGACACCCCGAACTATATCGAAACGATGTCCGATCGACACAAAACCAGTCCCAAAATGTTCGTTACATTGAATAGATGATTTCACATGTTGACAACTTCCCCAAAAGGTCTCTCATACGCACCCACGCGCCGCCCAAAGGCGCTGCACGTGGGCCTCATGTGCTAGTACTATTCATCATCTCTGTCCTCGCGTGAACCGGTCCAGTCCGGTACGACTGCTCGGCTAGTCCAACAGGACCATATCTTCCATTTTTTGGGTCCATTTTCACCCATTTTCAATCCTATAGCTTCGTCTAATCATGTTCTATCCATTCGAGATTTCAAAAACCTAAAAACTATCCAAAATCATACCTTCCCGAATGATGGTTGAACCGGCCAACATTACTCCGCCATGTTCTCGTGACTCCAGCCACCTCCTACCTCGAAACCTATCCCTGCGTGCTTGTCCTAGTCCCTAGAAGCCATTAGAGTCCATAAAAACGATAAACAACGTTGGAATCATAACTTCCATTTTCTGTCAAAAACGACGGGTTCTCAGGTTCAAACGTTCTTACCTCTCCCCCGTGGCTCCGTCACAGTTCTACCTCCCTATGGCGTCACCTTTCTTTCCTAGTT
Organism: Prinsepia uniflora; assembly: GCA_032719365.1. NCBI lineage: Eukaryota > Viridiplantae > Streptophyta > Magnoliopsida > Rosales > Rosaceae > Prinsepia > Prinsepia uniflora. Next base: position 5,330,804 of record CM064874.1, read on the forward strand.
AGTCCCTCTATTGGTCTCTCTCAGCCGATCACGATGGACGGTGTAGTAAGGGTGGTCGGGTTTGGGGTGGTTTAGTTAAACAGATGTGTGTGTGGGTTTTGTGGGTCACGGCCGAATGAGGGAAGGAGAGAGGTTTGAGTTTGTTTAGGTAATGGCCAATCACATGCACCCATCTAAAACCCTAGTTGACGGATGAGTGACACTTGTCACTCATCTAAGTGTCCTTCATTAATTTCTCAACTAATCTGACATTATTTAATTGGCACAGTTTTCAAGTCGTAAAATTGTCCGTTTTCACTACTGTGACCATAACTTCTCCATTCGACGTCCGATTTCAACGGATCACCTGTCTACGAACTCGTTATGACCCGATCTACGTCACGGTCATCGGTCCTCGTACATTTGACTCCTCGAGTCAAAAGTCAACATTTGCCCAATTTCAAGGGCAAAACAGTCATTTCACACTGTCCGTCCGATTTCTCTCAACTAATCCCCGATTAGTCATCCTAAACCATGATTATATTTAATTTCGATATTCGAGACAGGTCGTTACATTGGCCCTACTGTTCAAACAACCAAAGTTAACTCTCATCAAAAAATGTGCCACTATAAAACCGACTAAAACATTTCTAGACCCGTAATTTTCCCGTACGACGTCCAAATTCGACGTGTAGCCTATCTATGTGATCGTAATCCCTCGATTGATGTAATGGGCCTCGATCCATGTGCAATTGACCTCCTGGGTTGAAAGATAATATTTTCCCTTTTTAGGGCAACATCATTATTTCACCTCGCCTAATCTCAATTAGTCCTGATAATCCTTAATTAATCCTCAATTAATCTCGATAATCATTAAATTTTGAGATGGGTCATTATAATCTACCCTCCTTAAAAACTTTCATCCTCGAAATTCACATTGACTCAATCCAACTACGGAAAAACCATCATGCCTCCAACTCGAGGCTCCCATGTGTCCTCGTGCACGTCCAACATCTATCCACAGTACGTATGCCGAAATCAAACGTCACTCGATGGTAACTGCAATCCAACGGTCAATGCTGAAATTCGACTCATACTCAGTGACCGTACTGATAAAAGAGTGGTCACACTATCACTGAAACCCCAAAACTCAATTCTCAAACCTCGCTCAAAACATCGATTGTAACGATCCATCCTGAATTCCAGGATTAGATTAGTGACTAATGAAGGATTAGTGAGGTTAAACGGTGATTAGTTGAGTGAAATCGGACGAACGACGCAAAATGACCGTTTTACCCTTGGTCGTGGGTAAAATGTTGACTTTTAACCCTAGAGGTCCGATGGCCGAGGTGTAACAACCCGTCCCAAATTTTAGGATTAAATTAGTGACTAATCAAGGATTAGTAAGATTAATCGGTGATTAGTGGGGTACTTTTGGACAAACAATGCAAAACGACTGTTTTGCCCTTAGTCGTGGGCAAAACGTTGACTTTTCATTCTGGCAGTCAAATGGACTTTGGTCGATGACTGCGACGTAGTCTGGGACGTCACGTGTTCATAGACAGGTGGCACGTTCGATTTCGACATTCGAGGAAGAAGTTATGACGTTCGGAAGTTCAAGGGTATTTTGGTAATTAGGCTAATTGGAGTAAATAGTTGACTTTTGACCTAGGAGGTCCGATGGCCAAGGGACGAGGATGTAGATCGGGTCAATACGAATCTGTAGACAAGCGGCACGTCGAAATCGGACTTCAACGGGAAAATTATAGGTCACGGAAGTTCGATTTTACTATTGCACGCATTACGAGGCGATGATGAGGTGGCAAAATCTGATTGGTTGACTTTTAAAATGGGACCCATGGATGAGTGACAACTCATCCCATTGGTCCTTAACCCCAAAAAATAGATCTAATTCTTGATTGGTGGGTTTTGAGATTAAAATAATAATATTATTATTATTTTATAATTTCCACTTCTCTCATCCCTTAATCCGAGCCATCCAGTCCTATCCTCCCTCAATCTTCACCGTCCATCTCTCTCCCTCTTTTCTGATCATCATCATCATCATCATCTCACAAAATCTCTCTTCTCACCCGCGACCACCATAACCATTTATTCTTCTTTTCTTTCAAAAACCAAACATACAAACCACACCACCATCACCTTGCATCAACACTGCCGTGTGAGGAATGATGAAAGGCTGAGAGTGGCAAGGAAGGCGGGCCACGGCGGCGGTCCACGGCAGAGGAACCCGAAACCGTGAGGTAATGGTTTTAAAATTGGGACCTTGGGTTCTAAAGGGTCTGGGTGGTTTTCACTAATGGGAATGGGTTTCTGGAGGTCGTAGGAACCATTTGGGATCAAAAAAATGAAGCTTGGACGGTCGGGAATGACGGTGAACGGTGGAGGAAGTCACCACCGCCATGGTTGATAAAAGAGGTACAGTTTTCGTGGGTTTTTCTATGTTTTTATTAGCTATGAAGATTAGGTTTGATGCTATGAAGCTTTTGGAATCAAAAAGGGAAGGAATGGATTGGAAATTAAAGGGATTGGACCTTGGACCGGTCCAGTCCGGTTCAAACCAGTGGACCGGTTTACTAGAGGAAGAAGAAGGTGGATAGTGCCTGGCGCGAGGGCTTCACACGCAGAGGCTTCAGGCCGCATGTGGGGGCACGTGGGCCACATTTTGGGGAAGTGTTCAACATGTCATATCTTCTATTCAATGAAACGAACATTTTGGGACTGGTTTCGTGTCGATCGAACACCGTCTCGATAATGTTCGGGACATTGGAATGTTTAGGTTCGAGTTTTAAAATAGTTAAAAATTCGGAAAAATTACGGGGCTTCAATGAGAGGTTAATGAGGTAGTTAGTAACCCTCTAGATTGATTTGGACAAGTTTGGAAGTCCCGGTGACGATGATTAGCCCAGTGAGGCTTACGACATGCAAATCGAGGCGGCGGCTTAGGACGGTCTATGAGTGGACCTTGATTTCTAAACTGTGATGCATGCATAAATGTTTTATATGGTTTATTGATATGATTCTATGATGTTGAATTGGATGATTGTGATTTATATTGTTTCACGCATTTCGAGGTGATTTACGTGCTTGCACATAAATCGAGATTTTCGGTTTTACACTGATTTTCCTTACTTATGGTTTTGGAAATAGTTTAATGAAATGGTTTTGGATTTAAAATGGTGAACTCGGGTTCGAGACCCAATTGTTTTGGGAACCTTCAGACTCGAAGTCCCTTTTAGTTACATTTTCGGGCCAGAGGCCCGATTGGTTCTCAAATCGATTTCGAATTTGGAAATATGAACCAGGCACGAGACCCATTTGATTTATGAACTCTCGGACTTGATGTCCATTTAATTTAACAAGGCATCGGGCCGAAAGCCCAGTTGGTTTACGAATCGGGCTCGGAGCCCAGTTGACTTACGTATCGGGCACGAGGCCCATTTGGTTGACGAACACGGGCACGAAGCCCATTTAGTCTATGAAATTGGGCACGAGGCCCAGTTGGTTTACGAAGTTGGGCATGAGGCCCAGTTGGTTTACGATTCAGGCCGGAGGCCCAATTTGTATGTGTATTATGGCTTAGGGCCCAATTACTTTTTACGATTGTGATTTTGGGTCAGGGACCCATAAATGGATTTCTAGTTCATGACGGTTTATGGGGACCGACATGAACCCTTGAAAGGTTTTATGGTTCATGACGGTTTATGGGGACCAGCATGAACCCTCGAAAGGTTTTTATGATTCATGACGGCTTATGGGGGCTGGGCATGAATCCTTGAAAGGTTTTAGGAATGATTTCAAAAGGTTTTTCGTAGACCATCCTTACTATATGAATTGTCTCCTTCGGGGATGGTCGTTGGCTTGGGTGGACCCCGGAGTAGTAACGGAGCACTGACTGAGTGGAGTCGCCCCCGTTGGGTTCCTTACTCTCAGAAAGGCTATGGATTATAACCTCCAGGGAAGGTCATTGATCTACAGACATTGACCTGGGGGGACCCTAGAGAGACTTGGGCTTGAGACCCCGGGTAGCACGCGCGTAGCTCTAGATGCCGTGACAGGATTGGTTATATGAAATATATGGATAAACATGATTTCAATTGGTTTGCAAAACTGTGTGTTATGTGATTGGATAAATGGATTTAGGCTGAGATCCCACATATGTTTACTATGTTATGGTTTTCTGTAAATGGTTTTGGGCAGGAGCCCGTATAATTATGGTTGTTTAAACATATGTGATTGGATAAATGGTTTTACTATGCATGCATGCTTTTTAGTGAAGGGTATAAAGGTCTTTGTAAAATGTATTTTTGAACTATTATTTTTTGTCCACTCACAGTCTTTCTATTTTCAATGCCCTTCAGGTTGAATACGGTGCAGACTGTAGCAGAGACCGAGGCATCACATACCTCATCTGGATCCTGGCGTACTCTGGAAGCTGGAAGGCTAAAGATTTTAATTTTCCTTGGTCTGACACTCCGTGTCAGACGGGATCAGGAGTGTTCCTTGTTAAACCCGGGTGGATTGGGGATGGGTCCTGACACGAGGGCCGAGGACTGTTACGTAGATCGGGTCTATACGAATCCCTAGACAGGCGGCACGCCGAAATCGGACGTCGAACAAAAACGTTATGGTCACAGAAAGTTCGATTGCACTATGCACTCGTACGAGGCAAGGATTAGGTGGCAATATCTGATTGGGCTGATATTTAAGTGGGACCCATGGATGAGTGAGATAAGTGTCACTCATCCCATTGGCCCTTAACCCCAAAATGTGGATCTACAATGTGATTGGTCCACTTGGATTAAAATATTTATATTTTTCTACCTACCTCTCATCCTAGCCCTTCATCTCCACCTCCTCCTCTCATCTCAACCATTCATCTTCCTTCTCTCTCACCGGATCATCAGACATCATCCTCTCTGTTCCATTCTAAAACCCGAGCACCCATTCTCCATTTTCTCTCTAAACAAACAACATACATAACACTTAGCACCTCACCACTGTTATTCATCATGGTGCTCGAGTGGGAGACCGTGAGTGAGGGAGTGGCTGTGAGGCAAGAGACAGGACAGCTGGCGGCCGTGCACGGCGGCGATAGCCTAGGTAACCCGAACCCTTGAGTTTTCAAAAATTAGAAATCGAGTTTTGGTCGTGGTTTTGAGCCCCTTTTTATTCTAATGTTACCTAGGGACGAGGATGACTTTTTAGGGATCGATTTTGAAGGAAAGCGATGCCAGGAAGGACTGAAAACCGAGCTTGAAGGTCAAGCTACTGTTTGATCATGGAAGGTATTTTTTCATTAGGTTTTCATGTGTTTTAGGTGACTAGATCCATAGGAAATGAGTAGATGGAGGTTTAAGAAACAAAAGGGGCAAGAATGGAAGAAAAATAAGAAAGATTGGAAGCTGAACCGGCTACGCCGGTCCAGACCGGTCCTGTCCGGTCCAAAACCAGTGAACCCGGTCGGCTAGAGCTATGAGATAGTGAACAATAGGCGCGTGGGCTTCACGCGCAGCCCCTTTGGGCGGCGCGTGGAGGCATGTGAAGGGTCTTTTGGGGATGACTTCAACATGATTTTTAATCTATTCGATGTAACGAACATTTTGGGACTGGTTTTATGTCGATCAGACACCGTCTCGATATTGTTCGAGACATCGGAAGGTTTAGGAGCGAGTTTAAAAATAGTTAAAAATTTGAGAAAATTATGGGGCTTCAATGAGGGGTTAATGAGGTAGTTAGTAACCCTCTAAAGTGATTAGGATAGGTTTGGGGATCCCGGTGATGGTGATTAGCCCAGGGAGGCTTACGGCACGTAAATCGAGGTGGCAGCGTATGACGGTCTGTGAGTGGAACTTGATTTCTAAACTGTGATGCATGCATAAATGTTTTATATGTTTTATGGATGTGATTCTATGATGATGATTTGGATATTGGTGATTTATATGAATTCACGTATTTCGAGGCAATTTACGTATTTGCACGTAAATCGAGCTTTACGATTTTGCACCGATTATACGTGCTTATGGTTTTAGAAATGGTTTAATGAAATAGTTTTGGATTTGAAAATGTAAACTCGGGCATGAGACCCATTTGTTTTGGAAACCCTCGAACTCGATGTCCCTTTTAGTCACGTTATCGGGCCAAGGTTCCAATTGATTCGTGAACTGATTTCGAATTTGGAAATATGGAATTGGGCACGAGAACCATTTGATTTACAAACTCTCAGACTTGAGGTCCATTTGATTTAACAAGGAATCGGGTTGGAGGTCCAGTTGGTTTACGTATCAGGCTGAAGGCCCAATTGACTTACGTATCGTGCACGAGGCCCATTTGGTTTATGAAATCGCGCACGAGGCCCAGTTGATTTACGAATCACACCGGAGGCCCAGTTGGTATATGAATCAGGGCTTAGGGCTCAGTTATGGTTTACGATTGTGATTTCGGGTTGGGGACCCATAAATGGATTTCTGGTTCATGACGGTTTATGGGGATCGGGCATGAACCCTTGAAGGTTTTGACAATGATTTCAAAATGGTTTTTCATATATCATCCTTATATATATATTATATATATATATATATATATATGGATTGTCTCCTCCGGGGAGGGTCGTTGGCCTGGGTGGACCCCGGAGTAGTCACGGATCACTAACTGAGTGGAGTCGCCCTCGTTAGGTACCTTACTCTCATGAAGGCTATTATGGATTATAACCCCCAGAGAGGGTCACTGATCTACGGACATTGACTTAGGTGGACCCTGGGGAGACTTGGGACTTGAGACCTCGGGTAGTACGCGCGTAGCTTTAGATACAATGACAGGATTGGTTATATGATATATGGATAAACATGATTTCTTGGATTTGTGAAATTGTGTTTTATGGATAATAAATGGATTTGGGCTGAGTTCCCACATATGTTTGATACGATTATGGATTTCTGTAAATGGATTTGGACAGGGGCCCGTATGATTTGAATTTACGGAATTTGGGGTTGAGACCCTATTAATCGTTATTAAAACATATGTGGTTTGATAATGGTTTTCCTATGCATGCATGCTTTTTAGTGAAGGGCATAAAGGTCTTTTATGAAATATGTTTTTATGAACTCTTTTATTTTAGTCCACTCTCAGTATTTTCTATTTTTCAATGCCCTTCAGGTTGATTACGGATGTGGACTGTAGCGGAGACTGAGACATCACACTCCTCCACCGGATCCTGGCGTGCTCTGGAAGCCGGTCGGACAAAAGGTTTAAATTTTCCCTGGTCTAACACCCCGTGTCAGACAGGATCATGACACATCCCTTGTTAATCCCGGTAGGATTGGGGTGGGTTGTGACAAGTGGTATCAGAGCAGCTTTTCTCATGTTACTCTGAGTTCCAGAGCAAGGTTGTCGAGGCGTATCACAAAAGCTATGCGCAGGTCGAGGATGTGATGTCTCTATGGGCTGCAGTTCGTTATCAACCTGATAGTTAGGATGCCAGTATGTTAGTTAGTAGGATTGAATCGTAGATCGTTTTGGTTCGGCATTTGATGTCGGGGTTGCCATAGTTCTGCCGTGGTTGGCAGTATGGGACCCTACTGAAGGATGAAAGAAACAGTACTTTAGAGTTTAACCGTGAGATGGTTAGGTTGGGATCATCTTTCACGATGTTGTAGGATCAGTTTTGATGATAGATAGGAGTTGTGATCGTTAGATGATCAGATCTTGTTGAGTTAGGTGGCTATGCTACTGGGATCAGCCGGGTTTTCCCGAACCCCAACTAAGTGTTGGAACCCCTTTGCGTAATGGTCAGGAAATGCGAGCCCTAGTTGAGTTAACGGTAGGATTAGATTGACGTCCACACGATGTCGGGACTGCGGGGTTGGTCAGATTGTGGATGTTACTACTGAGGACAGTTGGGTTCAGAGGAACCCCCTAGGGTGTGATATTAGAACCCCTAAGGTAGGAAGTATGGTTCAAAAAGGTAAGTTTGCGAGTGGTTTGAATTTGATGACTTTTCGGAGTCGAGACCGTCGGTCGGTCTAGTCATATCAGCTTTAGTGATGGGACTGCACTTTGCAGTCGAGGTTATGTTAATCGGTTAGACTTAGTTGGTCGTCGTACTACTTTAGTTGTGATGGACAGTTGGTACAGCTAAGGTCATGGACGACCTGGTAGACGATGTTGGTTGAGTCGAGTTACAATTGGTTGGATAGGTTACTAGGGTTGGTACTTGTCGATGGAATCCCAAAGTAGGGATACGAAGTAGTTAGTATGGGCGATTGATTCTGTTGGGTGCGGAGTCTCGATAACAATGTCTGATGGTTGGGTCTGCACAAGTTGTGGCAGGCACTACTATCGAGAGTGGTTGTAGTTGTGGTTGCTATGAATCGGGGGACGTTCAGGGAACTTTTCCTATTCTAAGTTGTCAGGGTGACTGTACCCAGTGTCGTTGGATTCGAGGGAGGTAAAATTACTCCAATTTGAGCAGAGGTATGGGTTCGTTTCTCGGGATGAGCAAAGATCCAGGGTTGATTGATTCACATAGTGTGTACTGATGCTAATGCTGATGCTAGTGTGCTGGTGCTAGTGACATTGATTGTGATGAAGATGAGTCACGAGTCGGGATGTGACTCTGACGAGATGGGCATGTGTTCGTTATCTGTGGTCCAAGAGTGGATCACGGATAGAGTTAGACTAGATAGGATCCAGCAAGGATTGAGACGTGTGGATCGAGTAGTGATGGTCTACATCCTTTTGGATTTACATAAACGGTTTAAGCCAAGAGGAAAACTTGGTTATGGATTAGACTAGTTACAAACACGTGGTTGATGTCCGAGTGTGTTGGTTCCGATATGGTTGGAACTTCGGAATCGAGAGAGGTTGTGATTGAGGTGACAAAGGGAGTGCTTGATTCTGCTTTGGTAATGGGTGTTTTGAAGTCCTTCAGGGTGACTTCTTAGGTTCTGCCATGGCAGACGATAGTTGTTGTCACCAGTACATTGGTCATATATTGGTTAGTGGACCCGCATTTTGTTTGGGTCATCAGGAGGAGTTGAGTTTTTTTTTTTGAAGTTAGGTGAACGAGATTTCTGATTTTCTGCTTGGTGGCAGATGATGTTAGTTTACATGGCGTGGTGAGTGCAGCGAGTTTTGTTGCATTCACATAGGATGAATTTTGATGTCATCGTCTTGGATCATCCTTGATTTTCCTAGGTGGAATGCCAAGGATCGATATAGGGTAATTGGAGAGAACCCATAGTCTCGATGTGTCTCGTCGTTGACTGATCTGTTTAGATGTGGGGAATGGTTGAGGAGTGATGTGACTGACTAAGGAGTCATGAGGGTGTAAGACCCTATGAACATATTTTAGGTGGATTGTTAGTTGAGTGAACATGTGTGGATCCTAGGTGGATCGGGATTGTTATGTGGTGGACATTAGGCATTACGGTGGATCTGGATCATGATCTTGACGATCAGGTTAGGTGGAGAGCTTTTTACCCTTACTTGGATATTTGAATACGAGAATGTTGGGACGACTTCCTTTCGATGTCAATCCGGTATGAGACGATAGTTGAGTAAATCGAGGTGTATACGTTTTGCCTTGGACATTTGAGGATGAGGATGTTGGGACTGAACTTCTTTTCGAAGTAAATCCCGTATAGTGTATTAAGAGAATGAGTAAGTGTCCGACGGGGTCTGATTTGGTCAGCCTTAGATGTGCAAATGGTGGGATTGGCTTCCCTATGAAGTCAATCAAATGTATTGTGTAATCGTTTGAACAGGTAACCGAGAGGTTCAGAGTTGGTGCGTCTCAGTAGACGTGGGTAAGGTTGGATGTTCTTTTGGCATGAATGGTTACGCCTTGGTAGGCGTGAGTCGGATTGGTACATTAGAATTTTTGTTTGAGAGCAGATGTTGTGATGCTGGTCGAGTGACCATAGGACTCGGAATGGATGATGGGTTGGAGCTTTGACCTGCTTAGTACTGGGTTGGACAGATTGACTCTAAAATAGAAACGTGGTTGGCTACGATCTAGGTTGTAGGCTGGTTGATGGATGGTTGTACGTACCATATACGTTGTTCGAGGTACGATACTGGGCAGGCTTGTGGTGCTTGGTGACGGTATATAGGATATACCAGGGGTACGTTGGTGAGCGTATTAGTAGTCGGCTTAGTTCCGATACCATTGGATTAGTCGGTGACGTGGACTGGACATTGAATACTGTGCACTGGGTCATAGTGTTTCTGATGGGTCCAGTCACATACAGGTCGAGTGAGGTGTTGGTAAGTGTATACTCAGGTTGAGTGTGTTGGTGGTTAGTGTAGCCACAAGTAAGTATAATGTCAGTTTTCGACTGACGACTGTCAAGTGGTGACAGTTTATCGGCATGTGTCAACGGGGATCGATGAGTGAGTTTTGGTGACTCCTAGTGGGAGCAGTCGTCAGGATAGATTGGGATTGAGAAAGGAACCATCAAGTTGATTATGTCAGTGAAATGGTAGAATTGTTGGGGGGTATCAACTCAGAATGTGTGATTATTGTTACTCGGCGTGGTCGAGTGTAGTCGATGTGACGTAAGTATTGGTGGAAAGTCTGGTTGCAGACAAGTATCGTGCTGGTTAGTGGATGTACAAGTGTACATGTGTTGTGAGGTCGAATTGTTTTCCACGAGGTGGATGTGGAATCAGTATAGTTGGAATTTCTAGAACGAAATTAATTAAGGAGGGAAGGTTGTAACGAACCGTCCCGAATTCTAGGATTAGAATAGTGACTAATGAAGGATTAGTGAGGTTAATCGATGATTAGTTGAGTAAAATCGGACGAACGGCGTAAAATGGCTGTTTGCCCCTGGTCGTGGGTAAAATAATGACTTTTGACCCGGGAGGTCCGATGGCCGAGTGTTGAGGACTATTACGTAGATCGGGTCGATATGAATTGGTAGATAGGTGGCACCCCGAAATCGAACGTCGGACGGAAAAGTTATGGTCACGGGAAGTTCGATTGCACTATGCATGCATTACGAGGCAATGATTAGGTGGCAATATCTGATTAGGCAGATATTTAAGTGGGACCCATGGATCAGTGAGACAAGTGTCACCCATCCCATTGGCCCTTAACCCCAAAATGTGGATCTACAATGTGATTGGTCCACTTGGATTAAAATATTTATATTTTTCTACCCACCTCCCATCCTAGCTCTTCATCTCCACCTCCCCCTCTCATCTCCACCGTCTATCTTCCGATCATCAACCATCATCCTCTTTGTTGCATTCTAAAACCCGAGCACCCATTCTCAATTTTCTCTCTAAAACAAACAACACACATAACACTTAGCACCTCACCACTATTATTCATCTTGGTTCTCGTGTGGGAGACCGTGAGTGAGGGAGTGACTGTGAGGCAGGAGACAGGATGGCCAGCCGCCGTGGACGGCGGCGATAGCCCAGGTAACCTGAACCCGTGAGTTTTCAAAAATTGGAAATCGAGTTTTGGTCATGGTTTTGAGCCCCTTTTTATTCTAATGTGACCTAGGGACGAGGACGACTTGTTGGGGATCGATTTCGAAGGAAAGGGACGCCTAGAAGGACTGAAAATCGAGCTTGAAGGTCAAGCTACTGTTTGATCATGGAAGGTATGGTTCCATTAGGTTTTCATGTGTTTTAGGTGACTAGATCCATAAGAAATGAGTAGAGGAAGGTTTAGGAAACAAAAGGGGCAAGAATGGATGAAAAATAAGAGAGATTGGACGCTGAACCGACCACGCCGGTCTAGACCGGTCTGGTCCGATCTAAAACCAGTGAACCCGGTCGGTTAGAGGTAGGAGACCATGACTTTTAATCTATTCGATGTAACTAACATTTTGGGATTGGTTTCGTGTCGATCGAACACCGTCTCGATATTTTTTGGGACATCCGAAGGTGTAGGAGCGAGTTTAAAAATAGTTAAAAATTTGGAAAAATTACGGGGCTTCAATGAGGGGTTAATGAGGTAGTTAGTAACCCTCGAAAGTGATTTGGACAGGTTTGGGGGTTCCGGTGATGGTAATTAGCCCGGGGAGGCTTACGACACGCAAATCGAGGCAGCAGCGTAGGACAGTCTGTGAGTGGATCTTGATTTCTAAACTGTGATGTATGCATAAATGTTTTATATGTTTTATGGATGTGATTCTGTGACGATGATTTGGATATTGGTGATTTATATGATTTCACGTATTTCGAGGTGATTTATGTATTTGCCCGTAAATCGAGGTTTACTGTTTTGCCCTGATTATACGTGCTTATGGTTTTAGAAATAGTTTAATGAAATAGTTTTGGATTTGAAAATGTAAACACGGGCATGAGACCCATTTTTTTGGAAACCCTGGGACTCGAAGTCCCTTTTAGTCACGTTATCGGGCTAGGGGTCCAATTGATTCGTGAATTGATTTTGGATTTGGAAATATGGAATCGGGCACAAGACCCATTTGATTTATGAACTCTCAGACTTGAGATCCATTTGATTTAAAAAGGAATCGAGTCGGAGGCCTAGTTGGTTTGTGTGTTGGGCTCGAGGCCCAATTGACTTACGTATCGGGTACGAGGCCCATTTGGTTTACGAAATCGGGCACGAAACCTAGTTGGTTTACGAATCGGGTCGGAGGCCCAGTTGGTATATGAATCCGGGCTTAGGGCTCAGTTATGGTTTACGATTTTGATTTCGGGTCGGGGACCCATAAATGAATTTCTGGTTCATGACGGTTTATGGGGACCGGGCATGAACCCTTGAAAGGTTTTGAGAATGATTTCAAAATGGTTTTTCATATATTATCCTTATATATTTATGGATTGTCTCCTCTGGGGAGGGTCGTTGGCCTGGGTGGACCCCTTAGTAGTCTCGGAGCACTAACTGAGTGGAGTCGCCCTCGTTGGGTACCTTACTCTCAGGAAGGCTATTACGGATTATAACCCCCAGAGAGGGTCATTGATCTACAGATATTATCCTGGGTGGACCTTGGGGAGAATTGGGATTTGAGACCCCGGGTAGCACGCGCGTAGCTTTAGATACTGTGACAGGATTGGTTATATGATATATGGATAAACATGATTTCTTATATTTGCGAAATTGTGTTATATGGATAATAATGGATTTGGGCTGAGTTCCCACATATATTTGATACGATTATGGATTTCTGTAAATGGATTTGGGCAGGGGCCCGTATGATTTGAATTTACGGAATTTGGGGCTGAGACCCTATAAATGGTTATTGAAACATATGTTGTTTGATAATGGTTTTCCTATGCATACATGATTTTTAGTGAAGGGCATAAAGGTCTTTTATGAAATATGTTTTTATGAACTCTTTTATTTTAGTTCACTCACAGTCTTTTCTTTTTTTCAATGCCCTTCAGGTTGATTACAGATGCGGACTATAGCAGAGACCGAGACATTACACTCCTCCACCGGATCCTGGCGTGCTCTGGAAGCCAGTCGGACTAAAGGTTTAAATTTTCCCTATTCTGACACTCCGTGTCAGATGGGATCATGACATATCCCTCATTAATCCCGGGGGAATTGGGGTGGGTTGTGACATCGACGCTCGTCGATCTCACCTATCACCCATGCAGGTGCACTCAGAACCCAGTCTGACATTTATGCTCCTGCTGAGCATTACCAAGTCCTCCACCTTACTAGATGGTCTCCCATTGTCAATCATAAATACGACGAACTGTCGTGACCAGCTGGTAACTCATCAAATCCACTATTTCCCTTCAAGTTCCTTATCCATAACTGACTCGAACTAGAGTCCTCTTATAATACCTCATATCACTCAGCAACCAACGTTGTGATCCAGACTCCTCCTGAGTCTCAACTGGTAGCTCACTCATCCAGAGTGCATGTTGACCACATCGAATACTTGCTATAGCAAGATAATCACAAATAAGTTTTTCTAGGATTCTTTTGGCCCACAACCATTACCCTGAGCTTCGAGCTCACACAATAACCGAACCTTCTAAAAGTCCCTTGCATCAAAAGCACAATACTCTACATCTCGTCAATTATCTCATTGAAAAATCAACACCAAATCCAATTCGATTACCATGCCCAATTCTTCTCGGATCCAATCTGACTACCGTACGGTATCAATCTCGAATCGAATCTGACTATCATATGGATACCATGCCAATCATGGACCAACACTAGACGATGTTCGTCTGATCCCAAACCTGGACAAATTTCATATGAACTCAAACTCTCCTCGGACTTCTCCCAGTCACTCGACCAACACTTGAGACCTGTCCAACACGTACTCTCCGAGAACTCCTAAGACAAATCGTCCAGTTCACTAACCAATCCAATTTCTTGGTTCACTCCAAAGGTTAATAGACTTATGCCTACCAAGACGTACCAATCCTACCTGAAAAGTCTTATCGGTGACCTACCTCGACCCCTATCCTGATGATGCGAAGAGTTGGATCCTAAAGCTGTGATGTAACCTCTAATCCAGCAATATGGGTCTCACATGGACAATCCATTATCACTGTTATTTCCAAAACCTTCACTATCCTTCAAGATAGTTAAACTAAAGCAGCAGTCAATCGTTCCTCAATTCTTGAAAATCCATACTCACACAAGTCATCTCAAACCAAGTTGACTCCCTTCCGAGTCAATCAAGTCAACAGACTGCAATCAAGGGGAATGTCACTACTAAACACCCGTAATACTTAATCATTCCGAGAGACTCCAATCTCAATCACTGTGGTTGGTTGACGCTAACCCAAAACCATCTCGATCCATAACCAACTCGATCCTTGGAGGATCCACACTAAACTTCTCAGCAACAAGAATCTAACCCATAAAATCAACATGGGTCCACCGACTCTAAGCTACACTCATCAACGTTAAGTGATACCAAGCACATTCCGCTCCTCAACTCATTCAAATTTTAGCCCATAACCAATTCAACTTCTACCAAGGTGACACCTCCATGAACAAGTTCACTAGGCACTCTGTTGTAAAGCATACTCGTTCCACGCTAACTCCCTGTCCAGCTGCCTTGTTAAATCTTACTCTCAAAGCTCCATCCAACTAACAAAAAAAGAACATTGGGGCTCCCCAAAGTGACATTCCAAGTCAAATGAACCCCAAGTCCACTAAATCTTGTAACTAGACTCTCAATGCTCTCAACTCTATTGGTACCTTCTGACAAGGTGGTTGCAAAATGGGTTATGCATCCAAGAAAACATCATATAGATGTGGTGACCATGTAAATCCTCTGATAACACATCGGGAAACTCGACACAACCTAAATCATTCCAAGCTCACTGAGCTAACTGGGGACATCTCAACACGTGTCCAATATCTCTAACGACCATCTTGTAGTATCTTCCCGGCCTCCAAGTCGTAATTCTCAAAAGAAGTATCCTCTAGCTAGTCATGGGTAAGACTCTTGTAAAATTTGAATACTCTTCCTTAGTGATCTCATCTGGTCCCAACAAAGACCAAACGTGACAAATCAGGACTACCAAATACATATGGTTCCTCTAACACTCAATAGAGGAGTAACGATACCAATGTCCTAACCTAGTGAGCTCAACTCTCAGTAAAGGTATTAAAACTTCTTGAGGTGCAGTGTGTGGGCTCCAGCCGAGATCTAAAGGTATTAAAACTTATTGAAACGTCACCATACCGAGATTTAATCAAACAGTAACTCCACGGCTCCAGCCGCTAGGTCCACACGAAAATCAACCCTACTCAGAATCCAACCTCGTTAACACACGACATCTAATGCCTAATCGAACCAATGGGTTGGTTCTTCCCATTAAACTTTCCTATCCTTAACCTCTCCTTAACCTGATAGTGAGGTTGATGATGGGGATATCGCCATAGAGACATCACATCTGAAGCAAAACTATCGTGCATTGAAGGTGCGTGACACCACAAGAGCAACTAAGTGCTCTGATACCAAGCTAACAGGACCCATCACTAATCCCTCATGATTAGCGTGGGATGACCTGCTCCCGTTTGACACCAAGTGTCAGACCATGGATACTATCGTGACCCATTCAGGGTTTCCAGAGTACGTAGTTTCATGTGATGCATCGATCTCTACTACAGTCTACATCTTCGACAAACCTGGAGGTTGCCAAAATCAATAAAAAAAAAGTGTGAGTGGAAAAAAATAAACATTTTGAAAAACTAATTTCCGAAATCAACATTTAACCCTCAATTTTATAAAGCATGCATGCATAATCAATTAAACCATTTTTTTTCAATAAAACAGTACATATGGAAAACAATGTTTTCCTCGCCAAAACCAACACATGTGAGAATATCCGGACACAAAGTAATAAATCAAAATTATGACCCATTCTCATCTCCCACATCTGTCTCATACCATCATATCATCATCATCAGTCACGATATCCAAGCAACGCGTGCAATTAAACTCTAGGACAGCTCATGTCTGAGCACGTCACCGTGAACAAATCTACGACCGACATTCATATCATCGTGAACATATCAACGAATGATCTCATACATCATAAGATATCATGAGTCAAGCCTCCCAAGGTTGCTCGACAAAGGCAGTGCATCGTGACCTCTCCGAGGGGGACGCAGTGCATCCCAGAGGCGAGAAACATATCATAGGGTCCTCTCTGGGGAAACACATTCACAACCAGAGGCCCTCTTCGGGGAAACACATTCCTATCGGAGTCATATCAATAATCACGGATAATGGTCATAGTAAAAACAGTAGAAACATATTTTCATAAACTGTTGTATCTCAAATCAAATCAGTTGTTTTGCATAGGGTCTCGGCCTAAAACATGGTTTCTACAAACATCATAAAAATAGTGTTCAGTCTTCATTTCACAATACTCAAAATCATTTCATTATCCAACTGGGTCTCAAGCCCAAAATACCAATTTCACGCAAATTTGTAAAATCTTTCAGGAACCGACAATCAAATCCACAAAATCATCCAGTAATGATATCAAATCATTTAAGCTCAAATCATACGATAAATCATTTAAAACATTTATGTATGCATCACAGTTATAAACAAAAGTCCACTCACACACAGTCCACGCTGCGCGCTCAAAACCCACGCCGTAAGCCAATCTAAAGCATTCAGAACATCCGGACCTATCCAAATCATACACGAGGGTCACTAACAATCCTTATAAGTCCATATCAAAAACCCCCAAAAACCTCAGAATGAAAAACACGTCCCGAAGAGAAAAACCTCAAAAACACCAACTAGACGATCTCAGATTGACCTGAAATCACCACCAATGGATTCAAATTGTCGAAACTTTTTCAAGTCATGACCACACGCTCACACGCGCAAGTCAAATATCTCACGCGCCTTGTCAACGATGACGTCACTGTTGACATCAGCTGCTGATGTCACTGTTGATGACAGCTACTGAAGTCATCAACTGACGTGATGCCTAGTTAATGTCACTACTGATGTCAGCCTAACATCTGACAACCTGAAAACTGGCACGTGGAACTCCCTAAATGGTGCCACATGTCACCTTCTGACACGTACCACGTCACATGATGACATCACCTGCTAACGTCATCACTACCACGTGTACTACCAGGCCATCTTGACAATCTAAAAACTCTTTGATACGTTGCCACGTGGCACCACCTCACTAATCCACGTGGTATGAAATGTCTGACATGGACTACCACGTCAACTGCCATGTCATCTGACAACTCCTGACATAATGCCACGTGGCACCACCTCACTGGTCCACGTTTGTCTGACAGCGCTAACGTGGACTTGCCACGTCGATGTTAACTCAGCCTGACACCTGGACATGTGTCACGATCTTTTTGGCCACGTGGCTTGACATGATGACATGGACTGCCACGTCACCATCGTCTTCCTCCAACCAGGTCGACTTGCGACTCTGTAATGGGTTGTTCGACCCGTTTTACTAACCTGGTCTATTCTCCCTCAGAACTCCACCACAACTCACCATTCATTCACCAAAATGATCCTAACCTATAAAACCTTGAGCTCAAAATCGATATCCATACTTGAAAACTTGGAGCCCAAAGTCAAAACCTCCCGGGCCATCCTTCGAGCTTCGCATGAGCACCCGCCAGCATCCAAATGCTCGGTTTTTTGGCCCTACGAACTCGCATGAACTCACAGAAGCTCACCAAGGCATCAGTTTCAAGTTCTAAACATCCAACCCAAAACACTAATTTCAAGGCTTATGGGTTACCTTTTTCTTTGGGTTTTCTAGCCAACCACCCCAGCACCGCTATCCTTGTTAGCCTCTCATGGCCTCTTTGCCTCGCTCTCACTCTTTGTCTCTCTCAGCCAACACCAGAAGAAGAATAAATGGGGAATGGTTTCATGTAGGTTTGAATGAGAAGGGAGAGATGATGCATGAATGTGGGATGAGTGATAGTCACTCATCCATTGGTCCAAAATGGATATTTGTCCCCACTATTCAAACAACCAATGCCAACTCTCATTGTAAAACGTGCCACCATAAAATTGACTAAAACCTTTCTAGACCCGTAACTTTCCCGTCCGATGTTCAAATTCGACGTGATTCTTGTCTACGTAATTGTAATCCCTCGATATGCGTAACAAGCCTCGATCCACGTGCAATTGACTTCCCAGGTCAAAAGTCAACATTTCTCCCTTCTAAAGCTTAAATCGCCATTTTGCCTTTACTAATCCCGATTAGTCTTAATAATCCTCAATTAATCTCAATAATAAAAAAAATTGGGACGGGTCGTTACAATCTACCATCCTTAAAGAATTTCGTCATCGAAATTCACATTGACTCAATCCAACTATGGAAAACCATCCTGCCTCCAACTTGGGACTCCCACGTGTCCACGTACCCAAGACCCGTGTCTTGTGAAGAACGGTGAACAATTTCACATCGCTCGGGGAAGGAAAGGTATAGTGCCTTATATGTGTGGGCACGTATCTATCTAACGCGAGGCTTTTTGGGTGCTCACTAGATTTGAGCTCGGTTGGAACTCAAAAGTTAAACGAGTTGAGACTGGTGCAATCTCAGTTAGGTGACCTATTGGGAAGTTGCACGTGAGTTCCCAAAAAAAAACCGTGAGGGCTGGGCCAAAACGGACAATATCGTGCTAGATGGGTCGGGTCGTGAAAAGAGCAGTGTGATACGGAGTGTGTTGTCCATGTATGCCTCCTAGACACGAGCCTCGTGCACAGTCTAGTGATTGATATATGCGAGTAGTCGGAGTATGAGACTAGGACTCGGGAGGAGTCAGAGAGCTGAGGTATTAGTTGTTGTTTCGAATGTTGGACGAGGGTTCAAGTGGGAACCCGTGTTACTAATATAGATTTACTCTCCATAGTTTTTGGAGAGATGCATTCAAATTTCGAGGAAGAAATTCCTTAAGGAGGTATATTGTGACGACCTAGAAACTCAAAAAAGGAAATTTTGAGAATTTGAAAGGGAAATGACGATTTTACCCTTGATTTATAGGAAAAAAATTGACTTTTTTTATTCATGGTACATTTTGGACTTTTGTGAGGACAATGTGTAGGCCTTGGAGTACTGAGTCTGTGGACATGCGACACACCAAAATCAGAGTTCGGATGAAATTGTTATGGGTCTAAATTGGCCAAGGGCATTTTTGTAATTTTGAACCGAGGGGCATTTTGGCCTTTTTCTATTTTGCTGAGTCATTAGGGGTGTGACTCAGGTGGTTGGTTGTGTGACATGTGTCACCTTTAAATTAAGATTAGTGGCATTGTTGTTGGGGTTGTGTACACATGTGTGATGTGTATGTTTGGTTGTTGGACATTCGAAAAACACAAACAAAAACCCATCAATTTGATCTGCACCTGAGAACCAAGAGGAATTGAGATGAAATGAAGGAATAAAAAGGGAGAAAATGTGAGAGAGACCAAGAGGAAATTAGAGCTGAAGGAAGAACCCGAAAACCCAGAACAAAACTCGAAAAACCACCATTGACCTTGAATTCAAAATTTTTTTTTAGAAAATTAATTACTGAAATTGAAGTTAGAATCGTGTTATTTGATCCTTGTCGGGCGGGATTGAGTGATGGATACATAGAATTGGACGTGGGAAAACCTAGATTGAAGGTTTGAAACCTTGGCCGAATT
Source organism: Prinsepia uniflora (assembly GCA_032719365.1). Classification (NCBI taxonomy): domain Eukaryota; kingdom Viridiplantae; phylum Streptophyta; class Magnoliopsida; order Rosales; family Rosaceae; genus Prinsepia; species Prinsepia uniflora. The sequence continues at coordinate 5,350,912 of CM064874.1, forward strand.
CCTTGAATCGGGTTGTAGATTGGAGGTGTTGGAACCAGGTCAAGCCATGTCAGGTCGGGTCTGAGTTGTAGACTCGACTGAGGTTGAAGACGAGTATTGTAGCTGAGCGTTTGGGTTTCACGTACAACCACTCTTGACTGCACGTGGAGGCACGTGCTTGGGAATTTCAAGGATTGGTGATTTCTGGAATTTTCGAAGGAGCGAACAGCTCAGAATTGAACCGCTTGGACGCCCATGGAACGAAGATTGGGGTTGATCGAGAGACGGAGGCCTGAGTGGTGATCATTATAGTTATTCCTTATCTGAAAAGTGTTAGGGGCATTTTCAGAATTTTGGTTGACTTGTTAGACGGGAGCAGCACCAGACGCGGTTATCAAAGCAGTTTTGGGACGGGTCCTATCACGATAAAAATTTTGGAATTTACGGAAGGGCATATAACTAGGAATTCAATTACGAGGAATGTATGTGAGTGTAATTTCTTTTTTATAAATTAAATGTTTTAATTGCTTAATTGCATGGTTTATATTGCAATGATTTTGAAATGATTATTTGATGATTTTTTGAGATTGTTGACTATTTATTAGACATGGGTTTCTACGATATTTTGTGTAACCGTGTTTTGGGCTTACGCTCGCATTTGAATATGTTTTACCTGGTTTTGAGTCAATGACTTGTGTTGAATGAGTTGTGTTGGTTTGTGGACTGTTTGCCACAGTTAACCATCCTCATATACAGTCAGCGCTCGGACGTCCAAAGCTTGGATCTGTTTCCTGAGGCTAGAGATTTAATTGGTTCTTGGGCATGACCCGGATGGTGCTTCGTATAGTTCCAGAGAGAATATTATTATATGATCCGGATGGTGTTTAGTGCAGCTCTCCGGGAAATAATATTATATGACTTGGATAGTGTTTCGTGTAGTTCCCGGGGGAATATTATTATATGACCTGGATGGTGTTTCGTGCAGTACCCGATGGATATTATTACAGTCTGGATGGTGTTACTTGCAATTCCCAAACGTGTCCAAATAGTGCGCTTGTGCAGTTCCTGGACTTGACTTGGATGGTACTTTGTGTAGTTCCCTAGTTACTCTACGCATAGTGTTGTTCATTACGACTGGTACTTGAGAATAATACTAGATTGGTTGTGCCTGGTATGAGGCATGTGTGACTTAATCCATGGATCATGTTTATTGTTGTTTTGACGAGTTCCTGGATGTGACTCGGACGGTACTTAGTGCAGTTCCCGAGGTTACTTATGCAGTTTGATTATCAAGGATTGGTTAGTTATATGATGTTGGTTGCTTACTTGGTACTAGTTGGTTACCTTATATTGGTTGATTACTTGGTATTAGTTGAATTGTTGTGGTTCGATGAACGTGGATTTCAGAAATGCGAGCCACGAGTTGTTTTATAGTGTTTTATGATTGTTGTGGTCCCACGGTCTTTGATTTGTTTGATATTTTTAATTCGATTGTTTGGTTTACTCTATGCATGCATGTTTTAGAAATTAGAGGGTAAATGTTATTTTTCTCGGTAAACGTTTTTTTAAAATATTTATTTTATCTACTCACACTTTTTATGTTTTCGATGACCTTCCAGAACTATTGCGCGGAAATCGGGGCGGCTCAAGAGGCGGAGGCATGAGTAGAAAGACAGTACGAGTATCCCTCGTTTGATAAAAATTGAAGGTAATTTCAGTATCTTGGGTCGTTTGTTAGACTGAAGTAAGACTGGGCACGATTGTCAAAGTGTTTTAAGAGCGAGTTTTATCATACTAAAGGCCTTTCATCCTTAACTTTTATGAATTCTTCATCGCGAGTATTTTCAAGTATTCTTCGAATTCATCTTTATTTTGAAATTCTTTTAGCAGCTCTTTTGCTTTTCTTTTATCTTTTCTTAGGTTTAATTTTTCTATGTGTAATAGTAGAGAGTTAGAGTTTTTTCCCACACTTGAAAAAAGGGTTTATGAAAGAGACGAAAAATTGAATCAAGAAGGCTTACAAAGAGCATTTCTGATTCTAATACCTCCATTTTTTGATATGAAGACCGAAATGTCGACGACATCACCAATATTTATATCCATGCTCTCGCTATGCTTTTTTTTTTTTTTTTTTTTGCCCTTTTTTCTTTATGGGAATAGTAGTTCCACTTGTCTTCCTGTTGGCTTCATGTATCACGGGCAGCATCTCTTTTTTCTTTCTCTTTTTTGTTTTTTACTCACTGCATGCTGACTGTATAATTGTATTCTAGTTGGTGCCTTTTGATTGGTAAAGAGGACTTTGTACACAAGTCTCTCTTCTGCAAATGAACGTCAAGGCTGCTGTCAGGACTCAGCACCTTGGCCGTCATCACCTTCGTCATCTTTTCTTGCTTTTTGGTCAGTTTCTGGGTGGCAGTTGGCATCACATTTCCCATATAACCTATCTGTTTGGTCCTTTAATGTAATATAATATAGCAATCTCCGTGCTTCTCTTTAATTGCACAAGAGAAAATTAAGCACTAAAATTAGTAACAGCACGCACCGGCCCTTCCCTCCTGCAGAATAATCAACTGCAATTAATGGAAGTGGAAGTGGAAGCAGAAGCAGAAGCACAAGTTGTGATTGTTGGGGCTGGAATTTCTGGCCTCTCAACTTCTTTAGGACTTCACAGGTCTCTCTCTCACTCTCACAGTATGTCTCTGTAAATGTTCTTTATGATAGATGTTGCATAACAAGTTGAAATTTTGGGGCGCACAGGCTGGGAATTCGAAGCTTAGTGCTGGAATCATCGAATAGTCTGAGGGCATCAGGATTTGCATTGATAACATGGACAAATGCATGGAAGGCCTTAGACGCCCTTGGTGTTGCCAATTCTCTTCGCCGACAACATCTAACACTTGACGGGTAATTTGACTGCTCCATCTAACATGTTCTGTTTTCAATTTTCATTTCAGCAAGCGAAATTCACACTATAATAGCACAACATGTAGTAAGACAAGAAATTGATTGCAGAATCTTAATTACAGGTATGTCACTTCCTCAAGCATTTCAGGGCTTCAAACGTCCTACACGTCCTATAAGGCCAAGGGAAAGCAGTAAGTTTATCACTAGTACATGTAAGAGGCCTGTTTTCCGTAATCTGTATCTCATTTTAGTGTACTTTTCTAATTCGTTGTTCCAATTCAGTTCTGTTTAACTGATTGCGAACTGGGAAGTGATTTTCTATTACGCCCCTCTCTTTCTCCTCCTTCACTCCTCTATCTGTTTCTGTCCATTGATTCTGATTTGATTTACTCAATCTGGTCTACTTTCAATTCAAGCATGCTCATATTATTGAAAGTACCTCCTTGTAAATGATGTGCAGTGGAGACCACGAAGTTCGTTTTGTGAAACGAAAATTGATATTGGAAGCCTTTGCAAATGACCTCCCCAATGGAACCATCAGGTTCTCATCCAAGGTGGTTTTCATTGAGGAATCAGGCTACTTTAAGCTCCTGCATCTTGCTGATGGAACCATCCTCAAAGCCAAGGTAGCTAGCTACCCTAAATCTTGTACATGGAAAAGATTATATATGTTAATTGGGTTGTTGGATAGGTGTTGGTTGGGTGTGATGGAGTGAACTCTGTGGTGGCAAAATGGCTTGGCTTCAAACCGGCAATCTTTACAGGAAGACATGCTATTAGAGGCTGTGCCTACTTCAAGACCCACCATGGCTTTGATCCCTTGTTCTTGCAGTACTTTGGGAGCGGGATCAGATCCGGTGCCATACCTTGTGATCATCAATCTGTTTTCTGGTTCATTAGTTGGGTTCGCTCCATCGAAGGTATGTATAAGGCTTTCAAACAAAAATTATCGTCTTTTTTTGGCTCCAATGTTTCAATATTCGTCTTGGTCATGTCTTGTAGAGAAGGAGCTTGAAGAGAATCCAGCTGAGTTGAAGCAATATATGTTAAGCAAGCTTGGAAAGATACCTGATAAGTTAAGAGCTGTTGTGGAAGACACTGAATTGGATGCTTTTATATTCTCACCATTGAGATATAGGCATCCTTGGGAGCTTCTATGGGGAAATATAAGCAAAGGAAATGTTTGTGTCGCGGGGGACGCACTCCACCCTATGACCCCGGACCTTGGGCAAGGCGGTTGCGCTGCATTAGAAGATGGTGTTGTATTGGCCAGGTGCCTTGGTGAGGCCTTGTTGAAGAACACAAAGCGAGCGACGAAAGATAAGGAGGGGGAAGAAGGAAATAGGGAGCACTATGAGAGGATTGAGATGGGGTTGAAGAAGTATGGCAATGAGAGGAGATGGAGAAGCTTTGATTTGATTAGCACAGGTTATGTGGTTGGTTATCTGGAAGAGAGTAATGGAAGAATAATGAACTACTTGAGGGACAAATGTCTGGCTCCAATCCTTGCTGGGTTGCGATTGAAGAAAGCTGATTTTGATTGTGGGAAGCTCACCATTTCTTAAATCTCAATGCACTGAGACTTCTTCCTTCCTTTGTATAAAAGCTAGTTAGCATTGGATTTCAAGTAAAAGAACCTCAGTTTTGCAAATTTGAAATAAAATATGAAACCCTACTTCTAATTGCTTCCTAATTTTACTTTAAATTTGACCCTCGGCAAGTTTTGGGTAGCCGAATCCAAAATTGAGACATTTTGTAAAATCTGAGAAGAAAAACAAAAATGCATGGAATGGGCATTAGAACCGATAAATTAATACGCCGAATTGAACTAGGAAAAACCGAATGGAATAGTTGGCTTCCAAGTTATCTATTTGAGAACTGTATGGAATTTTTTTTTTTTAGTTTTTTTTTTATCTGAATGAATTTCACTAGCATCCCAACAAAGCAAACGAAGAACGAAGCAGCAAAAAGGTACAAAACATGAAGCATGGAAAGGAGACACTAGACTTGACAAGATGAAGCATGCAGGTAACACAAAGGTTCCGACGTCGGAAGGCGGCCGTCTCCCTACTTAGGGCTAGAATTCAGGGGTTGGGAGGACATGGGAGACGATGGAATGCGGTATTGAACCACAAGGCCAAGGTAAATTGACATATTTTGGTGAAAGGCAAAAAGCCAAACTCTTTCTCAAATTTATCTGAAAGTTTAATAATTTTCCTATCTAAATACAAAATGGGGCCAAATTCTTTATTAAAATTTGGTTGCAATGTACTCATAATTGACCATGAATATCAATTGGTATCAACAAATATAATTTATTACATTTTGCATCCAGAATAGTCATTCAGAATAGCCACTGCTAACCAAGTTACATCATTTCCTAGTATTGCATCCGCCCAGAGTAGTCATTGTGTCAATACAATGGGGACCAAATGGTTTGCAAACTACATACTAGTACATGTGGACCCGCCAACACAAGTACAGCTCATTGTTAATGTGTGGTTTGCAAACCATCTAATCTAGGTAGTCTACATATTAGGTCATCTCTAGCCAAGGAAAAAAAAAACCTAAATTGTAGAAAAATTTGGTAGAAATTGGTATTCAACCACAAAGCCATGGTGCATGGACATATTTTGATTAAGGGCTAAAACCCAAATTCTTTCTCAAATTTATCTAAAAGTTTAGTAATTTTCTTATTTCCTAAATACCAAATGGGGCCCAATTCTTTATTAAAATTTGGTCATCCACATGCACTTTATATTGTAGAATTTTGACTTATTACTTGAAATGCACCCATAATTAACTATTGAATATCAGCTAGCGCAAACAAATATAATCTATTACATTTTTCACCGCTCCGTCTATCAAGTTACACCATTTCTGTTAAGGTCATCCAATTACCTTTAGATGCGCTTTCATGACAATTAGATGTCAAATTAATAGGGGAGTCGAAGACATTGAATCAAATATTAAAAAAAAAAATTAAAGGGAAATTGCCAAAAACAACTCATTTTTTATTAGTCTTAATCAAAGACCCCACTTCTTTAACCTTATTTCACCATATCCTAATCTATCACATTTTGCTATTTAAGCCCTAATATATAAAAAATAAAGTAGGGCAACATCCACCCAATAGTTCCCATCCTCATTTTGATTGATTGATTTTGTTTTCCCTCATTCTCCCTCCCCTTCTTGCTTTCCCTCTCAAAGCCAAATATACAAATCAAACTAGAAATTGCATAATTTCTAAACAACGACGTCATCGGAATCGAGCAAGATAATGAGCGGAGAAATGACTCCAAATATCTATAGGGGTCGTATTTTTAATTAGCAATTTTTTGTGAATTTATCTAAGAATGGACAATTTTAGCCCTCAGTCTTAGTAGAGGGTCATAAGTTGCTTTTGTTTGGAGACACTTTTTGAAGTTTTTTTTTGGACTATCACACAGATCTCGAACTCACGAGTTTAGGCGGCATGAGAAATACGGAGCCTGGATGGGAGAGTTAGGGGTCCATAAGCTTCAGGGGCAGTTGGCTAATTTGGCACTAAGATATTTTAAAAAGCCCAATTCCATATTTTTTTTTCAGATTGGTCCTCATTTTCTCTCATATCTCTTGATCCCTCTCGGCCGAAGAAGAGACTCGAAAATTGGAGTTTTCGTTTTAGGCCAAAACAACACAAACCAAACATACCACCATCTTCCTCACTTCATTCTGAGCTAGCTCAACCATACCACCATCGAAGTTAGATATGTAGGAGGAGGGAGAACCGAAGGTGAACAGAACCAAGGGTGAAAAAGACCACTATATCTTTTCGGCCATTTATTGACCACCACATGTAATATTAATTCTCAATTTAGACCTTAGATTTGGATTTTTGGATTCGAGTAGATGAATTTAGATTAGTAAAATTTAAATTTGGTGAAGAAATGAAGGTTTTGGAAAAACTTCGAAAATCAACCAACAATGGTAGATTCCAGCTGACGGTCAGTGGTGCCCGATGACTGAAGATTGAAGGCGACTGAGCTTTGCAATCGTGGTAAAGAGACTCCTGGTCTTCCACTAGCGAGTGGGAACACATGTTTCCATTTCCCAGGTTCTACCGGTGATTTCTTGTTTCGATGTTTCAGACCTTTTGGCGTAGATTTCGGGTCAATCGAAGTTCGTTTAGGGGTTGTTTTAGACATCCGAAGTCAATGCTTTGTCAGTTAGGATGTGTGCACCTCCCAGGGTTTAGTGGGTTCAAATGTAGGTTTTCCATTGTCATTAGTAACCCCCGATTGCTACTTTTGACAAAAGATACAACTCTGAGGATGGCGGAGGAGCGAGAAGCTTGAAATTAAGCTTGTTTGGATTTTTGGTGAGTAGATTTTATTCCCTTAAATAATAATGCATGCATAATTATTTAGTTTACATTGTTTTTGGGTAAATATGAACTTCAGATAAAAGTTCTCAAAGGATTGATTTGTTTCATGAGTACCAAGGGAAATTGTTTTTAATAATATATTTATTATTGAGTAGAAACCCATAATGGTTGTTTGAAATGATTTTGGTTTCATAGTTTGGGTTTAAGCTTGGTTTCCCAAGCTCTTGGGATACGACCAGTTTTATAGCTTTTCGATTTATTGGACTATGGTTTTAATGAATTTGAAAAGGAAGTTTTGGGCTTGGCCCAGTCTTATGGAGTTCAATTTTATTGGATTTGTTACGATTTCCACTATGGTTACCATCCTGGGTTATTATAGCATAATTTTTCTAGATGTATCGACTTTAGGGTAATTTCAGTCACGTCACCACGTGACTTTGAGGTAGCTCCGGTCATACTTGTGTATCTCCGACATGTGACTTCGAGGTATCTTCATTCACATGCTCATTGAGTTTATCACCGTACGATCGAGTTACGGGTCTAAAACGATTTTACGAGATACGTTCGAGTGTACGTGATTTTAAGTACGGGATTATCGCTGGTATGTTGATGAGTCAGCTCAGATATTAAAGTGAGGAATTTTTTGGTGAAAAATGACACCTTGAGTGCAATTGATTAGTTACCTTGGAAAGTACCATGTGTTTACGTACTGGGGTTTAAGGATTAGTGCAACATGGGAATATTTGTTACTCTAGGCACAAAGAAGAGAAAACATAGCAGAAAAGTAGAGAGAAAAAGAAACAAAGGAAGAATAGGAACATAGAACAAAAGGAAGAAGAAAAAGGGAGGAAAATAGAGTGGGTAAACTGAGAACAAACTTGGAACAAATCCATGTCCCTATGCTAGAATTGGAACATGAGGAGGAATAAGCAGAACATAGACCCTTCATCCCGGATCACCAACCAACCTGTATCCCTTGAGATTCAACCTTTTTTGAAGCTCGAAAAAGGGTCACCATCATCTTTATTAGGTCTGTACGATCAAAACTAGCTAAAATTTTAGAGGTTTGGGATGCGAGAAGCTGCCAGAACAGAGTATGAATTGCGGTCGAAATTGTCAAGCTTATGTCCAGGAATTTGATGTAAGGGTTGTTGTTTTTTCACATCGATTTTTTTTTTTGTAGTTTGTAGATGTTATTTGATGATTTAAACATGAGAATTAAACAAAAGTAATTGCAATCAAGTACTTTTTGGGGTCGTACAGTACAGTCAACTAAGTCGACCCGGCTTAAACTTGAAGGAGAGTACGCCTGCGACTGTAGTTGCAAACACTTGGAGGAGGCTGCCTGGATGTCCACCAATGTGTGGCATCTTCCTTTGATTCCAATCAACATTTGTTTTAATGTTTTTAATGTTACGGACATTTGGTTCATGTTTCAATAGTTACGGATAATTTGAGCATCCGAAGTGACGATGAATAGGTTTATAATGCATGTGTTATTCCAGGATTTAGGGGACTCGAATACGAGGTTATGTTTAACATTAGTGACCCTCAATTGTTATTTTTCATAGGCTAGAACATTCCAAGGACTTCAGATGAGTACATATCTGGAGATTGAGCTGCTTGGACAGGTTGTGAGTAGATTTTGTTTTATAAAATTTGATGCACACATAACTAAGTGTTTTAAATGTTTTATTGCTTTTTATGGAACGTCACCCGATCCTAGCAACATCACCCAAACATCTTCCGGTTGTCATAGCCAGATCCTAGGGATACCACATGTACGTTGCAGATTCAGGGCATGTGACTCAAACATTATCAGAGTTTTACTCTACAAGTCCTAATGTCAGGACTCGACCCTCTTCAGACAGGACCCGACTCATCTAGCACCATATTTTCCGCTTTGGGCCTCGCCCTCACGGTTTTGTTTTCGGGAGCTCATGGTGCAACTTCCCAGGTGGTCACCCATCATGGAATTGCACCAGCCTCAACTCGCTTAACTTTGGGGTTCCAATCCCCCCCAAAGCCACTTGAGCTCCCAAAAGGCCTAGTGCTAGATAGGTGTGTTCCTACACCTTTAAGGCACACCATCATCCTCTCCCAGACCATTCCCCCTCGTAGGAATATGGGATTGTTCAATGTTCCCTCTAGGACACGGGTCTTACAATTCACCCTCATTAGGGCCCAGCGTCCTCGCTGGCACACTTCCCGGTCGGGGTCTGGCTCTGATACCAAATTGTCAGGACCCGACCCTCCTCAGTCAGGACCCGACTCATCTAGCACCATATTGTCCGCTTTGGGCCTCGCCCTCACGGTTTTGTTTTAGGGAGCTCATGGTGCAACTTTCCAGGGGGTCACCCATCATGGAATTGCACCAGCTTCAACTCGCTTAACTTTGGAGTTCCAATCCCCCCCCCCCCCCTCCAAAAGCCATTTGAGCTCCCAAAAGGCCTAGTGCTAGATAGGTGTGTGCCTTCACCTTTAAGGCACACCACCATCCTCTTCCAGACCATTCCCCCTCGTAGGAATGTGGGATTGTTCACCGTTCCCTCCAGGACACGGGTCTTACACCTAAGGTTGTCTATGCATAGTACAGGTTGTTCAGATGGCTGGTGTCTGAATACTCGAGGATTGGTTGTATTTGATTACTGATGTTGTGTTTAGGTTTCTCCGGTGATTTCATAAACGGGGATTTCAGAGAATTGTAGGCCACATGGATTTTATATACATTTCATGATTTTTGTGGTTCCTAAGAATTATAATTTTGTTTTACCTGAAATCCAGTTGTTTATATTTTATTTTATGCATGCATGTTTTAGAAGTGAGGGGTAAAGGATTATTTTTCCTAGGAATTTGAATTTTCAAATGATTATTTTTGTCCACTCATGTTTTTGTGGCTTTTGTGTTCCTTCTAGGATGTTGTGTAGACAGGGGTGGATCTTGAGACTAAGGCATAATTTTGTGACTGTGTACTTGGTAACCTTTCAGAGTAGAACTTTGTACTTTTGTTGTACAGTTGCTTAGATGCTTCGTATTACTGTTTAATTGTTGTCCTTGGCAATTTGAAAGGTTAAGATGAGTTGGTTTATATGTGATTTTCCCTTGTCTAACACACTTTATATTTTAATATTTTAAGGGTATTTTTGGAACATTGGTTTAGCTGTCAGGTGGGAGTAGGCCCGTTCACGATTAACCAAGCATTTTGAAAAGGGATCATGTCATCAGCTATTACAACGAGGAGCTAGACGTAATCAAGTGAGACCAGTAGAGCCACATGGAATCATAGGAGCCATAGGCGATCTTCTCGTATGCAGGCTCGAGTTTTTACCATGATACAATAGGAGGTCGAGTGTCACCAGGTTGTTCACTGATATGCTATCTATTTTTTTTTATCATAATGCTCGAGTTTTGATGAATCTCGAGGCTACACATTCTTTTATTTCTCAAATTTTACATTTTTAGTTGATAAATAATTATCTTTGAAAGGGCATTGTACGTCTAGTAGAGACATGTTAATGGAGAACTTGGTTATATGAGATTGCTCTGTGTTAGTAGATGGGTACACACTAGACACGGAGATTGATCCCCCTAGATAAATACGACCTTGATGTAATATTGTGATGGATTGGTTAACTTGACATCATGCCTTTATTGATTTTTTTGATAAAAAGATGATATTTTGGAGTTTGGTTTACCAGAGCTTATATGGAGATCAGAGAGTACTCCCTTCAGGTGTGACTTTGGCTTTGACAGTTATGAAATTGCTGAGGAAAGGTTTTGAGGGGTATCTAGCTTACATGACGGATTCTCGAGGTACTTCGGTGGGATTAGAGGATATTCCCGTTGTAAATGAGTTTCCCAATGTATTTCAGGAGTATCTTTTCTAGTTATTACCTTACTGGGAGATTAGTTCACCACGGAGTTGCTTCTAGTTATTCAACCTATATCCCAGGCACCTTGTAAGATAGCAACAATGAATTTGAGAGAGTTAAAGACTTAGCTACAAGACTGGGTTGATTTAGAGGTATTTGATCGAATGTGTCGCTTGGGGCGTATTGGTATTGTTTGAGAAGAGGTTGGCTTTTGTTCGAGTGTTAACTCTTCTAGATGATAATAGAGAATTTGAGGTGTACAATGACGCACATTATGGGGTATATGTTGCATGTTGATGCATCATGGGAATGTGATAGCTTATGCTTCCTGAAAACTTAACCCGAACAAGTTGAACTATCTCACACATGATTTAGAGTTGGCTACAATGGTACATGCCTAGAATATTTAGGGACACTATTTGTATGGAGAAATGTGCAGGATTTTCTTAGACCACCAGAGTTTGAGTATTTTTTAACACATAAGGATTTGAACTTGACACAGAGGAGTAGTTAGAGTTGATCAAGGATTATGATTGTACCATTAAGTATCACCCATGAAAGGTCAATGTAGTGGAAAAATCCTTGAGTATGGAGTTCATAGCTTTTTGACAAACGTGCATAATGTTTACTTTCCATTATTGGTGGAAACCTGGAAAGAGGGAATTGTACGTAATATAGATAATTAGGAAGCTTTACTGGTTAGTTTTCATGTGAGACTTGTCTCAATTGACAAGGCATACAAGCTTAGCTCCATGATTCGACGTAATGTGACAGGACCCATCCCAATTCCACTGGGACCACCCGGAGATGTGCCCTGCTCCCGTCTGACAATAACTCTAAAATACCGAGATTGTCCTTAATGGGCTTAAAGTTTTCCAAATTTAAGTAGATAAAGTTAAACATGCAAATCTAGAGTTCAACACTGTCAGACCAGGGATAGTACAAATACAAAATACGAGCACAATGTCAAGTTACAAAATGGTGTTCAACCTACCTAACCAGGTGTACAGGTGCGCAACAATGAAATCTATGTCTCGGAGTCTGGGTCCTCCTCCTCTACCTCGTGTGCACGACCTGAAGGGTCAATGAAACAATAAAGAATGAGTGGGCCAAAAAATAAACAATGTTTCCAAAATCAGTTTAATAACAATATAATAATCATAAGGTTTTACCCCTCCGTTTTCAAACTTGCATGCATTGAGTCAAAACATAGGTAATTGTAATAGTATCGTAGAATCATATAATCATAGATAACCAAATAGAGAAAACAATCATAATAATAGTGCACTGTAAACCAAACCCCAACATCCCTGATGTCTAACATCCCCGATGCCCAATAATGCCACGGTCCCAAGGCTATGCGTCCCACTTGGGGTCTCAAATTCCGAGTCTCCTTAGGGTCCACCCAGGACAATGACCCGCAGATCAATGATCCTCCCTGGGGGTATCATCCATAACTACTCATGATTGCGAGTTACCCCTCGGGTCAACCCCTCTCAGGTAGTGTCTGTGACTACTCCAGGATACTACGAGACGTCTAGAGGAGATAGTAATCATAAGGTAGGTATACACAGTGCAATAGTATTAAGTTCCACAAAACTCCCTAATTTACTCTGAAAACCAAAGCATATATATATCCAGACGGGTTTCATGCCCAAAACGTCATAATACGTATAAAGCATCATCATATAGTGCTAAGAATCATCAAATCCCAATAGTGAAATAAAACAGTGAAAATAGTTATGCATGCAATCATTTCGAAATCAAAAGCCCACTCACGCACGGTCCTCGCTGCTCAACGAACCGCCTAAAGCTGTCCAAACACCTCCAAAGGTCACTAATGGGTCCTACAAGTTCAAACATAAGAGCCTAGATGTAACGACCCATCCCGGGAGTCGGGATTAGCGAAGTGATTAGTGACGGATTAGCTGAGTTAATCGGTGGTTAGATGGTTTCTTTTGGACCTGGGGCGTAAAATGCCGATTTTGCCCCTGGAACGGGCAAAAAGTGGACTTTGAGCTCGGGTGGTCAAGTGGACATTGACCGATGACCGTGACGTAGTTTGGGACGTCACGAGTCCGTAGACAGGTGGCACGTCCGATTTGGACAAGCGGAGAAAAAGGTATGGTGTTCGAACGGTTAAGGGTGTTACCGTAATAAAGGGAAAATGTTGACTTTTTGCTGGACGCTTGGTTTTCACGTAGACCAACGGCCGTTAGATAGCTCTCGACATCCTGAGTTCAACGACAGGCGGCATGCGTTCATCGGACATTGGACGGGCAAGATACAGGTCTAGAACGGCGAAGGGCAAAATGGTAATTTAGTTCACAGGGGCATTTTGGTCTTTTTGGGTGCCTTGGGATTTGTGCACCAGAGATGAGGACACGTGTACAGGGGGATTGGATATTTTGAGATGGGATTGTAGGATTGTAACACGTGGGGTGTGTGTAGTGGGTTCTAGGGTGCACGGTGTGATTTTTAATTTGGGCCGTGTGTGAAGGTAATCGTGCTTGAGAGGGAGAAACAGAGACTGGGCAGAGAGGAGAATTGATCGATTTCAGTGTGTGTTTGTGTGATCTGGTGATCGAGTGAGTGAGTAGAGACCAAGTGAGAGCTAGTGAGTGGTTCTGGGTGGAACTAGTGTGAGGAAACCTGTGTGTGTGTGTGTGTGTGTGTGTGTGTGTGTGTGTGTGAGTGTGAGTTTTTGTGGGAAAGAGAGAAGACTTGAGGTGGTGGTGTTGCTGTGTTCGATTAAATCTTTCAAAATTGGAGTGTGGGAGTGGTTAGAAGGCAGATGAGGTGTTGGACGGGCTGAGCTACGGCGGAGTTCACGGCAGTGCACTGAACAGGTAAACTTTCTCTGTTTCCCCTGTTTTTCTATTTTTGTTCAAACTAGAAGTCGTGGATTTTGGGGCTGAGTCGACGGGTTCTGTGAGTGTTGTGAGGTTTAGGAGGTTGCTAGGAAGCTTTAAAACTTGATGCCGTGATGGGGGATTCCACGGTTGGCCGGGAGCTTGAACAGGGGTTTTCTGGGTTTTGTTCTAGCTTTGGGGAAGTGACAGTTAGGCCGTGATGTTGATAGGTCCTCAAATAAGCATTATTTTATATTATTTTATACCCTTTATACTTGACTTTTAATATTAAAATATCAAAAAAATAGATAAAATAATTTATTTTGTGTTATTTTTGTTTAAATAAATAAATTTTGTAATTTGGAGTATTTTGGCGAAAAAATCGTCTCGATCGAAGTTTTAACGTGTAACGACCCGTCCCGAATATCGGGATTTAATATTATTTAATTGTGATTTACTAATCTGGGATTAGTTGGGCGATTTCGGACGAATTGTGCAAAATGACCGTTTTGCCCCTGGGCGTGGGCAAGACGTTGACTTTTAATTCGGATGGTCAAATGGACTTTGACCGATGACCGTGACGTAGTTCGGGACGTCACGAGTTCATAGACAGGTGGCACGTTCGATTCCGACGTTCGTGGTGAAAGTTATGATGTACGGAAGTCCAGGGGCGTTTTCGTAATTTGGACGATATAAGGGGGAAATGTTGACTTTTTGATCGGGATGCCCGATGGCCGAGGACCGAGGACCGTTAGGAAGGTCTCGATGCCCTGAGTTCGTAGACAGGCGGCACGCATCAATCGGAGTCCGTATGACCGAGTTACGGGTCAGGATGCGTGAGGGGCATTTTGGTAATTTTCTGCACAAGGGCAGAATTGTAATTTTCTTCACGGGACACTGTTCCATTGAATTAGCCGTGAGGTGGATGCTTTGTGCGATCGATCCCTTGTTTTGTTTATGATTTAATTGAGTTAATTGGACCAGTATGAGGTGGAATTGCACATGTTTGGTGCTGGCAATCGATCAAAAGGACATGGGCACTGGTTGTTTAATGTTTTCGGGTCTGTGCAGGGGAACCTTGCACAGTCATTTGAGGACACTTTTGGACGCCTTTAGCGGCTGAATTGAATTAAAAGAATGGTGAGTGAGTCGAGAGCGGTTCACTGAGATTGAGAGATGGAAGAATGGAGTGGAAATGGTGGAGGAATACTCAAAAACCCGAAACTGGGTTCTGGGGAATTCAAATTCGAATTTCCAGTTTCA
Organism: Prinsepia uniflora; assembly: GCA_032719365.1. Taxonomy (NCBI): domain Eukaryota; kingdom Viridiplantae; phylum Streptophyta; class Magnoliopsida; order Rosales; family Rosaceae; genus Prinsepia; species Prinsepia uniflora. The sequence goes on from CM064874.1 coordinate 5,366,148, forward strand.
GGCCAGCCCAAGCCTAATTGATGAGTGTTTGAGCTTCCTGGAACTTCAACGAGTCGAACCAGATCAAATGGGGCAAGCTTGGGAGCTCCTAGGGCCGTGAACGGACATGGTGGACGGCCGGAAAACTCGAGCTTGAGTTGTGACGATTGAGGTATTGTCGAGTTAAATTAATGATGCTAATTAGTTCGTTGTAGTCCTTATTAACTTCCTGTGAAGTTAATTTGATTTTGGTTAAGGATTGGAGGAGCTCTGGTGATCGACCCGTTTTGGGTGATCACGGGTTGTCGACAAGATTGATCGACGGTTGATGCTAATCATGGACACAGAACTGAAATTGGTGGATTGGTGATTGTTGTAGGATCAAGAACGGATGGAATTGATATCGAATTGAGGGTGTTTGAAACGGATCCTATCGCGGGTAATCTGACCCGTTTACCAGTCATTCGGGTGAAGAAGGAGCACTGTAGCAGGCGCGTGGCTTTCACGCGCAGCCACTCACGGCGGCGCGTGACGGCGCGTGGGCACGAATCTCGAGGTGAGGTCAACATGACTTTTATCCTATACATTGTAACGAACATTTTGGGATTGGTTTCGTGTCGATCGGACACCGTCTCGATATTGTTCGGGATGTCCGAAGGTTTTAAATCCAATTTAAAAATACTTAAAAATTCGGGAAAATTACGGGACTTGAATAGGATGTTAATGATGAGGTTAGTGATCCTCTAAATTGATTTGAACAGGATTGGGAGTCCCGGTGATAGTGAGGTGGCCCGGGAGGGCCTATGGCACGCGTATCGAGGCGCTCGGTTAAACGGTCTGTGAGTGGACATTGGTTTTATAAATTCGATGCATGCATAACTGTTTTATGATTGTTATAATTGGGATTATATGATTTATTTTGGATATCAGTGAATTTATATGTTTTCACGCTTTTCGAGGCGATTTACGTGTTTGCACGTGAATCGAGGTTTTCTGGATTTGCACTGATTTCCATAAATATGGATGGATATGATTTCATGAAACGGTCACGGATTTGATAATGTGAAATCGGGCCAGGGGCCCAGTTAATTTGTTGAATCGGGCCAGGGGCCCAATTGAATTATGAAATCGGGCCAGGGGCCCAGTTAACTTATGAATCGGGCCAGGAGCCCAGTTGACTTGTATATGTGATTTCGGGTCGGGGACCCTAAAATGGAATTGAATGAACTATTTCGGATTTGATTCAACTATTTGGACTTGTGACGGTTTTATGGAAATTCGGGGCAGGGCCCTTGTGACATTTTGGAAATGAATAATAAAATGTGTTCCATAAAACCATCTCGATATGAGGATATTTATATCCTGGTCTCCTCCAAGTGTCGGGGACACTGGAGAAGTCACGGTGCATTGCCTGCGAGGGCTCATTGTACGGAGCTACCGGACCGTATAGTGATCCAGGAGCAGGATTGCTGGACGTCATGGACGTCAGACATCGGGGATGTCAGAGATATGGACCCGGTGAGACCCCGGGCAGCACGCGTTGCTTAATACCGTGAGATATGACGTCAGGAACATCAAGCGTCTAGGACGCTAGGCATCGGGGATGCCGGAGATGGAAAAATAATAAATGAATATTACTAAATTGATGAAATAACTCTTGGATTGACTTTTGGAATTTGAAACTATGCTTTGGTTTCCGGGCTAAGGCCCTAATGGTTATTTCTAAATAAATATGGGATTATTGGTTTTTGGTGCATGCATATGATTTTACTGAGGGGCATAAATGTCTTATAAATGTTTTAAGCAGACTTGTTTATTTTCGTCCACTCACAGCTTTTGTTTTAAATGCCCTTCAGGTTGATTCCGGATACGACTGCAGCAGAGACTTGAGCATCGCACACCTCCTCCATCGATCCTTACGCACTCTGGAAGCCCGTTTGGGCAATGGCAATCGGTTATCCCTTGTCTGGCGCCTCTTGTCAGGCGGGAGCACGTCACATTCCATGGTAATCCCGGGGGGATTGGGATGGGTCGTGTCAAGTGGTATCAGAGCAGGTTTTGCTCTTTTGTGCGCGAAGGTCGAGGGTGTGATGTCTCTTTGGGCTGCTGTTCCGTTGTCAACCTGATAGATAGTTTGGGGTTTGTATGGTGAATTGGGTGTGTTTGGCCCGATACGCCGTGCATTGATGCGATTCAACCCAGGTGGGGTTGTATACGATTAACTGGTAATGTGGGACCGTCGGTTCGGTCATGTGATGATGGATTGTTGTGCCACTGGGCACAGCTAGGTTCAGGGAACCCCATTTGATTGGAAATGCGAAACTCAGTTGAGTATTGGTCTATGTTTTGGACCCTAGTAGTGTTGGCTAGTGTACGGGGGTTGGTGCATCGGAGTTAGCCGATGACCTTCGTGGTGGAACCCACGATGGAACCCACGTTGAGTTGACGATTGGATTGGATTGGACGTCTATATGATGTCAGGACCACGGGGTCGGTCAGGTTGTGGATTTTACTGCAAAAGGCAGTTGGGTTCGGTGGAACCCTAGGGTGTGACCTTGGAACCCTGATTTATAATTGATGGACCGAAAGGTGAACCTTAAGTGAGAACTTGTGCTGCGACGCGCGGCTGAGGTCATGGATGACCATGTGGATGACTCTAGTGAGTCTAGTCTGGATTATGGGATTCGATCCACGGATGCGGTTATGAGATAAAATTTGGGATCCTGTTTTGGATCGAATATTAGTATGATGTGTGGATACGGATCTTGACAACGATGACTGTTGGTCGACAGTTGTGTCGAGATGACTGGCTATCGAGGGTATTTTGTGTGGCTTTGATACTTGGGGATGTTCAGGGAACGTTCATTATCCTGATGTGCCAGTGGTCAAATTGGAGGTACCCATAGTCGTGGGGTACGAGTGGTGTTACGGGATCGTCGTTCGTAATGAATGGAGATCCAGGGTAACAACTTTGCACACAGTGTGCTAGCATGGATGTTCGTGTGCTAGCATGGGTGTTCGTGTGCTATGTTTGGATGTTGGTATGGTGATACCTATATGCCAATACTAGTATGGATGCCTGTGTGCTGATACTGGTATTGATGATGGTGCGTGGTGCTGGTACTAGCACTGGTGCTGGTACCGGTGTCGGTGATTGTGATGACGAGGAGCCACCATTTGGGGTGTGACTCTGTCATGATGAACAGATGATTGGTATCTGCGACTCAGTGGTGGTTGAGTCTTGGACTGGATGGGATCCAGTGGAGGTTGTGTCGTGTTGGGATAAGTCCTAACAGATATATGACGACAAGTGATGAACGGATAAAATGGTATGATTGAAACTTGGGGAATCTAGGGACGATGTTCCCTATGTCATGCGAGTTGGTGGACCTGAGGAGTTGTGGTCAACTCCGAGATTGGTAAGTTTGTGTACTGCTTATATCCCCAGGAAGTACAAGGAAATTACTGAAATTGGAAAAGTCGGGGAAACCATTCGTAGTATTTTGTGATTGTGAATCACTTGGAACCTGAGGATTGAACCTGTTAAGGTCGAGATGTGAGACGAAGGCAGTATGGTATGCACATCCAGGCAGAGTTGAGGAAATTTCCGTTCGGAATCGGGGTGTGTGCATACATGACTATTGGCGGACGTGAGGTCCGAGTAATGAATTGATTTTGGACACGTGGTGGTCCAAGTGAGGTATGGACGTGGGAAGTCCCGTGGTTGGACTTGACATCTCATTGGGAGCATGTCTGTTTCCAACATGGTTGGAACTCTCTATCCGGGGAGAGTTGTGATTGGGAGACGAGGGAAGTGCTCGTTTCCACACCGGTGATTGGTATTCCGAAGTCTTTGGGGTTGACTTCTTATTTCCTGCCGTGGCAGGTGATGATTGTTGCTACCAGTACGTTGAGCGTGTATTGGTAGGTGGACCCAGGTTTGGCCTTGGGTCATTGGACACAAGCAGTTGAGTATGATTTTGGATTTGGTGGTGAAATGCGTTGTCATCTTTCCACCAAGGGAAATTTGGCGAAGGATTCAATTTGGGGTGTAAGACCCTACGATCGGCTTTCGGATGGACTGTTAGCTATGTGAGCATGTATGGATCCTAGGTGGATCTGATTTGCGATGTTGTCGACTTTGGTCGATGTGACGATCTAGGATCGCGATATTACTTGTCGAGTGACGTAGCGATGGATCTGGGTTGTGGTCGTGATGATCCAGATTGGATGAGAGTTATCACTCTTACCTTGGTATGGGAATCGTAAATGACGAGACTGAACTTCTTCTCGGAGTGAAGTCCATATGGTTTGTGACTTGGTTGAGTAGGTTTCCGATGTGGTCGGATTTTGTCAACCTTTGACGTGTGGATATTGGGATGGGCTTCCCTATGAAGTAAATCGAGTGTTTTGGAGAGGCAACCGATAGGTTCGGTTTTGTTACGTCTTGGTGGACGTAAACGAGATTTTGGGTTTTGGAATCGAATTTCTGGGTGACGATTCAGGATTCGATTGCGAAGCTCGAAAATGGATTACTGGATTTGGGTACGGAATGGTTATTCCAATGCTAGCTTACGGAATAATGATTTCGGATTCGGATTTGGAAATGGATTAAATATGTGATGTTTGGGTTTGGATTCGGAATTTCTTACGAAATTGCGGATTCGGATTCGGAATTGGAACTAGATGACGGGTGGAGTTCGTTTTGTCTCATGTTGGTTTGAGCAAATGTGCTCCATTACTAGAACGTGTTTGGCTATAACCTGGGTGGCTATAGTCAGATTGATGGATTGAGGTACGTACAGGGTACGTTGTACGAGGATTGATACTGGTTAGGCTGAGTGGTGCCTAATGGCGGTACATGGGATGTACCAGTGGTGTGTAACTAATGTGTTGGTAATCGGATTGGTTCTGATATCATTTGTTTGGCTATATTGTGGACTGGACATTGGATACTGTGCGCTGGGCAGAGTGATTTTGTCAGGGTTCAGTGATTGTATGAGCAGGTGCTCTTAGCCATGGTTGGCTTATGGAACCCTAGTACTGAGATGTGTGTCACTGCTGGGCTGGTATTCAATGTGTTCCAGTTACACCACTTGATTGAGTAAGTTGGCGGTATACGTACACTCAGGATGAGTGAGTTGGTGGTCAGAGTAACCACGAGTAGCCTTGCGTGATGCTACTACGCCGTCATATTTTCCAGCGTTTTGGTTCGCTGAGGGAGTCGGCGATTATGGACATTGAGATTTATTTATGTCGCAGGATGGGCTTGCCCTGCGAATTGAGATCATGTGGTTGATCTTGCGCTACATCGAGAGTGATGTAGTACGTGGTGTTGTCACGGATGGACAGATGGTTGGGGCTTTATCAGGGTGGTAAAGTTTTGTGATGACAGTTTGACTAGTGGTGTCAGCATGGACTGACAAATGAGATTTGGTGACTCCCGACGGGAGCAAATGTAAGGATTTATTGGCAATGGAAAGGAACCATCTAGCTGAAGGAGTCAGCTAAATGGTTAGGCGATTTTATCGCGGATCAGGTGATCATTTCCACTCGAGGTGGTCGAGTGTTGTTGCTATTATGACGTATGACTGAGGTGGTATGTCTGGGTACAAACGAGACTGGTGTTGTCCCAGTATGTGGGTGTACAAGTGTACACAGATGTGTGGTCGAATTGTTTCCACAAGGTGGTTGTGGAATAAGGTTATTGGTAATTTCGAGGACGAAATTCTTTAAGGAGGGAAGGTTGTAACGACCCGTCCCGAATATCGGGATTTAATATTATTTAATTGTGATTTACTAATCTGGGATTAGTTGGGCGATTTCGGACGAATTGTGCAAAATGACCGTTTTGCCCCTGGGCGTGGGCAAGACGTTGACTTTTAATTCGGATGGTCAAATGGACTTTGACCGATGACCGTGACGTAGTTCGGGACGTCACGAGTTCATAGACAGGTGGCACGTTCGATTCCGACGTTCGTGGTGAAAGTTATGATGTACGGAAGTCCAGGGGCGTTTTCGTAATTTGGACGATATAAGGGGGAAATGTTGACTTTTTGATCGGGATGCCCGATGGCCGAGGACCGAGGACCGTTAGGAAGGTCTCGATGCCCTGAGTTCGTAGACAGGCGGCACGCATCAATCGGAGTCCGTATGACCGAGTTACGGGTCAGGATGCGTGAGGGGCATTTTGGTAATTTTCTGCACAAGGGCAGAATTGTAATTTTCTTCACGGGACACTGTTCCATTGAATTAGCCGTGAGGTGGATGCTTTGTGCGATCGATCCCTTGTTTTGTTTATGATTTAATTGAGTTAATTGGACCAGTATGAGGTGGAATTGCACATGTTTGGTGCTGGCAATCGATCAAAAGGACATGGGCACTGGTTGTTTAATGTTTTCGGGTCTGTGCAGGGGAACCTTGCACAGTCATTTGAGGACACTTTTGGACGCCTTTAACGGCTGAATTGAATTAAAAGAATGGTGAGTGAGTCGAGAGCGGTTCACTGAGATTGAGAGATGGAAGAATGGAGTGGAAATGGTGGAGGAATACTCAAAAACCCGAAACTGGGTTCTGGGGAATTCAAATTCGAATTTCCAGTTTCAGGCCAGCCCAAGCCTAATTGATGAGTGTTTGAGCTTCCTGGAACTTCAACGAGTCGAACCAGATCAAATGGGGCAAGCTTGGGAGCTCCTAGGGCCGTGAACGGACATGGTGGACGGCCGGAAAACTCGAGCTTGAGTTGTGACGATTGAGGTATTGTCGAGTTAAATTAATGATGCTAATTAGTTCGTTGTAGTCCTTATTAACTTCCTGTGAAGTTAATTTGATTTTGGTTAAGGATTGGAGGAGCTCTGGTGATCGACCCGTTTTGGGTGATCACGGGTTGTCGACAAGATTGATCGACGGTTGATGCTAATCATGGACACAGAACTGAAATTGGTGGATTGGTGATTGTTGTAGGATCAAGAACGGATGGAATTGATATCGAATTGAGGGTGTTTGAAACGGATCCTATCGCGGGTAATCTGACCCGTTTACCAGTCATTCGGGTGAAGAAGGAGCACTGTAGCAGGCGCGTGGCTTTCACGCGCAGCCACTCACGGCGGCGCGTGACGGCGCGTGGGCACGAATCTCGAGGTGAGGTCAACATGACTTTTATCCTATACATTGTAACGAACATTTTGGGATTGGTTTCGTGTCGATCGGACACCGTCACGATATTGTTCGGGATGTCCGAAGGTTTTAAATCCAATTTAAAAATACTTAAAAATTCGGGAAAATTACGGGACTTGAATAGGATGTTAATGATGAGGTTAGTGATCCTCTAAATTGATTTGAACAGGATTGGGAGTCCCGGTGATAGTGAGGTGGCCCGGGAGGGCCTATGGCACGCGTATCGAGGCGCTCGGTTAAACGGTCTGTGAGTGGACATTGGTTTTATAAATTCGATGCATGCATAACTGTTTTATGATTGTTATAATTGGGATTATATGATTTATTTTGGATATCAGTGAATTTATATGTTTTCACGCTTTTCGAGGCGATTTACGTGTTTGCACGTGAATCGAGGTTTTCTGGATTTGCACTGATTTCCATAAATATGGATGGATATGATTTCATGAAACGGTCACGGATTTGATAATGTGAAATCGGGCCAGGGGCCCAGTTAATTTGTTGAATCGGGCCAGGGGCCCAATTGAATTATGAAATCGGGCCAGGGGCCTAGTTAACTTATGAATCGGGCCAGGAGCCCAGTTGACTTGTATATGTGATTTCGGGTCGGGGACCCTAAAATGGAATTGAATGAACTATTTCGGATTTGATTCAACTATTTGGACTTGTGACGGTTTTATGGAAATTCGGGGCAGGGCCCTTGTGACATTTTGGAAATGAATAATAAAATGTGTTCCATAAAACCATCTCGATATGAGGATATTTATATCCTGGTCTCCTCCAAGTGTCGGGGACACTGGAGAAGTCACGGTGCATTGCCTACGAGGGCTCATTGTACGGAGCTACCGGACCGTATAGTGATCCAGGAGCAGGATTGCTGGACGTCATGGACGTCAGACATCGGGGATGTCAGAGATATGGACCCGGTGAGACCCCGGGCAGCACGCGTTGCTTAATACCGTGAGATATGACGTCAGGAACGTCAAGCGTCTAGGACGCTAGGCATCGGGGATGCCGGAGATGGAAAAATAATAAATGAATATTACTAAATTGATGAAATAACTCTTGGATTGACTTTTGGAATTTGAAACTATGCTTTGGTTTCCGGGCTAAGGCCCTAATGGTTATTTCTAAATAAATATGGGATTATTGGTTTTTGGTGCATGCATATGATTTTACTGAGGGGCATAAATGTCTTATAAATGTTTTAAGCAGACTTGTTTATTTTCGTCCACTCACAGCTTTTGTTTTAAATGCCCTTCAGGTTGATTCCGGATACGACTGCAGCAGAGACTTGAGCATCGCACACCTCCTCCATCGATCCTTACGCACTCTGGAAGCCCGTTTGGGCAATGGCAATCGGTTATCCCTTGTCTGGCGCCTCTTGTCAGGCGGGAGCACGTCACATTCCATGGTAATCCCGGGGGGATTGGGATGGGTCGTGTCATAACGAAAATATTATGGACGAATTTCGGTGAAATATTACTAAATTAATTAATTAATGTTCATTTTATTTCTTCAGCCCAAACCTTTTACAAACCCAGTCCAAGTCGCTGTGCAGCCCAACTCCATTTCTCCTGTCAGCCCTGAAGCCCGCGTCGAAGCAGATCCATCCGGCCCATTTTTATGTGTGCAGCCCAGCCCAGCACGCGCAGTTCAGCACCGCCCAGCCGATCGCCCAGGCTCATCTTCAGCGCCGCCCTGCCGAGCGCCTGTTCCTCCATTCAGCAGCCTCCAGCCGAAATTACATTCCTCTTTTCAGCAGCTCTTTGCTGAATTCTTTTCCAGCAGATTCCACCCAATTTCCACCCAACTTCCACCCAAATTCATTCCACTTTCCAACCCAATTTTGCAACTTTACAACTCAAACCACTTCTAAACATCATCACAAATCTTTACTACTCATCATTCCACTATTCCACATTTTTTATTGTATTTTTATATTATTTTTGATAACTTTTTCCACCTATAAATAGGACTTCAATTCTTGTATTTTGGGAGTCCCCAATTAGTTTCATTCTTCCATTTCTTTCATTTTTCTTAGTTCTAGTTCTTAGTTAGTTCTTTTGTTTCTCTCTTTTGAGAGACTTTTTTGGGGACCATTTTAACTTCTTGTAGATTTTCTTATTAATTAGTTTTCTTTTAATTCTTGTTCTTAATTTATGTTATACACATTTTTATGTTTTCCTTAAGAAATACTTAGGCCAAGTAATTCTAAGGCAATTCAAGAGTTTTAAGCCGAATTCCTCGTATTTCTTCTTCCATCTTCACAAGTTTCCTGCCGCTGTTCGGTGATTCTTGTGAAAATCCATACTTCTCTACGTAAATTCTTGTTATTGTTATTGGTTTTACTTATAATTCAATATATGTGTTGGTATTTTCTTTCTAACATTTGTAAGTAAGAATGCAATCTCCATGTGTTTTACTTTTTGAGTTTCTTTTACTTCATATGTTTTAGTACTTAAATTTCAATTCGAAACTAAATGTTGATCCGCTGTTCGGGGCATTTAGAATAGAGTTGAAGAGATTTAATGTTTGATCGCTGTTCGGCGCATTAAATCACTTACTTAAGGTGGATCATATTGTAAGTAATAATCCGCTGTTCGGTGCATTTATAATATGAAAAATGTATGCATGTATTTGAGATGATTAAGGTATGATTTCGTGATTGGTTCAATATGAGCATGATGTTAGAGTGTTGGTAAAAATATGTGTTTGAAGAAAATTCACTAGTACAAAGGTTAAAGTAGAAGTAAAATTAAGTATTTAATTATTTTTACTTGTTTTCTTTATTTTATATTTACATCTCTTTTCAAAACTCCCATTTTCACTTCTTTATTCTTTATTCTTTTATTCTTTTATTCGTTTATTCTTTTATTCTTTTTTATTCTTTATTCTTTTATTATTTTATTCTTTTATCCTTTTTATTCTTTATTCTTTTATTCTTTTATTCTTTTATTCTTCTTTTCTACTTTTAGTTTATTATTCTTTGATTCTTTCATCTCTTTATTCTTTTATTCTTTAATACTTTTAGTTTATTATTCTTTGATTAATTAATTCTTTAATTCTTTAATTCTTTAATTCATTAATTCTTTAATTTGTTAATTCTTTAATTATTTAATTCATTAATTTATTCATTATTCATTTATTCATTACTCTTTCTCACTAACACATTATCAATGTTCCCTAATTTCCCCGGTTAAGAACGATCCCTATTTACCAATACTACATCTACACAAAAAGGGTTTAAATTGCACAACACTCAAATTACGTGTTTAATTTAATGCGTAGTTTGGGCGTAGTCAATTTTTGGCGCCGTTGCCGGGGAAATTGAAAATCATTTTTAATTTGTTAGTGTATGTATATAAATTGTGCATATTATACTTGTTTATAGATTTTACTTTTGTTAATATTATTTTTGTTTATAATATTCATACTTTACTTATTCATAGTTTCTAATATATACTTGTTCATAAATGTTCATAATTTTTTGTTTTTATATATATTTGTTCATATTCAAATTGTTTATGTAAATTTAAAATTCTATCATACTTGTTCATAATTTAAGTTTATTTGTACTTGTCATAAATGCATATTGTACATATTCATTTTTCCTTACTTTTATTATTTATTTATTTTTCTTTACATTTTATTTCTTTACACTTTAATCCATTAACTTTAACTTTTTTCCATAACTTTAAAATTATTCCATAACTTTAAATTTATTACATTAACTTTAAATATATTCCATTAACTTTATTCCATTAACTTTTTATTCACACTTTTTTCTTTATTACATTAACTTTAAATATATTCCATTAACTTTCTTTCCATTAATTTTATCAACTTTATGTTCCACTAACTTTATGTTTACACTTATTTTATTCTTATGTAATTAATTGTTTGTTTATGTCTTTTTAAACTTTAAATTTTTAAATGAAAAATAAATGAATTAAAAAAAAATTCGGAATAAAAAAAAGTATTAATAATAATAATAATAATAAATTTAAAAAATCGAAATAAAAAACTATTTAAAAAAAAATTCTTATTTTAGCTTTATGTTAGTATTAATTCATACTTGTAAACAAATGTAGTATATATGTTACTTTTTACCTTTTATACATGTTCATAACTTTTATATTTCTTAGTATACATACATACTTGTTCATAATAGTCTTTCATTTATGTTTGTTTATAATTCTCTTATTTGTTATTTTATTCTTGTTCATACTTATACATAATGTTCATTCTTTTTAATTGTTCATAAATGCTTATAGTAAATATTCATTTTTCCTTATTTTTATTTTTATTTTGTTTTTGGTAAAAAATTTTTTTTAAAAAAAAAGAGCATAAAATTTGTAAAAAAAAATAAATAATAAAAAATTCTTCATTTATTTAATTTTTAAATTCCGAAAAAAAAAATTAATTATAAAAAAAAATTGTTCATACGTAAATAAATTATTTTCTTTTTCTTCATTTATTTAATTCTTAACTTGCATTTCATCTTTCATTCTAACTTGCATTTCATCTTTCATTTAACTTGCATTTTCATTTAACTTCCATTTTCACTTAACTTGCATATTTCATTCTAACTTGTATTTCATATTTCATTTAACTTGCATTTTTAACTTCACTTGCATATTTAGTTTAACTTGCATTGCACTCTTCCTCTAACTTACATCTTTAACTCACATTGCATCCTTAACTTTAATTTGCATATCTAACTTACATTCTTAATTAACGTACATCTCTGACTAACTAACTTGCATCTTTGTCTAGGCTGGATGGACGTTAAACTTCAAGCGCTTGTTGGGAGGCAACCCAATGTGTTCCCGGGATGTGAAGGAGTCATCAATACAGATTTGCTATCTTTCTACCATTCACTCTCTTTTATTTTGTTTATTTATTGTTTTCCTACTATTTTCGTAAATCATCTTCCTTACTTGATTCTATGTTTAATTACTTCGTATTTTCCTACATTGAGGACAATGTAGAATTTAAGTGTGGGGGAATGGTTTACAATTTTGAGTTCAAAAAAAAATTAAAAAAAAATTAAAAAAAAAATTAAAAAAAAATTAAAAAAAATAATTTATTATTGTTTTCTTGAATCTTTTTGTTTTAACTTAGTTTTTATGAGTCTTAAGTTGCCATTTAACTTGTCAATGACATAAATGAACAGAAAAGAATATGTTATGGCCATAAAGATAATCACTACAACTTGAATTTGTTTGTTAATATTTTGTGATTAAGTGTTATAACTTGAAGATAATGCATGTAAATTGGCATATAAACAAGCATGATAAGATAAGTATGAATCATATGAACCTTATGTGAGCTTTAGAACTTTTTATACATCTTTGATGAGTGATTCATAAGTTCTTTGTTTAAATTGATATACATATGCCTCATAACTGCTTGCCATAGCTTTTAATGAACTATAGAGTACTAGAACTTATTCTATGTGATTTTCAAAGCTTTTAAGTCAATAAACTCTCTGATTTTGGAAATGATTAAGGCATTAGGGTTAACACCATAAATTCAAACATCCATGTTCCCTATTTTGTGCGCACAAGTTGCGACCCCCTTAGTTTTAACCCTTTTGAGCCCACATTAAGCCTTTCTTTCATCACCATGATTATCTAAACACTTGAGCTTAGTATAGACATCCTTTACCCTTGTTCCAAGAACTCGGTTCAAGATATAAAGATTGTGTAAGGAGAAAATGATGATGTTGAAAAGACTTTTATGTGAACTATTTGGATTTACCTACTCAAGCTTTGTTGTATTGTTGACACATGTTATTACCTTGATTAAAAAAAAGCAAAAAAAAAAAAAGTCGAGTCTCGATCAAGGTAATAAGGTTTGGTTATGTAATGTTTGAGTTAAGTCCCTTACAATTGTAAATCTGACACCAAGAATGATTATGAGGCCCAAAATGATGAAATTAGGCCTATGTTCGAAGGGATGGATTACTGACATCATTGCACTAAGGTTGGGAAGCTATGATATGTTTTGGGAGTCTATTGAGTCTTGGAACGAATTGAGCACCACTTGTCCTATATTTTCCTTGCCTCTAAACTTAGCCCCATTGAAACCTTCGTAAAGACCTTATGATCCTTAAGATGGTAAATTTTGATTAGTGGAGTTAATCACTTGAGTAAACTTATGGTTTTGGTTCATTTGTGCAAGTATGTTTTGTTTTTATCTTGAGGTGTTTGTTTGAAATTTTGCAAAAGTACTTCATTTCGATTATGTGAGTATTTCTCACATACCTTGAGTGCAAACACAAACCCTCACAAATTGAGTGAATTTATGAGTGCATATCCTTGTGAGTTGATTCATACTTGTTTTATTCATGTTGAGATCCATTTCACCATATTTACTCATTATCTTACTTGTTAAAACATTTTGTTACCATGTATTAACTCTTGAATTCCATATGCTTAAATGATTTAAGTGAAAATCTTTTATGCCATGATTGTAATAATGAAATATTGAGACAAATGGTTAAAGGTTATTTGTTTTGAATTCGTAGTTTGATTTTAGTATTTGCTAGGGACTAGCAAAGTTTAAGTGTGGGGGTATTTGATAGGTCCTCAAATAAGCATTATTTTATATTATTTTATACCCTTTATACTTGACTTTTAATATTAAAATATCAAATAAATAGATAAAATAATTTATTTTGTGTTATTTTTGTTTAAATAAATAAATTTTGTAATTTGGAGTATTTTTGCGAAAAAATCGTCTCGATCGAAGTTTTAACGAAAATATTATGGACGAATTTCGGTGAAATATTACTAAATTAATTAATTAATGTTCATTTTATTTCTTCAGCCCAAACCTTTTACAAACCCAGTCCAAGTCGCTGTGCAGCCCAACTCCATTTCTCCTATCAGCCCTGAAGCCCGCGTCGAAGCAGATCCATCCGGCCCATTTTTATGTGTGCAGCCCAGCCCAGCACGCGCAGTTCAGCACCGCCCAGCCGATCGCCCAGGCTCATCTTCAGCGCCGCCCTGCCGAGCGCCTGTTCCTCCATTCAGCAACCTCCAGCCGAAATTACATTCCTCTTTTCAGCAGCTCTTTGCTGAATTCTTTTCCAGCAGCTTCCACCCAATTTCCACCCAACTTCCACCCAAATTCATTCCACTTTCCAACCCAATTTTGTAACTTTACAACTCAAACCACTTCTAAACATCATCACAAATCTTTACTACTCATCATTCCACTATTCCACATTTTTATTGTATTTTTATATTATTTTTGATAACTTTTTCCACCTATAAATAGGACTTCAATTCTTGTATTTTGGGAGTCCCCAATTAGTTTCATTCTTCCATTTCTTTCATTTTTCTTAGTTCTAGTTCTTAGTTAGTTCTTTTGTTTCTCTCTTTTGAGAGACTTTTTTGGGGACCATTTTAACTTCTTGTAGATTTTCTTATTAATTAGTTTTCTTTTAATTCTTGTTCTTAATTTATGTTATTTTTATTTTTTTTAATTTCATTTCTTCTTTACTTTGTTCTTGTGATATTTCTTTGAGATCTCTTAAACACATTTTTATGCTTTCCTTAAGAAATACTTAGGCCAAGTAATTCTAAGGCAATTCAAGAGTTTTAAGACCGAATTCCTCGTATTTCTTCTTCCATCTTCACAAGTTTCCTGCCGCTGTTCGGTGATTCTTGTGAAAATCCATACTTCTCTACGTAAATTCTTGTTATTGTTATTGGTTTTACTTATAATTCAATATATGTGTTGGTATTTTCTTTCTAACATTTGTAAGTAAGAATGCAATCTCCATGTGTTTTACTTTTTGAGTTTCTTTTACTTCATATGTTTTAGTACTTAAATTTCAATTCGAAACTAAATGTTGATCCGCTGTTCGGGGCATTTAGAATAGAGTTGAAGAGATTTAATGTTTGATCGCTGTTCGGCGCATTAAATCACTTACTTAAGGTGGATCATATTGTAAGTAATAATCCGCTGTTCGGTGCATTTATAATATGAAAAATGTATGCATGTATTTGAGATGATTAAGGTATGATTTCGTGATTGGTTCAATATGAGCATGATGTTAGAGTGTTGGTAAAAATATGTGTTTGAAGAAAATTCACTAGTACAAAGGTTAAAGTAGAAGTAAAATTAAGTATTTAATTATTTTTACTTGTTTTCTTTATTTTATATTTACATCTCTTTTCAAAACTCCCATTTTCACTTTTTTATTCTTTATTCTTTTATTCTTTTATTCGTTTATTCTTTTATTCTTTTTTATTCTTTATTCTTTTATTATTTTATTCTTTTATCCTTTTTATTCTTTATTCTTTTATTCTTTTATTCTTTTATTCTTCTTTTCTACTTTTAGTTTATTATTCTTTGATTCTTTCATCTCTTTATTCTTTTATTCTTTAATACTTTTAGTTTATTATTCTTTGATTAATTAATTCTTTAATTCTTTAATTCATTAATTCATTAATTCTTTAATTTGTTAATTCTTTAATTATTTAATTCATTAATTTATTCATTATTCATTTATTCATTACTCTTTCTCACTAACACATTATCAATGTTCCCTAATTTCCCCGGTTAAGAACGATCCCTATTTACCAATACTACATCTACACAAAAAGGGTTCAAATTGCACAACACTCAAATTACGTGTTTAATTTAATGCGTAGTTTGGGCGTAGTCAGATGTCGTGTTTGGATGAGGGTAATCGATGTCTAAGAAGAGGACGAAGCTAGGGAAGTTGAAAGGAACAAAAATGGTTGAAGGACGGCGGAGAACCAGTCACGCCGGTTCGGTTTGGCTGAACCGGTCTGGACCGCTTGGACGAAGGCTGAAGACGATGAACAGTGCAGGCGCCCACGCGCAGCCACTTTGGGCGGCGTGTGGGGGCGCGTGGGGCATTTTCTGGGGAAACTTCCAACATGGTTTTTGGTCTACTTGTTGTAACGAGTCTTTTGGGATAGGTTTCGGGACGATCGGACGTTGTTTCGGGTTAGTTCTACGAGATCGAAGGTGTAGGGTTCCGTTTAAAGTACGCTTAGAAGTTCGGGAAAGTTATGGGATTTGAGTAGGACTTTTGTGAAGTAGTTAGTAACCTCGTTATGGGCTTTGGACAGGTTCGGGAAAGCCGAGGACAGTGGAATGGTCAGAAACGATGGAAGTGCGCGCGTATCGAGGCGACGTCAAAATGGTCTGTGAGTGGACTTTGCTTTCTAACTCTTGATGCATGCATATATGTTTTTATATGTTTTCTATACGTGATTCTATGATTTGATTTATGATTGTGATGGTTTACAGTTTTGCACGTTTTTCGAGGAAATGAAGGTATTTCACGTTTTACGAGATTTTGGTGGATATTGTGATTTGAACCTGATTTTAATGAATTGATTTCGGGATTTGAAATACAAACTGATTTTAAAGAAAGTAAAAGGATTTTGGAAAGTGAATTCGGGCTTGAGGCCTAGTTCAAAAAGTGGTTTTGAGAAATGTGATTTCGGGTTTTGGAATCGGAATTCCGGGTGACGATTCCGGATTCGATTCGAGACTTGAAATGGAATTTCAGGTTTGGGTTCGGAATGGTTATTCCGGATGCCGGCTTACGGAATGATGGTTGCGGACTCAGATTTGGAAAGGAAATGGATATGAGTTCTGGATTTGGATTCGGAATGACGGTTCTGGATGCCGGAAGGGCTTCGGGCCAGTGATTTCGGATTCGGGTTTGGATATGGATTTAGAAATAGTTTTCAAACGGTTTGGATTGGATTTGCTGGATCTGGTTATTGGGTTTAAAGACCCGGATTATGATTGACGGGGGTCGGGCCCGGATTGGGTTTAAAGACCCGGATTGAGTTTAAAGACTCGGAGTTTAAAGACTCGGATATATTGATATTTCCCCCGTAGGCCTGTTGAGTTTAAAGACTCGGAGTTTAAAGACTCGGATTATTGAGGCCTGGTTATTGAGTTTAAAGACTCGGGAGTTTAAAGACTTGGATAGATCCTGCAGGTTTGATGGATGAGAATGTGGTTTCAATTGTGTTTTGGATTTCACTGAGATGTGATGATAATGGTTTATAATAACGGTTTTTTGATGTTTTGGGCAGTGGCCCGGATGAAATGGTTTTCGATGGTTTGGGCTGAGGCCCAGGATTTGAGAAAATGAAAATGTGTTTGGTTTTCGTACATGGTGTTATGACATAAAATTGATATGCATGCATTGGTTTTGAAACAGAGGGTAAAAATGTTATTGTTTTATGAAATGTTTTTGAACTTAAACTTTATTTTTGTCCACTCACAGTCTTTTCGTGTTTTCGATACCCTCCAGGTTGTTGCGGCGCGGGCTATTGGTCGAGAGAGACGGAGACATCACACGCACGATCCACAATAGACCTTGCGCACTCTGGGAAGTTCGGAAAACTTTGGACTGTCAGTTCGAGAATCCCTTGTTCGACTTACGTGTCACATGAAGGTTGGACGCCAGTTTAGCCTTCGTGTCATGCGTAAGTTAGACGAGAGCAGGGTTTAGTCCCTAATCCTGGGGATTAGGGGTGGGCCCTGACACTAGAACAGTATCGGCCCGAGAAAGTCGCCCGAACACGCTTCTCGAGGCATTAAACCCAATTTTGACCAACTTAACGATCTTCGATCGACACGAAACCACCACCATTGGATTTGTATCGTCAAAACTTTGAAAATGGTGCTGGTCCTACCTCGAGATTCTCTCTCACGCTCCCCCACGTACTGGTCAAAAGAGAAGTCGATGCTGGTCAACGCCTACTGACGTCAGCTGATAGCTGTCAGGTCTGACACATGTTAGACTCTGACAGTGCCACTTGTCACTCCGAGATTGGTCCACGTCATTGACACATGTCAGACCCTGACAGTGCCACGTGTTAGCTGCTGGTTGGTCCATGTCACTGACACGTGTCACATCCCTACTGGACGACGTGTCTGACAGTCTGACAGGTGGATGACATCATTAGTTGACATCATCGTCCATGTCCTCTCGATGGGTCTGCTATTCGGGTTGCACAGACCCACAAATCGACCCGGCTGTAACTCGCCCATTTTTTACCCGTTTTCAAAACCGTTGCTACTCCTAGGATCGTCTAGGTGTCTAGGTTGGATCTATGGGTTAAAAAACATCTAAAACGTAGTAAAATTGTACCTTAGCTCAAGAAACCGTGAAACCCAGTTTTCTCAATCTGCCTCTCGTCGATCCCAACACCGTCGTGCTTGGTTCCAGGCTCCAATCGACTCGCTCAGACCCTACAAAGTGTTTTGTTTCCTTAGACTCACGTAACAAGGCCCAAAAATCCAAACCCAAACCTTGACCCGATCATGAGTTTCGAGTATTTACTTGTGAACGCCCCCTCCGTCGTGCGCCGCCGTCCCTCCGCCGTGCGCCGCCGTCCTCAGTCTTGAATCACCGTCAACCACACTCTCTGTCACTCACAAAGGTCACAAACTGAAGGATGGAAGGTTAGGGGATATGGTTCAATGGCTGTGTGTTTTCGCACAAAATGGGTACACGGTTCGAATGAACAAAGAGAAAGGGAATAGATACATGCACCCCAATCTTTTGGGTAAAGGGGCTAGTGAGATGAGTGATACTTTTCACTCATCTGATTGGTCCAATAAACCAGTTGACCAGTCCAATAATGTCACTTGGCCCAAAATCTCAGAAAACGTAATAGTAACTATCGAACTCCGTGACCTGTAACTTCTGCGTCGAGCGTCCAAATTCGGCATGCTGCTTGTCTACGGACTCGTGACGTCCCGATCTATGTCACGGTCATAGATCAAGGTCCAAAAAGAATCCCGATTCAAAAGTCAACTTTTTCCCCTCTAAGGGCAAAATTGTCATTTTGCATTAATTTATAGAAAATTACAATACCTCTATTAATTTGATGCATCTAACTACCACATAAGCACATTTAATAGTAATTGAATGGTCTAGACAGTCTTGACGGAGATTACGTGACTTAGTTAACGGGGTGAAATTTGTGGGTATAAAGTGTAACAAATCACATGTTCAGAGTTATGCTTACAAATTGAGATTAGATGGTTAGTTCTGGATGCATTTTAAGTAACGAGCCTAAATTTTTTCTAGACCCACCAAATGTACAAAAAATAATGATAAAATATTAAAATAGTAATAGTTTAGTCCCAAATAGTTGAAAATAGTAGAATATAGTATTCATTAAAAAACTATGGCTAAATTTTAACTTGACCCTCAAATTTAGTCCAATGATTCAATATGACCTTAAGGTCTAACTCATTTTCCCCTTACATCAATATCAATCACCGTCATTCATGATTTTTTTTTGGTTGTTTTGATTTGAATTTATGAATGATTTCATGCAGGATCATTGAGTTTAACTAGGTCTAGACTTCGAATGAAAATGAAAGTACAATTTTTTTTAAAGAAAATGGTCATTTTCATTTTCTTGAGGCGTTCACTTTACGGATCGAAATAATCCGGATGGATGTGTATAACCATCTAAGTGAGTATTTGATTAGAGTGGGATATGTGAATAATTAATTATGTTCGTACGTGTTTATTTAAAAAAAAAAGTTACTTGTCCTACGAGAGTAGGATTAGATTGGTTTCCCTGAAATTAGGGACGGGTCCTGTCAACTTGGTA
Source organism: Prinsepia uniflora (assembly GCA_032719365.1). Lineage (NCBI taxonomy): Eukaryota > Viridiplantae > Streptophyta > Magnoliopsida > Rosales > Rosaceae > Prinsepia > Prinsepia uniflora. Next base: position 5,385,950 of record CM064874.1, read on the forward strand.
TCAGAGCAGGGTTTACGAATAATCTTGTTATGAAATATTAGTTTTGTTACATATTTTGATTATTGTTGTTGCAAGGTTGGTACGATTATATTTCCAATTATTTGGGGACATTTTATGGACTTATTCGAATTATATATCTATGAAACTTTTATAAACGGTGTTGGGCTAAAAGTTGACGTGATTGAGAGGCATGTATAACGTGTGGATTATGTTAGGCTAAGTTGGAATTAGTTTTAAATGGTTATTGATGATTTTCGTCTTAACCAAATTCAAACGCGTGTTTTACGAGGATCATGGGAATTGTGTTGGGTTTACACAAAGATTTCATTAGAATATTTGGACTAGGAGGTTTAGAAAAATCTTCATTTCTCTACTCTTTATTTTCCCCACCTACTTGCTTGCTATCTATACATGTGTGTGTGTGTGTGTGTGTGTGTGTGTGTGTGTGTGTGTGTGTGTGTGTGTGTGTGTGTGTGTGTGTGTGTGTGTGTGTGTGTGTGTGTGTGTGTGTGTGTGTGTGTGTGTGTGTGTGTGTGTGTGTGTGTGTGTGTGTGTGTGTGTGTGTGTGTGTGTGTGTGTGTGTGTGTGTGTGTGTGTGTGTGTGTGTGTGTGTGTGTGTCTTAGGTAGTTCGGTACTTGACAACCGAAATGGAGAAAATGAGGGAATGTGATGAAACCGTGAGAAATGGCACCTGTCAAGGAGGGAAGGGAAAGGGAGAAGAGTGGAAGGGAGAGTGATCGTGGGCATGTGAAGGAACTGGGAAGAATGAAGGGTGAAAACCCATAAAACAACGAGGGTAAGGTAGAACCTGTGTGGCTTCCACTTCGGGCTTTGGATTCTAGGCTAGGAAAGTTGAAGTTAAGGACGTGGAAATCCTCCTGAGGGTCTTGTGACCCTCTTAGGACAAGCAGGGGAATGTGTGAACACATGAAAGGAACAGACAGTGGCTGGGAAGCCATGGCCGAAGGATAGTGAAGGTTAGGCGACGAGATTCTGTAAGTTTTTCCTCCCTTAAAAATTTATAGATCCTCTCCTAACCTATTTTAGATGAAGATTGATGTTTTGAAAAAAGAAAAAGGACGTAAAACGATGGAGAAACGACTAAGTCGTCGTCGCGGGTCTGGCGACCCAGTAACTAGATATTCAGGTCGAGAAGACAACATGTGACCGACGCGTGGTCACCACGTGCAAGGGCTTGTGGTGGAGCATGGGGGGCCCGTCTGGCGTCCTTTCGAGATGGTTTCAACACGAAAAATATTTATAATTTTTTTCTAAACACAATGATATTGAGTTTGGATCAATTGGACCTCGTTTTCATTTATTTCTGAATTTAGCTTAATTTTTTTAATATGTTTAAATGATGGATTTGTTTAGTATGTTGAATGAGTTTTACTTAAAGATATAGGGGCCACATTAATTAGATTTAATCCTCCAAAGAGTTGGGAAAGTGAATTATATTATAACAAGCTTTTAATATGATTTATAAGATGAATATCTTGGAAGTGTACATGGAGTTATGACTTGGTAGTTATGTAATGGTTTTCATACTAGTTTTGGAATCTCATATCCCTAGATAGTTATATCGACCTTGAAACAATTAATGAGTATTGAAACCCAACTAATGTTATGGTAAATTAAGTGTTTGTAGGGATGGTTCATGTAGGAAAAAAGCTATAAACTAAATGAGAGATTAGTATTAGTGATTCAATAAGGAGGAAAGGTGTAAATAGCTTTGGTGATCAAAAGGGTTATGGAACGGGAATGATTATAAGTAGTAAAACGCCACCATCTATCAGGAAGAGGGTCAGACGTGGGCGGTAATTCCGTAAGGTGGAATTAGTTTGGTCTATTTAATAAAGACTCAAACCGAGTTAAACCTTATGAAATCCCGTATCTAACAAGAGGTTGTCAAATGGGAGCAGGACCAAACCAGTTTCCTTGAAATGAGCAGATAAAGACCGGTTTCATTAAACGAGACAACACCAAACATATTACACCAAAATTCTTCTTCAACCAACAATAGTAAGAATATTGGAAGATTGAGATCAAGTCAATTCGGTCTCAAGACAACCATGTAGACATTTTCACCAAGTCATTACCAAAGGCATTCCAGCAGCATGTGCAAGGTATTAGCTTACGTAGACTGGTTGATCTACTTAATATGTAATTTTCAGGGGGAGTCGAGATCAGGGGGAGTATCCTGAAGTAGAGTGTTCGAGAGTATACTGACTATCCCGAAGTATACTCACATGATCATCGTCTATTATTTTGTCCTACGATTAGGGTTATTTTGTCTCATTGGGTTTTGTGACATGTCTAGGTTTTAACGAGACACATTTTTTTATGGTCACCCCGTTAACAATGCATCATGAATATGTCATGATTTGACTCATATTCATTTTCTCATCTTTTCCCTTCGAACATGGGTTTTTCTCACTGGATTTACCAGGTAAGGTTTTAGTGTAACAATTATAATGCTTCATATCTCATAGGCGTAATATATGATCATCATCTAGAAGGGATGACTTCAACTGTAACGACCCGTCCCAAATTTCGGGATTAGATTAGTGATTAATCAAGGATTAGTAAGGTTAATCGGTGATTAGTTGAGCGAAATTGGACGAACGGTGCAAAATGACCATTTTGCCCCTAGTCGTGGGTAAAATGTTGACTTTTGACCCGGGAGGTCCGATGGCCGAGGGTCGAGGACCGTTACGTAGATCGGGTCGATACGAATCCGTAGACAGGCGGCACGCCGAAATTGGACTTCAGACGGGAAAGTTATGGTTCACTGAAGTTAGATTTCACTATTGCACGATTTACGACGGATTACTTTTGTATCCTGGTGGGCCCAAATATTTAATTCCTGCCCAATGGATGAGTGACAAGTGTCACTCGTCCCATTGGCCCATAACCCCAATTTGTGGATCTAAGATGGGATTGGTGGTTTATATTAAAATATTAATATTTTAGTTATTTTATAATCCACTCATCCCTCATCTCTCATCATCCAACCGTCCATCTCTTCCTGCCTTCCCATCCCCACCATCCAATTTACCTTCTCTGATCAACCTCACCATATCTTCTTCTTCAAACAACCCGAACACTTCCATTCTCCATTCCTTTGAACAAACAAACACACCACATCGCACCATCACCATACTACACCCATACGTCCGTGTGAGGAATTTTGAGAGACTGAGAATGACAAGGACGGTGGCTCACGGCGGTCCACGGCGGGGGGTGAGCTAAACCGAACCCGAGAGCCCATTTTCTATTTTCAAATTTGAAAGTTGAGTTCTAATTGATGTTGAGAGCTCTTTTGATTTTAATGTGACCTAGGGACAAGGACGACTCAAGGAGGATTAAATTCGAAGGAAATGGAAGGCTGAGGACGGGAAAACGGAGCTTGAAAGTCAAGCCCACTGTTCGATCATGGAAGGTGAGCCCTTGTTGGTTTTTCTTAAGTTTTGGAGTCTTAAATGGATAGGAAATGAGTAGGGGAAGGTTTAGGAATCGAAAGGGGAAAGAAAGGATCGAAATGGAGTGAGATTGGTTACTGAACCGATCGCGCCGGTTCAGATCGGTCTGGTCCGGTTCGAACCAGGCGAACCGGGTTTGCTGGAGGTAGGGGATGACACTGTAGCCATTGATGAAAATATCGACAATATCGTCGATATATCAGTGGATATATCGGGAAATTTGGCCAGCGGCACGTAAGAGAGGGGGAAAAGAAATTGAGCGAAATATCGACATTTTTCCTTGTTTTAAGCCCATCGATCTCCTTATTTCATTAAAATGATCGAGATAGGGCCAAATTTCATGAAAATCAGACGTAAAACCATTGAGTTCCAGTTGGGTCATGTCGCGCTGGTCAAAAAACCCGAATCACAGACCCGCACGAGGTTAAAGATGACTGTTACAGGTTACTGTATGTATACTTTATATATTATTTGGTTGCTTATGTTTACAATTGGGCTTGCCTAGATGAGTTGGTTTGTTGATGTTTGTCTTCCTCTTTAAAATGAGGAGGTCCCAGGTTCAAACCCAGCCGCACGCGGCTGCTGGGTGTTTTTTGATTTTTTTTGTTTTTTTCAAATTTGCATATATATATTTGTCAATTTTTTTTTTCAATTTTAAACATATCAACTCTTTTAAATTTTTGAACAAAGATTAATTCTATTTTTCATCCTTTTTTCCCAATTTTAAATATATTTACTCATTTTATAATTTTTCTTTCATTGAAATTTTTGTATGCTTATATTAACATTCAATTATAGTAATTCATTTTAATTTATATTTATATTTAAAATTTTATATTATTAGTTATCGACAGAACTCTATTGTATCTTATTATTCATCGTATATTTATTATAACAAAGTTATTTTATAGTTTTTATTAGTCCTATATAACCACAATTGGGTACTTAAATTTTTTCCAAAGTTTCATTACAAATTTCCAACTTTTAGATCAAATTTCCGTCATTTTTATTGACCGTAAACGATATCGATATCGATATTTGAGGCGATATATCCGTAAAATTGACTAACGATATATCCGTCGATAAAGATATTTTAATCCTTGACTGTAGCAGGCGCGTGGCTTTCACGCGTAGCCCTGTTGAGCGATGTGTGGGGGCACGTGAAGCATCCTTGGGGGACGACTTCAACATGACTTTTAATCTATTCGATGTAACGAACATTTTTGGAACTGGTTTCGTGTCGATCGGACACCATCTCGATATTGTTCGGGACATCCGAAGGTTTAGGATCTAGTTTAAAAATACTTAAAAATTCAAAAAAAATTACGGGGCTTCAATGAGAGGTTAATAAGGTAGTTCGTAACCTTCTAGATTGATTTGGACAGGTTTGGGAGTCCCGGTGATGGTGATTAGCCCGGTGAGGCTTACAGCATACAAATCGAGGCGGCAGCTTAGGACGGTCTGTGAGTGGACCTTGATTTCTAAACTATGATGCATGCATAAATGTTTTATATATTATATGGATATGATTCTATGATGTTGAATTGGATATTGGTGAATTACATGGTTTCACGCATTTCAAGGTGATTTACGTGCTTGCACGTAGATCAAGGTTTACGATTTTGCACTGATTTTCCGTGCTTATAGTTTTGGAAATGATTTCATGAGATGGTTTTGGATTTGAAAAGGTAAACTCGAGTTCGAGACCCATTTGTTTTGGAAACCCTCGGACTCGAAGTCCCTTTTAGCTACGTTCTCGGGCCAGAGGCCCAATTAGTTCTTGAATCGATTTCGGATTTGGAAATATGGACCGGGCACGAGACCCATTTTATTTACGAACTCTCGGACCTAAAGTCCATTTGATTTAACAAGGCATCGGGTCGGAGGCCCAATTGGTTTACGTATCGGGCTCGAGGCCCAATTGGTTTGCGTATCGGGCTCGAGGTCCAGTTGACTTACGTATCGGGCACGAGGCCCATTTAGTTTATGAAATCGGGCACGAGGCCCATTTGGTTTACGAAATCGAGCACGATGTCCAGTTGGTTTGTGAATTCGGGCTTAGGGCCCAGTTATGATTTACGATTATGATTTCGGATCGGGGACCCATAAATGGATTTATAGTTCATGACGGTTAATGGGGACCGGGCATGAACCCTTGAAAGGTTTTTATGGTTAATGACGGTTTATGGGGACCGAGCATGAACCCTTGAAAGGTTTTAAGAATGATTTCAAATGGTTTTTCGTATACCATCCTATATATATGGATTGTCTCCTTCGGGGAAGGTCGTTGGCCTGAAGGACCCCGGAGTAGTCACGGAGCACTGACTGAGTGGAGTCACCCCCGTTGGGTTCCTTACTCTCAGAAAGACTATGCATTATAACCCCTAGGGAGGGTCATTGATCTACGGACATTGACCTGGGTGGACCCTAGGGAGACTTGAGATTTAAGACCCCGGGTAGCACGCGCGTAGCTCTAGATACCGTGACAGGATTGGTTATATGATATATATATATATATATATATATGATGAACATGATTTCTTGGTTTTGCGAAATTGTGTTTTATGATTGATAAATGAATTTGGAGTGAGATCCCACATATGTTTATTATGTTCTAGATTTCTGTAAATGGTTTTGGGTAAGGGCCCGTGTGACTTGAATTTACGGAACTTGGGGTTGAGACCCTAAATATGGTTGTTTAAACATATGTGATTTGATAAATTGTTTTCCTATGCATGCATGCTTTTTAGTGAAGGGCATAAAGGTCTTTTATAAAATGTGTTTTATGAACTGTTGCTTTTCGTCCACTCACAGTCTTTCTGTTTTCAATGCCCTTCAGATTGATTACGGATGCGGACTATAGCTGAGACTGAGATATCACATACCTCCTCCGGATCCTGGCGTACTCTGGAAACCGGTCGGGCTAAAGGTTCAAATTTCCCTTGGTCTGACACTCCGTGTCAGACGAGATCAAGAGCGTCCCTCATTAATCCCGAGGGGGATTGGGACGAGTCCTGACATCAACTATCTTCGGAGACCCAGATACGACTACTCCGTATCCACACATGTTCTGCTCTTTTTCCTTTAGCAAAGGTTGTTTTTGTCTCGCCGAATTTTTATTATCTGACAAAATTTTAACGAGGTAACACAGAAGCGCACAATCAAACAATACTTTTACATGAAATATTCAAAAGAGAGTTTTGTAAATAATAGTTATTATAACTATTAATATGTAAAGGACATATGTGTCATTATACGCATGTCATACTCTAACTATGTAATGTTATTTATTCTATTTTTGAATAAAATTGATTCTAGATCATCGAAAGCTTCCAAAAACATTTATCTTTCCTTTACACGGATTCCCAAATTCACAACATAGAAGACATAGTCGGTTGATATATTCACACGCTCTTAAGAGCGCTGATACCACTTAGAATTTTTAAAATAAGTCCACATATTTAGCCTTAATCACGAATTAACCCCAATGGTCATTCGGAAGAATTGGAAACTATTGGAAATTTGCAGATTGGTCCCTTTTGCAGTTGAGGACGTATTTATATTTGGTGTGTACTTCGTAAAGCGGTCCGCTGAACAGACAGTGTAGCCGACACAGCCAGAACCAAACAAGAGACAGACAAACGTCAAAACATCAATATACAGAGATCATACGCTGCTTTATACGTATTTTTTGTCACTCTTTTAATCATAAAGTCTCGCTCTTTTTCAGCTCTTGTCCCAGCTAATTTCAAAGGTTTTTGTGCCTTTTCTCCGCCACTGTTGACTCTTTGACTCACAGAAGGAGATGGAGGGTGGTAAGAGAGGAGATAGAGCGGGATCATCGTCAGCTGGAGTTGTGAGTGATGAAGGAAGGCAAGAAAGGCAAAAGGAAACGAGTAAAAAACTGATTGATGTTGGAGAAGAAGATGAAAGTCATTATAGGAGTGAAGAGGTTGCTGCTGGTTTTGTTCCTGGACCTTTGGTTTCTCTCAAGGAACAGATTGAGAAAGACAAGGTTCAAATTCTCTCTCTCTGCCACCCCACCCCACAGGCCCCCCACCCCGGGGGGTACTATGCTGAATTTTGTTCTGTTTTACTTTTGTTTAATTTATGGGTTTCTGGTTTGAATTTTGTGTAATGGGGTATTTGGAATTTTTCTTGGACCCGAAGATTTGTTTAGTTTCTGAGAAAATGCAGGAAAAGAAAAGAAAAGGCTTTTCCTTTTTCTAATCTCATTTTGCTTAGATTTCTGCCATTGCCCAAAAGTTTGAATTTTTAATCTCAACTATGTTCAATTGGGTGATGCTAATGTTTTATGCAACTGAAATCATTCAAATTCAATCATCTAGTTTTGATAATATTCCTGTTGGCATCCATATGCAACCATTTAGAGTGGAAATCAGATTATTAGAGTGAACCTGTGCTTACCAGGATGATGAAAGTTTAAGGAGGTGGAAAGAGAAGCTGCTGGGTTCCTTGGAAGGCGATTTAAATGGTTTGTTTTCAGGGCTTCTGTCTTTGTCATGGTTTTTGAATCTGTTGTCTTAATTTTGCTAATAGTGTTTTAATTGGTTAGGCCAAATGGAACCTGAAGTCAAATTTCACTCGATTGGAATCATCTCCGATGACTTCGCGGAAATCGATACTCCCTTGTCTTTTAATGTGAATCAGATTGACCGTGTCTTGTTTACACTCAAGGAGGGATCTGAGTATCGGCTTAAGCTCACATTTAGTGTTCTGCACAACATTGTTTCAGGCCTTACATATTCCAACACAGTGTGGAAAGGAGGGCTCCAAGGTACATATATACCTTATTTCTTTTATGGTCTTGGTCTAGCTGTTTTATATGCAAAAGAGTTGCTATAAATCTTGTTGAAATTTTTGGATAAACCCTTCCAAACATAAATTTGCCGGAGTTAAAGACTAGTAAAGTATCGAATACTCAGTTTTGGACAAGAAGTTTACTTTTCATTTAATTTGGTGGGCTAAAAGGAAAAAGGGATTGGTCATTTCAGTCATCGTGTTTAAGTCTAAATTCGGTATGTGTTACCATTGTACCAATGTTTTCTTGTCTTATGTGTCAGTTGATCAGAGCGAAGGAATGTTGGGTACTTTTGCTCCTAACAAAGAGCCTTATGTGCATACCCTGGAAGAGGAGACCACTCCATCTGGGTTGCTTGCAAGGGGCGTTTACTCAGCAAAGCTTAAGGTGTGTGACAGTTACAACTTGCACGAATATATGCAATGCTTATTTAGATGCAGAAATTTAGTGTATATATAATATGGTACCTCATTTCATTCGCATTTTGATCAGAAGGGGAAGACACAGGGAGGATTAAGATATGCCTATTTTGAGATCTGTTACAGTTAGATTTATGGTAATTGCTAGGGTTTGAAGAATATATCTTTGTCATTGCTTCGTGTTTACAAAACTGCATCTCCCTAACATTGTTTCATCTGTGTAGTCATTACATAATGGGTAGTAACTTGTAAATTTTAGATTTTTGTGTATGTACTATATACTGAATTGTGCTGATTTTTTTTTCACGGTTTCATTCTTCTACAGTTCAAAGATGATGACAGGAGATGTCATATGGAACTGCAATACTCTTTCGAGATCAATAAGGGGAGTTAGTTGACTGATTTCCGAACATCCTGCATTTGTAGATTATTTCTTCCTTTTTATCTGCCCAATTTTCTACCATGAACCACACATCGATGTAATATAACGCTTTTGCTTTGTACTGGTGTTACAACTTACAATTGTAGAATTGGATTCTCATTGCTGTTTCATTGGACTTGTGATAAATGTGGAATATGATTGCCAGTGCTGTTTTAATCCTGCCATTTAACAGATCAAAAACCTCATGTGAAAAATGCATGTCATGAAGGAAAAATTATAAAATTTGAATCTACTATGGGCACCTTGTGTGTCAAGTCTACGCTTTAAACATGGGTGAACGACAGGTTTATATTACCCATTTTTGTAGGGTGTATTATCAATACAAATTTACTTATAGCATAACAAGTGGATTCGATATATCATATGGCTGTAGAACCATTGAAAATAGAAAGTTTAGGCACAGCGGGGTCTGTTTTGTTCTGTGCCTCTAGGCTCCTCAACTCGAGTCTTTGTCAAAGCAAAGTTTCAACAAGGAATTCTCGCAATTACATCAATTTTGAAATGCTTCAAGTCAATAAGTCTACAGATTTGAAGATGCAGAGAGATTATAAGTAACAACTTCACTAATCTAGCGTTAATCGTTGCTAATCAAAAACATTTTCGACACTTAAAATACAAAATCTACAAGAATGGGCACATATTAATCCATTTTCGGTTTAGTACTGAGCTAAAAACCCTTAAAGAGCTATATACTTGTCAAGTTGATATAGTACACTTATTGGCAAGAATCTGATAGCAGGCCATTTTAATGGTGAATACGCAAAGTACTTTGGTGGTGGCGATGGTTCAGCACCATGGTGCATTGGAAAGCTACCAGAAACAAGTAAGCTACAGCTTGATTGAGTTTGGGAGGGCTGAGCGACTAGCAAATTAGTTACAAGATCTAAAAGTCATCCCTTCTGGTCGGAAAATTGATTGCAGAGTTGAGGCACAGGTTAGATTCTACCAATCACAAAATCATCAAGCATTCTGAAGATCTGAGATGCAGTTCTTTCTTTTTGCTTGATACAGAACCAAACTGCTCAACTGCTAAAGTTTCGCAGGAGACTAGTGAGGACACGTATATGTGAATGGCATGCGCCTCCAATTGTCCCAAAAAATTGGCATAAATGGTTTGACGCCAGCTCCTGAAAGCCGAATAGATATTAAATGAATCACTTCAATTCATTCAGACGAGAATGCCAATGAAATTAGACAGTAATTAAGTGAAAATCTCTAATTTAAATTTTACTAATAGTAGGATAACAATGCAATTAGATTCTTTGATCAATAACATTGTTTCATCTCTAAGCATAATTTTTTGTGAGATTCCATTGTTTGTGCAAAAATCAAATCAGTTGTAAGGCAAGGCTTGATACATGCAGTAAGAATATGATATTGATTACTTCAAGTAAGAACATGATTTTGACTCGAGGAGGAGGAAGATTACTTCAAAATCGTCAAGAGGAAGTGACTAACTTATAACTATTAATGATATATTATTTCCTAGTATTAAACTTGTAACATGATATTGATTCGTTTCTTAAACTAACTTTGTTGTGATCATACGATTGAATGATAAAATCATTTTAATTTGTGCAAAGCTGGTTGAATTAAACTTTTAGTAAGAAGAATAAAGGAATACCTCCTTATCTACAGATAGTGCAAAAGAAGATCTGCTGAAGAATTCTTCAACCTACAGCTCTGTCCTAAATGAACATCTCCAAAAAGGTATCTGCATCATGAAGTTAAGATTCTTTTCTTAAAAGAAAACAAAAAAGGGGAGAGGGACGAATAGGAAAATTTAAACTTTTGGCAAGATATTTATCAGGTTTCTACAAGAACAAACCTATATTCACAGTAGTCAGACAATGCACATCGAGCTTTTCCATAATCCCAATAACAGTCATCATCCCTCAGAGGTCCACGCTTGTCTGTTACAGATTATATATGTCAGCGACACTGCTTAAGGATAGAGGAGGAGATATAAGAAAAAAAGAAGAAACATTCACCTTTAGTAACAAATTTTGATTTTGCATCAGGATGGATATCATGCCACATTTCAAGCCACAACTCTCTCATTAGAACTGGAGATCTAACAATGTTCCTATGATTCGCTACATTCAGATAGTGTTACCAAAGATGATAAATTACACAAGAGCTCTATATGTAATGCAGCAAAAAAGCTATAGAAAAACTACGAGAGCAAAACTCTGTTTGCTTCTTTAAATATGGTTTGTACCATTTATAGAGCCGGAAAACAATAAAATTTAACACTTTAGAAATATATGGTTATTTTTATTAAACAAAGGTACTCAGATTGAGAAGCTAAAATTTTTATGTGTTCTATCTTTTAAAAACCTAGCATCTTTTATAGTTCCAGAAAGGTACTGAGAATGAGTAATTGAAATCTATGTCAAACAGCCCATGGTGCTAAGCAAGATTGTCGTATGTGATTTATCCAGTCATACTTTATAGTCAATTCCGTAGAGAAAATTTGGGCCGCACCTTTGTCTATCTCCCAGACTGCTGTCCTTTTTCCTGGTATACTCTCAGAATCTTCATAGTAAGTTATGTACTTGACCCTTGGGAACCTTGTCATGTTGGGCAAAATATCTTCTTCATGATGATGTTCCACGTTCAACTTCACTTGTACATCAGAACCATCATGCTCTGACTGCGACATTAGGAAAAACAGAAAAAGAAAAATTCAGATACAAGGCCAGTTTACTCGGAAGCATCACATCCAACTTACAGATGAAGATTCTACTCTTTTCTAAAGAGGAAAATCAATACCTGAGGAGCCCTAGTAATGTTGACTTTTGGTCCAAGCCAATTCTTGCACCAAGAAAGAGAGTGGTATGGTATCTGTTACATGATTGTTTACTAAGCGCTGAGTATGAAATTCTAAAAGTCAATAATACTAAAGCAGAAGAATCAAAACGTGTTCTACACTTGAAACCACGCCTGTATGTAATAATTTGGAACTCACAGTCTCATCTCCACTTGAAGCTCCTGGATTTCCTTCGACAAGATTTCCTGACCTACAAGAATATTATGAAATTATCTACCTTAGAGTTTCCAAATAGGAATGGAGCTCACAATGAACATTTGATGGTTTTGAAAACATCTTTTGAACCATTAAGTAATCATTTTATAGAAAAATGATATGATGCAACTTACCTTGAATATAAGGAACCTTCAATCTCATAAATCACATCAGTAATGATCCAATTATCAGGGTAGGGCTTTCCACTTGGTGCAAAATAGTAACCAACCTGTTTTTCCATTGCCAAGATACCAAAACTATCATTCACCACAACACCTTTACCAGCTAAATGTAGAACAGGCACCAACAAATCCCTAGTCATAAGAAAGAGATATCTTAGGATGAATATAATCTAGCAGCATTTCTTATTGTCACCAAAACTGATTGACAGGTGATGTATTGAGAAATTTTGTGAGCTTTTGATGGATGTTTACGTAAATTAAATAAATATTATATTTTTAAAAATGATCATATCTGCAACTGAAGAGTACCAACTGAAATTTATAAGCAAATACAATTTGGTATGCCAAAACAGAATCAAGCGAAGTTGCTTCATTCATGAGAAAAAAATTATCTTATCCGCTATGAGATAGCAAATATACCTCAGTTTTCAAGTCTGTTCCATAAATACAGAATATATTTTTAAGTGGTGGCCTGTCCCATGGTGAAAGTGGATTTAAAACTGGATCTTCATGGTATAACCTGAAATGAAATTCCAGTTGAGAAGCTGAAACAGACAGCAACATCATCTATGCTTCGACAAAAGCTAAATACATATATGTCAAATGGGGCAAATGCAGAACATAAACTGCCAATTAAGACCAATTATCCACACAAAACTGACGAACTACGTACGAGCTGGATTAATCTATGATGACCACCGGTAAAAAATTGGAAGAGAAAAATAAAGATATACAATGGAAAGTAATGAAACATTTGATAGCAAATGGTGTCCTTGACCACTGGCATTTAATGGTGTCACTTTATTAGGTGATTAATTAACCTACGAAATTATAAAAACTATTGAAAAGAGCATGAATATTGTAGTGCTGACAAAGAAGTCCAGAAGCTGTAATGGACTAAGTTTCAACCTAGCAGCATGGATAACGCCATATTTAATGAAAAGGCATCCATTATCAGGGAAGAAAAAAAAAACAAGATTATATTTCCTCATGATTAGTAACAAACTACTCACTTCTTTAATTGATGCAAAATCCTCTTCATATCCGGGTCATATTCCTCTATTGCTTTGAAAAAGGTTCCATCTGATATTTCCCGAGCAGAGAAAGATAATTGGGTAGGAAGTCCACATTCTTTGCTAGACAAGTTAGCCTCAGCTACTTCACTAACTGATGGATAAGCTGAAACTCCTGTCAATATAAAATGCCAAGAGTAAATACGGAAAACAACATCGCTGACGTAGGACAGATTTGAAGCCTACGATTTAGCAAACTAGCGGAAGCAAATTTTAAGAAAACAAACATAAAACCGAGACAGGTCTGGAATCACTCCAGATGGTTCACACCCGAAATTGGCTTCACACCAAAACTGGTTTTCACACCAAAATAATCTGGAATCGCTCCAGGGGCTTCGCACCCAAAATAATCCTTTCGCTGGAAAATATTCTCAAACTTTATTCATAAACTCATCTCCCTTCCATTGAATTACAATGGGGTATTTATAGGGAATTAAACAACTAGAAACCCTAATTAAACTGGAATTAGAAAGAACATCCTAATCCTAGTAGAACATGGGAGCATGCCTACTCCTAATTAAAACAGAAAACAAATAAACTAATCATAATAGAACATGGAAACATGTATATTCCGTATTAAAACAGAAAACAGAAAAATACTAAACCCCTTAAATCCTAAAGACTAAATTGTCCTTAACCATTCCACATCAATCGCAACCACAAAACATGCATGAGGGTAAAAAGTTTACCACGGATTGAAGGAATTTCAATATTGATGATGTTTGTTGGCCATCCAGAGAAGTTTAACTGAAATTCCCGCTCATCACAGTGATACTTGTGATGAGCCCACTTGTCCTTTGTTTCCCCAGAGAAATGTTTCCAGTATTTATTATCTGCCCTACAGTACTTTGAAAACGGCATCATCCATAGAGTAGAAGCAAATGAATTGACCATCAGCCTAGCTGTCCCCTGATAACCGCAACCATTTACAATATGCCTATGTTAGAACATGAATCCAGATCTAAAAGAAGCTATCATGACTATCCACTATTTCAAAACAAGATAATGAATTACATTTGCTAAGCTTAGCTAGCTTGGATGATGTCCAATAACCAAGTAAGCAAGCATGAAAAGTGATATTAATTGACTGTCGCATGATCAAGACAATAAATTTGAGAATTATTAGGCATATCTTTATATCTGAATTGTATAATGACTGAAAAGACAAATATAACAGTCTGCTCTCGTTTCTTCCATAATCCAATAACAATTACTTAAACAAGTAACAAAAAGACCAAAGAAGATATATTTACATCTTTGAGAAGTACAACATTAAGAAGTTAACAAAAAAAGGGGAAAAGAAAAAAAAAAGAGACATGAACTATTGTTGAGGATGGTTATCTTATAGGATAAAACAGTTCACCTCAGCAAGAGGAAGGCCAAATGTTAATCCAGAAAGTGTTCCTTTGACAGTCTCAACTGCACCGAGAAGTGGAGGTCCTGGAATCAACTCAACAAAATAAAACAGATAAATAGCATGCGCTACCCTAAGCAACAAAACAACAAATTCATTGCAAACCAATCATACCAACAGCAAAATAGGCATGAATGTGTTCATCCAGCCATTGGGTATAATGTTTTGGTGCAATTTCCAGCTTCAACCACTCCAAGAAGTAACGAAAGACATGATTGCCCAACGAATGGGCAAACACCACCGAGGGTCCTCCACGAAGTTTCAGTGCCGTTTCAAATGTCAATCTACATTCATTAGTAAATTTTCTCAAGACATGGAAAGTCCAAGAATCTTTAAAAGATTAGCATACGAACATGTTTTTACAGTAGCTCTTCTAGTATGCACAACTGCAACAACATATGAATTCTCTATCCGAAAATTAAGTAGAGGCAACGGTAGATAGTGATAAAAATACAGACTTTAGCTTGTGGAAGTAAAGGTCTCGCTCCTCAAGCCTAGATGGTGACAGCCTCCAATCGTATGGCACAGCAATGATTGCATTCGCCTCGATACCAAACTCAATACACCATTTCACCCATTCTTTCCACACAGAAGAAAGAGGACCTGTTGCAAAAAATTATTCAGACGAAGCAAGAAACTTGAAGTAGCCAAAACCTGAAAATAAAATGCCAAGACAAACAAGAAATTCAGTGACCATAAAAACGCTACCTGTTATATACCCAGGATCGAGTTCGGTGATAGCAGAAAGGCCGCTATCGGGTCGGGATTTGCATTCCGGGTTATCCGTTTGGTTGTACGGGTCCAGAAGCATACATTTGAGCCAACAGTTGACGGCAGAGAGAAGCTGCAGGGTGAAATGGTCATCAGCCATGTGAAGAAAACGACGTAGTTTTGTGGAAATGCAAAAGCAAAGAGAAGAAGAGACGTACTTTGGTGGTGTCGAGCCACACCAAATCGAGAGGGTTGAAATCGAGAGGAGAGTAAGGGCAGTCGAGGATCGACCAGGCGCGAAGCTGCGTGGAGGCCAAGCCAGGGATAATGATTCCGGAGAGCTTGGAATAGTCACCGCTCCAGTCTCCTCCTACATTACGGGAGAGGAGGAGAGTGAGGAGGAGAAACGCCGTGATGTGGTGGCTATACGACGGAGCTCGCATTGCCGTTTCACGGTTTGAAGAGGAAATGGAAAGTGCCGTCGTTTTTTATGACACCTTTTTTATGCGGTTGGTTGGGAGTTGGAAAGAGTCTTTTTTGCTATTGGTCCCACGTCCCTTTCTTTCTGCTTCACACCGTTATTTCCAAAACGATGCCGTATAAGCTAAGGCTGCAACAAAATCCTTCTGCTTGTCAGAGACTAACGAAGAAACCAATGCGCGCCAATGGAGGTACGAAACGACAAGAGAGTAGGGCAGCTCCAAAGGCGGCTACCAATTCCTACTTCGTTTAAATTCTCCATTGGAGTTGACGGTGGTGTTTGGGTGATGGAAAATCAGTCTCCATGGAATCTTCCTCGTCGACGCCTTCCAGATTCCGATTCAGAGACCTGCCGGAAATGGAGAACCCCACGCAGTCCGATACCGCCTCCGATTTTTCCTCTGTGTCCAGTGACCGCGATGACGAGTCCGACCTTCAATCCATGACCGGAAAGGTCAGTTCTTTTCGATTATTTAATTAATTCATTGATTGCCTTCTGTTTGGTTCCGAGGAAATGAAATGAATTTCTTAATTTTTTGCTTTCATTTTGGTTTGATTGTTATAGGGAATCAACCATCTTTGTTCAGAACTCCTCGAGCTAAAGGCTGCATCCAGTGAAGAATTTCACAAGCATATATTTTCTAATTATTCTGCTTTTGTCAGGTATAAACTTGATTTTTGTTTCACTCATCTTTAATTATGTCTAATTTTTTGAAGTTTGATTATGTCCAGTTTAGTTACTTGATTATATAAATTGAGATGATTATTTGTTTGAAACAATAAAAAAAATTTTTGGTAATTGTAGAATATTTGAAGAAGTAGGGCTTGTGGAAAATGAGTTGATGCAACTGAAAAACCACTTGGTGACCCAAAAGAGGCTTGTGAGTGAGCTTGCAGAGGGAATATACATGAAGGTTTTATCAAAGGACACTATAGACTTGGTTATTCAGGAATCTGAATTTGCTGAACCAGTCCCAGTCAGCAACTTAGAGGCTCATGCAAATGATGTTTTAGGAAATTTGGACACTTTCTTGTCTGAGAATAGAATAGAGAAAGCGCTGTCCATCATAGAGTTGGAGGACGAGAATTTCCAAAGGTTGCGGTTTGAGGAGGATTGTGAGGTGGAAGAGTTGAGGTTGTTTAGCTCTGAGATTTCTGATAGAAAGGCCATGCTTACACTGCATTTGACAATGGTGGCTGAAAATCCGAGAATAGTTGCGCCAGAGCTTCAAAAGGCACTGGTAGGGCTCTGCAGACTAGGTGACAGTCATCTTGCAACTCAGTTATTGATCAAGTATTACCATTCCCGAATTGCATCTGTGATACAGAAATTGCAGTCTTCAAAATCGTTCTTACATAGGGTATACATTAGGGAACTTTCGAAGTTTGTGTTCTCTTTGATTTCTCAGGCAGCAAGAAGTTTTGTGATGTTATATGGGGAAACTTCTCCTTATGCATCAGAATTTATCCAGTGGACTCGTCAAGAAATAAAAGAGTTTGGTGCCTGTTTTGACAAGTACGTTAAATCCATCTCAGAAATAAGCAGTGGATTGTCTACAGCGGTTGAAGCCGTGCAGTTTGCAATGTCATTTTGTTCTTTGTTGGAAACTCAGAGATTAGTGTTGCGGCCATACTTGATCAAGTATATTCGCCCTTGCATGGAAGAGGTTCTACATAAACACTTAGACCACTTTAAGAAAGTCATTGATATTTTTACAGCAACTGATGCTTGGATTTTGGGTAGATATCTTGTTTCTGGAATTATGAGTGAAGGGTGCCCTTCTATGGTTGTTGAGCAACAACCAGAGTATTGCTTGCTCACTAACAGTGGCCGGAAATTCGTGACACTGCTGCAGGTATGCATATTTTTGTCTTTGTATTGATTTTAGACAAAGAAAAAATGCAGCAAAGTTTCCGGGTGATGCATGATCTCCATTGGAGTACGCGCTTTCTTTCTGTTAATGAGACTGAAACCTCTTGAATGATGTATGCATATACAAAATGTTTTATCTTTCCTTTTTATGCTCCTATGACTAATATATTTTCTATTCCGTTCCAGTCTATCATGGTAGATGTCACCCCATTATTTCCCCTTCAAATTGAAGGATCCGTCGTTAGTGGACTTATGAACCTCTTCAAAAAGTATATAGACATACTTGAGAGAGCCATCAACTGTGAGACAACTGTTACAAACAAAAGTAATTCAAGAATCTATTTGGCTGAGTCAGTGAAACAACAGGTTTCTATTCTAGCCAATCTGTCAGCGCTCGACCAACTCTTATCCAGCATGGTTAGAAGTATCTTCAAGTGTGTTAGTGACGTTAAGTCTGAATCAGTGAAAATCCATCTGGAAGTGAAGGAACTTGACAGTTGTATCTCAGTCATTCAAGAGGCTTCTTCTCGGCTCAGGGCTCTTTTCTGTGAGCACTTTATACGTAAAATTATGCCCCTCAAGCGTAGCTACAAGCTTTCTCCTGAAAATTGTATAGACGTCCAGCCTGAGGCTTGTACGTTTGATGGAGTGATGCCCTCTCTTGCCTTTCAGGTATCAAGCTTCAGACTAGATAATTATTCTGACTTTGCTTTCCTTTAAATGATTGGAAGAGTGGCATTATTCTAGTTAAAACTGCTTGGGAAAGTAAAAGGCAAATGCCTTCTGAATTTAGGATAGTCTAACAACTAAAAACTTATGAAGGTGAATATTTGGTCTTTATGTTGTCAGATGTGTTGCATTTTTAGGTTCATAGTTTGTCAGTCTTATGTTGAAACTTTTAAATTTATTCGGAAAATCTGCTGAAGTTTTTGAACCTATTGCAAGTATCATGCCATAAATGATAGGGTGAGGTGATTGCTGATAGTTTCTTATGTTACTCTTCCTACCCACTTCAGTGGTAATTCTTTTGATTTTCCTGAGAGTTACTGTGGCAGTCATCGTACTCCTTATTGGTTAGTAGAAACTGTTGTCTGTGGACTTCTTTATAAGCTACTTACATGGTTTTGATTATGATGTCTCATCAACAGATACTGTTTTTAGAACTGAGGAAACTGGAAAAGCTTGCTGAAGACAATGTTTTTGAAATCGATTGGTTAATGGAGCTCCTGGGGGAGCTTATAGAGGTTGTCTTTGCTTGGATTTCAAATAACAAACAAATGTGGGATGCTGATGCGCAGAATATGACGTTAGAGCATCCTCTAAATTTCAATCAGGTTTGTTGTTCCTTCTCTCAGGCAGCTTATAGAGGTCGTCTTTATCATAATGCCTGTTCATTCCATCTATTTCATTTTGTTTATGTTTCCTGCAGCAGTTTGTTTTGGATGTGCAATTTCTAGTGGAAATTGCAAAGTATGGAGGATTCTTCTTCGAAAACCCTATGTTTCTCATAAATCTCATGAAATCAGCCTTAATTTCAGCTGGACTAGATCCAGGAAGGTATTGCTTGAGCTCTATCATCATATGATGTTTATGAATCCTGTGATTGTGTTGCTTTACGTGTATTCAAGTCTTAGCCATACGGTTCTTTGTCAAGTAGTAGCATTTACTGATTTGAAAATGTTGGTTAAGAAATGTGCCTCTCTCTCTCCCATCCATCTGTGTTTATCGAGCTTAATGTTCTTGACTCCCCTCGCGCAGAGATATCAATGATGATGTATGGGCTATAGACTCTGCGGCTGAAACAATCCAAAAGTTGCTGGAGATTGAGAAAACACAATTGTCTGTGGCCCAAGAGCCTGTCAGTGAACAAGAATCAATGGAGGAGCAGCCCAAGTATGCAGCCGACTCTTTTCACAACGATGCTAGTTCTTCAGAGGTGGATATAGTAGCCATGGACGAGCTAAAAGTTGCCTCTAATGCTGAACCAACATCATTCAACACATCACCTACCATGGATCAGTCGCAGAATCCAGCTGACTCGTTTGAATATCACGTGGAGCCAGAGGAGGATTCAGTAGCCACGTATGATCCACAAGTTGCCTCTAATGCTGAACCAGCAAAGGTGAATACAGAACCATGCGTGGATCAATCCAAGAATTTGTCTGAGTCTATTCGCGAAGATCTTACAAGTGCTTTAGAAGATTACTAGCTCTGGTGGTGGCGTTATTATTAGATCTGGTGAAATGTGGATGCCCACGGCTTACGGCTTAGCCCGTGGGGTGTTGGAGGTCGTCGATGCACTCTTTATGATCTTGAGCTTTCCTTTATGTTGTATGTTTCGTGGTTATATACTACCTCCGGCCTCTGTGGCTTGGATTGAATGGTGTATTAACTTGTTTAACAAAATAAAAAATGAAAACCACATAAGATCACATTTGTCGGCAACAATGTAAAGAAACTCATAATCTTGTGCATTGGCAAACATGAAACATGCACGCATAAGGAGAGCTAGAATAGCCTTTTTTTTTAATCAAGAAGTGAAATTTCATTCAAATAAAGTTAGAAACAAAACAGAACAAATTACAAAGAGAACTTGAATGAAAAAACATAACACAAAGGAAATTAAAGAATGAGTTCGGAGTAAAGACCCATGGCATACCATAAAAACGTCCACCCTAAGACCCAACAAAAACGAAACTCAACTAGGGGGACAAGGAAGTGCATCATTGTTTAAAACAAGCACTAAAAAGGATGGAGGACGGTCAATCTAGACTTCCCTGCACATTCTTCGTCGAGCTTGAGTGGCTAAGGTATCAGCTACCTTGTTTGTACGCCAGTGAGACCATCTGAAACGGATATGCTCAAAGTGGACCCGCAGTGAACGGAGTTGAGTCAGGATGGGGAAAATTTCCCAGTTTCCACGATCAATACAACCAGAGATGCACTTAATTAGAGTTTGGGAGTCCGACTCCACAATGACATCTCAGAGCCCACGGTCCCTGGCAAAGGAGACTCCAGAGAGAATGGCCCAAGCCTCAGCAATAAGGGCGTTTCTAGCACACTTTGGCTCATAGATTGCCCCACTAAAAGCACCCTCAGAATTTCGGATAATTACCCCAAGCCCAACAGGAACATCCGGGCACACCCAAGAGGAATCGCAGTTTATCTTAATAATCCAAATGCTATTGAAAACAATAGAAAATGCTCGAATTTTTATTGATAAAGCTACTAAATAAATCAAATTTGGCAAGTTAATTTAAATATCATTCCTAATTAATGTAATAACTAGTTTCTAGCATTATATACACACACACATATATATATGCCCGATGGAAAACATCATCATCGATTGTTCATGTGTAGTTTCCTCATAAGAGGGTTTGCTTTTTTTTTTTTTGGTCTGACGCTGATTCTCTTTTTTACTTTCTGAGTCTGACTGGGACAAAATTTTGGTGGTAGAGAAGCGTTGAATGGTATGACCTCGTGACGTCACGAGTTCATATCAAATCCAAACATTATCCTTTTCTCTTTCTCTCTTTTACTCAATATCGACAATCACCACCATGTTGTCCTCTCTTATTAAGGTCACTACTCACAACCCTCCCACGGAACCACAATTCCTTAACTCGTGATACGGAATCCTTATTCCATACTGTTACCTTATTAAGTCGTCCATAATCAACATGTAAACTCAAATCATCGTAAATTCAATTTCTCATCCTGGTAAAACCTCAGGAACATGTTGAGAAATCTGGGCATCCTCAGCCCTCACTAGGCATCTCATACACGAAGCACAGACACCGCACACGTGACCAGTAAACTTGAATGCCTCATACCAACCATCTATTGGTTGTGAGGATCAACATCATCCTAAAGGGTAACACCCTCCAGTTTCCCTGAAATATAACCTCTGGAATCCTAGATTCCACATCACTTCCTAATCAACAAACTCGATAGAGTTCTCATGAGTCATCAACCAATCCAATCCAAGGATTACATCCAATTCATTCAAATCTAAGTCAGCCACTAGGCGAATAACACCAGTCATCCTGGGTAACCTCACATCGATAGATATACCCCCCTTATATCTCACCAATTTTTCCATATATAATTACCAAGGTTACCACATAACTATTATCCAAGTATCACATTGGTAACTCTAGTTAGTTCAATGACTTCCATACCAGAACCAGACACAAACAACACCATATCCGACCAATAGCCAATCTCAAGACATGGAAGAGTGGATAGCCCAGGACCTACCAAATACATACGTTCGGGTTAAACTTACATCATGACCACAAGTAATAGGTATCCAGATCATCACTCCAGGGCTACTCAGGCTCCCTACGAAGGAATTGCAAATCCCCGGGCATGTGGTCCCAATTGACCATGCCCCTATAGTCCATCACGGGCCCGACCAGCTCTTCCGTCGCCTGTTATCTCCACAGTCAATATAGGAGTCAATCCTCACTCTATCACACCCCAATAGTGCCATCTCACTATACCCATCAATCTATATAACCATTTCTTTATGATGTGACAAGACGACTCACAATCATAACTATTACTATATAATTACCCTTGTTACTTTACCTCCCAGCGAACCCGACTTGCGTCCCACTGAACTGGACTATCTCCTAAGTCCAAATCCTTGTATACCTCGGGTCTCTGCCCGAACCCCAGTCACTAAGGACACTGACGCGTCCCACTAGTCCAAAACAAGACCAAGCCATGATTTCCTAACTCCTCAATACTTGACCGTGTACCAGTCCTTGGCATCCTAAGTGTCAAACGTTCCTCAATCAGCCTTTCTGGCTCATTTCGAGCCTTGGTACCTTATATGGCTCATCTCAAGTTTCTAACCAATATCCTAACTCATTTTGAGTCCCACATCCACATCTCGACTCCTCTTGAGTCCAATCTCATACCGATCAATCAGGTCATCACTGACATACCCAGTCACCGAGCAAATACCAATGGTAAACCATATCTTATACGACCTATAAGGCCTAAGAGATATCCCATAACATTTTAGACTCTTTAAAAACGGATTCCACTTAAGGATTTCGCCGAAAATAATCCCAACACGAGTGCAACTTGCCCAATTATGCAGCCTTTCTAGCCACTGGGCTCATTCGTCCCTGGGACCCACAAATTCTACGTCTAACAAACAGTATACACCGATTTACATCTAACCCTCAACTCAGGGTCAATCTCATCTGAGATCTATCACGAGGTCTCGTACACCCTCGTCTACTCGTCTCACTACTAGGTCGCGCACGAGGCTTACGCTTCGGAGGCATGATGTGGAAACAGAATCGGCAACCTAGTGCTCTGATACCAAATTGACAGGACCGCCCCCGAAGGGACATTGATAACCGTTCCCGGTCCTGCTCCCGTCTAGAAAGTCAACTGGAGTTCCCAAATTACCCTCAGTACTTGCCAAACAAGGGATAGCCACACACGTACTCATTCATGCCTCCGCCTCTCGATCAGCCTCGATCAACGTGCCACGACTTGGAGGGTCAATAAAAACACAAAAGGTGTGAGTGGAAAAAAAATGAATCAGTTTATAAAACAGTTACTGAAAGACATTTCTACCCTCCACGTAAAACCAATGCATGCATTCGAAAATCATTTCACAATTCATTTCGTTTCTGGAAGAAAAACTGTGTATGAAAATCAAATCATTTTCCTTTCTTAACCTTCGGGTCTTAGCCCGCAATCATAAACACAGGGCCTCAGCCCAAAATCGTGAATCAAAATCCAAGTACACAACATAATCCAAAATCCTTCAAACCATATAAACCGGGCCACTGCCCAACATATCCGAACATCGGAAAATCAACAATAAATCACAAGTCAATCAGTTTGCTGGATATCAATTACCGAGTCTTTAAACTCACATATATCAGGACTTCCCGGGATATCAACGAGTCTTTAAACTCATAACATAATCAATAGGCCTCGGGGGGTATCACAATAACCGAGTCTTTAAACTCATCACAGTAACCGAGTCTTTAAACTCAATCTGGGTCTTTAACTCAATCCGGGCCCGCCCCCCGTCATAACATATCCGGGTCTTTAAACCCAAAACATAATCTAGCAATAGTACCGGGTCTTTAAACCCAAAACCATTTGTAAATCACAACAATCCAGGATCCATCTTGATCCAAATTCCAAAACCAATCTGAAATCACATTTTGTCATAATAGGACTTATGTCCAAATTTCACATTCAAATCCCCAATCATATCCGTCATCCATTCCCGAAACCGAATTCGCAATAATGATTCCATAAGCCGGCATCCGGAACCACCATTCTGAACTCAATCCAGAAATCCACTTTCATGTTTCCGAAATCCAAATCTCGTTCATCAAAATTACTTTTATGCCCTGAGCATCAAGCCCGAAATAACCCTTTTCCAAAATCTGTTTTAAATCTTTGAAATCAAATCATTTTTCAAATCCCAAGGTCAAGGCATCAAAACCATGATCAAATCACAAAGTACTCGAAATCTCGTAAAACGAGCAAATCTGTAATAATCTCGAAATACGTGTCAAAACCGTAAGTCATACTCACAATCACAACCAAAACATCCTTAAAACATGATACACACAATTCATATGAAATCGTTCATTAAACCATCATCAAAGAATAGGAGAAATTATAGTCTCGAAATACGTGTAGTTACGTATTGCATATCAAAATACGTATAAATACAAAAATCGTAATTATCACAAGTCATAATCATGATCATAGAAATCATAGAAACATTTATGCATGCATTAAATTTTAGAAAGCAAAGTCCACTCACACACCGTCCATAACGCTCGTTTTCGCGCCGCACGGGTTTCCGTAATTTCCGACATTTTTCAGGAATCTTGAATCCTGTCCAAAATCATTCTTTAGTGTCACTAAGGACTCAAATAACATCATAATAATTTCCCATAATTTTCCGGGAATTAAATATTAATTAAAAACGGAACATAAACCTTTGGACCCTCGAAACAATATTGAAACGGTGTCCAATTAACTAGAAACCAACGCTAAAATGTTCGTCACATTGTATAGAACAAAAGTCGTGTTGAACTCACCTCGAGAATCTGGCCCACGCGCCCTCACGCGCCGCCGTGAGTGGCTGCGCGTGAAACTCACGCGCCTACTACAATGATGCTACAATGTCACTTTCCTCACCTGACTCTCTGCTAAACGGGTCTCAAACCCGCGACACAACCCGGTCCAATCTCCTGCAATTATAGCTTAATTCCTTCAATTTTTCCATCGAAAACCTTCCATTGTAACTTAATTTACGTTCTCCACTATTAATTACACACAACCAGCCCTACATCGATCATTCCACCCATGATCAATCAAACGGGTCAAGCTTTGAAACTCACTCGAATCAACTCAGTTTTCAAATTAACTTAAACAGAAGCTTCATAGGACCTAAACGAACACTAAACCATAACCAATTTCAGGAAAACTTACCCGTAGGTGATCGTCCTCAAGCTCGAAATCTTTCAAGAACTGGAACTTGGGTTCTTGGACAAACCATGATCAATTCCCTTTGATTTTGGTATGGTTGAGGTCGTAATGAACCCAGAAGACTACTTCTAATCTCTGTTTTGTTCCTCTCGCCTCACAAATTAAATTTCGATTTTCCCTCCAATTTTCCCAAAATTTTACCGACTTAGTTTTCTCTCCAATTCTTAGTCTCTTCCTCTCCAATGACCCTCTCGGCTCACTCTCACTCCCTATAATCAATTCGACCTTCACATCAACCTAAGGAATCTCTCAGACCCACTGTGTTTCTGTTTCCCGCAAAGGGTCCAAACCCATTACAAAATTGCACCCGTGCTCTGTGTTCTTCACAGTCCACCACGCCTAGCTTCACTCTATCCTCAGTATTAAACAATTCCCCCCAACCAAAGCCACTAACAGTTAAACAATTTCTTGATCAAACCACTCACAGCACGGTGGTTCAGCCCCTGCTCCACTATTTCCAACAGTGCCCCTGTGGAAATTACTATTTTGCCCTTCTTCCCAAAATTACCAAAATGCCCTTCTCGTTTTAGAACCATAACTCACCCGTCCGATGTCCGTTTCCAGCGTGCCGCCTGTCTACAAACTCAGGGCATCGAGACCTATTTAACGGTCCTCGAATTGCGTGAAAAATAGTGGTCGATCAAAAAGTCAATAATTTCCTCATTTTCTACCTAATTACGAAAATGCCCTTGAACTTCCGAATGTCATAACTTCTTCCCTGATCGTCAGAATTGGACGTGCCACCTGTCTATGAACTCGTGACGTCCCGAACTACGCCATAGTCATCGATCAAAGTCCGTTTGACCGCTCGAGCAAAAATTCAACCGTTCGCCCACATTCCAGGGGTAAAATCGTCTTTTTCTTCAAAATTTCCAAATTTCCTAATTTCCTTTTCCAAAAGTCCGGGTCGTTACACCAAATCCCTCTTCATCTCCCTCATTCTCTGCACCATTGTCAAGCACATGGTCGGTTGACACGACCCATCCGAATCCCCCCGGGATTACCGTGAGATGTGTCATGCTCCCGTTTGACACGAAGTGTCAGACAAGGGATAACCTCAAGCCACTGCCTGTTCAGGGCTTCTAGAGTGCGCCAGGATTGATGGAGGAGGTATGCGACGTCCCAGTCTCTGCTGCAGTTGCATCCATGATCAACCTGAAGGGCATTAAAACTAATAAAAGCTGTGAGTGGACGAAAATAAAGGAGTTCATAAAACACGTTACATAAAGACATTTATGCCCTTCATTAAAAACGTATGCATGCCTCGAAAACCAGTAATCAAAACATTTACTCAAACGAGTCATTAGAGCCTTAGCCCAGAAACCGTAACCCAAAACCAAGTTTAGGAACTTAGCCCAAAAACTGTAGAATAACATAACCAAGTGGGCCACTGCCCAAATCCATAAACACAATTTTAAAAGAAAACCATTTCATAGATCCATTAGTTCATATTTACCACATTACCATTTCCGGTATCTCAGATGCCTAGCGTCCCAGACGCTTGACGTCCCAGACGTCATATCTCACGGTAATAAGCGACGCGTGCTGCTCGGGGTCTCTCCGGGTCAATATCTTTGACATCCCAGATGTCTGACGTCCCAGACGTCTAATCATAACAATCTTGCTCTTGTGTCACTATACGGTCCGGTAGCTCCGTACAATGACCCATCGCATGCAATGCACCGTGACTTCCCCAGTGTCCCAGACACCTGGAGGAGACCATTACATTTGTTCGTATTAAGTTGGTATATGGAAAAACAGTTTTTACAAAGTCATTTCAAAACATATCAATGGGCCCCGCCCGAAATCTCCATAAAACATCACAATTTCATTTAGGGTCCCCGACCCGAAAACACATTTATGAACCAACTGGGCCTCATGCCCGATTTCGTGAACCAACTGGGCTCCCGGCCCGATTTCGTAAATCAACTGGGCCCCTGGCCCAATAATATAACTCAAATGGGTCTCATGCCTGAGTTCATCTTTCCAATTTCAAAACCATTTCATCATATTATTCATAAAACCACAAGCACGTAAAACCACGATAAAACCATCAGCTTCGATATACCTGCAATACGGAAAATATCTCGAAATACGTGCAATATACCCGAAATCAATAATCACAATCATCATTATGGAAATCACGTATATGAAAAATATAACACATTTAGGCATGCATAGTATTTATAAAACCAAAGTTCACTCGAGGACCGTCCAACGATGTGCCTCGATACGAGTGCCTTAGGCCTTCCGGGCCACACCACTATCACCGGGACTTCCAAACCTGTCCAAATTACACTAGAGGGTAACTAACCTCTTCATTAACCTCATATCAAAGTCCCGTAATTTTCCCGAATTTTTAACTATTTTTAAACTCGATTCAAAACCTTCGAACGTCGCGAACAATTTCGAAACGATATCCGATTTCCTCGAAACTAGTGTCAAAATGTTCGTTACACTAGATAGGACAAAAGTCATGTTGACCTCACCTCGAGATTCGTGCCCAAGCGCCGTCATGCGTCGTCGTGAGTGGCTGCGCGTGAAACCCACGCGACTGCTACAGTACCTTCGTCCTCACCCGTTTGTCTGTAAAACGGGTCCTGCAACCCGCGAGACGACCCGACCAGTTCTCAGTCAATTCAACCTCAATTGTTTCAATTGAACATTCAAACAGCTTCGTTTTAAGTCCAATTACAGTTTTGTAAGTTCAATTAGACGATGTCTCACCTTAATCCTTCAATTCGATGATGAACTATCGAAGAAAACCTAGGAACTGTTCGTTCTTCAAAATTCATCAGTCCCTTCTGATTTCTTTCAATTGATCCACCCAGAAGCATCAGTGGACCGTGAGAAACTCATTTCCCAAATCAATTTCATCGTTTGATCTCTCTAAGATCACGACTCAACCTTCGACTTTGCTTCTCTGTTACCAGGTCTGTTCAGAGCCCAAAAGCCATCGATTTTCTTCATTCTTGATGTGGATCGACTCGTAATAACCTCAGGAAGCTAATCCAAGCTCAATTTGAAGTTTCACAGCTCAAAGCTTAGAATTCGAATTTTCCCTCCAAACTCCAAAATTTTGATTCTCTGTTTCACCACTCTTTCCCTGTCCCCGTGTTTCCCTCTCTAGCTCAGTCTCTTCAATCTCTCAATTTTCCATTCCCAAGCTCAGCTGTGTGGAAGGGAAATAATGGTGGAAAGAAAACTCACTCTCTCCCCCCTGTTTGTTCACGGTTCATGAAGAACACAAAAGATAAAAGAATGATGGAAGATGATTAATGGTGATGATGATGATGTTTCCCCAAAACATGGAGCAGAATTTAGGCCTCAAAACAAGGGATGGGTGACACTTGTCACTCATCCAAGCATCCACAATCAATGGTCACTATTCATTATTTTAATATTATTTTAATCAAAACCTCGGTTCGTTCGGTTAATCGATTTCGCTCCTGTGACCACAACTTCGTCGTCGAACCTCCGATTTCAGCGCGCCACATGTCTACGGACGGACTCGTATCGACTCGATCTTCGTAACGGTCCTTAGCCCTTTGCCATTGGACCTCCCGGGTCAAAAGTCAACATTTGGCCCCTTTTTGACCAAATTACCAAAATACTCCTCGACTTCTGAACGTCATAACTTCTTCCTCGAATGTCGGAATCGAACGTGCCACCTGCCCATGAACTCGTGACGTCCCGAACTACGTCACAATCATCGATCAAAGTCCATTTGACCACCCGAACTAAAAGTCAATATTTTGCCCACGCATAAAGGCAAAACGGTCATTTTGTACATTTTGTCCGATTTCACTCAACTAATCCCCGATTAGTCATTCTAAATCATAATTAATTAATATTTAATCCCGATATTCGGGACGGGTCGTTACACGGTGGTCCTCTTTACGGTCAAGGAAGTTGTCGACTCGTCCAAGGTCAATGGTGTCACGACCCACCCCGGTTTCACCACGAAAACCGAGGTAAATCCTGCTCCCGTCTGACACCCCGACACAACACCCAAACAACCACTAAAATACACCGTCAGACGCAGGAGAACTTTAAAACATCCTGGAGTTCAAATTTACAGAGCATAGTACTAAATACAAAAGAAGGAAAACCGATAACTAGATACACACACACGGAAAAATTAAAACCCTTCGGGGTCACTCTCGTAACTTCTATACCTCAGACGCTGCCTCGACGCCGAAACCCCGCTCTAGCTCCACGACCTGGAGGGCAAGTTAAAAACAGAAGGTGTGAGTGGACCAGAATAAAAGAAAAGTTTCCAAAACCATTTTATAAGAAACTGGGTTTAGCCCTCCGTTTTGAAATCACATGCATAACCCAGTTACCAAAACAATTATAAATCACACAAACCTCATCATAAAAACAGAAACACTATAAAAACAGGTATAGAAATCATATCATCAGTGTCATAAAACTGTATCAGAAAACATAAGTACCAAGCCATAACCAACCGATCAAACCTGCTGGATCTATCCGAGTCTTTAAACTCCCGAGTCTTTAAACTCAATCCAGGCCTCAATAATATCCAAGTCTTTAAACTCCCGAGTCTTTAAACTCAACAGGCCTACGGGGGAAATATCAATATATCCGAGTCTTTAAACTCCCGAGTCTTTAAACTCAATCCGGGTCTTTAAACCCAATCCAGGCCCGTCCCCCGTCAAATTATTATCCGGGTCTTTAAACCCAATATCCAGATCCAGCAAATCCAATCAAAACCAATTGAAAACCATTTCGAAATTCATATCCAAACCCGAATTTGAAATCACTGGTCTGATGCCCTTCCGGCATCCAGAATTGTCATTCCGAACCCAAATCCGGAAATCCACTTTCCAACTTTAAAACCAAATTCCGCTTTCCGAAATCCGATTCTAAAACCGAAAACCTTGATCATTGAAATCATGTTCCAAAATCCCTTTATAATCATTAAAAACCATTTCTCATTTGAAATCCCGAAACCATAACATTATTCTCAGAAATCAACATTCCTCGTAAAATGTGCCAAGTACGTTATTTCTAGAAAATCGTGCAATTATGTAAAACTAACATCATAAATCCAACAATCATAAAATCACATAGAAAACCATAAAAAAAATTTAGAAAAACAGTTATGCATGCTCGAGTTTAGAGAAGGGGTCCACTCACAGTACCGAACCCTCAATCGCGTCCTGAACGTCTCGTACGTTCCTCAGCTTCCTCGGGAAGTCCCGATCCTGTCAACAATCACCAAAGAACATTACTAACACGTCTATGAAGGTCCACCTAATTCTCCCTAAAAATCCCCGGGTCTTAAACGTAGCGAACCGGAACCCTAAACCTTCAACCTCGCGGAACTATATTGAATCGACGTCCGAACAACCCGAAACCAATTCCATTAGACTCGTCTCGACACCTAGACCAAAAACCATGTTGATTGTTTTCCCAGCCGCCGCACGCGCCCCCATGTGCCGCCCAAAGTGGCTGCGCGTGGCCTCTCGCGCCAGCTACAGTGTCACCAGCAACCTCTGGTCGACCCGGTTCGAAACAGTCACTGTAACTCGAACCGGCGTGACCGGTTCACCACCATACCTGCAAAAAAAACACCTCCTTTCTTCACCAACTTCTTCGTCCCGTCCTAAGCAACCCATTCCCCGTACTCAGACATCTCGACACCGTCCCAAACCCGTCGACTCGAGCTCGAAACCAAAACCCAAACTGTCCCCTGTTCTTCCTCCCGGCCAACCAGGTCTTCCCCCGTCACAACAACCACCGTAGAAGGTTCCTAGGACCTTCCTAAACCTCACATCACTCACCAAAACCGTCGACTCATATCCAAAACCCACGACTCAACGTTTGAACCCAGACTGAAAAATAGAGAACGCCGTGTACTCCCCGTCGTTCTGGACTCCACCGTGCACTCCTCCGTCACGGTTGCACAACCAGTAGCTACCTAGGACCCTACTGAGTCCCCTAGACCTCACTAGACTCCTCGATTCAACCCCAAAAGCCACGACTTGGCATCTGAACCTAGACGGCAAAACAGAGTATCGAAAGGAAAACCAGAAATTACCTGCCCTCCTGTCGCCGTCGTGAGCTCAGCCGTGAGTAAGTAGCTCCTCCCGTCCACCTCCAGCCTCTAGACACCTCCACCGGTCTCGATTGATCGAACACGACAGCATCACCACCCAAAAATCCTCACCTCTTCTCTGTTTCCTCTGATTTTCCCCCTAGTTTCCCGTGGCTCATAACTCACACACACACCACCACTGCACCTCCTAACCTTCTCCATATCTCTCTCACAAGCTCTGGTCACTAACCCCCTCACCAAAACACACCAACACTCATGATCACCTCTCAATTTCCTCTCAATCTCCCCCTCTGTTTTCTGTTCTTCGAACACACACAACACACACCTGCACGATTACCCCAAATAATTGGGACCGTGCACACACCTAGAACCAACCAGAACCCCTACACGTGTCACCATCCCTTCATCATTCTCACAAGTGGCTCAATCTCAGCCCTCCACTTGTCCCTCTCTGTTGCACCAGGCCCAAAGTACAAAAGACCAAAATACCCTTCTTTTAATCCAAAATTACCATTTTACCCTTACCGTGTTAGACCTGTAACTCACACATCGTAAGTCCGATGAATACGTGCCGTCTGTCATCAAACTCAGGACGACGAGATCTATCTAACAGTCCTCGGTCAACGTACAAAAGCCTGTTCGTACGAAAAGTCAACTTTTCCCCCCTAATTTAACCAAATTACGGTATGCCCTCAACCTTCCGAACATCATAACTTCTTCCTCGGATGTCGGAATCGGGCGTGTCACCTGTCTACGGATTCGTGACGTCCTAAACTACGTCCTGGTCATCAGTCAAAGTCTAGTTGGCCGCTCGAACTAAAAGTCAACATTTTGCCCAAACTAGGGGCAAAATCGTCATTCTAAGCTAAAGACCCTATCGGGACCAACTAACCACCGATCAAGCTCACTAATCCCATCTAAATCACTGTCTTAACCCTAATTTCTGGGACGGGTCGTTACAAATGCGAAGGTCAAAAATCACATCAGTCTCACCTCTCAACTTCATACTCTACCTCTCTGTTGGCCCACTCCTCCCCTCCTAATCCTCACCGTTCACCTGAACCCACTCCACAATAGCTAAAACACCAAAGACGATCTCAGCTCCTATGCCTTACACCCAAACCACCTGAGTGTGGTCAAATATGGAGGCATATTGAACGAGTTCATCTCCACTCATCCGTCCATCGCTTTGGGGTCCGTCCGTTCTTCACATCTGGTCTACTCGTCAAGGCTTGGAGAGCGTTTCAAATTTTTTAGGGGTTTTTGTGTTGGGTTTCACAATTTCCAAGATTTGGGGCTTAGGGTTTAGGACTTTCTTGTTAGGCTTCTTGGTGTCTTGGAGAGGGATTTGGGGAGTAGGAATTGGGGGCCGTCGTAATCAATTCTTTAAGAGTGCCTCCAACTCTGCTACTTCAAGGGGTTTTTGATCAACTAAGATTCCAAGCCTCCATTCATAATGCTTCCATATCGGCATGCCACATGCTATGTGGGATCTCAGTCTCAACATTAGATGGCTCGTATCCACTTCTCCTCTGCTTCATTGGAGTCACAAAATTCTTATTGTGCCTTGTCTAGTTAGTTTCCATTTTCAGCCAAGGCCCCAAAATCGGGAGTTCGAAATTGGAAGTGTTTCTGTTGGTATTTAAGTTTGGAAGGAAGACATAACAAGACCAAAATCAATAGGGTTTAATTATTTGAGATCATATTGGAGAAAACGAGAAGAACACAGAAAAATGGCATCTGAGGTAAACATATGAAGGATGAGATGTTTAAAACGTTAGCATGCCTATGCTTACAAAAAAAAAAGATGAATAGGGATTTGGGGAGTGGGTAGGGAGGGCAATGGGTCGTGTCGTGTCGGGTTTGTGTCGTATCATGAACTTTATTTTACCAATTTATTATAACGACCCGTCCCGACTATTGGGATTAAATATTAATTAATTATGGATTTAGTAGGACTAATCGGGGATTAGTTGAGAAAATTCTGACAGACGGTGTAAAATGACTATTTTGCCCCTAGATTTGGATGAAATGTTGACTTTTGACTTGGGGAGTCAAACGTATGAGAACCGATGACCGTGACGTAGATCGGGACGTCACGAGTTCGTAGACATGCGGCACGTCGAAATCGGACGTCGAACGAAGTAGTTATGGTCACGGGATCGAAATCGGGAATTTACGTCTCGGGATTCGAATTAAATATTATTTTAAATCTGATTGGTTGATATTTTGTGTGGGGTCCTTGGATGAGTGACAAGTGTCACTCATCCCATGGGTGGCTTTCCCTAAAATGGGGATCTTATTTGATTGGGGAGATTAATTAATTATTAAAAAATTATATTTTATAAGTTTTCTCACACATTTCTCTCTCCTTCCCCGCTCATCAGTCTTCATCTTCTTCATTTTCTTCTTCATTTTCTTCTTCATTTTCTTCTTCAAACTGTGAACCCCCACACACAAAACCCCCCATAATTCTCATCAATAGCATTTGGGTCGTGAATGAAAAAGTGAGTTGAGGTCGAAATGGTGCTGACGATGGCCACGACGGGGCTCGTGACGGCTGAGGTAAGAAGATTTTTCGAGAGCCTTGTTTTGGGTTCAAAAATGGCAAACCATGACTTGTTAGTTGTTGATGGTTTGAATGGGTTGGATGTTGTCCCTGAGGTCGAGGCGAACCCAGCGAGCTTGGAACCACGACAAATGGTGGTCGGGATCGTGAGAACGCGACGGCGGACTTTGGTTGATTGTTCTTCGATCGAGGAGATAATTTCTCGTGTGTTTCTTGACTTTTTGAGGTTATAGATTGCTTGGAAATGGTTAGACAAAGCTTTAGGAACAAACGGGATGAAAAATGGTTGGATATTGGCTGAGAATCGACAGGATCGGTTCGCTGGTTTGGTCAAACCGGGAATAACCAGGTGGACCGGGTTCGACAGAGGTTAGGGATGACTGTTCCTGCACGTGGGCTTCACGTGCAGCCGCTTGTGGCGGCATGTGGGGATGTGTGGGGCAGAATTAGGTGATGATATCAACATGGAATTTTATTCTTTCAATGTAACGAACATTTTGGGATAAGTTCCGAGTCGATCGGACATCGTTTCGATATAGTTTGGGATGTTTGAAGGTTTAGGATCTAGTTTAAATACGTTTAAAAATCCCGAAAAATTAGGGCGCTTTAATGAGAGGTTATTGAAGTAGTTAGTAACCCTATAATATGATTTGGACATGTTCGGATATTTCGAGGACGGTGATTTAGCCTGGGAAGGCTTATGACAAGTATATCGAGGCAGCAGCGTAGGACGGTTTGTGAGTGGACATTGTTTTCTAAACTGTGATTGATAGGTCCTCAAATAAACATTATTTTATATTATTTTATACCCTTTATACTTAGCTTTAATATTAAAATATTAAATAAATAGATAAAATAATTTATTTTGTGTTATTTTTGTTTAAATAAATAAAGTTTGTAATTTGGAGTATTTGGAGTATTTGGGCGAAAGAATCGTCTCGATCGGAATTTTAACGAAAATATTATGGACGAATGTCGGTAAAATATTACTAAATTAATTAATCAATTTTCATTTTGTTTGTGCAGCCCAGCCCAACAGAAAAAAAAAAGAAAAAGAAATAAAGCCCAATCCTGACCCAAGCCCGCGTCCCAGCAGCCCTTGCGGCCCAGCCCGTGCAGCCCAACTCTCCAGCCCAGAATTCGGCCTGAAGCCCAGTCCACAGCGCGCCTGCATCAGCCCTGACCACGCACGATTCGGCGCGCGCATACCGAACGTCCTTCTTCCACTCCAGCGCGCGCCTGCCGAAGTCTCCAGCTTCTTTTCAGCACAGCCCAGCCAACTGTTCTTCCTCCCTTTCCAGCAGGGACTGCCGGCCACTCCTTTCCTTTCCAGCTAATGCCAGCTGATTATTTCCTCCTTTTTCAGCTGTTTCTGATAGCCCATTTCCAGCAGCATTAATGGACTCTTCTTTTGGTTTTTTTTATACTTTTCCTCAAAAATCACCCAATCTCATCCTTTCACTTTTGATTATTTTTATTGTAATTTTTTGTTTATTTTTATTTATTTTCTAGGGTTTAATTTGAGTTTTCCCCCTATAAATAGGAGTTGATTTCATTTGTTGAACTCACTTCCAAGAAGCACAAAATTGAGCCTCTCTTAGGAGAAATTTTGGCAAATAGTTCCAATACAAATTTTGAGAGTTCAAGTCTGAATTTCCTTGTTTAATCTTCTTCCATCTTCATAGGGTTCCAGCCGTTGTTCGGTGTTCCTTGTGAAAAACAATCCATTGTTCTCACCCAATCTGAAAAGTGTAACATTTGCTCTCCATTCTCTTAAACTCTTTTATTTGTTATTGGTTCTAATTATAATGCAATATATGTATTGGTTTCTCCTTTCTATCTTTTGTGAAAATTGAGTATAATCTCCATGTGTTTTACTTTCCAAAAATCATTTACTTCTTACATTCTAGAGCTTAAACTTCATTTCGAAACTAAATGTTGATCCGCTGTTCGGGGCATTTAGAGTAGATTTGGAGAGATTAAATGTATGACCGTTGTTCGGCGCATTAAATCACAAACTTAAGGTAATTATATTATAAGTAAAAATCCGTTGTTCGGTGCATTTATAATATGAAAAATGTATGAAGAAATATGAGTTTGTGAAGGTATAATTTCGTGATTAATTCAAATTTATGCAATTGTAGTATGTTGGTGAAGTTTGTGTTTACGGGAAGTCTATTTTGTGCATAAGTTAGAGTAGAAATAGAATGAGTTCATCTATACTTTTACTTATTTACATAATTACAAACCTCTTCAAAACCCCCCTTGTTTATTCTTTTATTCTTTGATGCCTTTATTCTTTCATTCTTTTATTCTTTAATTATTTCATTCTTTAATTCGTTAATTTATTAATTCTTTGTAATTCATTAATTTATTATTTCTTTATTTTCTTATTCATCTATTCTTTAATTTATTAATTCTTTGATTATTTAATTCTTTGATTATTTAAATCTTTAATTCATTATTCTTTTATTCATCTCTCACTAACACGTTATTAATGTCCCTAATTTCCCCGGTTAAGAACGATCCATATTTATCAATACTAGATCTACACAAAAAGGGTTTAAATTGCATAACACTCGAATTACATGTTTAATTTAATGCGTAGTTTGGGCGTAGTCAATTTTTGGCGCCGTTGCCGGGGAAATTGAAAATCATTTTTAATTTGTTAGTGTATGTATATAAATTGTGCATATTATACTTGTTTATGAATTTTACTTTTGTTAATATTATATTTGTTTATAATATTTACTTACTTGTTTATATTTTATTTATCCATCTTATTATAGTTCTTATTATTTTTGTTTATAATGCTCATACTTTACTTATTCTTAATTTCTAATTTATACTTGTTCATAAATATTCATAATTTTTTTTTTATATATTTGTTCATATTAAATTTGATACTTGTTCATAAATGCATATTTTATATGTTCACTTTTCTTTACTTTTACTTTTATTTATTCCATTATACTTTATTCCATTAACTTTCTTTTAATTTTATTTCATAACCTTTATGTTCCACTAACTTTATGTTTATACTTATTTTATTTTTATGTAATCAATTATTTGTTTATGTCTTGTTAAACTTTAAATTTTAAATGAAAAAAAAAATTTCGGAATAAAAAAAATAAGAGATTTAAAAAATAATAATAATTAAAAATTAAAAAAATAAAAAAAAAATTAATTTATGAAACTTTATTCATCTTTGAATTTCCTAAAGTGTAAGTATTGTTTCCTATTAACTGTTTTAGAGTTGCATGAATCTCTTAGTCCCTTTTTCTTCAAAATCTTACTTTCGGGAACAGGTAGTGCCCCTCTTATTTACTTTCTCCTTAACCCTTCATGATGTGTGGATTTCATCACCACACACCATAGACTCGAATCTATGGACATGAGGTTGGGGCGGAGTTTGTAAACACTAGGGTTTGGTAATTCTCTACGTCATCATTTGGATTGATTATGGTGTCTAGGAGAGTTATGACTGGTGACAAGTTTTGGATTAAGAAATGGAACACCAATGGAGTATATGCCAAGCTAGCCTCGGGGTGCTCTTAAAATTATCCTTGCTTCTCGCGTTACATCTGACAGGACCCATCCCAATCCCCCCGGGATTAGTGCGGGATGACCCTGCTCCCGTCTGACACGAAGTGTCAGACAAGGGATATTTCCAACCTTTACCCTCCCAGGCTATCAGAGTACGCCAGGATCCGGATGAGGCATGTGATATCTCGGTCTCTGCTACAGTCCACATCCAATGTCAACCTGAAGGGCAGTCAAAACATTGAAAACTGTGAGTGGACAAAACAAGAGTTTATAAAACATTTCATAAGGAAGACATTTGTACCCTCCACTAAAAAGCATGCATGCATTCGAAAACCGTTTAACCAAAGAAACCATATGTGGGAACTAAGCCCAAAACCAAGATTGAAAGAACCATAATGAAAACGACCATACGGGACTCAGCCCAAACCATAGTAAAACCACGTACATGGGCCACTGCCCAAAACCTGTACATATCACATATCATATATCTCATATACCATACATCATATATACAAATAATTCACACAAACAATCCTGTCATGGTTTCCAAAGCTACGCGCGTGCTACCTAGGTCTCAATCCGAGTCTTCTCAAGGTCAAGATCAATGTCCGTAGACCACTGACCCTACCCGAGGTAATAGTAATCATAGCCTTCCTGAGAGTAAGGAACCCAACTGGGGGGTGACTCCACTCAGTCGGTGCTCCGTGACTACTCCGGGGTCCACCCAGGCCAACGACCCTCCCCGGAGGAGATAATAGAAGTAAAGGAAGGTATATGAATACATATATATACATAACATAAACGTTCATGCCCGGTTCCCTTGAACCGTCACGATCCATAACATCCATGTCCGGTTCCATAAACCGTCATATACCATAATGACCTGACAAAGGTTCATGCCGGTTCCCATAAACCGTCATGAACCACAATGACCTTTCCAGAGTTCATGCCGGTTCCCATAAACCATCATGAACTTGGAAATCCACGTAGGGTCCCTGACCCGAAATCATCAGTGTAAAACAACTGGGTCTCGTGCCCGAACATATGACTCAACTGGGCACCGTGCCCGATATTTAAGGGTCAGTCACGACTCCGATCAGAGTGATGCGTGCAACCATCCATCCAGGACCGCCCTCAATCCTGGTATGTCGCCGTGAACGTATCAACCGACGCGACCATCACAAGATCATGGTGCACTCATCACCGATCAATATCCTGAACCATCAGCACTCCGAAGTCGAGCCTCCCCAGGCTGCCCGACCACGAATCGTGCATCGTGACCTCTCCGGAAGGAACACATCCCAATCCGGAGGCGAGCGTCGTATCGTCGATCGCCGTGCACATAGCACCCGTCGCGACCACGATTTAGACCCGAAGGTCGTAAATAGCGTCATATGCCCGAGACAAAACTAAATGGGTCTCATACCCGAGTTTATCCTTTTAGAAATCCAAAACCATTTCATTAAAACCAATAAAGAAATACAGACCCATATAAGCACCGTATAAGGTTGAAACCTCGAAATACGTGCTTATACGTAACCACATAAAAATGCACCCATGGCATCATCGAACAAGTAATAAAACATATAATAAACATTTATGCATGCACCAATTTAGAAAACAAAGTCCACTCACAGACCATCCGAGCTGCCGCCTCGATTTGCGTGTCATTCGGCTCCCCGAGCCGATCACCATCACCGGGACTCTCGAATCTGTCCAAATCGTAATAGAAGGTTACTAACTACTTAATTAACCTCCCACTAAAGCCCCATAATTTTCCCGTATTTTTAACTATTTTTAAAACCGAACCTAAACCTTCCGATGCCCCGAAACATATCGAGACGGTGTCCAATCGACTCGAAACCAGTCCCAAAATGTTTGTTACATCGAATAGATGATTTCGTATGTTGGAACCTTCCCCAGATTCCCTCACGCGCTGCCTGAAGTGGCTGCGCGTGGGCTTCACGCGCCTGCTACAGTACCCGTCTCCTTCCTCGCACAGCTGGTCCGGGTCGATCGGTCCGGTCCAACCCCTGCAACTGGACAGGCGTAACCGGTCCAGGCCTCCTTCTCCCTCATTTTTCATCCGTTTTCTTCCATTCCAATTTCTAAATTCCTATTTCTTCATTTCCTATCTAACCCAATCAATCAAACTACCTAAAACCTTCGAAATCCGACCGGTTCAATTTTGAACCTCACGGTTCAATTTTCCCGATTGCACCCAGGGCTGCTCAGCCCTTCACCGCCGTCCAAACCACCCTCTACACCCTCCTACAACCTCAATAAACTCATCCTAATCAACTAATAGCAACCATAATGTCTAAAGCGAAAAATAGAAGAAAAATGGGTTTATCGGGCTTACCGTACATTCCTCCCCCGCCGTCCACGGCGGCGCCGTTCCTGACCGGCCACCAGCGTCCACCGGTCCATCCTCACTCTCTGGTCTCTCTTATATGATCATTGGAAAGGGTTGAATGGGTTTGGGTGAGAAATGGGATCTGGTTGGTTTGGCAAAAATGGGAGAAATGGATGAACGGGGAAGGGTTTGATGCATGATTGAAATTGGTGTCCATTGGATGGGTGACACTTGTCACTCATCCATTGGGCATCAGGATAAATATCTGGGCCCACTAGAGACAAAACTTCACTTTTTGTCTCGTAAAACGTGTCGCCGTAAATAGTATCCCGAAACTTCCGTGAACCGTAACTTCGCCGTCGAACGTCCGAATTCGACGTACCGCCTTTCTACGGATTTGTATCGTCCTTATCTACGTAACGGTCTTCGTCCCTCGGCCATCGGACATCTCGGTCAAAAAGTCAACATTTCGCTCCTTTTAACTAAAATTATCAAAATGCCCTTGGGCTTCCGAACGTCATAACTTCCTCCTCGAACGTCGGAATTGAACGTGCCACCTGTCTATGAACTCGTGACGTCACGAACTACGTCACGGTCATCGGTCAAAGTCCATTTGACCGCCTGATTGAAAAGTCAACGTTTTGCCACCACTAGGGGCAAAACGGTCATTTCGCATCGTTCGTCCGATTTCGCCCTACTAATCACCGATTAACCGCACTAATCGTGATTAGTCACTAATCTAATCTAGGAATTTGGGACGGGTCGTTACAACATCTATCTCAACTGGCCATGATTAATGTTGAATGGTGGTTATCAGTACTCGCAGGCCGAACGCCCAGGAAAGTACTATGAGAAGCGGAAGGGGAAAGTTATTCATGACACTCTAAAACTCTACTTATTGCATTATTATTTTGCATTTGGAACTTGTGTATTTTCTTTCCATAAACATGACTTATTGTTGATTCTGATATTTTATGCAAGTCTCTACTCTCTTCTTGTGCATATGTAATATCAGTTTAAAATTTTTGCAGTCATACTTGTTACATCTCACATTTTCTTGCTAATTATGATTTCCTTGACTTATATTTTCACTACTAACCCTAACTTTGTAACA
Source organism: Prinsepia uniflora (assembly GCA_032719365.1). NCBI lineage: Eukaryota > Viridiplantae > Streptophyta > Magnoliopsida > Rosales > Rosaceae > Prinsepia > Prinsepia uniflora. The sequence continues at coordinate 5,427,098 of CM064874.1, forward strand.
ACTATCCTGTCTTAATTAACTTTCACTAGTTACTTGTGTATACTTGCCTTCTAACTTAGTGTTCTATTAATATAGGTACGAACTTATGAATGCGCTCTCATCAATTTAAGCTTGATCCGCTGAGAAGACAACTTGACATCTCACCAAGCAACGCGACATTCAGAGACGCACTTAAGCAAACCGGCTCATCCGGACTGACAGGACCCATCCCAATCCCCCCGGGATTAGTGCGGGATGACCCTGCTCCCGTCTGACACGAAGTGTCAGACAAGGGATATTTCCGACCTTTGCCCTCCCGGGCTATCAGAGTACGCCAGGATCCGGAGGAGGTATGTGATATCTCGGTCTCTTCTACAGTCCACATCCGATGTCAACCTGAAGGGCAGTCAAAACATTAAAAACTGTGAGTGGACAAAACAAGAGTTTATAAAAACATTTAATAAGGAAGACATTTGTACCCTCCACTAAAAAGCATGCATGCATTCGAAAACCATTTATCCAAAACAACCATATGTGGGACTAAGCCCAAAGCAGATATAAACTAAGGTCGAAAGGACCACAATAAAAACGACCATACGGGACACTGCCCAAATCCTGTGCACACCTGTACACACCACATATCATATATCATATATCCATCACATACATATATATAAGTCACACAACCAATCCTGTCACGGTATCCAAAGCCACGCGCGCGCTACCCGGGTCTCAATCCGAGTCATCTCAAAGTCAAGATCAATGTCCGCAGACCACTGACCCTACCCGAGGTAATAGTAATCATAGCCTTCCTGAGAGTAAGGAACCCAACTGGGGGGTGACTCCACTCAGTCGGTGCTCCGTGACTACTCCGGGGTCCACCCAGGCCAACGACCCTCCCCGGAGGAGATAATAGAAGTAAAGGTAGGTAGACGAACATATATATACATAACATAAATATTCATGACAGGTTCTGTAACGACCCGTCCCGAATATCGGGATTTAATATTATTTAATGGTGATTTACTAATCTGGGATTAGTTGTGTGATTTCGGACGAATTGTGCAAAATGACCGTTTTGCCCCTAGGCGTGGGCAAAACGTTGACTTTTAATTCGGATGGTCAAATGGACTTTGACCGATGACCGTGACGTAGTTCGGGACGTCACGAGTTCATAGACAGGTGGCACGTTCGATTCCGACGTTCGTGGTGAAAGTTATGATGTACGGAAGTCCAGGGGCATTTTCGTAATTTGGACGAAAGAAGGGGAAATGTTGACTTTTTGACCGGGATGTCTGATGGCCGAGGGCCAAGGACCGTTACGGAGGTTTCGTCGATGCGAATCCAACGACAGGCGGCACGCCGAAATCGGACTTCGTACGAGGAAGTTATGGTCTGGAACGTGAAATCGGGGAAGTTACGTCTCGGTAACTGTGTGGATTATTTTATTCTGAAATGGTGGTTGGAGGACACTTGGATGAGTGACAAGTGTCACTCATCCGACGGCTAGATTGGATCTTGATCCACTAATCATAAACTATATACTAAAAGTTCCACTACATAATAATCTAGGATTTAATCCCTGCTTTTGATCTGAGCCATCCATTCCACCCCCAGATTGCATCACAGCCATCCATCTCATTTTCCTCCCTTCTATTTCTGATCAGTCCTTAACCGTGTACACCAAAACTTCAAATTTCTTCTACCCTTAATCCCCTCCCTATCCACTGATTTTGTGAACGAAAATTGGAGAGGATTGAATTTGTTTCAGCCTGGGATTACACGGGGGAGTGACTGAGTGAGGGAGACTGAGAAATCGAAAATTTAGTTTTTGGGAGGGAAATTCGAAATGGATGATTTGAGCCGTGAGGATTGAAATTGTTGATTCAGTTCGACTTCTGGGATCAAAACGATCAGTTTTGCCGCAAGAACGACGGGAAACCGTGTCGGATTGAAGGAGAACGGAGCTTCCATGGCAGCTTCATTTCGAGCTTGAGTTCAACAGGTTAGAGGTGTGAATTCATCAAATTGATTGTGCAGAAACATCCCTTACACTCTCACGATGCTTACTATATGAATTAATTTGGAAATCAGGGACGGAATCGGTGAACCCGAATTGGAAACCCGTCAAGAATCGATCGAGAGTCGTGAGGATTTGGACCCTAAATTGTGTGATTCAATCTACAGAACTTAATTGGTGATTGATTACAAGGGATCAGTTGAAAGAACGGATGGATTTGATGTCGAATTGGGTGTAATTGGACCGGGTCTGTTCGCGGGTTTTTCAACCCGTTTTACAGACAAACGGGTGAGAGGGATGACTGTGCGGGTACTGTAGCTGGCGCGTGGCTTCCACGCGCAGCCGCTTGCGGTGGCGCGTGGGGGCGCGTGAGTGCGAATCCCGAGGTATGATCAACATGACTTTTGTCCTATACAATGTAACGAACATTTTGGGATTGGTTTCGTGTCGATCGGATCCTGTTTCGTTATTGTTCGGGATGTCCGAAGGTTTTAAATCCAGTTTAAAAATACTTAAAAATTCAGGAAAATTACGGGACTTGAATAGGATGTTAATAATGAGGTTAGTGATCCTCTAAATTGATTTGAACAGGATTGGGAGTCCCGGTGATAGTGATGTGGCCCAGGAAGGCCTATGGCACGCGTATCGAGGCGCTCGGTTAAACGGTCTGTGAGTGGACATTGGTTTCATAAATTCGATGCATGCATAACTGTTTTATGATTGTTATAATTATGATTAAATGATTTACTTTGGATATCGGTGAATTTTAAATGATTTCACGTATTTCGAGGTAAATTACGTATTTGCACGAAAACCGAGGTTTTCTGGATTTGCACCGATTTCCATAAATGTGGTTGGATATGATTTCATGAAACGGTTACGAACTTAAATAATGTAAAATCGGGCCAGGGGCCCAGTTGAACTATGAAATCGGGCCAGGGGCCCAGTTAATATGTGGATCGGGCCAGGGGCCCAGTTAACTTGTGAAATCGGGCCAGGGGCCCAGTTGATTTCTACACGTGATTGCGGGTCGGGGACCCTAAAATGGAATTGAATAAATGTTTCCTGGTTTACATTTTATATATGTTCACATGCTGGAATCTATAAATGGTTTTGATGATATTTCGGTCATGGCACGTTTCACGGTATTTGGGCATGAGACCCGTTTGATGAAACGTAACGATCAGTTCGGATTTTACCTATGTATACCTATATGTTTTGCATGTGGATATCAATAAAATGTATTTAGTACTGCACTGTATAGATCCTTCCATATTATATTGTCTCCTCCGGCGAGGTACCCCGGAGAGGTCACGGGCGTCTAGTACGTCCAGCGTCTATGACGCTAAGCATCAGGTGATGCTGCATCAGGTGATGCTGTACCCGAACGGGGTTCGGGGATTTAACTCGGAAAATTGAGACCCGAGTGGCACGCGTAGCCTTGTGATTGTGTCCTTATTGACGTCAGGGACGTCAGACATCAGGGATGTCGGATTGGAGTGTATAGTGCAGTGGCTAAAATAATGGTTATGGTTTATATTATATGCCTTATGGTTCATATTACTGGATTTATGAAATAACTCTTGGATTTACTTTTGGAAATTGAAACTATGCTTTGGTTTCCGGGCTAAGGCCCTAATGGTTATTTCTAAATAAATATGGGATTATTGGTTTTGGTGCATGCATATGATTTTACTGAGGGGCATAAATGTCTTATAAATGTTTTAAACAAACTTGTTTATTTTCGTCCACTCACAGCTTTTGTTTTCAATGCCCTTCAGGTTGATTCTGGATACGACTGCAGCAGAGACTTGAGCATCGCACACCTCCTCCATCGATACTTACGCACTCTGGAAGCCCGTTTGGGCAATGGCAATCGGTTATCCCTTGTCTGGCGCCTCTTGTCAGACGGGAGCACGTCACATTCCATGGTAATCCCGGGGGGGATTGGGATGGGTCGTGTCAGGTTCCCCTGAACCGTCATGATCCATAATATCCATAATCAGGTAACATGCCGGTTCCCATAAACCGTCATGTACCGTAATAACATAACCAGGTAACATGCCGGTTCCCATAAACCGTCATGTACCGTAATAACCAACAAGGGTTCATGCCGGTTCCCATAAACCGTCATGAACCATGATACCATAACAAGGGTTCATGCCGGTTCCCATAAACCGTCATGAACCTGGGAATCCATTTAAGGTTCCCTGGCCTGAAATCAAAACCGTAAAGTGACTGGGTCTCGTACCCGAACATAGGACATCAGTTGGACACCGTGCCCGATATCTGAGGTCATATGCCCGAGACAAAACCAAATGGGTCTCATACCTGAGTTTATCCTTTTGAAATCCAAATCCAGTTCATTTAAATCAATAAAGACATACAGACCCGTATAAGCACCGTATAAGGCCGAAACCTCGAAATACGTGCTTATACGTAACCACATACAAATGCACCCATGGCATCATCAAACAAGTAATAAAACATATAATAAACATTTATGCATGCACCAATTTAGAAAACAAGGTCCACTCACAGACCGTCCGAGCTGCCGCCTCGATTTGCGTGCCATACGGCTCCCCGAGCCGATCACCGTCATCGGGACTCCCAAACCTGTCCAAATCGTAATAGAAGGTTACTAACTACTTAATTAACCTCCCACTAAAGCCCCGTAATTTTCCAGTATTTTTAACTATTTTTAATCTCGAACCTAAACCTTCCGATGCCCCGAAACATATCGAGACGGTGTCCGATCGACACGAAACCAGTCTCAAAATGTTCGTTACATCGAATAGAAGATTTCATATGTTGGAACCTTCCCCAGATTCCCTGCCACGCGCCCTCACGCGCCGCCCGAAGTGGTTGCACGTGGGCTTCACGCGCCGATACAGTACCTGCTGACGTCAGCATGACGTCATCTGACAGCTGTCAGGTCTGACATGTCAGACTCTGACAGGTGCCACGTGTCATGCTCCATTGGTCCACGTCACTATGCTGTCAGTGCCACGTGGCAGTCTGACATGTGCCACGTGTCATCACGGCACTGGTCCACGTCAGTGCCACGTGTCAGCCCCTGATTGGGCCACGTCACTGACATGTCAGTGCTGACTGTGCACTGACATGTGACATGTGTCGGCTGATGAGTGGTCCACGTCACCTGACAACCTGACAGGTGCCACGTCATCATGCCACGTCACCACCTTCAACCGCTCGACGGGTCGACCCGAACCCTGCAACCGGGTCGCCGTGACCCGCGGCTTGACCCGGCCGGTTCTCCCTGCTCCGGCCACCATTTTTCCTCCCGTTTGTCCCATTCTACTCCTCTCAACCTAACCTAAAGATCCATGGCCCTAACAACTAAGAACACCCTAAAAAACTATACCTTCCAAGTTCATCAATGGCGGCCGTGACTACCTCCGCCCTTCACGGCCGTTACAGGCCACCTCAGCCTTCGAAAACAATCCTAAAAGAACCCTAAGACCTCTAGGAACATTTCCCAATCCCTAGATTCGATTAAAACACAACAAAAATCAACTTTCAATTTTTGAAAGAAAACTCACCCACGGTTTCTCTCTCCCCGCCGTGTCCTCCGCCGTGGCTAGCCGTGGCCTGCCTTCCTCAGCCTCTTTCCACCACCTCACGGTCATGTCCAGCTCGCACAAGCAATGAATGGTGATGGTGTGTGTGTGTTTTGGGTTTTTGAAGAAAATGGAGGATTTTGGGTTATGGGGTTTCGGGTGTGTGTGAAGAATGAAGGGGATGAAATCAGATGAGAGAATGAGGGATGAAGGGTGAGGATTAAAAGGTAGGGTTGAAATGGATGGTTAGGATTAATAGTTGTTAGGTTAAATTATAAAATAATTAAAATAATAATATTTAATTATTTAGATCCACATTTTGGGGGATCAAAGCAATGGGATGAGTGACACTTGTCACTCATCCATGGGGCCCACCAAAATATCCACCCAATCGGATTTCGCCGAAACGTCCCCGTCTCGAAGTTCGTGCATAGTGAAATCGAACTTCCGTGACCCATAACTCTCTCGTTCGAAGTCCGATTTCAGTGTGCCGCCTGTCTATGGATTCGTATCGTCCTTATCTACGTAACGGTCTTCTGCCCTCGGCCATCGGACCTCCTGGTCAAAAAGTCAACATTTGACCTCCTATTCACCCAAATTACCAAAATGCCCCTAAACTTCCGAACGTCATAACTTCCTCCTCGAATGTCGGAATTGAACGTGCCACCTGTCTATGAACTCGTGACGTCACGAACTACGTCACGGTCATCGGTCAAAGTCCATTTGACCGCCCGATTAAAAAGTCAACGTTTTGCCACCATCAGGGGCAAAACGGTCATTTCGCATCGTTCGTCCGATTTCGCCCAACTAATCACGGATTAGCCTCACTAATCGTGATTAGTCACTAATCTAATCCTGGAATTTGGGACGGGTCGTTACACGGACCTCCGTCCCCAATAATCGGTGAGCCCATAAGTGAGAAGAGTAATTCAGAAAAAGAACAGACTTTTGGAACACCAATAGCCATGGCACGAAACCTGAGTATCCGGGAGCAGACATGTGCAAACACAAATGGCACTACAAACTTCTGCATCCAGTATCCCGAGCCTAGAACCAACAAGAAAGATATTGAGCTTAAGAGTGGAGTCCTTCATCAGCTACCCAAGTTTCGTGGAGTCAGAAACGAAGATCCACATAAGCACTTAACAGAGTTCCAATTCATCGTTGGTAGTATGTGTCCGGATGATGCGGACTTGGAAATCATGAAGCTGAAAGCTTTCCCGTTGTCCTTGGAAGAAAGAGCACGGGTATGGCTTTTGGGTCTCCCACCCAATCATATTGACTCTTGGGAGAAGTTGGTTCAGGAGTTTCTTACCAAGTACTTCCCTGCCTCAAAGATTACGGTCTTAAGAAAAGAGATCACTGGAATCAAGCAGAAAGAACATGATGAGAATTTCAGCCAGTACTACGAGAGGTTTAAGGAACTTTGTGCTTCATGCCCTACTCACGGGATCACAAAAGGCTATCTTTTAACCTACTTTTATGAAGGACTCAAAGCTTGGGATAGAGGACTGCTAGATGTTGCAGCTAATGGAAGTTTCTTAGCTCGGAGCCTAGTAGATGGTCGTGCACTACTTGAAAGCCATGCACTCAATGATGCACAATACGAAGGTGCCGATCCTATTTCTAGAAAGGTACATGAGGTAAGTTCCCATGCTATAAATGATTCTAAGTTAGATAAGTTCACCTCTATGCTTTCGAATATGCTTGAACTAAAGAAACAGGTAGCTCCAGTTTGTTCCATATGCTCTCAAGGCCATCTTGAGGAACAATGTCCCTACACTGCAAGGGAGGAAGACTCCGAAACTGAAATGGCACACGCCATTGGAGGCTTTCAAGGAGGGCCAAGGACCCAAGGTTATAGTTGGAGAGATCCGAACAATGTCCTAAACCCTCAGCACATGTCGACTGGGCCAAACCGTGTCCCAGACCAGTTCCCAAGGCCCACATGGCAACCAAGGCCCACATGGCAACCAAGGCCCCCGGTCCCATTTTCTAACTTTTCTCATAATCATGCAAATAATCATACCTTCATCTTCTAATCCTGATTATGATAAAATGCTGGCTGCTCTTTCCCAAGGGCAGCAAACACTAATGGCGTCAACTCAGGCTCTTGTCACAGGTCAGCAAAATCAACAAAAAGACATCGCTGATCTCAAGGACCAAATGGGAAAAGTCGTGGACTTCATGGGTAAGATCCAAGCTAGCGGGGCGCTTCCACCTCAACCTACACCCAACCCAAATATAAGACCTGAAGCCAATGCAATTATCACTCGAAGTGGTAAAGTGCTTGGAGAAATAGAGCCAGATCCAGCCGTTTCTGAGGCTGAAAAGCACAAGGTGGCAACTAAGACCACCACGACACAACCACCAGTTCAACCTACCCACACACAAGGTAATAACCCAATCCCTTCAAGTTCGGTTGTTACTAATTCCCCGTTTGTGCATGCACCATTTCCAAGTAGGCTTGCCAAATCTAAGAAGAATGAATCCGATGAGGAAATCTTGGAGATCTTCAAAAGGGTGCAAATCAACATGCCCTTGATCGAGTGCATCAAACAAGTGCCGAAATACGCAAAATTTCTGAAAGAGTTATGCACTCCAAGGCGCCAGACGAGGGAGAAGGAGGTTGTGATGGTGAGTGAAACAGTTTCTGCTGTAATACAGCGTCGGATACCCCCAAAGTTGAAGGATCCAGGGAGTTTTTCTATTCCCTGCGTGATTGGTAACAAGTCATTTGATAAAGTCATGCTAGACTTAGGAGCATCCATTAATGTTATGCCATATTCACTATATGTTGCCCTAGGTCTATGTAACGACCCGTCCCGAATCCCGGGATTAGTTTAGTGACTAATCTTGATTAGTGAGGTTGAACGGTGGTTAGTAGGGCGGAATCGGACAAATTGTGCAAAATGACCGTTTTGCCCCTGGTCGTGGGCAAAATGTTGACTTTTTGATCGGGCGGTCAAACGGACTTTGACCGATGACCGTGACGTAGTTCCGGACGTCACGAGTTCATAGACAGGCGGCACGTTCGATTCCGACATTCGTAGAGAAAGTTATGGTGTTCGGAAGTTGAGGGGTATTTTGGTAATTTGGCTTATTAGGGGTCAAATGTTGACTTTTTGATCGGGAGGTCCGATGGGCGAGGGCCAAGGACCGTTACGTAGGTATCGTCGATACGAATCCAACGACAGGCGGCATGCCGAAATCGGAGGTACGACGACGAAGTTATGGTCACGGACGTAATCGCGATAAACCGAGACTCGGAATAAAATAATAATATTTAAATAGGTGAACAGTAACTGACGAATCTGGACCCTTGGATGTGGTCCACATGTCACTCATCCCCACCTTCCCTAAAATCTGGATCCTTGTTGGCCATTGGATTATTTAATCCATTTTCTCCCCTTAAATCCTCACCATCCATTCAAACCTCAGATTAAATCTGGGCCCTTGATCTCATCTCTTTCTTCCCTTCATCTACTGATCACACTCATCCCTCTCACTCTGTTCTTTCTCCCACCCGAAACACATATGCACACAACCTACATGAACCACCTCACCAATCTCTTCTGTGTTGGTGTGTGAGTGAGATGAGCTGCACGGTGAGGCTTGAGAGACGGCGGGGGGACGACGGAGACGGCGGAGACGACGGCGGCAAAACAAAAACAGAGGAGCAAAATGTAGAAATTGGAAGATCGTTATGGATTGGCTTTTGATCGTGTTTGAGGGGTGAGAGGAGTTCCTGGAGTCGAACTGGGCATGCTGGTGGCCACGGCGGTAGCCACGGCGGCGAGGTAAGCCTCGAACCCGTGAGTTTGTTTTCGGGTACAAAAATAGTAGGATGGGTTTTAACGTGTTTCGATCGATCTGGTGATTAGGATGATGATCTAGAAGGTGAGACGAGCTTCTGGGGATCGTTTTCGAAAGGAATGGTGGCCGGGATCGTGCAGACACGACGGTTGCAGGTGGCCGGTCTGCACACCTCCACGAACAGGTAGTGAAACGAAGTTGTTTATTAGTTTTTAAAGCATGGATCAACTGGAATTGATGAGACGATCTTGTAGGAACAAACGGATTTGAAAATGGTCGAGTAATGGCTGAGAACCAGTCGGGTTGGGCCGCGGGTCACGGTGACCCGTTTATCAGACAACCGGGTCAGAACGGTGACACTGTTCACGGCGCGTGAGTTTCACGCGCAGCCACTCACGGCGGCGCGTGGCGGCGCGTGGGCACGAATCTCGAGGTGAGGTCAACATGACTTTTAATCCTTTCGATGTAACGGACATTTTGGAATTGGTTTCGTGTCGATCGGACACCGTCTCGATAGTGTTCGGGATGTCCGAAGGTTTTAAATTAAGTTTAAAAATAAGTAAAAATTCGGGAAAATTACGGGACTTTGATAGGATGTTAATAATGAGGTTAGTGACCCTCTAATGTGATTTGGACAGGATTGGGAGTCCCGGTGATAGTGGTGTGGCCCGGGAGGGCCGGTGGCACGCGTATCGAGGCACACGGTCAAAACGGTCTGTGAGTGGACTTTGGTTTTATAAATTCTATGCATGCTTAAATGTTTTACATGGATTATGATTGTGATTGTATGATGTTGGTTTGGTTGTTGGTAAATTGTACGGTTTCACGTATTTCGAGGCGATTTACGTGCTTGCACGTAAATCGAGGTTTTCCGGTTTTACATGGATTTCCCATATTTATGACTTGGATATAATGTGATGAAATGGTTTTGAAATTGGAAATATGAACTCGGGCTTGAGGCCCAATTATGTTGGAAATTTCGGACTTGGAGTCCATTTGAATATCGGGCCGGGGGCCCAGTTGGTTAATGAAATCGGGCCAGGGGCCCAGTTGGTAGGAAATCGGGCTGAGACCCATTTGAGTTATGTCATCGGGCCAGGGGCCCAGTTGATTTATGAATTCGGGCCGTGGGCCCAGTTGGTTTACAAATCGGGCCGTGGGCCCAGTGGTTCATAAAATCGGGCATGAGGCCCAGTTGGATTATAAATGTGATTTCGAGTCAGGGACCCTATATTTAATAATTGTGATTTTGGGTCAGGGACCCTAAATGGAATTATGTGGTTTTATGGAAATTTCGGGCAGGGCCCAATGGTAATAATGTGATAAAAGGATTTAATAAAACTGTTTTCCATATACCATCTGGATACAAGGATATATGATGGTCTCCTCCAGATGTCTGGGACACTGGGGAAGTCACGGTGCATTGCCTGCGAGGGGTCATTATACGGAGCAGCCGGACCGTATGATGACTCAGGAGCAGGATTGCTATGATTGACGTCAGGGACGTCAGACATCAGGGATGTCAGATATATGGACCCGGAGAGACCCCGGGCAGCACGCGTAGCTTATGAAACCGTGAGATATGACGTCAGGGACGTCTAGCGTCTGGGACGCTAAGCATCTGGGATGCTGGTGATGGTAATGGTAAAATATGGTTTAATGAATAAAATGGATTATTGGTTATGAAATGGTATGTCGGGTCAGGGACCCTAAATGGTTTCGGATTTTAAATTGATGTTCAATTATGGTCGTGGGTGGTGACCCACATGGTTTTAATATGTATGGTGGTGGTATTCCACGGTTTTGGGCTGAGTTCCCACACTTGGTTTTTGGTTAACGGTTTTTGGGCTAAGGCCCTAATGGCTCGGTTGAGCAAACATTTTGGTTACTGGTTTTTGGTGGCATGCATACGTTTTTATTGGAGGGCATAAATGTCTTATAAATGTATTTGGTAAACTTATTGGTTTTTGTCCACTCACAGCTTTTGGTTTTAATGCCCTTCAGGTTGATTACGGATGCGATTGCAGCAGAGACTGGGACATTGCACACCTCCTCCATCGGTCCTTGCGCACTCTGGATGGCCCGTTTGGGCAGTAGCTCTTGGTTATCCCTTGTCTGACACCCCTTGTTGGACGGGAGCAGGGCACATTCCATGGTAATCCCGAGGGGATTGGGATGGGTCCTGTCAGTCTAAGTAAATTACAGCATGACGATATTATCATTCAGTTAGCCGATCGCTCTAATGTGTATCCTAAGGGATACGTCGAAGATGTTCTTGTGCAGGTTAACCAGCTCATCTTCCCCGCTGACTTTTATGTCTTAGACATGGAGGATTCCCCTACGAATCAAGCTCCACTAATGCTGTTGGGAAGACCATTCATGAGAACTGCCAAGACAAAGATTGATGTGTTCAATGGAACATTAACTATGGAAGTAGACGGAGAGGAAATTGGCTTCAACATTTTTGATGCCATGAGGTACCCTAGTTCCACAACTCATACTACTTTTTCTATTGACGTGTGCACTTCTCTCGCAGAGAAACATCATGATTCAATTCGAGAAGACACACTCAACATGATAATCCAGGAAAGAGTTGCCCTAACGCAATCAGGGGACGCCTTGGTTGAGGATACGGATTACGAACTAGAACCTCGAATTTGGGATGAAGTCATGACCCTAAATGAGGCCCCCAGAATGGTACATCATCAGGTACCCTCGTCACTTCAAATTAGTACTAATTCCACTCCTCCTTCAGTGATTCAGGCCCCCGTTCTCGAGCTCAAAGTTTTGCCTGACCACCTGAAGTATGCCTATCTTGGCTCGGACGACACTCTACCCGTCATAGTGTCTTCTGCACTAACCGAGTCACAAGAAGACAAATTAGTACATGTCTTGATGAAGTACAAGACAACCATTGGATGGACTCTGTCAGATATCAAGGGAATCAGCCCTACAACCTGTGTGCATCGAATCTTACTAGAAGATGATGCAAAGCCTTCTCGCGAAGCCCAACGTCGCCTTCATCCTCCAATGATGGAAGTCGTGAAACAAGAGGTCATCAAACTCTTGGACTGTGGGTGGTGACCCACATGGTTTTAATATGTATGGTGGTGGTATTCCACGGTTTTGGGCTGAGTTCCCACACTTGGTTTTTGGTTAACGGTTTTTGGGCTAAGGCCCTAATGGCTCGGTTGAGCAAACATTTTGGTTACTGGTTTTTGGTGGCATGCATACGTTTTTATTGGAGGGCATAAATGTCTTATAAATGTATTTGGTAAACTTATTGGTTTTTGTCCACTCACAGCTTTTGGTTTTAATGCCCTTCAGGTTGATTACGGATGCGATTGCAGCAGAGACTGGGACATTGCACACCTCCTCCATCGGTCCTTGCGCACTCTGGATGGCCCGTTTGGGCAGTAGCTCTTGGTTATCCCTTGTCTGACACCCCTTGTTGGACGGGAGCAGGGCACATTCCATGGTAATCCCGAGGGGATTGGGATGGGTCCTGTCAACTTGGTATCAGAGCATGGTTGCTCTTTTGTGTGCGCAGGTCGAGGGTGTGATGTCTCTTTGGGCTGCAACTCGTTATCAACCTGATAGATAATTTTTGGGTTTGGATAGTGGATGGAGTGCGATTGGCCCGATACGCCGTGCGTTAATGTGATTCGACCCAAGTGGGGTTGATTGTGGTGAACTGGTATAGTGGGACCGTCGGTTCGGTCATGTGACATTGGATTGTTGTGCTGCTAGGTGCAGCCAGGTTCAGGGAACCTCATTTGAGTAATGGTCTAAAATGTGAACCCTAGTGGTGGTTGTTGGTGTGAGAGATGCTGGTTCATCGGAGTTGGCCGGTGACCTTAGTGGTGGAACCCACGTTGATGGGATGGTAGGATTGGATTTGATGTCTATTCGATGTCTAGACCGCGGGGTCGGTCAGGTTGTGAGTTTTATATTACGGAAAGCTGTTTGGTTCGGTTGAACCATAGGGTGTGATTGTGGAACCCTAATACTAAAAAGGTAAACCTTAATTGTGACTAGTGGATGAGAACTTGTGCTGCGACGAGCGGCTGAGGTCATGGATGACCATGTGGAGGGCTCTGGTGAGTCTAGGCAGAACTATGGGATCCGATCTACGGATACGGTTCTGAGATAAATTGTGGAATCCCGTGTTGGATCGGGTATTAGTGTGCGGTATGGATGCGGATCTCGATAGCAATGACAGTTAGTCGGTAGTCATATGGAGATGACTGGCTATCAAGGGTAATCAGTGTGGTCATAATACTTGGGGACGTTCAGGGAACGTTCATTTTCCTGATGTGGCCTATCAGAATAGTGGTACCCATAGTCGTGAGGTACGGGATCGTCGTTCCGTATGAACGGAGATCCATGGTTGTCGTATTTGCACACGGTGTGCAGTATGGATGTTTGTGGGTTGGTATTTTCGTGCTGATGCTAGTATGGATGCCTGTGTGCTGATACTAGTGTTGGTGATAGTGTGTTGGTGCTGGTACTAGCGCTGGTGCTAGTGTCGGTAATGGTGTTGACGATGAACCACAAGTTGGGGCGTGACTCCGTCATGATGAACATATGTTCGGTCTTTGAGATTCGGTAGTGGTTGAGTGATGGACTGGATGAGATCCAGTTAAGATTGTGCTGTGTTGGGATAAGTCCCAATAGTGGTGAGATAACCAGTAAGGAGTGGATTAAAAAGGGTATAATTGAGTAATCTTGGGATGACGTCCCCTACGTCATGATGATTAGTGGATTTGGGGGAGTTGTTGGCAACTCCAAAATTTGTGCTATTTTATGTTTTAATATCCCTAAAATGTACATGGAAATGAGTAAAACTGGAAAAGACGAGGAAAACCATTAGTGGTATAAAGGTAGGAATTTGTAATTGAGAACTTGGGAAACCGAGTGTTGAACCTGTAAAGGTCGTGATGTGCGAACGGGACAATAACGGATTGATTGTGGACACGGGGTTGTCCAAGTGAATTGAGGAGGTAGGAAGTCTAGTGGTTGGACTTGACGTCTTGTTGGGAGCATGTCTGTTTCCAACATGGTTGGAACCTTAGTGTCGAGGAGAGTTGTGATTGGGGAACGAGAGTGGTGCTCGTTTTTGGTGATTGGTATTCCGAAGTCATTGGGGTTGACTTCTTGCTTTCTGCCCTGGCAAACGTTGAGTGTAGTTACCAGTACGTTGAGCGTGTATTGGTTGGTGAGTTCTTGTGTGTTGCGAGGTCATTGGGAGGAGCTACGTGTTCGAAACTAGGTAAACGAGATGTTTCATTTTCTGGTTGGTGGCAGACGATGTTGGGGTACATGGCGTGGTGAGTGCAGTGAGTTTTGTCGCATCCACGTAGGATGAGTATTGGTGTCATTATTTTGGATCATCCTTGGTCTTCCTAGGTGGAATGACAAGGATCGATACGAACTTGGGTATGTGAGTCGTAATGACGGAATTGAACTTCTTTTCGAAGTGGGGCCCGTACGGTATTCTACTCAGGTGAATAGGTTTTCGATGTAGTCGAATTTTGTCAACCTTAGACGTGTGGAGGTCGGATTGGCTTCCCTATGAAGTCAATCAAATGTATTGAACGGGTAACCGATAGGTTCGGTTTTGGTGTGTCTTGGTAAATGTGAACGAGATTTCGGGATTTGGAATCGAATTTCTGGGTGACGATTCAGGATTCGATTTTGAAACTTGAAAGTATATTTCCGGATTTGGGTACGGAATGGTTGTTCCAAATGCTAGCTTACGGAATAATGATTTCGGATTCGGATTTGGAAATGAGTTAAACTGTGATGTCTGGGTTTGGATCCGGGATTTCTTACGAAATTGCGGATTTGGATTCGGAATTGGAACTAGATGTTGGGTGGAGTTTCGTTTTGTCTCATGCTGGATTGGGCAAACGTACTCCATTATTGGAACGCGTTCGGCTATGACCTAGGTGGTTGTAGTCTGGTCATTAGATAGATGTGTGTACTTCGTACATGGTTCGAGGTACAATACTTGTAGACTTGTGATGTCTAGTTACGGTATACGGGATATACCCGAGGTGTGTTGGTGAAAGTGTTGGTAGTCGGATTGGTTCCGATACCATGGGATTGGTTGTGGACCGGCCATTACTATGCAATGGGTCATGGTAATTCCGATGTGTTTAATTACACACAGGTCGTTCAAAGGGTCGGTAATCGTTTACTAAGTTAAGTACGTTGGTGGCATGTGTAGCCACGAGCGAGTCTAGTGTCAGTTTTCGACTGACAACAACTGTGTGGTGACAGTTTGTCAGGATGTGTCAACATAGATCGTTGAGTGGGGTCAGCTGACTCCTAGTGGGAGTGGGAAAGGAACCGTCGAGTTGTTGCGTCAACGAGAGGGTTGATTTGACAAGTGGGGTCAAATTCGAAACAAGTAGTTTCAGTCATTCGACGGGGTCGAATGTAATCGTTGCGTTTTGAGTACTAGTGGTACGTTTGGGTGTAGACAAGTTTTGCCTGGTTAGTTGGTGTACGGGTGTACACGTGTTGTGTGGTCGATTCCACTTTCCACGGGGTGTTTGTGGAATCAGGGTAATCGAGTTTCGAGAGTGAAACTTTTTAAGGAGGGAAGTACGTTGAGTTTAGATCGGTTGGAATTTCGAGGACGAAATTTATTAAGGAGGGAAGATTGTAACGACCCGTCCCGAATCCCGGGATTAGTTTAGTGACTAATCTTGATTAGTGAGGTTGAACGGTGGTTAGTAGGGCGGAATCGGACAAATTGTGCAAAATGACCGTTTTGCCCCTGGTCGTGGGCAAAATGTTGACTTTTTGATCGGGCGGTCAAACGGACTTTGACCGATGACCGTGACGTAGTTCCGGACGTCACGAGTTCATAGACAGGCGGCACGTTCGATTCCGACATTCGTAGAGAAAGTTATGGTGTTCGGAAGTTGAGGGGTATTTTGGTAATTTGGCTTATTAGGGGCCAAATGTTGACTTTTTGATCGGGAGGTCCGATGGGCGAGGGCCAAGGACCGTTACGTAGGTATCGTCGATACGAATCCAATGACAGGCGGCATGCCGAAATCGGAGGTACGACGACGAAGTTATGGTCACGGACGTAATCGCGATAAACCGAGACTCGGAATAAAATAATAATATTTAAATAGGTGAACAGTAACTGACGAATCTGGACCCTTGGATGTGGTCCACATGTCACTCATCCCCACCTTCCCTAAAATCTGGATCCTTGTTGGCCATTGGATTATTTAATCCATTTTCTCCCCTTAAATCCTCACCATCCATTCAAACCTCAGATTAAATCTGGGCCCTTGATCTCATCTCTTTCTTCCCTTCATCTACTGATCACACTCATCCCTCTCACTCTGTTCTTTCTCCCACCCGAAACACATATGCACACAACCTACATGAACCACCTCACCAATCTCTTCTGTGTTGGTGTGTGAGTGAGATGAGCTGCACGGTGAGGCTTGAGAGACGGCGGGGGGACGACGGAGACGGCGGAGACGACGGCGGCAAAACAAAAACAGAGGAGCAAAATGCAGAAATTGGAAGATCGTTATGGATTGGCTTTTGATCGTGTTTGAGGGGTGAGAGGAGTTCCTGGAGTCGAACTGGGCATGCTGGTGGCCACGGCGGTAGCCACGGCGGCGAGGTAAGCCTCGAACCCGTGAGTTTGTTTTCGGGTACAAAAATAGTAGGATGGGTTTTAACGTGTTTCGATCGATCTGGTGATTAGGATGATGATCTAGAAGGTGAGACGAGCTTCTGGGGATCGTTTTCGAAAGGAATGGTGGCCGGGATCGTGCAGACACGACGGTTGCAGGTGGCCGGTCTGCACACCTCCACGAACAGGTAGTGAAACGAAGTTGTTTATTAGTTTTTAAAGCATGGATCAACTGGAATTGATGAGACGATCTTGTAGGAACAAACAGATTTGAAAATGGTCGAGTAATGGCTGAGAACCAGTCGGGTTGGGCCGCGGGTCACGGTGACCCGTTTATCAGACAACCGGGTCAGAACGGTGACACTGTTCACGGCGCGTGAGTTTCACGCGCAGCCACTCACGGCGGCGCGTGGCGGTGCGTGGGCACGAATCTCGAGGTGAGGTCAACATGACTTTTAATCCTTTTGATGTAACGGACATTTTGGAATTGGTTTCGTGTCGATCGGACACCGTCTCGATAGTGTTCGGGATGTCCGAAGGTTTTAAATTAAGTTTAAAAATAAGTAAAAATTCGGGAAAATTACGGGACTTTGATAGGATGTTAATAATGAGGTTAGTGACCCTCTAATGTGATTTGGACAGGATTGGGAGTCCCGGTGATAGTGGTGTGGCCCGGGAGGGCCGGTGGCACGCGTATCGAGGCACACGGTCAAAACGGTCTGTGAGTGGACTTTGGTTTTATAAATTCTATGCATGCTTAAATGTTTTACATGGATTATGATTGTGATTGTATGATGTTGGTTTGGTTGTTGGTAAATTGTACGGTTTCACGTATTTCGAGGCGATTTACGTGCTTGCACGTAAATCGAGGTTTTCCGGTTTTACATGGATTTCCCATATTTATGACTTGGATATAATGTGATGAAATGGTTTTGAAATTGGAAATATGAACTCGGGCTTGAGGCCCAATTATGTTGGAAATTTCGGACTTGGAGTCCATTTGAATATCGGGCCGGGGGCCCAGTTGGTTAATGAAATCGGGCCAGGGGCCCAGTTGGTAGGAAATCGGGCTGAGACCCATTTGAGTTATGTCATCGGGCCAGGGGCCCAGTTGATTTATGAATTCGGGCCGTGGGCCCAGTTGGTTTACAAATCGGGCCGTGGGCCCAGTGGTTCATAAAATCGGGCATGAGGCCCAGTTGGATTATAAATGTGATTTCGAGTCAGGGACCCTATATTTAATAATTGTGATTTTGGGTCAGGGACCCTAAATGGAATTATGTGGTTTTATGGAAATTTCGGGCAGGGCCCAATGGTAATAATGTGATAAAAGGATTTAATAAAACTGTTTTCCATATACCATCTGGATACAAGGATATATGATGGTCTCCTCCAGATGTCTGGGACACTGGGGAAGTCACGGTGCATTGCCTGCGAGGGGTCATTATACGGAGCAGCCGGACCGTATGATGACTCAGGAGCAGGATTGCTATGATTGACGTCAGGGACGTCAGACATCAGGGATGTCAGATATATGGACCCGGAGAGACCCCGGGCAGCACGCGTAGCTTATGAAACCGTGAGATATGACGTCAGGGACGTCTAGCGTCTGGGACGCTAAGCATCTGGGATGCTGGTGATGGTAATGGTAAAATATGGTTTAATGAATAAAATGGATTATTGGTTATGAAATGGTATGTCGGGTCAGGGACCCTAAATGGTTTCGGATTTTAAATTGATGTTCAATTATGGTCGTGGGTGGTGACCCACATGGTTTTAATATGTATGGTGGTGGTATTCCACGGTTTTGGGCTGAGTTCCCACACTTGGTTTTTGGTTAACGGTTTTTGGGCTAAGGCCCTAATGGCTCGGTTGAGCAAACATTTTGGTTACTGGTTTTTGGTGGCATGCATACGTTTTTATTGGAGGGCATAAATGTCTTATAAATGTATTTGGTAAACTTATTGGTTTTTGTCCACTCACAGCTTTTGGTTTTAATGCCCTTCAGGTTGATTACGGATGCGATTGCAGCAGAGACTGGGACATTGCACACCTCCTCCATCGGTCCTTGCGCACTCTGGATGGCCCGTTTGGGCAGTAGCTCTTGGTTATCCCTTGTCTGACACCCCTTGTTGGACGGGAGCAGGGCACATTCCATGGTAATCCCGAGGGGATTGGGATGGGTCCTGTCAGTCTAAGTAAATTACAGCATGACGATATTATCATTCAGTTAGCCGATCGCTCTAATGTGTATCCTAAGGGATACGTCGAAGATGTTCTTGTGCAGGTTAACCAGCTCATCTTCCCCGCTGACTTTTATGTCTTAGACATGGAGGATTCCCCTACGAATCAAGCTCCACTAATGCTGTTGGGAAGACCATTCATGAGAACTGCCAAGACAAAGATTGATGTGTTCAATGGAACATTAACTATGGAAGTAGACGGAGAGGAAATTGGCTTCAACATTTTTGATGCCATGAGGTACCCTAGTTCCACAACTCATACTACTTTTTCTATTGACGTGTGCACTTCTCTCGCAGAGAAACATCTTGATTCAATTCGAGAAGACACACTCAACATGATAATCCAGGAAAGAGTTGCCCTAACGCAATCAGGGGACGCCTTGGTTGAGGATACGGATTACGAACTAGAACCTCGAATTTGGGATGAAGTCATGACCCTAAATGAGGCCCCCAGAATGGTACATCATCAGGTACCCTCGTCACTTCAAATTAGTACTAATTCCACTCCTCCTTCAGTGATTCAGGCCCCCGTTCTCGAGCTCAAAGTTTTGCCTGACCACCTGAAGTATGCCTATCTTGGCTCGGACGACACTCTACCCGTCATAGTGTCTTCTGCACTAACCGAGTCACAAGAAGACAAATTAGTACATGTCTTGATGAAGTACAAGACAACCATTGGATGGACTCTGTCAGATATCAAGGGAATCAGCCCTACAACCTGTGTGCATCGAATCTTACTAGAAGATGATGCAAAGCCTTCTCGCGAAGCCCAACGTCGCCTTCATCCTCCAATGATGGAAGTCGTGAAACAAGAGGTCATCAAACTCTTGGACTGTGGGTGGTGACCCACATGGTTTTAATATGTATGGTGGTGGTATTCCACGGTTTTGGGCTGAGTTCCCACACTTGGTTTTTGGTTAACGGTTTTTGGGCTAAGGCCCTAATGGCTCGGTTGAGCAAACATTTTGGTTACTGGTTTTTGGTGGCATGCATACGTTTTTATTGGAGGGCATAAATGTCTTATAAATGTATTTGGTAAACTTATTGGTTTTTGTCCACTCACAGCTTTTGGTTTTAATGCCCTTCAGGTTGATTACGGATGCGATTGCAGCAGAGACTGGGACATTGCACACCTCCTCCATCGGTCCTTGCGCACTCTGGATGGCCCGTTTGGGCAGTAGCTCTTGGTTATCCCTTGTCTGACACCCCTTGTTGGACGGGAGCAGGGCACATTCCATGGTAATCCCGAGGGGATTGGGATGGGTCCTGTCAACTTGGTATCAGAGCATGGTTGCTCTTTTGTGTGCGCAGGTCGAGGGTGTGATGTCTCTTTGGGCTGCAACTCGTTATCAACCTGATAGATAATTTTTGGGTTTGGATAGTGGATGGAGTGCGATTGGCCCGATACGCCGTGCGTTAATGTGATTCGACCCAAGTGGGGTTGATTGTGGTGAACTGGTATAGTGGGACCGTCGGTTCGGTCATGTGACATTGGATTGTTGTGCTGCTAGGTGCAGCCAGGTTCAGGGAACCTCATTTGAGTAATGGTCTAAAATGTGAACCCTAGTGGTGGTTGTTGGTGTGAGAGATGCTGGTTCATCGGAGTTGGCCGGTGACCTTAGTGGTGGAACCCACGTTGATGGGATGGTAGGATTGGATTTGATGTCTATTCGATGTCTAGACCGCGGGGTCGGTCAGGTTGTGAGTTTTATATTACGGAAAGCTGTTTGGTTCGGTTGAACCATAGGGTGTGATTGTGGAACCCTAATACTAAAAAGGTAAACCTTAATTGTGACTAGTGGATGAGAACTTGTGCTGCGACGAGCGGCTGAGGTCATGGATGACCATGTGGAGGGCTCTGGTGAGTCTAGGCAGAACTATGGGATCCGATCTACGGATACGGTTCTGAGATAAATTGTGGAATCCCGTGTTGGATCGGGTATTAGTGTGCGGTATGGATGCGGATCTCGATAGCAATGACAGTTAGTCGGTAGTCATATGGAGATGACTGGCTATCAAGGGTAATCAGTGTGGTCATAATACTTGGGGACGTTCAGGGAACGTTCATTTTCCTGATGTGGCCTATCAGAATAGTGGTACCCATAGTCGTGAGGTACGGGATCGTCGTTCCGTATGAACGGAGATCCATGGTTGTCGTATTTGCACACGGTGTGCAGTATGGATGTTTGTGGGTTGGTATTTTCGTGCTGATGCTAGTATGGATGCCTGTGTGCTGATACTAGTGTTGGTGATAGTGTGTTGGTGCTGGTACTAGCGCTGGTGCTAGTGTCGGTAATGGTGTTGACGATGAACCACAAGTTGGGGCGTGACTCCGTCATGATGAACATATGTTCGGTCTTTGAGATTCGGTAGTGGTTGAGTGATGGACTGGATGAGATCCAGTTAAGATTGTGCTGTGTTGGGATAAGTCCCAATAGTGGTGAGATAACCAGTAAGGAGTGGATTAAAAAGGGTATAATTGAGTAATCTTGGGATGACGTCCCCTACGTCATGATGATTAGTGGATTTGGGGGAGTTGTTGGCAACTCCAAAATTTGTGCTATTTTATGTTTTAATATCCCTAAAATGTACATGGAAATGAGTAAAACTGGAAAAGACGAGGAAAACCATTAGTGGTATAAAGGTAGGAATTTGTAATTGAGAACTTGGGAAACCGAGTGTTGAACCTGTAAAGGTCGTGATGTGCGAACGGGACAATAACGGATTGATTGTGGACACGGGGTTGTCCAAGTGAATTGAGGAGGTAGGAAGTCTAGTGGTTGGACTTGACGTCTTGTTGGGAGCATGTCTGTTTCCAACATGGTTGGAACCTTAGTGTCGAGGAGAGTTGTGATTGGGGAACGAGAGTGGTGCTCGTTTTTGGTGATTGGTATTCCGAAGTCATTGGGGTTGACTTCTTGCTTTCTGCCCTGGCAAACGTTGAGTGTAGTTACCAGTACGTTGAGCGTGTATTGGTTGGTGAGTTCTTGTGTGTTGCGAGGTCATTGGGAGGAGCTACGTGTTCGAAACTAGGTAAACGAGATGTTTCATTTTCTGGTTGGTGGCAGACGATGTTGGGGTACATGGCGTGGTGAGTGCAGTGAGTTTTGTCGCATCCACGTAGGATGAGTATTGGTGTCATTATTTTGGATCATCCTTGGTCTTCCTAGGTGGAATGACAAGGATCGATACGAACTTGGGTATGTGAGTCGTAATGACGGAATTGAACTTCTTTTCGAAGTGGGGCCCGTACGGTATTCTACTCAGGTGAATAGGTTTTCGATGTAGTCGAATTTTGTCAACCTTAGACGTGTGGAGGTCGGATTGGCTTCCCTATGAAGTCAATCAAATGTATTGAACGGGTAACCGATAGGTTCGGTTTTGGTGTGTCTTGGTAAATGTGAACGAGATTTCGGGATTTGGAATCGAATTTCTGGGTGACGATTCAGGATTCGATTTTGAAACTTGAAAGTATATTTCCGGATTTGGGTACGGAATGGTTGTTCCAAATGCTAGCTTACGGAATAATGATTTCGGATTCGGATTTGGAAATGAGTTAAACTGTGATGTCTGGGTTTGGATCCGGGATTTCTTACGAAATTGCGGATTTGGATTCGGAATTGGAACTAGATGTTGGGTGGAGTTTCGTTTTGTCTCATGCTGGATTGGGCAAACGTACTCCATTATTGGAACGCGTTCGGCTATGACCTAGGTGGTTGTAGTCTGGTCATTAGATAGATGTGTGTACTTCGTACATGGTTCGAGGTACAATACTTGTAGACTTGTGATGTCTAGTTACGGTATACGGGATATACCCGAGGTGTGTTGGTGAAAGTGTTGGTAGTCGGATTGGTTCCGATACCATGGGATTGGTTGTGGACCGGCCATTACTATGCAATGGGTCATGGTAATTCCGATGTGTTTAATTACACACAGGTCGTTCAAAGGGTCGGTAATCGTTTACTAAGTTAAGTACGTTGGTGGCATGTGTAGCCACGAGCGAGTCTAGTGTCAGTTTTCGACTGACAACAACTGTGTGGTGACAGTTTGTCAGGATGTGTCAACATAGATCGTTGAGTGGGGTCAGCTGACTCCTAGTGGGAGTGGGAAAGGAACCGTCGAGTTGTTGCGTCAACGAGAGGGTTGATTTGACAAGTGGGGTCAAATTCGAAACAAGTAGTTTCAGTCATTCGACGGGGTCGAATGTAATCGTTGCGTTTTGAGTACTAGTGGTACGTTTGGGTGTAGACAAGTTTTGCCTGGTTAGTTGGTGTACGGGTGTACACGTGTTGTGTGGTCGATTCCACTTTCCACGGGGTGTTTGTGGAATCAGGGTAATCGAGTTTCGAGAGTGAAACTTTTTAAGGAGGGAAGTACGTTGAGTTTAGATCGGTTGGAATTTCGAGGACGAAATTTATTAAGGAGGGAAGATTGTAACGACCCGTCCCGAATCCCGGGATTAGTTTAGTGACTAATCTTGATTAGTGAGGTTGAACGGTGGTTAGTAGGGCGGAATCGGACAAATTGTGCAAAATGACCGTTTTGCCCCTGGTCGTGGGCAAAATGTTGACTTTTTGATCGGGCGGTCAAACGGACTTTGACCGATGACCGTGACGTAGTTCCGGACGTCACGAGTTCATAGACAGGCGGCACGTTCGATTCCGACATTCGTAGAGAAAGTTATGGTGTTCGGAAGTTGAGGGGTATTTTGGTAATTTGGCTTATTAGGGGCCAAATGTTGACTTTTTGATCGGGAGGTCCGATGGGCGAGGGCCAAGGACCGTTACGTAGGTATCGTCGATACGAATCCAATGACAGGCGGCATGCCGAAATCGGAGGTACGACGACGAAGTTATGGTCACGGACGTAATCGCGATAAACCGAGACTCGGAATAAAATAATAATATTTAAATAGGTGAACAGTAACTGACGAATCTGGACCCTTGGATGTGGTCCACATGTCACTCATCCCCACCTTCCCTAAAATCTGGATCCTTGTTGGCCATTGGATTATTTAATCCATTTTCTCCCCTTAAATCCTCACCATCCATTCAAACCTCAGATTAAATCTGGGCCCTTGATCTCATCTCTTTCTTCCCTTCATCTACTGATCACACTCATCCCTCTCACTCTGTTCTTTCTCCCACCCGAAACACACATGCACACAACCTACATGAACCACCTCACCAATCTCTTCTGTGTTGGTGTGTGAGTGAGATGAGCTGCACGGTGAGGCTTGAGAGACGGCGGGGGGACGACGGAGACGGCGGAGACGACGGCGGCAAAACAAAAACAGAGGAGCAAAATGCAGAAATTGGAAGATCGTTATGGATTGGCTTTTGATCGTGTTTGAGGGGTGAGAGGAGTTCCTGGAGTCGAACTGGGCATGCTGGTGGCCACGGCGGTAGCCACGGCGGCGAGGTAAGCCTCGAACCCGTGAGTTTGTTTTCGGGTACAAAAATAGTAGGATGGGTTTTAACGTGTTTCGATCGATCTGGTGATTAGGATGATGATCTAGAAGGTGAGACGAGCTTCTGGGGATCGTTTTCGAAAGGAATGGTGGCCGGGATCGTGCAGACACGACGGTTGCAGGTGGCCGGTCTGCACACCTCCACGAACAGGTAGTGAAACGAAGTTGTTTATTAGTTTTTAAAGCATGGATCAACTGGAATTGATGAGACGATCTTGTAGGAACAAACGGATTTGAAAATGGTCGAGTAATGGCTGAGAACCAGTCGGGTTGGGCCGCGGGTCACGGTGACCCGTTTATCAGACAACCGGGTCAGAACGGTGACACTGTTCACGGCGCGTGAGTTTCACGCGCAGCCACTCACGGCGGCGCGTGGCGGTGCGTGGGCACGAATCTCGAGGTGAGGTCAACATGACTTTTAATCCTTTTGATGTAACGGACATTTTGGAATTGGTTTCGTGTCGATCGGACACCGTCTCGATAGTGTTCGGGATGTCCGAAGGTTTTAAATTAAGTTTAAAAATAAGTAAAAATTCGGGAAAATTACGGGACTTTGATAGGATGTTAATAATGAGGTTAGTGACCCTCTAATGTGATTTGGACAGGATTGGGAGTCCCGGTGATAGTGGTGTGGCCCGGGAGGGCCGGTGGCACGCGTATCGAGGCACACGGTCAAAACGGTCTGTGAGTGGACTTTGGTTTTATAAATTCTATGCATGCTTAAATGTTTTACATGGATTATGATTGTGATTGTATGATGTTGGTTTGGTTGTTGGTAAATTGTACGGTTTCACGTATTTCGAGGCGATTTACGTGCTTGCACGTAAATCGAGGTTTTCCGGTTTTACATGGATTTCCCATATTTATGACTTGGATATAATGTGATGAAATGGTTTTGAAATTGGAAATATGAACTCGGGCTTGAGGCCCAATTATGTTGGAAATTTCGGACTTGGAGTCCATTTGAATATCGGGCCGGGGGCCCAGTTGGTTAATGAAATCGGGCCAGGGGCCCAGTTGGTAGGAAATCGGGCTGAGACCCATTTGAGTTATGTCATCGGGCCAGGGGCCCAGTTGATTTATGAATTCGGGCCGTGGGCCCAGTTGGTTTACAAATCGGGCCGTGGGCCCAGTGGTTCATAAAATCGGGCATGAGGCCCAGTTGGATTATAAATGTGATTTCGAGTCAGGGACCCTATATTTAATAATTGTGATTTTGGGTCAGGGACCCTAAATGGAATTATGTGGTTTTATGGAAATTTCGGGCAGGGCCCAATGGTAATAATGTGATAAAAGGATTTAATAAAACTGTTTTCCATATACCATCTGGATACAAGGATATATGATGGTCTCCTCCAGATGTTTGGGACACTGGGGAAGTCACGGTGCATTGCCTGCGAGGGGTCATTATACGGAGCAGCCGGACCGTATGATGACTCAGGAGCAGGATTGCTATGATTGACGTCAGGGACGTCAGACATCAGGGATGTCAGATATATGGACCCGGAGAGACCCCGGGCAGCACGCGTAGCTTATGAAACCGTGAGATATGACGTCAGGGACGTCTAGCGTCTGGGACGCTAAGCATCTGGGATGCTGGTGATGGTAATGGTAAAATATGGTTTAATGAATAAAATGGATTATTGGTTATGAAATGGTATGTCGGGTCAGGGACCCTAAATGGTTTCGGATTTTAAATTGATGTTCAATTATGGTCGTGGGTGGTGACCCACATGGTTTTAATATGTATGGTGGTGGTATTCCACGGTTTTGGGCTGAGTTCCCACACTTGGTTTTTGGTTAACGGTTTTTGGGCTAAGGCCCTAATGGCTCGGTTGAGCAAACATTTTGGTTACTGGTTTTTGGTGGCATGCATACGTTTTTATTGGAGGGCATAAATGTCTTATAAATGTATTTGGTAAACTTATTGGTTTTTGTCCACTCACAGCTTTTGGTTTTAATGCCCTTCAGGTTGATTACGGATGCGATTGCAGCAGAGACTGGGACATTGCACACCTCCTCCATCGGTCCTTGCGCACTCTGGATGGCCCGTTTGGGCAGTAGCTCTTGGTTATCCCTTGTCTGACACCCCTTGTTGGACGGGAGCAGGGCACATTCCATGGTAATCCCGAGGGGACTGGGATGGGTCCTGTCAGTCTAAGTAAATTACAGCATGACGATATTATCATTCAGTTAGCCGATCGCTCTAATGTGTATCCTAAGGGATACGTCGAAGATGTTCTTGTGCAGGTTAACCAGCTCATCTTCCCCGCTGACTTTTATGTCTTAGACATGGAGGATTCCCCTACGAATCAAGCTCCACTAATGCTGTTGGGAAGACCATTCATGAGAACTGCCAAGACAAAGATTGATGTGTTCAATGGAACATTAACTATGGAAGTAGACGGAGAGGAAATTGGCTTCAACATTTTTGATGCCATGAGGTACCCTAGTTCCACAACTCATACTACTTTTTCTATTGACGTGTGCACTTCTCTCGCAGAGAAACATCTTGATTCAATTCGAGAAGACACACTCAACATGATAATCCAGGAAAGAGTTGCCCTAACGCAATCAGGGGACGCCTTGGTTGAGGATACGGATTACGAACTAGAACCTCGAATTTGGGATGAAGTCATGACCCTAAATGAGGCCCCCAGAATGGTACATCATCAGGTACCCTCGTCACTTCAAATTAGTACTAATTCCACTCCTCCTTCAGTGATTCAGGCCCCCGTTCTCGAGCTCAAAGTTTTGCCTGACCACCTGAAGTATGCCTATCTTGGCTCGGACGACACTCTACCCGTCATAGTGTCTTCTGCACTAACCGAGTCACAAGAAGACAAATTAGTACAGGTCTTGATGAAGTACAAGACAACCATTGGATGGACTCTGTCAGATATCAAGGGAATCAGCCCTACAACCTGTGTGCATCGAATCTTACTAGAAGATGATGCAAAGCCTTCTCGCGAAGCCCAACGTCGCCTTCATCCTCCAATGATGGAAGTCGTGAAACAAGAGGTCATCAAACTCTTGGACTGTGGTGTCATCTACCCAATTTAAGACAGCAAATGGGTCTCACCAGTCCAAGTAGTCCCAAAGAAAAGTGGAGTCACAGTTGTTGCGAACAGTGAAGGAGAGCTAGTGCCCCAACGAACAGTGACCGGATACAGATTCTGCATCGACTATCGACGCCTGAACAAAGCAACTAGGAAGGATCACTTTCCTTTGCCCTTCATTGATCAAATGCTTGAAAGGTTAGCAGGTCACTCCTATTATTTCTTTCTTGATGGTTATTCCGGGTACAATCAAATCTGTATCGCTCAAAATGACCAAGATAAAACGACTTTCACTTGTCCTTTTAGCACTTTTGCCTACCGAAGAATGCCTTTCGGTTTATGTAACGCCCCAGGTACTTTCCAAAGATGCATGCTTTCTATTTTCTCTGAATACGTCGAAAAAATAATTGAAGTATTTATGGACGATTTCAGTGTCTTTGGGGATAGTTTTGATGCATGCTTAGAACACTTAGCACTTATCTTACAAAGGTGTGTCGAAACTAATCTGGTACTTAACTGGGAGAAATGCCATTTCATGGTTAGACAAGGGATAGTCTTGGGCCATATTGTCTCTGAAAGAGGAATTGAAGTCGATAAATCTAAAGTTGATACTGTGCGCCACTTTACCCTCTCCCACTTCGGTGAGAGGAATCCGTTCATTTCTTGGTCACGCAGGATTTTACAGAAGATTTATCCAAGACTTCTCCCACATTGCAAGGCCCTTGTGCCGACTGCTTCAGAAGGAGACACCCTTCGTCTTTGATGCAGACTGTCAGGAAGCTTTTGAGAAGCTTAAAAATCTCTTAACCACTGCCCCTATTCTTTGTGCCCCTGATTGGTCCTTACCCTTTGAACTAATGTGCGATGCCTCTGATTATGCAGTTGGAGCCGTACTCGGACAAAGGCGGGATAGGAAGCCCTACGCCATCTACTATGCATCCAGAACCTTGAATGATGCCCAGATGAACTACACCACTACAAAAAAGGAGTTGCTTGCTGTTGTATTTGTTTTAGATAAATTTCGTTCTTATCTACTTCGAACTAAAGTCATTATTTACACTGATCATGCAGCACTGAAGTATCTCCTAGCCAAGAAGGAAGCGAAACCAAGACTGATCCGATGGATTCTTCTTCTTCAAGAGTTTGACATCGAGATTAAAGATAAGAAAGACGTAGAGAACGTGGTGGCAGATCATTTGAGTCGCATTGCACATGAACGAGATCCTGTGGCGATTCAAGAGATGTTTCCAGACAAACAACTCTTCATAATCGAGGGAGGTACTCCTTGGTATGCTGATATTGTCAATTAATTAGTCACCAAGCAGTTGCCCACCACCCTCTCCCGTGCACAAAAAGATAAACTTAAGAAGCATGTTAGGCACTATATTTGGGATGAAACTTATTTGTGGAAACACTGTGCAGATTTATTGATTAGGAGATGTGTCCCTGATATTGAACATAGGTCAGTCCTAGAGTTCTGCCATAGCCATGCTTGAGGAGGCCACTTTGGATCTAGAAAAACTGCACTCAAAATTTAGAATCTGGACTATATTGGCCCACACTTTTTAAAGATGCACATTCATTTTGCTTAGCCTGTGATAAATGTCAGAGATCAGAAAACTTAGGACGAAGGGATGAAATGCGACAACATTATGTTCTTACTGTTGAAATATTTGATGTTTGGGGTATCGATTTTATGGGTCTGTTTCCTCAATCTAATGGCTATCTCTATATCTTACTTGTCGTTGATTATGTATCAAAATGGGTGGAAGCTAAGGCCACCAGGACTAATGACTCTAAAACTGTTGCAGATTTCCTCAGAACTAACATTCTTTCCAGGTTTGGGATCCCGCGGGTCCTAATAAGTGATGGAGGAAGTCATTTCTGCAACAAGACCATTGAAGCTTTAATGAAACGGTATGGTGTCACTCATCGAGTCTCTACACCTTACCATCCTCAAACGAGTGGAATGGCAGAAGTCAGTAATAGAGAGATCAAGAAGATATTAGAGCGAACTGTGGGTCCTAATCGTAAGGATTGGAGCCAACGTTTGGATGATGCACTTTGGGCATACAGGACGGCATACAAAACACCTATAGGAATGTCACCCTATAGGTTGGTGTACGGTAAAGCATGTCACCTTCCAGTGGAACTAGAGCATAAAGCATGGTGGGCCGTCAAAACTTTCAACATCAAGCTAGATGACGCAGGTCTGCATCGAAAGCTCCAGCTGAGTGAGCTTGAGGAAATCAGAAATGATGCATTTGAAAGCACTCTGATCTACAAGGAAAAGGCAAAGGCATTTCATGACAAACAGATCAAGAGTAAAGCATTTGACATTGGCCAGAAAGTTTTGCTGTTCAATTCTCGGCTTAGACTCTTTCCTGGTAAGTTATGTTCTAGATGGGTAGGACCTTTTGTTATCACTAATATTTTTGCCCATGGAGCCATACAGATAAAACACGTTGGAACTGGAAAAGAGTTCAAGGTCAATGGCCATAGATTGAAGCCTTATATCGAGGCAATTGGCGAACACGATGTGGAGTCAGAAAGAGTGCTACAACGTCCCATCAGATGAACTGAATTTGGTCTAGGCTGGATGGACGTTAAACTTCAAGCGCTTGTTGGGAGGCAACCTGTAACGACCCGTCCCGAATATCGGGATTTAATAATATTTAATTGTGATTTACTAATCTGGGATTAGTTGGGCGATTTCGGACGAATTGTGCAAAATGACCGTTTTGCCCCTAGGCGTGGGCAAAACGTTGACTTTTAATTCGGATGGTCAAATGGACTTTGACCGATGACCGTGACGTAGTTCGGGACGTCACGAGTTCATAGACAGGTGGCACGTTCGATTCCGACGTTCGTGGTGAAAGTTATGATGTACGGAAGTCCAGGGGCATTTTCGTAATTTGGACGATAGAAGGGGAAATGTTGACTTTTTGACCGGGATGTCCGATGGCCGAGGGCCAAGGACCGTTACGTAGGTTTCGTCGATGCGAATCCAACGACAGGCGGCACGCCAAAATCGGAGATTCGACGACGAAGTTATGGGTCACGGAAGTTTGGTTTCGTTATGCACGCATTACGAGGCGTGGACACGTGGCGTTTTCTGATTGGCCTGGAATTCTGAGTGGGACACGTGGACCACTAATCTTTAATTATTGGGATCAGATCTGGTTGGTCAGATTGTTTAAAATATAGGATTTAAATAATATAAAGTATTTTCCACTTATTTTCATCTTTTGATCTGGACCCTTAATCTCATTGGTGAGATTCAATCTGGGCCGTTCATTCCTTTTTCCCTCTTTCTTTAATTGAATCTGCCTGCATCCTCCCACTCCCATTTCTCTCAAACCCGTGAGCAATGCACACGGCTCACACTGCACACCACCACCATTTCTATAACCTTGGGCCGTGCAGGGAACTGTGTGAGCTCTGTTGGGTGCTGGGCACGGTGGGAGACGACGGGAGACGGCTGGGCGGCGACGGAGGGGAAAAACAGGGGATCCGAAACTCAGAGTTTTGGATGTCGATGGAGACCGGTGTTTTGACCGCGCTAGAGGGGTGGACGGAGTTCTGGGAACGAACTGGGTATTTCGGTGGCCACGGTGGTGACCACGGCGGCGAAGGGAGCCTAAACCCGTGAGTTTGATTCTCGGGTCAAAAATGGCAGGTTGGGTTCTACTGTCTTTCGTTCGATCTAGTAAACGGGAGGATGACTCAGGGGATGAGACGAGTCTAGTGGGACCGTTTTCATCGAGAATGGTGGTCGGAGCTGAGTGCAGTCGACGGTGGGTTGGCCGTGAGCTTCTCGATCGGAGAGGTAAGGATTTTGACGTTGTTCCTTGTGTTTGTTTCCATAGAACTCCTAGTTTAACTCAGACGGTCATGTAGGTGAAAACCCCGTCCAAAAGGATCCAGTATCGACGGAGAACCGATCGGGTTGGCCCGCGGGTCACGGTGACCCGTTTACCAGTCGTTCGGGTTGAACGACGGTGAACAGTACCCGGCGCGTGGGTTTCACGCGCAGGGAGTTCAACCGGCGCGTGGGGGCGCGTGTGAGGTAATTCTGGGAAACTTCCAACATGACTTTTATCCTATACATTGTAACGAACATTTTGGGATTGGTTTCGTGTCGATCGGACACCGTCTCGATATTGTTCGAGATGTCCGAAGGTTTTAAATCCAGTTTAAAAATACTTAAAAATTCGGGAAAATTACGGGACTTGAATAGGATGTTAATGATGAGGTTAGTGATCCTCTAAATTGATTTGAACAGGATTGGGAGTCCCGGTGATAGTGAGGTGGCCCGGGAAGGCCTATGGCACGCGTATCGAGGCGCTCGGTTAAACGGTCTGTGAGTGGACATTGGTTTCATAAATTCGATGCATGCATAACTGTTTTATGATTGTTATAATTATAATTAAATGATTTACTTTGGATATCGATGAATTTAAAATGATTTCACGCATTCCGAGGTGAATTACGTATTTGCACGTAAACCGAGATTTTCTGGATTTGCACCGATTTCCATAAATGTGGTTGGATATGATTTCATGAAATGGTTACGAACTTGAATAAAGTAAAATCGGGCCAGGGGCCCAGTTAACATGTGGATCGGGCCAGGGGCCCAGTTAACTTGTGAAATCGGGCCAGGGGCCCAGTTGATTTCTACATGTGATTGCGGGTCGGGGACCCTAAAATGGAATTGAATAAATGTTTTCTGGTTTACATTTTATATATGTTCACATGCTGGAATCTATAAATGGTTTTGATGATATTTCGGTTATGGCACGTTTCACGGTATTTGGGCATGAGACCCGTTTGATGAAACGTAACGAATGGTTCGGATTTTATCTATGTATACCTATATGTTTTGCATGTGGATATCTATAAAATGTATTTGGTACTGCACTGTATAGATCCTTCCATATTATATTGTCTCCTCCGGATGAGGTACCCCGGAGAGGTCACAGACGTCTAGTACGTCCAGCGTCTATGACGCTAAGCATCGGGGATGCTGTACCCGAACGGGGTTCGGGGATTGAACTCGGAAATTGAGACCCGAGTGGCACGCGTAGCCTTGTGATTGTGACCTTATTGACGTCAGGGACGTCAGACATCAGGGATGTCGGATTGGAGTGTATAGTGCAGTGGCTAAAATAATGGTTATGGTTTATATGCCTTATGGTTCATATTACTGGATTTATGAAATAACTCTTGGGTTTACTTTTGGAAATTGAAACTATGCTTTGGTTTCCGGGCTAAGGCCCTATTGGTTATTTCTAAATAAATATGGGATTATTGGTTTTGGTGCATGCATATGATTTTACTGAGGGGCTTAAATGTCTTATAAATGTTTTAAACAGACTTGTTTATTTTCGTCCACTCACAGCTTTGTTTTCAATGCCCTTCAGGTTGATTCCGGATACGACTGCAGCAGAGACTTGAGCATCGCACACCTCCTCCATCGATCCTTACGCACTCTGGAAGCCCGTTTGGGCAATGGCAATCGGTTATCCCTTGTCTGGCGCCTCTTGTCAGACGGGAGCACGTCACATTCCATGGTAATCCCGGGGGGATTGGGATGGGTCGTGTCAAGTGGTATCAGAGCAGGTTTTGCTCTTTTGTGCGCGAAGGACGAGGGTGTGATGTCTCTTTGGGCTGCTGTTCCGTTGTCAACCTGATAGATAGTTTTGGATTTGTATGGTGAATTGGGAGTGTTTGGCCCGATACGCCGTGCATTGATGCGATTCAACCCAAGTGGGGTTGTATACGATTAACTGGTAATGTGGGACCGTCGGTTCGGTCATGTGATGATGGGTTGTTGTGCCACTGGGCACAACTGGGTTCAGGGAACCCCAATTGAATAATGGTTTGGGAATGCGAAACTCAGTTGAGTATTGGTCTAAGTTTTGGACCCTAGTAGTGTTGGCTAGTGTACGGGGGTTGGTGCATCGGAGTTAGCCGATGACCTTCGTGGTGGAACCCACGTTGAGTTGACGATTGGATTGGATTGGACGTCTATACGATGTCAGGACCGCGGGGTCGGTCAGGTTGTGGATTTTACTGCGGAGGGCAGTTGGGTTCGGTGGAACCCTAGGGTGTGATTTTGGAACCCTAACTTGTAGTTGATGGACCGAAAGGTGAACCTTAAGTGAGAACTTGTGCTGCGACGAGCGGCTGAGGTCATGGATGACCATGTGGATGACTCTAGTGAGTCTTATGGGTTTCGATCTACGGATACGGTTATGAGGAAATATGGAATCCTGTTTTGGATCGAATGTTAGTATGATGTGTGGATACGGATCTTGACAACGATGACTGTTGGTCGACAGTTGTGTCGAGATATTTGGTTATCGAGGGTATTTAGTGTGGCTTTCATACTTGGGGATGTTCAGGGAACGTCCATTATCCTGATGTGCCAGTGGTCAAATTGGGGGTACCCATAGTCGTGGGGTACGAGTGGTGTTACGGGATCGTCGTTCGGAATGAACGGAGATCCGGGGTAACAACCTTGCACACAAGTGTGCTATGTATGGATGTTGGTATGTTGGTGCTTTTATGCCAATACTAGTATGGATGCCAGTGTGCTGATACTAGTGTTGATGATGGTGCGTTGGTGCTGGTGACAGTAATTGTGATGACGATGAGCCACCAGTTGGGGTGTGACTCTGTCATGATGAACAGATGATTGGTATCTGCGACTCAGTGGTGGTTAAGTCTTGGACTGGATGGGATCCAGTGGAGGTTGTGTCGTGTTGGGATAAGTCCTAACAGATATATGATGACAAGTGATGAATGGATCAAAAGGTATGATTGAAACTTGGGGAATCTAGGGACGATGTTCCCTATGTCATGCGAGTTGGTGGATTTGGGGAGTTGTGATCAACTCCGAGATTGGTAAGTTTGTGTACTGCTTATATCCCCTGAGAGTACAAGGAAATTATTGGAATTGGAAAAGTCGGGGAAACCATTCGTGGTATTGATGTGGGATTTTGTGATTGTGAATCACTTGGAACCTGAGGATTGAACCTGTTAAGGTTGAGATGTGAGACGGAAGCAGTATCGTATGCACATTCAGGCAAAATTGTGGATATTCCGTTCGGAATCGGGGTGTGTGCATACATGATTATTGGCGGACGTGAGGTCCGAGTAATGAATTGATTTTGGACACGTGGCGGTCCAAGTAGGGTGTGGACATGGGCAGTCCAGTGGTTGGACTTGACATCTCATTGGGAGCATGTCTGTTTCCAACATGGTTGGAACTCCCGATCCGGGGAGAGTTGTGATTGGGGGAACGAGAGGAGTGCTCGTTTCCGCATCAGTGATTGGTATTCCGAAGTCATTAGGGTTGACTTCATATTTTCTGCCGTGGCAGATGATGATTGTTGCTACCAGTACGTTGAGCGTGTATTGGTTGGTGGACCCATGTTTGGCTTGGGGTCATTGGACACAAGCAGTTGGATATGGTTTTGGATTTGGTGGTGATATGCGAGGTCATCTTTCCACCAAGGGAAATTTGGCGAAGGATTCAATTGAGGGTATAAGACCCTACGATCAGCTTTCAGATGGATTGTTAGCTATGTGAGCATGTGTGGATCCTAGGTGGATCTGATTTGCGATGTTGTCGACTTTGGATGATGTGACGATCTAGGATTGTAATGTTACTTGTCGGGTGACGTAGCGATGAAGTCGTAGGTGACGGGACTAAACTTCTTTTCGGAGTGAAGTCCATATGGTTTGGTGACTTGGTTGAGTAGGTTTCCGATGTGGTCGGATCTCGTCAACCTTTGACGTGTGGATATTGGGATTGGCTTCCCTATGAAGTCAATCGAGTGTTGAGCGGGTAACCGATAGGGTCGGTTATGTTACGTCTTGATGGACGTAAACAAGATTTTGGGTTTTGGAATCGAATTTCTGGGTGACGATTCAGGATTCGATTGCGAAGCTCGAAAATGGATTACTGGATTTGGGTGCGGAATGATTATTCCAATGCTAGCTTACGGAATAATGATTTCGGATTCGGATTTGGAAATGGATTAAAAATATGATGTTGAGTTCGGGTTCGGGATTCCTTACGAATTGCGGATTCGGATTCGGAATTGGAACTAGATGACGGGTGGAGTTTGTTTTGTCTCATGTTGGTTTGGGCAAATGTACTCCATTACTAGAACGTGTTTGGCTATGACCTGGGTGGCTATAGTCAGATTGATGGATTGAGGTACGTACAGGGTACGTTGTACGAGGATTGATACTGGTTAGGCTAAGTGGCGCCTAATGGCGGTACATGGGATGTACCAGTGGTGTGTAACTAATGTGTTGGTAATCGGCTTGGTTCTGATATCATTTGTTTGGCTGTATTGTGGACTGGACATTGGATACTGTGCGCTGGGCAGATTGATCTTGTCGGGTTCAGTGATTTTATGAGCAGGTGCTCTTAGCCATGGTTGGCTTGTGGAACCCTAGTATTGTGATGCGTGTTCACTGCTGGGCTGGTATTCAATGTGTTCCAGTTGCACCACTTGATTGGGTTAATTGACGGTATACGTACACTCAGGATGAGTGAATTGGTGGTTTGAGTAACCACGAGTAGCCTTGTGTGATTTTATCACACCGTGATTTCCCAGCGTTTTGGTTCGCTGAGGGAGTCGGCGATTATGGACATTGAGATTATTTTGTGTCGCAGGATTGGGCTTGCCCTGCGAATTGAGATCATGTGGTTGATCTTGCGCTACATCGAGAGTGATGTAGTACGTGGTGTTGTCACGGATTGACAGATGGTTGGGGCTTTACTAGGGTGGTAAAGTTTTGTGATGACAGTTTGACTGGTGGTGTCAGCGTGGACTGACAAATGAGATTTGGTGACTCCCAACGGGAGCAAATGTAAGGATTTATTGGCAATGGAAAGGAACCATCTAGCTGAAGGAGTCAGCTAAATGGTTAGGCGATTTTATCGCGGATCAGGTAATCATTTCCACTCGAGGTGGTCGAGTGTTGTTGCTATTTTGACGTATGACTGTGATGGGATGTCTGGGTACAAACGAGACTGGTGTTGTCCCAGTATGTGGGTGTACAAGTGTACACAGATGTGTGGTCGAATTGTTTTCCACAAGGTGGTTGTGGAGTAAGGTTATTGGTAATTTCGAGGACGAAATTCTTTAAGGAGGGAAGGTTGTAACGACCCGTCCCGAATATCGGGATTTAATAATATTTAATTGTGATTTACTAATCTGGGATTAGTTGGGCGATTTCGGACGAATTGTGCAAAATGACCGTTTTGCCCCTGGGCGTGGGCAAAACGTTGACTTTTAATTCGGATGGTCAAATGGACTTTGACCGATGACCGTGACGTAGTTCGGGACGTCACGAGTTCATAGACAGGTGGCACGTTCGATTCCGACGTTCGTGGTGAAAGTTATGATGTACGGAAGTCCAGGGGCATTTTCGTAATTTGGACGATAGAAGGGGAAATGTTGACTTTTTGACCGGGATGTCCGATGGCCGAGGGCCAAGGACCGTTACGTAGGTTTCGTCGATGCGAATCCAACGACAGGCGGCACGCCAAAATCAGAGATTCGACGACGAAGTTATGGGTCACGGAAGTTTGGTTTCGTTATGCACGCATTACGAGGCGTGGACACGTGGCGTTTTCTGATTGGCCTGGAATTCTGAGTGGGACACGTGGACCACTAATCTTTAATTATTGGGATCAGATCTGGTTGGTCAGATTGTTTAAAATATAGGATTTAAATAATATAAAGTATTTTCCACTTATTTTCATCTTTTGATCTGGACCCTTAATCTCATTGGTGAGATTCAATCTGGGCCGTTCATTCCTTTTTCCCTCTTTCTTTAATTGAATCTGCCTGCATCCTCCCACTCCCATTTCTCTCAAACCCGTGAGCAATGCACACGGCTCACACTGCACACCACCACCATTTCTATAACCTTGGGCCGTGCAGGGAACTGTGTGAGCTCTGTTGGGTGCTGGGCACGGTGGGAGACGACGGGAGACGGCTGGGCGGCGACGGAGGGGAAAAACAGGGGATCCGAAACTCAGAGTTTTGGATGTCGATGGAGACCGGTGTTTTGACCGCGCTGGAGGGGTGGACGGAGTTCTGGGAACGAACTGGGCATTTCGGTGGCCACGGTGGTGACCACGGCGGCGAAGGGAGCCTAAACCCGTGAGTTTGATTCTCGGGTCAAAAATGGCAGGTTGGGTTCTACTGTCTTCCGTTCGATCTAGTAAACGGGAGGATGACTCAGGGGATGAGACGAGTCTAGTGGGACCGTTTTCATCGAGAATGGTGGTCGGAGCTGAGTGCAGTCGACGGTGGGTTGGCCGTGAGCTTCTCGATCGGAGAGGTAAGGATTTTGACGTTGTTCCTTGTGTTTGTTTCCATAGAACTCCTAGTTTAACTCAGACGGTCATGTAGGTGAAAACCCCGTCCAAAAGGATCCAGTATCGACGGAGAACCGATCGGGTTGGCCCGCGGGTCACGGTGACCCGTTTACCAGTCGTTCGGGTTGAACGACGGTGAACAGTACCCGGCGCGTGGGTTTCACGCGCAGGGAGTTCAACCGGCGCGTGGGGGCGCGTGTGAGGTAATTCTGGGAAACTTCCAACATGACTTTTATCCTATACATTGTAACGAACATTTTGGGATTGGTTTCGTGTCGATCGGACACCGTCTCGATATTGTTCGGGATGTCCGAAGGTTTTAAATCCAGTTTAAAAATACTTAAAAATTCGGGAAAATTACGGGACTTGAATAGGATGTTAATGATGAGGTTAGTGATCCTCTAAATTGATTTGAACAGGATTGAGAGTCCCGGTGATAGTGAGGTGGCCCGGGAAGGCCTATGGCACGCGTATCGAGGCGCTCGGTTAAACGGTCTGTGAGTGGACATTGGTTTCATAAATTCGATGCATGCATAACTGTTTTATGATTGTTATAATTATAATTAAATGATTTACTTTGGATATCGGTGAATTTAAAATGATTTCACGCATTCCGAGGTGAATTACGTATTTGCACGTAAACCGAGATTTTCTGGATTTGCACCGATTTCCATAAATGTGGTTGGATATGATTTCATGAAATGGTTACGAACTTGAATAAAGTAAAATCGGGCCAGGGGCCCAGTTGAACTATGAAATCGGGCCAGGGGCCCAGTTAACATGTGGATCGGGCCAGGGGCCCAGTTAACTTGTGAAATCGGGCCAGGGGCCCAGTTGATTTCTACATGTGATTGCGGGTCGGGGACCCTAAAATGGAATTGAATAAATGTTTTCTGGTTTACATTTTATATATGTTCACATGCTGGAATCTATAAATGGTTTTGATGATATTTCGGTTATGGCACGTTTCACGGTATTTGGGCATGAGACCCGTTTGATGAAACGTAACGAATGGTTCGGATTTTATCTATGTATACCTATATGTTTTGCATGTGGATATCTATAAAATGTATTTGGTACTGCACTGTATAGATCCTTCCATATTATATTGTCTCCTCCGGATGAGGTACCCCGGAGAGGTCACGGACGTCTAGTACGTCCAGCGTCTATGACGCTAAGCATCGGGGATGCTGTACCCGAACGGGGTTCGGGGATTGAACTCGGAAATTGAGACCCGAGTGGCACGCGTAGCCTTGTGATTGTGACCTTATTGACGTCAGGGACGTCAGACATCAGGGATGTCGGATTGGAGTGTATAGTGCAGTGGCTAAAATAATGGTTATGGTTTATATGCCTTATGGTTCATATTACTGGATTTATGAAATAACTCTTGGGTTTACTTTTGGAAATTGAAACTATGCTTTGGTTTCCGGGCTAAGGCCCTATTGGTTATTTCTAAATAAATATGGGATTATTGGTTTTGGTGCATGCATATGATTTTACTGAGGGGCTTAAATGTCTTATAAATGTTTTAAACAGACTTGTTTATTTTCGTCCACTCACAGCTTTGTTTTCAATGCCCTTCAGGTTGATTCCGGATACGACTGCAGCAGAGACTTGAGCATCGCACACCTCCTCCATCGATCCTTACGCACTCTGGAAGCCCGTTTGGGCAATGGCAATCGGTTATCCCTTGTCTGGCGCCTCTTGTCAGACGGGAGCACGTCACATTCCATGGTAATCCCGGGGGGATTGGGATGGGTCGTGTCACAACCCAATGTGTTCTCGAGTGTGAAGGAGTCATCAACACATATTTGCTTTCTTTTAACCCTTCACTCTCTTTTACTTCGTTTATGTTTTTCTTTCTTACTTCATTTTCTTAAATCATCTCCTTACTTTGATTCTATGTTTAATTACTTCGTATTTTCCTACATTGAGGATAATGTAGAATTTAAGTGTGGGGGAATGGTTTACAAATTTATTGGTGCATTTGTAATTGTTTTATTAAAAAAAATAATCATAAAAATTATTGCTTTCTTGCGTCTTTTTGTTTTAACGTAGTGTTTTTACGAGTCATCAAGTTGCCCTTTAACTTGTCAATGATATAAATGAATGGAAATGATTATGTTATGGCTATAAAGATAATCACTACAACTTGAATTTGTTTGTTAATATTTTGTGATTAAGTGTTATAACTTGAAGATAATGCATGTAAATTGGTACATAAATGAGCATGATATGATAAGTATGAATCATTTGAACCTTATGTGAGCTTTAGAACTTTATATACATCTTTGATGAGTGATTCATAAGTTCTTTGTTTAAATTGATATACATATGCCTCATAATTGCTTGCCATAGCTTTTAATGAACTCTAGAGTACTAGAACTTATTCTATGTGATTTTCAAAGCTTTTAAGTCAATAAACTCTCTGATTTTGGATATGATTAAGGCATTAGGGTTAACACCACAAATTCAAACATCCATGTTCCCTATTTTGTGCGCACAAGTTGCGACCCCCTTAGTTTTAACCCTTTTGAGCCCACATTAAGCATTTCTTTCATCACCATGATTATCTAAGCACTTGAGCTTAGTATAGACATCCTTTACCCTTGTTCCAAGGACTTGGTTGAAGACATAATGATTGTGTAAAGGGAAAATGATGTATTGAAAGACTTTTATGTGTATTTTGTGGATTTACTTACTCAAACATTGTTGTATTTTTGACACATGTTATTACCTTGATATATTGAAAAAAGAAAGAAAGATATATTGAGTTTTTATCAAGGTAATAAGGTTTGATTATGTAATGTTTGAGTTAAGTCCCTTGCATTTGTAAATCCGACACAAAGAATGATTGTGAAGCCCAACATGATGGAATTAGGCCTATGTTCGAAGGGATGGATTACTGACATCATTGCACTAAGGTTGGGAAGCTATGATACGTTTTGGGAGTCTATTGAGTCTTGGAACGAATTAAGCACCACTTGTCCTATATTTTCCTTGCCTCTAAACTTGGCCCCATTACAACCTTCGTAAAGACCTTATGATCCTTAAGATGGTAAATTTTGATTAGTTGAGTTAATCACTTGAGTAAGCTTATGGTTTTGGTTCATTTGCGCAAGTATGTGTTGTTTTTTTTATTTTTTACCTTGAGGTGTTTGTTTGAGATTTTGCGAAAGTACTTCATTTCGATTATGTGAGTATTTCTCACATACTTTGAGTGCAAACACAAACCCTCACAAATTGAGTGAACTTATGAGTGCATATCCTTGTGAGTTGATTCATACTTGTCTTATTCATGCAGAACTCCATTTCACCATATTTACTCATTATCTTACTTGTTAAACATTTTGTTACCATGTATTAACTCTTGAATTCCATTTGCTTAAATGTTTTAAGTGAA
This sequence comes from Prinsepia uniflora, assembly GCA_032719365.1. Classification (NCBI taxonomy): domain Eukaryota; kingdom Viridiplantae; phylum Streptophyta; class Magnoliopsida; order Rosales; family Rosaceae; genus Prinsepia; species Prinsepia uniflora. The sequence goes on from CM064874.1 coordinate 5,468,755, forward strand.
AATCTTTTATGCCATGATTGTAATAATGAAATATTGAGACAAATGGTTAAAGGTTACTTGTTTTGAATTCGTAGTTTAATTTTAGTATTTTCTAGGGACTAGCAAAGTTTAAGTGTGGGGGTATTTGATAGGTCCTCAAATAAGCATTATTTTATATTATTTTATACCATTTATACTTAGCTTTAATATTAAAATATTAAATAAATAGATAAAATAATTTATTTTGTGTTATTTTTGTTTAAATAAATAAAGTTTGTAATTTGGAGTATTTTAGCGAAAGAATCGTCTCGATCGGAATTTTAACGAAAATATTATGGACGAATGTCGGTAAAATATTACTAAATTAATTAATTAATTTTCATTTTGTCTGTGCAGCCCAGCCCAACAGAAAAAAATAAAAAGAAATAAAGCCCAATCCTGACCCAGGCCCGCGTCCCAGCAGCCCTTGCGGCCCAGCCTGTGCAGCCCAACTCTCCGGCCCAGAATTCGGCCTGAAGCCCAGTCCACAGCGCGCCTGCATCAGCCCTGCCCACGCACGATTCGACGCGCGCATACCGAACGTCCTTCTTCCACTCCAGCGCGCGCCTGCCGAAGTCTCCAGCTTCTTTTCAGCACCGCCTAGCCGACTGTTCTTCCTCCCTTTCCAGCAGGGACTGCCGGCCACTCCTTTCCTTTCCAGCTAATGCCAGCTGATTATTTCCTCATTTTTCAGCTGTTTCTGACAGCCCATTTCCAGCAGCATTAATGGGCTCTTCTTTTGGTTTTTTTTTTTTTATACTTTTCCTCAAAAATCACCCAATCTCATCCTTTCACTTTGATTATTTTTATTGTAATTTTTGGTTTATTTTTATTTATTTTCTAGGGTTTAATTTGAGTTTTCCCCCTATAAATAGGAGTTGATTTCACTTGTTGAACTCACTTCCAAGAAGCACAAAATTGAGCCTCTCTTAGGAGAAATTTTGGCAAATAGTTCCAATACAAATTTTGAGAGTTCAAGTCCGAATTTCCTTGTTTAATCTTCTTCCATCTTCATAGGGTTCCAGCCGTTGTTCGGTGTTCCTTGTGAAAAACAATCCATTGTTCTCACCCAATCTGAAAAGTGTAACATTTGCTCTCCATTCTCTTAAACTCTTTTATTTGTTATTGGTTCTAATTATAATGCAATATATGTATTGGTTTCTGCTTTCTTTCTTTTGTGAAAATTGAGTATAATCTCCATGTGTTTTACTTTCCAAAAATCATTTACTTCTTACATTCTAGAGCTTAAACTTCATTTCGAAACTAAATGTTGATCCGCTGTTCGGGGCATTTAGAGTAGATTTGGAGAGATTTAATGTATGACCGCTGTTCGGCGCATTAAATCACAAACTTAAGGTAATTATATTATAAGTAAAAATCCGTTGTTCGGTGCATTTATAATATGAAAAATGTATGAAGAAATATGAGTTTGTGAAGGTATAATTTCGTGATTAATTCAAATTTATGCAATTGTAGTATGTTGGTGAAGTTTGTGTTTACGGGAAGTCTATTTTGTGCATAAGTTAGAGTAGAAATAGAATGAGTTCATCTATACTTTTACTTATTTACATAATTACAAACCTCTTCAAAACCCCCCTTGTTTATTCTTTTATTCTTTGATGCCTTTATTCTTTTATTCTTTTATTCTTTAATTATTTCATTCTTTAATTCGTTAATTTATTAATTCTTTGTAATTCATTAATTTATTATTTCTTTATTCTCTTATTCATCTATTCTTTAATTTATTAATTCTTTGATTATTTAATTCTTTGATTATTTAAATCTTTAATTCATTATTCTTTTATTCATCTCCCACTAACACATTATTAATGTCCCTAATTTCCCCGGTTAAGAACGATCCCTATTTATCAATACTACATCTACACAAAAAGGGTTTAAATTGCATAACACTCGAATTACATGTTTAATTTAATGCGTAGTTTGGGCGTAGTCAGTGATGCATGCATAACTGTTTTATATGTTTTATATATGTGATTTCTATTATAATGATTGTGGTATTGTTGCTTTACATATTTACACGTATTTCAAGATGATTTCCATATTTGCACGTATTTCGAGTTTTATGGTTGTATACTGTACTTCTATGTGATTGCGGTTTTAATAATGGTTCAATAGTATGATTTTGGATTTCGAAACATGGAATCGAGCTTGAGACCCATTTGATTTACGAATTATCGGACTTGGAGTCCATTTGATTTAATAAGACATCGGATCGGGGGCCTAGTTGGTTTACATGATCGGCCTTGAGGCCCAGTTGGTTATGATATCGGGCATGAGTACCATTTGTGGTTTATAAATATGATTTCGGGTTCGGAGACCCATAAAATGGATTTGAATTTGAGAAATCGGATTTCTGAAATTACGGTGATTTTATGGAAATTCCGGGCAGTGCCCTTTGAGATGTTTTGAAATGGTTTTATACAAATGCTTTCCATATACCATCTTGATACGAGGATATGTGGATGGTCTCCTCCAGATGTCTGGGACACTGGGGAAGTCACGGTGCATTGCCTGCGAAGGGTCATTATCCGGAGCGACCAGACCGTATAGTGACTCAGGAGCATGATTGCTATGATTAGACGTCTAGGATGTCAGACATTTGAGATGTCAGAGATATGGACCCGGAGAGACCTCATGCAGCACGCGTTGCTTTGATCGTGAGATATGACGTCTGGGACGCTAGACATCTGGGATGCCGAGGATGGGTATTTGGTAAACATGAATTATTGGATTTATGAAATGATATTTATGTGTTTATGGATTTGGGCAGTGGCCCACTTTGATCTGGATTTATGGATTTTGGTATTCTATGGTTTTGGGTTGAGTTCCCACATATGTTTGGATTTACGGTTTTGGGCTAAGGCCCTAATGATTTATTTAAGTAAATGGTTTGATTACTGGTTTTCTAATGCATGCATGCTTTTTAGTGAATGACATAAATGTTTTCTTATGAAATGTGTTTTGATTAAACTATTGATTTTCGTCCACTCACAGCTTTTAATGGTTTTAATGCCCTTCAGGTTGATCACGAATACGGGCTTAACGAAGACCGAGATATTGCACTCCTTCACCGATCCTAGCGCGCTCTGGAAGCTTGAATGAGCTGACGTTTGAGTTATCCCTTGTCTGACACTTCGTGTCAAACGGGAGCATGACACATCCCGCGTTAATCCCGGTGGGATTGGGATTGGTCATGTCATTTATGCCAAACCCGAACCGGACCCGTTTAATAATCGTATCAAGAATGTCAAACTCGAACCCGACCTGTTAATGACTCGCGTAACCCGTGTAACCCGTAAAACCCATTTAATAAACAGGTCATACTCAAAACTCAATTAATCTACGACCCGTTTGGCCCGTTTAACCTATTTAACATATTTAATATATTTGAATTATAAAATTTAATAGATATTTAGGTAGGTAAATGAATAGATATATGTGTTAGTAATGATAAGTTTATTAAATGGGTCAATATATAAGCCAATATATGAGTTAACATGTTAACCCGAAATCTACCCATTTATTAAACGGGTTAACATGTCATTATACGAGTTAACATGTTGACCCGAAACCCACCCGTTTATTAAATGGGTCATAAGGGGTTGACCCGACAATGACCCGAAATGTTAATCGTGCGGATTGACTCGGATAAATATCGTGCGGGTTTTAAGTCGTATATTGAGTCGTGTCAAAAATTACCATCCTTAGGAGTAGGTACTGAGGCCAAATGGAGCAAAGAATGAGAGGGATTCTGGGAGAGAAAGGATAGGAGTTGTTTTAATTTTGAGATTTTGTTTTAATTTTTAAAAAGAAAATAATATAAAATTTAACAAAAGATATCAAATGTCTAAATTACCCTCACAAATTTGTAATATGACTGCCACATCATCAATTTTCACGACATTAATAAGAGAGATGAACGAATGATACAACGATACTGACGATGTAACCGTTCTTAGTGCACAAGAGTCAAATTTTCATCATTGGTGCATTTTGAGATAAGGTGACTTATTTTTAGTGCACTTAACCTAATATACTTATATTTTATTGTGTGCATCCACTAAAAAATCATTTTAAATTTAAGATCTATAATAATCATCTAAAATATACGAACTTTTGAATATTTATTTTAGAGGATTTTTAAATAATTTAATTTGAACGCATCTTAATTTAAAAGTATTTTAAATCAATCTATTTAAATACAAATTAAATAGTAAATACATCCGAATTTTGAACAAATTATTTAAAAAATTAATTAAATACTATTAAATTTTAAAATCTATTAAAATCCATTTCAAAATTGAATACACCCCTACAAAGAAATTTTTATAAATTACTATATATTGTCTATCCATTTTTTTTCCTATGTCCAATGAGTAAGAATGTTTTGTTTGACAAAAAAAAAAGAATAGAATGTTTGGGTGTGCATCTACCCGCGAGATCTAAATGCAAATTTGTAGGCGGAGCATAGCAGGCGGGAGTTTCTGAAACTAAAACTGGAAACGCCCGCCAGATGAAGCGCATCGTTAAATCAAATTCAGAAATTCTATCACCCCGCCCATTTACATTGTCGGGAAAACAAATCACAACTGTCCACGTGTCCTTCACCTCTCGGGCACACGAAGCTTAAAGACCCATCATTAAATACTCCAATCGCCCCACTGTCTCACCTCTGAAACGGTGAAACCACCTCACTTTTTGTTCTCTGCAACTGCCTCCTTCCAAAGCTCTATTCCAATGTCAGACTCCGTATGCGGCGGTGGCGCTAGCAGGTCGATGCTGAACCCATGGGTTCTTCATTTTCAGAAACTCGGTCTGGAGCTCAAGTGCCCACTCTGGTTTGTATCGCCTTCTGTATTTATATTGGCCCTCCGTCGCATTCGTTTTCGTTTTATGAGAGACAAATAAAGCTCGATGAAGCTTTTCAGTGAGTCTATCTTTTGTGGGTTTTGATTGGGTTTGTGTTGTTTGTATTGATTGCAGCTTAAATTTTCTTAATCGACCAACATTGCTTCCATGCAATCACGTTTTCTGCAAGTGCGTCTTCTTCTCCGTCTTTTTTCATATCTTCATGGTTGTTCATTTTCTCTGAAATTCTTAATTTTTTCTACTGGGATTTTGAATTACTTGCAGTTCCTGCGTATCCAAGTCCACACATTTTGGATACGAGTGCCTCGTGTGTAAAGACCACGTTGCGGATCAAGGTATAGTTTTTAACTTTATTCCTTTAATTTGGGTTCCATGAAGGAGATTTATGTTTTTTAGCTAAGAAATTGTCTTACTTGGCCTGAAATGATTGTTCTTGATGGATTTCCTTTCTAGGAAATTTTGTATAAACAGCTGAAGAAGTTAAATGATCTATTTTTTTCTTCCTACGATTTGGCAGATCTCAGGCCTGTGCCTTTCATGGAAAACATAGTTGCAATATATAAAAGCTTGGATGCCTCTTTTTGTGCCAATATGTTCCAGCCTGTGTCTTCTGGTACAACTTTTATGTATAAGTTGACGTGTTTGGAAATTAATTTGGAGCTTCTTGTCTACTTTTTATGTTTAAGCTCTACACAGTTGATAATGATTTATCCTTGTGTGTAAATGGATGCAGATGGTAGAACAGTTCTGGACCAAAACCTAATTTCACCCAATATCAGTTTTTCTGGGAAAATGACTAAAGAACCATTTGACAATAGCCAAGCCGTTAATTCAAACAGTGGGCAATCCATCTATTCATCAAGCGGTAATGAAGGGATTTGGGTTCCCTGTACTCTAAATCGTTCTGTTGCAGATGGAGTTGACAAGAATGGGAAAGTAGATAAAGATGCCTTGTCAATAGATGGTAATGGCAACGTTCTAGAGTTTGCTGGAAGGGGAGGGACTGGATTTAATGGAGTGGGAAATCCCAATCTACCATTTTCAAGTTCACAAATAAGGTCTGGGGGACAAGAGGAGAGTATGACTATGGAAAGAAACATGAATCAGATAGCACAATCATTGACAGACAGTCCTTCATTTGGTGATGCCAAATGTTCAGATAATGACAGCATTGGTCAGCACTGTGAGCAAGTATGAACTTATATTTCCTTAATTTACTAATGCCATTTTGTTGTTTTCTGCATATTACAAAATATTGCAGTGTGAAATTAACTTTAACCCATGGTATTGTAGTTATGTGATGCAAGTTTGGAATAAAGTCTGGTGGCAGAAATTTAGTTTATATGGTCAATAATTATAAAATTTTATGGTGGAATAGAAAATTATATATGTGTACATATATAAATTTGTATGTTTTCATCTGAAAGGTAGTTTAATTGAGATAATATTGTGCTACTAATGTCTTGTGATGATTATTTATTTTCTTTTGGCATGTGATTGTTATTTCAGATTTCAGAAAATTCTCTGGTCAGAAGATCATTCAATGAAATTGATGATCATAGAACACGGCGGAAAAGGCATGGTGGTTCTGCAATTGTAGCTGATGACCATTTAAAGGAGCTCAAGATACAAAAGAAAATGAAGTACGAGCCTAATGAATCATCTGCCAATGGAACCATTTGTGCATTTTGCCAGTCTTCTGCAATCTCAGAGGTCAATTCGTCTTAAATTTGTGAATCTTAGTGTTTTTTTTTTCTTCTGTATACATGCTAAATATGATTCAATTGATTTGATAAATATTTCAGGTTACAGGGCCAATGTTGCATTATTCTAATGAGAGACCAGTAGAGGGAGATGAGGCTACTGTTTCAAATGTCATACATGTTCACAGACTATGCATTGATTGGTAATGCTCAAGGGGTACTGATTATATATGTTGTCTAGCATACTTAGAATGTGAATAATGTATGTATATATATTTTTATGGAAAATCTTGTATTATCTGGAAACTTTCCAATTATACAAAAATATGTCTATGTTTAGAGCGACCCCTCTATGTATATAAATGAAATAAATTTGATATTATATTAAAATTTTGAATACAAAAATACTTTGGCTAAGCCTTTTGACATCAAGTTAATATCGTAGCAATAAGTCATATTCAAGATGGCTTGTATATTTCAGATTCTCAAGAGTATTTTCCTTATTCAAAATGGAGCTGATTTTGTTTGAATTTGGTCTGATAAACTATTTGTAACCCAATAGCTTCACATTCAAAAAAGTGATATCACTTTTACCTATTTGCTGTTAATCAATGCTACTTGCTGAACATACCATGCATTTTGAAATGCAGGGCACCTCAAGTTTATTTTTCTGGGGAAAATATTAAGAGATTGAAGACAGAAGTGGCAAGGGGTGCAAAGTTAAAATGCAGCAAATGTGGGGTAAAGGGAGCAGCATTGGGATGCTTTTTGAAGTCTTGCCGGAGAAGCTATCATGTTACTTGTGCAATTGGAATTCCTAAATGTCGTTGGGATAAGGTATACATCATTTGCTTGTATACGGTGTAGCATATTCTTAAATTCAATTTGTTTACTGTGTTCTTTTGATTATATATTCCTAAGCTACTTTTTTTTAATACATATTTATTTTTCGAAGTCTCTCAAGCCTTGAATAATAGTTAATGGCTGTCTTTTTGGCTTCTTACAGGAAAACTTTGTGATGCTCTGTCCAGCTCATTGTAAAGTTAAATTTCCCAGTGAGAATTCAAATTCTGAGAATCCCAAGTATGACATCGGTCTCTCAGCTGCTTTGATGCTCAAATTTTTAGTTGAAGCAAAGTTCTTATGTTTTGGTCCCTATAATTCACCCTTGGCTCTTCAATATGTTTTCTTTACTACCCGTAGTCTATACTCTATACAAAATGAAAAGGCTTGGAACACTTTGTTAGTTACATTTCAGCTGGCTTATACTTATGTCAATCTTTAATTTGATGCGTGCTTTTCTGTCGTTCTGTACAGAACCTGTCCTGTGTCCAACAGTTCTTCAAATGAAGTGAAGAAATTGCTTTTATGCCCATCTGGTTTGTCTACTGAAGAGAAGGTTAGTTCAATAAGAATTTCTCATCTTAGTAGTTAGTCACTTTGTTCATATTTTTAACTATACAGACATGGAAACTCTGACAGTGTTGATCCTTTGTTTGCTTGGCTTGCAATTAGTTGTTAGTGGTCAAATACTGCTTTTTCTTTCTCTAAATATATATGAATGAAAAAAAATGTGGAAAATGGTATTGTTTGATTTGAGTTTATAACATTATACAATTGTGGTGTTTGTGAGCTGTGAAGGCTTATATTTGGATAAAGTTTTTGAGAACATTGTTTAGGTCCATTGTAGAACTGAGGCTCTTTGAAGCCTAGAGGTCTTCCAGTAGTACTCAATCTGCCATGCCAATTTGCTTTTTATGTGGTCTACTACTGTAGAGACCATGGTTAACTGTATAAATCTAAGATGTTAGTTTCTGTATTAGAAACTGATATGTTTCTTTTTTAATGGTACAGCTTCTTTTGACCAAGTTTGCAAGGAAGAATGGTGCGGCTGTGTCCAAGTTCTGGAGACCAGACGTTACACATGTGATTGCAGCTGTAAATGGGGATGGTGCATATGTCAGGACATTTAAAACCTGCATGGCCATTTTGGCTGGAAGATGGGTTCTGAAAATTGACTGTAAGCTATACGTGGATATTCTACCTTGTTGCTTCCGTTGCATTTTTGTATGGATATTTTTTTTTTACTAAACTATGATCTGCGTTTGAGAAAATGGTCATGCACTTCTTCTGACTGAGATATTTCATTTGTCATGTTATTAATATCTTCAAACCTATGGGTTTCTTTGCTTTCTATTCATTTTATTGTCTAATTACGTAGAAAATGGATGCAGGGATAAATGCGTGCATGGAAGCCACACATCAAGTGAATGAAGAACCATATGAACTTAGTCTTGATAATTATGGAAGTTATGAAGCGCCTAAATCTGGCAGGCTTCGAGCATTGAATAAAGTAAGTTCAAGTACCCATGCTGCTCTGTTACCTTTTATAATCTATATGGTCAACTTCAAGCATCTTTCCTTTAGTTGTAGCATTAACAAGCAACCCTTCTAGTAATTCTGTTGGATTTAATTATTGCGTTATTTCTTTAGCAGGATCCAAAGCTCTTTAATGGTTTGAATTTCTATTTTACGGATAGTTTTGTACTTGAAAGAAAGGGAGATCTCCAACATCTGATCATAGCTGCAGGAGGTCTTGTCATCACCAGCATAGAAGAAGTGTTGGAACGAGGTTGTCTTGGACAAACAGCTTCAAGGACACTAGTTGTTTACAACCTTGAGCCCCCAGAAGGGTGCAAGCTGGGGGAAGAAGGTTTAATCCTTTGGCAATGGTCAAATGAGGCCCAGGATATAGCTGCGAAGATTGGATGCCAAGCCATTGATCACCCGTGGCTGTTGGAATCCATTGCGAGATGTGAGTTACAACCTATCGTCTGTCGACAGATCTTGCAATGCAGTAATTTTGCAGAATAGGGTTGAAGATGGTAATCTATGTGCTTGTTTAAAACTCCCGCTTATCTGCATCGATCAGACCTTTTGATAGGAAGATGTTAACATCTCACATGTAGATATTCTTTTTGAACTGAATCCCTCTGTAGATTTCAGCCTCTGGCTAGGTGTATGCATTTGCTCTGGCTTTTTCTCCACCGTCTCTACAAACTTTTACTCCTGCTTGCCATATATTTAATGTTCTGATACATGTTTTTTTTTTTGAAAGACTCCTGATATTTGGAAGAGTTTGTCTAATTGTCGTATGCTGCCTTCAAGTTTATATCAGATGACTACATGATGGCTTCGTGTTTTTCTAAGTGTAGTAGGAATACACAACACTTTGGAAAACATGAAGCCACCTTTTTTATCAGCTTACAAGTAAGGCATTTGAGGCTTCAGTTTGAGCCTGAGCTGAAGTTTTATCCGGCAAAGGTTCCATCCCATAACCTTGCTTTGATTGTGTGACGTCAGCATTATAAACGAAGTGCTTTGCAACCAGCAGGAAGAACAGCAAGTTGAGAGAGCTCAACACAGCCAAGAACAAGTAATAATAGTCGAAATGTGAGATGTTAAGGTTGTCCAGAATCCAACCGCGACCGTGATCCTTGGTGATCTTTGAAACTATCGATAAAAGAAAGCTACTCAGAAAACTCCCAAGCCCCAAGCTGGTAGTGAAATATGATGTCCCAAGGCTCTTCATGCCCTCTGGTGCTTGATCATAGAACAACTCAATCTTAGCCGTTTCCACAAAAGAATCAGCAATTCCCAACAAAGCAAACTGAGGGAAGAGAATGAAAATTGTGAGAGGAAGTTGGTCTTTTTTCCCAAAGAGTTTATATTCTTCTATGACACCTAGTCTCTTTCTCTCAGCCAGCCAAGCTGTGAGCATGATCATTACGTGTATGACAAGGCCAATGCCTAGTCTTTGCAGCAATGTGATCCCTCTAGGGTTCTTGGTGTAGTGCCGGATCCATGGGACAAAGAGGCGGTCGTAGATTACGAGGCTTAGCAGCATGAAGATTGTTATGAAAGCTGAGAGACATGCTGGAGGAATCTCAAAATGAGGGCCTACGCTTCTGTCTAGTGTTGTGCCTTGCTTGATGAAAAGGGTTCCTCCTTGAGCTAACATCATGCTTGGCACTAATGTGGCTACCAGAATTGGAACCATTTTCGCCATTTGCTTTGTTTCTTGGACTTGGGTCACCGGACATAGCATCCACGGCGAGGTTGGTCCGGTCTTGACAGCCGCTTTGTCCAGAAACCTGTTGGAATGTAATGTTAGTGGTGATTATTTAGGCTCCAATAAAATAAAACTATTCAAATCATAGTTACTAACTACATTATCGATCATAACAATTGCATAAATGAATCACATCTTTATTAAAAACGTGGTTCACATACGATCAAAGCTAGAACAAAACTCGGAATTGTGTGAAGGGTGCAATTTGAGTTGGGTCAGCCGAACCCTCTCATGCCCAACCCAACTTTTAATGTGATCGGGCAGATTTGAATTAGGAATAAACTTCTCCGAACCCAACCAGACTTCAACTTGATCATTTGTCAGGTTGAGTTCAAGCCCTTACTCACCCCAGCCAAGCTGACTACACCTGAATTCTAACCAACTTAAATAGATTTTAGACATTTCAACTCGTCCAATCCGCTCAAGTTGCACCCTAATCTGTATCTCAGTCATTTGTGTAAATTTACCTCAAGGAAGGGGAGTGGTCAATTCTAGATTTCCCAGCCTTTGTGTACTCTTCCAGGCTCAGCTCATGAAGCTCTTTTTGGTCATCTGGAATAGGCACTCTCCACTTTCTTATAGCAGCCACAACCACTTGAGCCAACCTACTGAATGGACTCTCACAAGGCAGTTTGTGCCTATAAAATTTAGTGCCCAACAAAAACACCAAAATGGAGAGAGCAAGCCCAAGTGTGGGAAGCCCATATCCAAGGGCCCAGCCCACTTTGTCTTGAATATATATCAAGAAGGTGTTTGAGAAAAGTGTCCCAAAGAAAATGCTGAACATCCACCAATTGAAAAAGGAGAGCTTTTGGTGCCTCTCCTTGGGCTCAAACTCATCAAACTGGTCTGCTCCCATGGTTGAGATGTTGGGCTTGGTCCCACCAGTTCCAATTGCAATAATGTACAGAGCACCATAGAAGATCCCAATTTGGAATGGTGAGGCTCTTTTGAGACAATCTTCACTCTTCACTCCAACCCCACATGAGGGGGGTCTTAGGGCAGGCAATGAAACTGCTAGGGTTAATAGAGACATCCCCTAATTGGTCAAGAAAGAGGAGGATTATGAGTTTACTTGGACAAAAAAAATTCTTGATTAATATCTGTGTTGGTAAACTTGAGAATTTCATCATTAAATATGAGATTCACATGCATCAACGATTAAGAATCAATCACGCATTCATATACGTCTAACTTTAACATTATTCCCAATTACATTAAGAAACCCGATTTGTGATGATTTATTATCAAACCATACCAAAAATATCCTAATAATATACTCTTACAAAATACTTTTGGGATATTAGCTAGGTTCATTCTTGTTGATTAATGTGAGTGTGTACATGCTAGTGGCCAAGAACCCCCCGAATTTGTTCTCAAACCTTCTCTTTTGTTTGTGGTATATGTTTATAGTGGCTTGCAGGCACATTTGCCACCTTTTATCTTCATGTATTTTGCCTTAACTCCAATTACTCTTGGAAAATCCAAAGGAACAAGTTATAGGTTTATGAGTGAAAAAATAGAAAAGGAAAAACACATATCCTTTAAATTTTAATTAGAATTAGGATTCATAAAGCCTAATTTAATTTTTCTTGCATCAAACTGTGTGATCACAATATTCAAGTGGAAAATGATTGCTCAATGATGCATACAATATATATATATATATATATGCGGTTTATTGTTCAACAATTCATGATCTGCATGTACTTGCTTCAATGATACCTGCTCGAATTTGAACTTAATTTTTTTTATATCTATTTATGAAATTATATATATATATATTGGGAATTGAGGTTTGTACCACAAGATATATGGCAGAAGCAATAACAAAAGTCCAATAGCGACCAAGATGAGCGTCTGCAATGTAAGCTCCCAAAAGAGGTGTCATCCAAACGGTGCCAACCCAGTTGGTGACATTGTTTGCTGAAGTTACTGTGCCTTCATGGAGCTTCTTTGTCAAGTAAATCACTAAGTTTGATGCAATTCCATAGTATGCCATCCTCTCAAACACTTCATACCCTACAAATTAGTAATCAAACATAACCCACAAAATTAAATGAATTATAAATACATATCGACTCTGAGAGAATCGTTTCATTTACAAAAATTCACCATTTATCCATTTTTAATTATATATGAAAAAATACTTGGATGTTGAGTCCGTTTCTTTCCTTACTTTTTCTTGTATTATGAAAAGAGAATCAAACTCGACATATGCAAGTTATGCCTGAGTTTTAGAATATGTGAAGAACATAACCTATCTATGGCACTATATTACTTACCTACAATGAAGGAACAAGCTCTCCATCTCCCAGTCTTTGATCTTAGAATGGGTCTACCTTTGAGATCCACAGTGCCATCTTGTGTGAGATCTTCACTTCCATTTGCAGAGCCTTTCTCTTCTACATTTGCCATGACTTGGGGCTTAATTTGAAAGTCATGTCATCATCTCATAGCTTTTTATAAAGTTTTAGGTACATGAGCATTGTTTGGTTAACCAAGAACCTTTCAACTTAGCTCCAACATTTTAGACTTATTTCCTTTCACTTTTGTGGTCACTTTCCTTCTAGAACGTAGTAATTTACTTGGAGTAATACTTGCATCTGTCTTCGGGTGGATATACGTACCCTTGCATTGCATGATTAATTACGTAATAGAATTGTGATGATCGGAACCGTTGATTTCTATAAACATTATGTAAAGATCAAGTTTACATAAAAATCAAAGAGCTTAGAGTTTACTTATTTGTTCATGTATCCTGATTAATTAAATTGACCACGATCACCATAACAATGTTAATTTTTCCAAATGTCGATTGTTTTGATATATACAGATTACTAAAAAATTGCAGATTCGGTTAATTTTTTACATAAAATGATGTTTATATGATCTCTAAAGAAATCAACAATTCTAATTACCACACTTCCATACGAAACGTTAAGTAGTCGACTATGAAGGACACAAGCATATCCAACCCAGTGTGGATACAAATATTTTTCATTTAACAAATTTAAACTTCTCAGCTTATATTATAATATACAATTTTACTAATATTACTATGACATCTATGATCGATATTCACCGATAAAAATTTATTTAAATTAACAGATGATAGTCACTCATATAATTAGAAATTAGAAACGACCATGGCTGAGGTGTAAGTGTGAATTGCAGTCATCATTGCTTGTTGTACATGCCCTTCAACTAAAGAAATGTTCTGTTTTTTTGAAACTAAAAACAAAGAAAGGCCGACCTAGGATCCTTGTAATAATTTCCTGTTCCATTTTTGTGCTTGAGTAGGTCTAAATAATTCAACAATAATTGAACAAAGTAGCTAGTAGCCAGAGATAGACGAGTGATGTCGACAAGTACTAGAACAAGCCTTGCACCACAAACAATCCAAGCTTTCGGATCCTCTCTCTTCATCAATTCCTTTTATAATACCTATGCCACATCAAGATTAATTAACCAAAAAGTTAAATGGGAAATTTTATTATAGTACAACGATTTTATGATTATGAGTATAATTAAGTTACGTGTTGTAATATAAAGTTAGTATTTCTTAATATTATATTTTAAAAAAATAAAAATAAAAATAATATTTTCGTACATATTATATTATTTAACTATAAAACTTGGTAACTTCGTTCTATACCATTCCGTTTTTGGTGAGCCAGCTGTTATTAGTCAAATTTAAAACTTGAAATTAACCTCATGTTGCTATTTATTAGTGTTTGATTTGGAACATCATTTTCATGGAATCATAATTAGCCGGTCATGAATATTCGGATTCCAAAAGAAAATTGTTCATAATATATATTTTTTTAATGGGAAAAATCTTGTTCTTGTTTTTATGCATCAATCTACATCAACTCTGTAATCAAATATGGAAATTGTTATCAAAATACAGACGTGAATTAACCATGGTGAAGAATCTGAAGAGTACTTTTTGGAGGCTGGATATGTAGCTTAGCCATGTCTTATTTGCATGGTGTGGGAAAATTTTGATCCAATTTTTTCTAGCTGCTCTTCTAATGTTTTAACCTATTCGCTCCTACTTTTAAAATAGTTCAAATTTTATGAGTTTTTCAATCCAATTTTGGCCACCAGAGAAGTTCTGATTTTGAGGAAAAATCGGGTTCATCTAGCAATCGAAAATCTTAAATAGGGCTTTCATTGAACAAAAGAAAATATCTTTTGATTTTATTTTATGTTAAATTAAGAAACTAAGTAACAGATACAAAAAGCTTCATCGATCAAATCTTAACATCTTCATTTTCCACAGCTATTTTGGCTTGAGAGATGTCGCCATTATAAACAAAGAACTTTGCCACAACCAAAAAGCAAAGGAAGTTGAGAAAAACCAAGGCAGCCAGCAATGCATAATAATAGTCCAAATGGGAGGCATTCAAATTGTCCAAAACCCACCCTCTCCTGTGCCCAAGTCTTTTGGTCAGATCAGAAACTGTAGTCAAAAGAAAACTACTTAGGAAACTCCCAACTGCATAGCTTGTAGTGTAATATGAACTCCCCATGCTTTTCATGCTTTGTGGTGCTTGATCATAGAAAAACTCTATCTTTGCAACTTCCAAAAATGCATCAGCAACCCCCATCAAAGCAAATTGTGGAAGCAAAATGAAAATTGTGAGAGGCACTTTTTCTCCTTTGCCAAAAACCCCATTTTCTCTTGCAATGCTTAGTCTTTTCTTTTCAGCCAAACAAGCAATGCCCATGATTATGATATGCATCACAAAACCTATTCCCATTCTTTGCAGCAGTGTGATTCCTCTGGGATTTTTCGTGTAGTGCCGGACGGCCGGGACAAAGAGGCGGTCATAGATTGGAATTGTGAACAGCATGACAAGCGTTATGAATGCTCCAAGAGATGCAGGTGGGATTTTGAAATGGGGCCCCATGGAAGCATTGAGGGTGGTGCCTTGCTTGATGAAAAGGGTGTGGGTTTGAGCTATGAGGATGGCAGGTATAAATGTTGAGAACAAAATTGGAATCATCTTCATCATTTGCTTGGTTTCTTCAACTTGGGTCACTGGACACAGAGTCCATGGTGTGATTGGTCCACACTTTACAGCAGCTTTGTCAAGAAATCTGCAGCAGTTTAATGCAATTCAAGTTTAGTTAATGATTTGATTATAAAATATATGCAGTATATATTATTAATGTTGTCTAAAACTAAGAAATTGTGATATATGATAATTTGATAATATAATATGTCGTAATGTCTGATAGTTAGATGTTAAGAATTGGACCAAAGATAGGAAAATTTAAAGTAGTACCTCAAGGATGAGGTGTTGCTAATTGTGAGTCTACTTTTGTCTGCATAATCTTCAAAGTTCAATTCATGAAGCTCTTTGAGGTCCTTTGGGAGAGGCACTTTCCACTTTCTAATTGCTGCCACTATCACTTGAGAAACCCTAGTTAGAGGACTCCCTGAAGGCATTTTGTGCCTATAAAATGGGGTGCCCACAAAGAACACCAAAGATGAAATCACAAGCCCAGCTGTTGGGATGCCATAGCCAAGACTCCAACCAACATTATCTTGTATGTACACCAAGAAAGTGTTTGAAAAAAGATGGCCAAAACTTATGCAAAACATCCACCAATTGAAGGAGGAGATCTTCAGGGTCTTTTCCTTGGGCACAAAGTCATCAAATTGGTCTGCTCCAAAGGCTGAGATGTTGGTCTTTGTCCCACCAGCACCAAGTGCTATCATGTACAATGCACAGTAGAAGATCCCAATTTGAAAAGGTGAAGCTCTTTTGCAATCCTCTACTTGAATGCCAATGGCACAAGGTGGAGGCTTCAAAGCTGGGACTGATACTGCTAGGGTTAGCAGTGACATCCCCTGTTAAGGGAAACCTATAGTTTTGTTAGTGGAGTTACTATATGAGTAGGTCCTTGATATTACAGTATCGGGAAGACGGGTTTGGGTTAAGCTACCCAACGGTGCTAGAGACTGAATTGCACACAGATATATCCGTACCCATTTGTATGAGCCAAATTTACTTACTAGTGAAGAAGAATACAATTAGACCGTAGTTTTATAACACTACATAAATAACCTAAAGCAGCCATTAGTACAACGGTTTAGTGATATTTCTCTTCATTATATAGTGGATAATCTCAGGTTCGACTTTCTAAAATAGGGCAAACACTCAATTTTCTTAATATCGTTGTATCAGAAAAGAGAATTCATATAAAAAAGTTAAAAAGTAAGAATTTACCATGAGGTAGATGGTAACAGCTAGAACAAAAGTCCTATATCTACCAAGATATGCATCAGCAATGTAAGCTCCTAGGATTGGTGTGAGCCAAAGGGTACCAGCCCAGTTGGTGACATTGGTTGAAGATTGAACAGTGCCTTCATGGAGCTTGGTTGTCAAATACACCACTAGGTTTGCTGAAACCCCGTGATATGCCATCCTTTCAAATATTTCATACCCTATACAAAATTAGACAAGTGTTAGTGTACGCACCACATTCATTAATGTAAACAAAAGTCAAATTAGGTGATGCAACTATCTATCTTACGACTCTTGATCTAACTCGTTCAACTTCATTGTCCGGATAGAATAATCTGGTGGATATGTATCGGTGTAAGATAAGTACCTACAATGAAAGAGCAAGCTCTCCATCTCCCGGTCTTTGATCTTAAAATTGGTCTCCCTTTAAGATCCACAGTCCCATCTTGTGTGTAGTCATGTCCTCCATATGCAAGGCCTTTCTCATCTGCATTTCCCATAATCGATAAGGCTAGAGAGCAAAAAAAAACCTGTAGTCTAGCTAACTTCGATAAATGTGTATATGTAGCTTTGAAAAGTTTAATTACGACACTTAAGCATGATTCGTGCATAAAAATGACTGGAGAGTTTTTTCACCGAGAGCCAATAAGTTGGCCATGCAAGATATGTCCACCTTGCACAAAGAGAAATTTAATTGAGTTGCGAGGTGTTCATTTGAGATGAAAAACGTTGTGTTAACTCTTAAATTCCACACACTTACTTAAATGGAAAACAAAAAGTGAAAAGGTGTAATCCGATAGATACTGTGTATCAAGAATAGTGCAAAGCACCAAAGATTGAAACTAGAACAGAGAAATTATTGACTAAATTCAAGACAAGACTCATAACACCAACTAAACAAAAAGATGGATCAAGTTGATACCATTTTTCTTGAATTTTTAATAAATTATTTATACATACATGTCAAACCATAATTTATAAAAACACGATCGTATCAGAACAATCGAAAGCCACCACTAATACCAAAAATAAACATCACTAAGCTAAGCAAATCCACAGCACATTTTTGTTTAGTTAACAAATAATATTTGGTAACCCTTCAATGTCATATATCACGCCGTATAATGACAATATTTCATTTAATGTGTTTAAACTTTAAAGTCAAAGCTCATTGTCATTCTGATATTACGAGGAAATAGGTCGAGAGAATAAGGAGACGAAATACCCATCTTTGATTAGTATAGTGGTTAGAGCAGACCTCAGTTTGTGTATTTTACATGTGACGAGGATCAAGATTCATGTGAAAAGATAGCACAGTAAATATTCTAGTCTTCTCGAAATTTTAACTGACATAAATGAATCCAATTTAACTTTGCCGATAAAAGGTTTTTTTATTTAACCACAAAAAAAAGTTGGAGACAAAAGTAAAAGATATTGAAAATGAAATATTACTCCCTCTCCCATCTCCTTATGCGATTTATCACATCAGAAAAGAGAGCCAACGAAGCAGGCCATGGAATCCAATAAGAAATTGAAAGAAATATGCAATGCTTCCATTAAAATAAAACTTGATCACTGTTCAATGATTTGATCAAATGGGGAAGTAAGGAGGAGAACAGCTGGGTAGGGTAACTAAAGGCTTCTTTTCTCCTTTGAAAATGATATGCCCTGTGGTTTTGACAACCTTACAGGAATGAGGTGACATTAATAGGCCCCAAAAGAACCCACTGCAAATGAAACACCTACTAGTGATCTAGTGGACATGGTAGATAGATACAGTGGAGTCCATACGAGAAAGCTAAAGTCAGTCGGGCACTTATAAAAAACTTGGAAGCATGACTGATTTCTAGACGGTATTTTAAGATTTCATTGTGAAGAGACCCACAATATATATAATCATGAATCATCATGAGTAAAAGGAACATATGCAACACCGTGCAAACATTCTAGCCTGATCCCGTGGATTCCCCAGTCAAAATAATGAAAAACTTCCATTCAATTCTAGAAGGAATCGGAGTTTTGCAAAGTCCCCAGAACTGGACTTTCAACTTCTTAGCAAGCCTACCATAATTGCTATATACTAACATGAAGCAAATCAAAGAATGAGGAACACTCCCAGAGACACATACAGTCCCAAGTTTTCTTTTAAGTTCTTCCTTGTTGCCCACTTCAATCCCAAAAGTGCCACATCCATATCAATAATCAATGAAAAGAAGGCACTCATACAATTATAAGTAAAATAAAAATATAATGACTGAGCACCTAAAAGGCTAAGACTACCCACAGAAACCTTCTAGGTGAATTGCCACTCACACAGACTGGCTTGAAGAAACTCCAAACCCAAGCAAGGCATCGAGCAACTCCTCCACCGGAAAGTTACTATGCCTGTCATAAAATGTTGATTAGCAGTTCCCTCTACTTAAAAGGCTACCTATAAAACAGCGATCAACCGCAAGGGGTTAGAGGCTCACGCATAGAACCAAGTGCTACTCTAAATTTTTTTCACTATCTACCTTCAATCCCTAGAAATGCAGCAGCCAAGTTTCTATGGACAAGCATAATAAATTCACATGACTATCCTAGACAGTAACATCAAATTTTTAGCACACAGCAACTGAATTATAACTAATCAAACACCAAACTTTAACAGTAGAATTCTAGCACAAGTTGATCGAATAAAACTAATGCAGCACCAAGAACAATAACTATCATCATTATCCACAGTGATATGTTCAATAGAAACTATCTAGCTCAAACATAAGAGAGAGAGAGAGAGAGAGAGAGAGAGAGAGAGAGAGAAAGAGAAACTATGGAGTCAAAATGGGGAGAGAGGAGATCCAAAATTACCAAGCACAAGCGATATAAGCAACCTAGATATAAATTCTGAAAATTTTCAATAAGAATTACT
Source organism: Prinsepia uniflora (assembly GCA_032719365.1). Lineage (NCBI taxonomy): Eukaryota > Viridiplantae > Streptophyta > Magnoliopsida > Rosales > Rosaceae > Prinsepia > Prinsepia uniflora. Next base: position 5,488,669 of record CM064874.1, read on the forward strand.
ACTACTAGAATGTATTTGGTCGTAACTTCTAGCAGAACTATGCTGCCAACTACCACCAAGAATCAAGCAATCTGACTAGTCTCTGGATTTAAACCGTCTCTTCTTATGCATGCATAACTGTCAGCCTGGAGTGAAGATTGCTTGCATACAGATTCCTGTGAAAGAAATTCTAAACTCTGGATCACTGATGTTAGGCCTGCCTGGACTGAGAAGCACCATAGCCACCAGTGGCCTGTGAAGGGTCAGATCTCCACGATGCATTAGAGTACCCTGAATTTCCATTAGTGTCACCATAACCACTCCCCATGTAGCCACCTTGTTGCTCTCCGCCACTAGCACTACCAACAGAGTTGCCAGTTGGGGTAATGCCACCACGCCCACCAGAGATACCATAACCACCAGGATATGACGCGTAACTTCCCCCATAGTTCCCATACCCATAAGCTTGATTTCCATAACCAGAAGCCCCACTTGGAGATTGACCCCTCGGAGCAGAAGGAGCACCACTTGCACCAGGAGTACTCCAAGGAGCTGCAGCTCCATAGCCAGAAGCACCATACCCAGAAAGAGTTTGGTTACTCCAAGTATTTTTCAATGCACCAGGTGCCCCGCTAACATAACCAGAATTAGGGGCGTTTGGATTTCCATATGATCCTGCAGCACCACCAAAACCAGTATTGGCACTTCCATAACCACCAAGACCATAACTTCCATAACCTCCATAACCAACCCCTGTATTTGCTGCCCCATAACCATAACCTGGTGCACCATAACCAGAATATGGAGGAAAACCACCTGCTGCAGTTTGAGGCTGCATATATCTATTGCCATCCATACGACCATCAAATGTATTTGCACTGCCACCAGAGGCACTATAACCACCACGGCCCCCACCACCAGGATTTGCATCTTTGGGAAGCGCTCGCTTTACCTCTACAAGTTTACCACTCAACTCATGGTAGTTCTTGTGTAGTACTCTATCAACAGCATCTTCAGTATCAAATGATATGAAACCAAAACCACGAGGACGTTGAGTATTCTGGTCATACATTATTACTACATCAGTAACGGTACCATAATTTTCAAAGAATTGACGAAATCCATCTTCTGTCAATGAGGAAGGCAATCCTCCAACAAAGATTTTCTTGGTCCTAAAATTTCCTCCCCCTCCAGTGCTTCTGTTGGTGTTAAAATATCCACTTCTATTCGATGTCTGCTGTTCTTCTCTTGATAAAGCCTTTTTCGCTTCCACCTGTGTAGTCAAAGTAGAACATTCAACTGCTGAAGAGACAAATGGATTTTAAAGAGCCAATAAATATATTAAAGTAGCCTACCCTTATCCAAAAATGCAAGTGGTAGATCTGTCAAGTTTGAACTTTGTTTCATGCACAAATCAGCCCAAAAATTTTAGTAAGGAGAAACATAAAAGAAATATTTGAATCTCGAACAAGCTAGAAGTTAATCATTTTGAGACTAGAAGGTAAAAGCTTGTATTTGGTGAATCTTACAATTGAAAACCATGAAAAAATAAATATGAACCTCCCTATTTGTGTTTTTATATGAAATTTTAAACCTGTACCTATCAAGCCATGCTTAGAAGAACTAAAAATTAACATAAGTTGGTATTGTTATTAATAGATTTTGGGATTGAAGAGTCAAAATTTCTAAAGATTGACGGCTTATTGTATGTTTCCCTGAAGCAATCCATGCCTATAATTTCAACTCAATGAGCACGCTATTTATATGAAAGTAGATGCACAAATCTCCACTAAGGAATACGACAATGCATCTTGAAAAGATGTCATATAAAAAAATATTTCTAACAGACTCAATCAGCAGTGGAAATTATGTTATCGCCCTAATGAACTTGGTTTTCATCTCAAAAGTGCAATTACTTCAGTAAAGATCCCAACAGGGAGTTTAAACAAACAAAAAATCAATAGAGACATATAATGAAGTCAAGACAAATAAAAAAAACCAACAAAAAGATAGACCCTTTTAAGACAAACTAGCACAGAGATAGGCATTATAAGCCAAAAAACTGATTCTTTCCCCAACTCTTATTGTTGATGCAAGCTCAATTTGAAATTAACATTACCCGGTACACATTACCACTGTACAGAAACCCCAGAATGCAAGAACACTAAAAAAAGCTGAAGAACAAACAAAGACAGCAAAATTAACATTAAAATAGCCAAATCCAGAACACATTAGCGCACAATAATGAAATCCCAGAGCTCAAAACACTCACATAAAGCTAAAAAAGCAAGCAAAGCCAATAAAATTAGCACATAAACAAAAAGCATCAAGCGCCCAATTGATAAGCCAATGCAGGTAAGATAGAAGAGGAATAGAAACTGACCACTCTGCCATCAATGGTGTGGTTATCGTTTAGGACCCTATCGAGCAAAGAAGGATCGGAGAAGACGACAAAGCCAAAGCCTCTGGGTCGGCCAGTGGTCTTGTCGCGCATGATGACGGTCTGGGTGACCTCACCGTACTGGTTAAAGTAGTCGGTGAGCTTTTCCTCTGTGGTGTCCCATGCCAGTCCTCCTACGAACAGCTTACCTTCATCGGAGTCCATGGCTCTGCGTATGTGTTTCTGCTCTCTGAATGAGAGAGTGAGGGAGACACAGAGTGAGCTTGAGAAAAGGATGGAAGAGCGTCGAGGAGGGAAGGACTACTGCCTAGGGTTTGTTTGAAAACGACACCGATTTGAGCACGTGGGAACTGGTACATAGCAATGTGAAGCGGGCCAAAATAATAACATATAAAAGTTAACTACGCCGACTTCCTAACAACGGCGGGGTGGTGGCGCAGTTGGCTAGCGCGTAGGTCTCATAGCTATAACAGTGAGTGATCCTGAGGTCGAGAGTTCGAGCCTCTCTCACCCCATACGTTTTGGTACAGTTTTTGACATTTTTGTCTTTTTAACCCTATGTTCTTTTGGTACAAATTTTTACATTTTTAACCTTATATCTTTTGGTACAGATTTTTACATTTACCAGTCTAGATAACGTCCTTTGATACGGATTTTTCTTATTTTAGCCCTAACTAACTAATACTAAGTCCTTTTAATACTGATTAGTCCTAAAGTATTTTATTATGGTCTTTTTTTTACCCCATAATATTTTTGGTCTTTTTAACCCTATGTCTTTTGGTACAGATTTTGACATTTTTGGTTTTTTTTAACCCTGTGTCCTTTGGTACGGATTTTGATATTTTTGGTCTTTTTTAACCCTATGTCCTTTGGTATAGATTTTGACATGTAATACCCTAGGCTATGTCCTTCGGTATAGATTTGGACGTTTAACACCCTAGGCTATGTCCTTTGATACGGATTAGTCCTAAAGCATTTTATTATGGTTTTTTTCTAACCCTATGTCAGTTGGTACGGATTTTGTCATTTTAGCATCCTAGGCTATGTCCTTTGGTACAGATTTTGACATTTTAGTCCTAACGAATTAATACTAAAATCTTTTAATAGGGATTAGTCCTAAAATATTTTACTTGACCCAAAAAAAAAAAAAGGTCCTAAAATATTTTACTATGGTCTTTTTCAACTCTAGGTCCTTTGGTTTGTATTTTGTCATTTTAGCAACGTAGGCTATGTCCTTTGGTATGGATGTCATTTTAGCAATCTAGGCTATGTCACCGATTTTATCATTTATGTTCTTTTTGTTTGTGTTGATGTACAAGATGTACTAATTTAGAGGTGAAATCTTACTCAATTACGTATTCTTAAATTGACTTATCAAAAGAGAGTAACTGGTCATCGGTTGGAGGTGAACATCGACGTGGTGTAGTCCCAAGAATACTCTGGTGTCCAAGTTAGTGTAAGTCGGTGTGTATAAGGAAGATGTGGTGAATAGTAATTTGCAAGTAAATGAGAATATTAAAAACTTGGTTACCTTTATTGGAAAATAGATATATTTTGTATGAATGTGTGATTTCGATGTGGAAGAATGTGTGACTGTCGTGGAACTAACATGTGGCCTCTGATTGATGAAGGAGATTTATCCACGTGTCACTTAGTGAACAGCTCTTGCTAGAGTTCGTTTGTTAGTGTAGGTTTGGGTCATTTGAACTTGTAAGTGTGTCTTAAGTTTAAGATATTAGGCTCATTAAGTCTGATCCAATATGATATCATCAGTGTTTTTTAAAATATATGATATCAACAATTTGAATTTTATCATTGTAGTCCAAATGAATTTATATACTAAGTTCTTTTGATACATATGAGTCCTAAATTATTTTATATCTTTTGATATCACAGAAGTTAAGAGTCATGACTACTCCACCTTATACTTTTTTTTTTTGTCTTTTTTAGCCCTAAGCTAAGTCCTTTGGTACGGCTTTTGTCTTTTTGAGCCCTACGACATCAATACTATGCTCTTTGATACAGATTAATTCCAAAATGTTTTTAATCTTTTAATACACGTGTGACACGAGTTATAAGCCATGAGTAAGATATAAAATTAAAATAATAAAATTTTAAAGTCTTTTTATGCCTTTTATTCACAAGTTCTTTGATTTGTATGTATCAACAAAAATAAAAACATTATTTTTTATGAAAATATCAATAATTAAGTTTATAAAAATATCGATTTTGATATTCACATTGATATTGATGTCGTTCCAACTCAAAAAAAAAAAAATTAGAAAATTTAGTCCAAAATTTTTAATGAAATTTTAGAAAAAGTTAAGTACTCAATAATTTTTATATAAAACTAATACATATATATCATGAAAAATGAAGAGAGATTTTTCTTCCTTCGTTATTTTTATGTCAAAACCCTTAAATACAAGTCTATATTGGGGAATATCGCGGATATTTTTCGTACCCCTATTTTAATGTCGAGATCTTAAATTATGAATATATCGACGAAAAATTTATGGATATTAAAAAAATTTTCATCCATGTGTATTACGAATTATACGTTATAACTACTAAATTCCGAGATTGAGAATTGCAAGTCCATCATGCCTAAGATCCACAATTTGTAGTTTGAAGTTACTGAGTGTCAGGGCCCACCCCTAATCCCCCGGGATTAAGGGCTAAACCCCGCTCCCGTCTAACGTACGCATGACATGAGGGCTAAACAACCGCCTAACCTCCGTGTGACACGTAAGTCGGACAAGGGAGTTCCAGACCAATCACCTCAACAACCTCAAACGTCCCAGAGTGCGCAGAGCCTACTGTGGATTGGGCATGTGATGTCTCCATCTCTCTCAACCGACAGCCCCCCCCCGCCGCAACAACCTGGAGGGTATCGAAAACACGAAAAGACTGTGAGTGGACAAAAATAAAAGTCAAGTTCAAAACAGTTATCAGAAAACACATACATTTATACCCTCCGTTTTGAAAACCAATGCATGCATATCGACTTCATATCATAAAACCATGTACAAAAACCAAACACATTTTTCCCTTTTTCCAATCCCGGGCCTCAGCCCAAAATCCCCGAAAACCATCAAATCCGGGCCACTGCCCAAAACATCATCATCAAAGCTAGTGAAAACCCAAAACACATTCTCATTCATCGAACCTGCTGGATCTATCCGAGTCTTTAAACTCCCGAGTCTTTAAACTCAATCCAGGCCTTCATCATATCCGAGTCTTTAAACTCTCGAGTCTTTAAACTCAAGGCCTACGGGGGAAAATCAATATATCCGAGTCTTTAAACTCCCGAGTCTTTAAACTCAATCCGGGTCTTTAAACCCAATCCGGCCGGTCCCCCGTCTCATATATCCGGGTCTTTAAACCCAATATCCAGATCCAGCAAATCCAATCCAAAACCATTCAAAATCATTTTCCATTTCCATATCCAAACCCGAATCCGAAACCACTGGTCTGATGCCCTTCCGGCATCCATAACCGTCATTCCGAATCCAGACCCAGAACTCATTTCCTTCTCATTTTCCGGTCCGAGTCCGCAACCATCATTCCGTAAGCTAGCATCCGGAATAACCATTCCGAACCCAAACCCGAAATCCGCTTCAAGTCCCGAATCGAATCCCGAATCGTCACCCGGAATTCCGATTCCGAAACCCGAAATCTCATTTCTGAAAACACCTTTGAATTGGGCCTCAAGCCCGAAAATACTTTTCAAAATCCTTTACTTTCCTTAAAATCCAACCATTTAAAACCAGGTTCAAATCACGATAGTTATCAAAACCTCGTAACACGTGCAAACTGTCATTTTCCTCGAAAAACGTACAAAACCACAAACCAGTACAAACATAACTCACATCATAGAATCAAGTATAGAAATCATATAAAAACATATATGCATGCATCAAGAGTTAAAAGACAAAGTCCACTCACAGACCATTTCAGCGTCGCCTCGATACGCGCGCATTTACGCCGTCCCCGGCCATTCGCTATCTTCGGCTTTCCTGAACCTGTCCAAATTCCATAACGAAGTTACTAACTACTTCACGCTACTCATACTAAAACCCCATAATTTTCCCGAACTTCTAAGCGTACCTTACCCGGGACCCCAGACCTTCGACCTCGCGGAACTAACCTCAAACGACGTCCGATTAACCCGAAACTAATTCCAATAGACTCACCACAACACCTAGATCAAAAACCATGTTGACCATTTTCCCCAGAACTGCCGCACGCGCCTCCACGCGCCGCCCAAAGTGGCTGCGCGTGGGCCTCACGCGCCAGCTACAGTGTCACCCGCAACCTCGAGTGCACTGTGCTGAACCGGCCGCTGCAACTGGACCGGCGAGACCTGTTCTCCACCGTCCGGCCACCATTCTCCTCCCTCTCTGCACCATCCTCTTCGTCCAATCCTCCACAATCTATTCCCCTTACTCAGACGCCTCAACACAACCCCTATATCATCGTCCCTAACTCGAAGGAAGACCCGATCAATCCCCTGTTCTTCATCCCGGCCAACCAGCCGTTCCCCCGCCACGGCAACCACCGTAGACGGCTCCTAGGACATCACTGAGTCTCACCCAACTCCCCAAAACTCTCGACTTGTCCTCTAAACTCACGACTCACGGTTTGAACTTAACGGAAAAACAGAGTAACTGAACGGGGGTGAGGGATTACCTGCTGTCGATCGCCGCCGTGCACACCGTCGCACTCCCTGGAGTCCACCAAGCCAGTCTAGTCTTCTCTCAGCCTGAATTAAGCCAACACACGGCACAGCCACCACCTCTGTCCCGCAACTCTCTCTGTTTTCTCTGAAATTCAGACCTCACCACCAGCACTTATCCCCCACGATTTCACTCCCAAAACCCAATTACCAGCTATTCTTCTCCTCTCTGTCACCCTCACCATTCACCAAACCTCACACCCTCACTGAATCGACCAAGAACCTCACCGCCTCACCTCTCTGTTTCTGTTCTTCCCAAAACCAAATGCACGGTTTAAATCCACCCAAAATGTGCCCGTGTCTATTTTAGACAATCCTAGAACCCTCTGGTGGCCATCCACGTGTCACCATCCACTCCAGTCTCTCACCAAACGGCTCCATCCCAGCCGTCCACCTGCCCTTCTCTCTGCACAATTCCCCAGGCGTAAAAGACCAAAATACCCTTCTGTTTAACTCAAAATTACGGTTTTGCCACTACCTTTCTAGACCCGTATCTCACACCTCGTAAGTCCGATGAATACGTGCCGCCTGTCATCGAACTCAGGACGACGAGATCTATCTAACCATCCTAGGTCAACATCTCAAAACCCGATTATACAAAAAGTCAACTATTCCCCCTATTTTACCCAAATTACGGTTATGCCCCCAACCTTCCGAACATCACAACTTCCTCCTCGGATGTCGGAATCAAGCATGCCACCTGCCTATGGGTTCGTGACATCCTAAACTATGTCCTGGTCACCGGTCAAAGTCCACCTGACCACCCGAACTAAAAATCAACTTTTTGCCCGAACTAGGGGCAAAATCGTCATTCTAAACCAATGACCTTATCGGGACCAACTAACCACCGATTAGCCCTGCTAATCCCACCTTAATCACTCCACTAATCCCGGTTCTCGGGACGGGTTGTTACACTGAGTCCCTTGATGGACATGTCTCTCTCATAGGGATGGTCAATTTTGTATGGGTATGCCTATTGTCATGACCCGGAAATCCGAAAAAGGAAAATTTGGAAAAATTGGAAGGAAATGACGATTTTGCCCTTGGTTATGGGGGATAAAAGTTGACTTTTTGATCGGGACCTTGTTTGGACTTTCCGGGAGGACCGTTGGATAGGTCTCGGGACGCTGAATCCGTAGACAGACGTCATGCGTCAATCGGAGTCCGAATGGAAAAGTTACGGGTCTAGAATAGTGAGAGGTATTTTGGTAATTATTTGTGCAGGGGTAAAATGGTAATTGTGGCTGATCCAATTAATGACTCAGTGTTTGATGACTCATTCAGTTCAGTAAGTGACACATGTTACTGCAGTTAGAGGATTGGTGGCCCTGTTTGATGAGGTCGTGTATGATCAATGATAAAGACAACAAAAAAGCCGCCCACCCCTTTGTTTAAATTCATCAAATTGATTGATGAATGAGGCTAAGTGTGAAACCTGAGACGGTGGGATGAATTTACAGAGAAAAACAAGTGGGAATTAGAGGAGAAGTGAGGAAGAAAAACCCAGAGAAACCCGAGACCTAGATTCATGAAATTCAAATTGATCGATTTTCGAATTGGAATTTATGGACCACAAACATTGAAATTAAGCTTGGATTAAGTTTCCTGAGCTCAAATCGAAGCGAACCCGATTAAAAACAAAGAGAATTGATGATGTTTTGGCTCTGAACGGACCTAATGATAGAGAAGAAATTCGAGATTTGAGTTGTGATCTTGGAGGAATTGAAGGATGAAATTGAGGTTGGAATTATACTTAAAGGACTTCTACGAAGCTTTTGGATGGACTAATTGAAGGAAAACGATGGAGAATGATGACTTACGAAGAATGAACAGTGTTCTGTGTTCTTCGAATTCGAGTTCAAATCGAATAGATTAAGGTATGTTTGATCCAAATTGAGGTTACAAACCCATAATTAAGTTGTTTACGAAGCTAATAGGATGTTCAATTGTTGAAAAGGATGCAGAATTGATGGGAATTGAACCGGGTCTGTTCGCGGGTTGTAGGATCTATATACAGTTAAACGGGTGAAGGTGGTGACACTGTAGCACACGCGTGAGTTTCACGAGCAGCCACTCACGGCGGCGCGTGAGGGCGCGTGGGCCCGATTCCCAAGGTGAGTTCAGCACGACTTTTGTTCTATACAATGTAACGAATATTTTGGCGTTGGTTTCGAGTAATCGGATACCGTTTCGATGTTGTTTCGAGGGTCCGAAGGTTTATGTTACGTTTTTAATTTGTAATTAATTCCCAAAAAAATTATGGAAAATTAATATGATGATAATTAAGTCATTAGTGACCCTGAGTAATGATTTTGGACAGGATTCGAGATTCATGGAAAATGTCGGAAATTAGGGAAACGCATGCAGCTCGGAATGGATTATTTGTGAGTTGACGTTTGTTTTATAAACCGTTATACATGCATAGTTAAATGTTTTACATGATTGATTGCATGATTTGAATTGCAATGATGTCATGGTGATTTGGCATGATTATTTGTGATTTAATGATCATTTTAATCGGTTTTACGAGAAATGTGCAAGTGATGTTTTGGGCTAGGCCCGGAGTCAAAAAGGTTTCTAAAAGGATATTGTGACTTAGTTGATGAGTCAATGATGATTTTTGGATTATTTTATTGTTTTAAAATGAGATTTTACAGAATTACGTGTAAATGGCAATTAGGCTTGAGACCTTGTCGGGAATGCTTTTAACTTGGTTTGAAGTCATGGATATGATTGATATGTGTTTGTGGAATGGATTGTGTTTGTGATTGTGGATACTGGATCATGTTTTGGATGGTGCGAGTGCAATTCCTAGACGTGACTCAGATGTTGCGTGAGTGCAGTTCCCGAGTATGTGGTACGTCTAGATGGTGCGTGTGCAGTTCCCAGACATGACTGATATGACTCGGATGATGCTTGAGTGCAGTTTCCGAGGTTGGCCTACGCGTAGTGCGGATGTGATAGTGTGATTGTTTGTGCACTTGTGAGTAGTGCAGATTGATTGATTGATGGATTGATTGATTGTGCACTTGTGAGTAATGCTGTTTGATGTAGATTGTGATTGCGTATTGGTATTGAGTACGAGTTCTAGTCTTTGTGGCCAGGTGATTATGTTTTCATATGTTTGGCTTGAGAGCCGGGATTTGATACTGTTCATGTGCTTTGACTGGAAAGCCGGTGATTGTTATTCATATGTTTTTCCCTATGCATGCATGGTTTGATAAACTGGAGGGTAAATGATATATTTTGAAATGTGTTTTAAATGATATTATTTTTGTCCACTCACACCTTTTCTGTTTTGATGACTCTCCAGGCCGTGGCACGACGTTCGGGGCTGATCGAGAGGCAGAGACATAAGCGGAAATCAGTGCAGTTATCCCTTGTCTAACAGGTGCTGAGGGGTAGTTTCAGGACTTCAGTTGACTTGTCAGACGGGAACAGGACCGGACACGGTTATTAAAGTCCAGTTGGGACGGGTCCTGTCACCTATACTCTAGCTACATACTCAATGGGTAATGATATGATAGGATCCTTTAGGGATCTGAAAAGATTTCTATCATGAGGATCAATGTATGTAGACTGTATCTTGACCGGATATATTGTCCACATTGAAAATGAGAGAACAATTGAAATTAATTTATAATTGCTGGATCTAATTGAACGGCCGGAATACAATTATCCTCACAGTGAGGATTTTTGTAGATCCCTAGAGAATCCTAGATCCCTAAAGGATCCTAGTCTATATTGAATAAGGATATAAATGAGCATATCCCGTGTATAACTTATTTTCAATTTTAAAGGGGTATACACATATGGTACCTAATGAGTATCCATGGTTCATTATGTTTTTTTTAATAAAAGTAATTTTTTTCCTCGATTATAAAAAATAAACATAACTTCCAAAATCCTTAAAAATAAAATTCATTTATTCGTACATTGCATAAAACTTAAAAATATTACAAATTACAAGTTCAAATCATATAATGTTAAAACAAAATAGTTATGACATTTGTGCGAGTTCATTATTATCATCATTATCAACAAGTTAAATATCAATTTCATTTGAATGTGTCAGATTAAGTATTTATAAGTTAATTTGAATAATTGATAATAAATGTGTTTTTAACTCAATGAATTTGAATACACATGAGTAAATCTTTATCGTACCATTAAATCATAGATAATTTTTTACCCATTTAAACAATACCCACACCTATGATTATTCATGCATGTCTCTACCCTCTCAACCCACAATCATCTTGAGTCTTTTTTTTTAGTACAAGAGATCGAACCCGTACCCTCCCCTACCCAAGGATTCGATTTTTGAGCCTTGAGTCCCTGGATGCACTTGTCCACAAACTAAATAATAGCCCAAAACTTCCACAAAAGGAAAATGCTACAGAGACACATTTTATAAAACACACAATGTGGCAGTTGAATTGACATGCTACATAATTAAATTAGACTTTTAAAAACGTTACAACTCAACAACGACATCGTGTGGTTTATAAAATGTATATCTCTAATGTTTTCCCACATAAAAAATGAAAATTGTTGTTATTCCAAGCCCATGACTCACATTCATGAGTTTTAACATCTCACAAAATTGTTCAACTAGAGAAACATTTGGACGTGTGAAGATCACGATCAACGTGAGGTCCTTGTTTCGCATAATTTTGTATTTAAATACTAATTTCAATTATTATAATATAAGTTGAGATGATAATTTTTTTTTCCTAATGTAAAAAAGATATAAATGACTACACGTGCAACTTTCTCTTGCCGTTAGACCAACAAAAAAATTGGACCAGGACCCAGCGGGATGGGTATAAACTACAAATGGTCCAGAAAAACATGAGGTTCCACGCGCTACCAATGTTACAGGCTGTGATCAATTCACTCTCATGAATTTCCAACGGTCACTTCCCTTTTCTCGAAAATTAGAGAACCCTAGGCGCTATTCTGGTAGGGTCCCCCTAACCAACCCCAAAATCCTTCGAAGTTTATGACCGTTTTCACCCTTTCCCCCCCTTCTCTAAATACTTTCTAATTCCTTACTTCCCAAAACCCTACGGTCACTCCATCTCTCTTTCTCTCTCACTGAGAAAGATGGATTTGAAACTGTGAGAACCCAGAACCCCAAATCCTCTTTTTTATTTTATTTTTTACAGAAAGACGCAATCTTTGAGAGACCCAGAGGAGGAGATCAGTAATGGGTTGCTTTCTTGCATGTTTTGGTTCTTCCAAAGATAAAAAACGCAGGAATCAGAGGTACAGAGTTCAGCATCGAGACCATGTAAGTCGCATTTTTCTAGCTTGGATAATGATTATGATTCCGTCTGTTTGGTTAATGAGAAAATTGTTTCCTTTTTTGGGTTCTTTCTTTGTGAGCAGATCACTGACTTCTGAAAATACCTCATTTTGTTGCATTAGGAACAATTTAGTGGGTTTTTTTTTTCTTTCTTTAATTTCCATTCAGGGAAGCTCTTAAAGTTCAGGACTTTGTTTTTACCAACAGTGCAGTCGAGCTTAAATTGTATTTCTTCTCAACTATTCTCTCTTTCTGTAACTTGTGTTTTTTTGCAGGTATTTTCAAGTTTCGAGCCTGTGAATTCTGTAGTCTCCTCTGTACCGGAGGTTGTACCGGATTTTGTACCGGATGATGTTCGGGAAAAACCTATTAGCCCGGAATTGGAAGAAGTCCGGTGAGTTATTCAATTTTATGGTGCTTTTTTTTTTTTTTTTTCAGTTCAATTGTCTGTCTTTTATATTTCTTGGTTTTTGCTTAATGGTTTTCTTTAGGGCAATGCATATGTTTGGAACTTAAATTAGACTTCTTTTGTTGGTGTTTTGATATTAAAGTTATGCGTTATGGTCTGTAGGGAGGAGCCAGTGGAGCAATCGAGCATAAATGGTAGAAAGAAAGTAACTTTTGATTCTATGGTCAAAACCTATGAGCATGTTTCAACTAAAGAATCCCTGGATCCTTTACTGGAGAGTGAAGAGAGTGGGAAGAAGGAGGAGGGGAAGATTTTAGAAAAACCATGTCAATCCAATTCTTCATCAGATGATAGTTCGACCACTTCGAGCTCAGGGTCATCCCCTCCTAATCATAGGTACCAGAATTGCAGGGATAGTGATGATGAAGATGAACCACAAGACTATGAGGACAGTGATGTTGATGCTGAAGACGAGGATGATTTTGATGACGTTGATGATGAACTAGAGTTGGAAGATGAAATTGCAGAATCGAATAAATGGGTTCCTAGATCCCAAGGAGTTACTGAGGATTTTGATAGTCCAATGCAAATAAAATCAGCTGGGTTGAACAACAGTGCACGTGATAGGAGTGGTTATGTTCATTCTGTGCTAAACCCTGTTGAAAATCTTACACAATGGAAAGCTGTGAAAGCCAAAGGAGTTCCACAAATGAAGCCTCAAAAGGAGAATGTCGCACTGGATCAGGAGCCGCGGATTTCATTCTGTTCGGAGCCAAGTTTGAGCTACAAATCAAAAGCTGATCAACACAAGAAGCATTCAAAGAATCCTAACCAGGAAATGGCAGTTGATGCTAGCCTCTCAAACTGGCTGGGCTCATCAGAAGACACACCTGTTAGCAACACTAGCAGAATAGCTTTCGACACTGTCACATCTGAAACAAACATGTCCCCAAGATCAAACTCGTTTATAAGCCAAGAAGATAGACCGATCTTAGGTGCATTGACTGTTGAAGAGATCAGACAGTTCTCAGCTTCGAACTCACCAAGGAAGTCACCGAATAGAAGTCCAAGCCCTGATGAGATGCCGATAATAGGAACTGTGGGATCCTACTGGAATGACACAGTTCCGGCTGCTAAGGTTTCTGTGAGTGCCTGTTCATACGAAGGAATATCAAATGCCTGTCCATACAAAGGAATACCAAATACGACCAGCAAATACAGAGAGGTATATTGAATGTGAAGTAAGACTTGTGAGACAGTTTTTTACTTAGGTCCTGTGATGGGTACTAAGGATAAACAATTTATGGATTTGCAGGATAAAAAAGTGAACTGGCATTCTACCCCATTTGAGACAAGGCTGGAAAGAGCTTTGAATGGAGGAGGTGCTGCCTAGTGTTTGATAAATTTGTTTTTCCTTAGCGTATTTTAGGAAAGAAGATTGGTTTGTTGTTATAATGTTCATGACGTGTGTATTTGTTAATTCTTTTGTGAATTGAACTTGTTTCTGTGTGTAGCTTTGCCGGTTGTATAATTGATTTATTGGGTTAATGAAATAGACTTTGCTTACTTTTCTTGGATCCTTCTCTCTCTCTCTCTCATCCTCAAATGCTGAAAGAATACTGGAGATTTCCTATATTAGCAGTTGCCAAGTTCACAAAAACCCAGAATTGAAAAAATTTTAAGAGACCTATGCACCCCTCTTAGAAATAACTCAAAATTCCTTGCTTTTAATACATGACGTGTGTATTTGTTAATTCTTTTGTGAATTGAACTTGTTTCTGTGTGTAGCTTTGCCGGTTGTATAATTGATTTATTGGGTTAATGAAATAGACTTTGCTTACTTTTCTTGGATCCTTCTCTCTCTCTCTCTCATCCTCAAATGCTGAAAGAATACTGGAGATTTCCTATATTAGCAGTTGCCAAGTTCACAAAAACCCAGAATTGAAAAAATTTTAAGAGACCTATGCACCCCTCTTAGAAATAACTCAAAATTCCTTGCTTTTAATACATGTTCGAAAATAATAATGGAAGAGTACAAAAACTACTAAAACATATAACATATTCAGATCCAATACTAAAGTACAATCACATAAGGCATTTGAGTTTCCATATTATTGCGCTTATTTAGAATATATTTGTGATTCTACATTGAAGTGTATGAACCTAAGATATGTGTAGAAGGTTCATGAAGGAAGTATGTGGAAGATTCAATAAATAAAGTAGGTAGATGGAAGAAACATTAATGACGACATTTGGATGGTTCCTCTTTGGCCTATATAAGGAGGAGATATTGGCCACATTTGGAAATCAAGGAGATCACATTACAAGTGAGTGAGCGAGAGCAACTCTAAGGGTTTCAGGTATAGAAGCCATGTGAGTTGTGAGGGTTTCAAGAGTGTGCATAGCTCTTGGGGTAGAATGATCTTCTAGGTTGAGAGAGGGTATATAAGGGGTATCCTATTGGATACAAGGACTCGGGTTGAGTATAAACTTGAGTTGTGTAATCTTATACTTTGTATTCTCTTATAGTGAAGGTGAAAACTCTCCGAGGATGTAGACAAGTTATTTGGCCGAACCTTGTTAAATCTGTTGTGTTCTTGGCTTCTTTGTTTCCTTTCTTTCATCTTTCTAGTATTTGCATGATAGAGGATTAAATTCCTAACAAGTGGTATCAGAGCCAGTTTTATCGATTGTGGGCCGTTTTTCATGACAAGTTCTAGCGTCTCACATTTCAAAGTGGAGCAGTTTGATGGAAAATGAAATTTCACTCTATGACAAAGGAGAGTCAAGGACATCCTAGTTCAACAAGACCTTGCAAGATCGTTGAAGGGAAAAGATGCGAAGCTAGAGAAGATGTTAGATGAAGATTGGGACGAGTTGGAATTCAGGTGTGGTAGTACTATTAGGCTTTATATTGCTGACAATATTATAAATAATGTTAATGATGTAGATTCCGCGCTTGAGCTTTGAGAGAAAATGGAGACGCTTTATCTTGAGAAAGGCTTGGTAAAATGAAGATTGCAGACGAAGCTGAATTTAAAATGGGATCTTTATTACAAGCTTAAGATGGGAGAAGGTGCGAATCTCATAGAGCACATGAACGTGTTCAAGGGATTGATAAATCAACTATCAAGAGTTGAGGTTAAAATTGAGGAAGAAGATCAAGCCCTTTTACTTCTTACCTCGCTTCCCGATTCATATGAGAACATTGTTACTACAATTGTGTATGGTAGAATCGACTCTCTTATCACATGAGAAGAAAAACAAAGTCGATGATTCTCAAGGTTCCGTTTTTATTGCTCATGAACATAATCGTAGGGGAAGGTCAACTGCTAGGGGATTTAGTGAGCATAGCAGGTCTAAATCTAGAGGCAGAGGAAAAAGACAAGCAATATTACAAGTGTAAGGAGTGAGGATACATAAAGCCGGATTGTCCATTAAAGAAAGAGAAGGACGATAAGGGCTCAGATTGCTCCTTGACTGGTGTAGGGGAGATGTCTAGAGATTTTGGGGAACTTCTCACAATCTCCAAAGGTAATTACACTTTTTCTCAAGATGATTGGATATTAGATAGCAGTTGTTCTTATCACCTTTGCTCTATGAGAGAATATTTTGATACGTTCCAAGAAGTCCAAGGATTTGTAGCTTGGAGTGATGGCACAAGACGTTGTGTCATGGGTACGAGAAGTGTGAAGATCAAGATGTTCGATGGAGCAGTTCACACATTAGGTGATGTGGTGTATGTCCTAAAGTTCCGGAGAAATCTAATATCCTTGAGCCAACTAGACTCCAAGGGTTGCAAGGTTTCGTCAGCAGAGGGAGTTATGAAAGTGTCATGTGGCTGCATGGTCCTAATGAAGGGAGAAAAATGTAAAAGTACGTTCTGTCCAATAGGAAAAACACAGACCTCGAAGGTCATTGGGAAACAGCGTGCATGAGAGAAGAGGTATTTGAAACGGGCCTCGTTTGCAGGTACAACAGAGACGCTATCAACATGTTTCCAGGTTTTAGATGATGGTGAGAAGGAAAATTCTGCTAGGGAAGAGGTAAAGTCGAGGTCACTTTTCAGAGCCAACTAGCGATTGTTGACTCGGAGCAGCTACACTTGACATTGGACATTTTGAATTAGGGGGAGCTAGGACCGTATATAACTGATTCGTGGTATGTGTGGCTGGTACAAGAATAAGGCCAATGGAATATTTATGGGTATATCAAGCGGTATCTCAATTTGAGATGGACTTCAAGGATTAAAGTGACGGTGCGACACTATCCACCTAAGTTGGTTTAGAGGGGGAGATTGTAAAATATCCAGGCCTATTACTAAAGTATAATCATGAAAGACATTTGGGCTTCCATTGTAACGACCCGTCCCAAATTCCAGGATTAGATTAGTGACTAATCACGATTAGTGAGGCTAATCCGTGATTATTTGGGCGAAATCGGACGAACGATGCGAAATGACCGTTTTGCCCCTGGTGGTGGCAAAACGTTGACTTTTTAATCGGGCGGTCAAATGGACTTTGACCGATGACCGTGACGTAGTTCGTGACGTCACAAGTTCATAGACAGGTGGCACGTTCAATTCCGACGTTCGTGGAGGAAGTTATGACGTTCGGAAGTTTAGGGGCATTTTGGTAATTTTGGTTAAATGGGGGTCAAATGTTGACTTTTTGACCGGGAGGTCCGATGGCCGAGGGCCGAAGACCGTTACGTAGATAAGGACGATACGAATCCATAGGCAGGTGACACACTGAAATCGGACTTCGAACGGGAGAGTTATGGGTCACGGAAGTTCGATTTCACTATGCACGAACTTCGAGACGGGGACGTTTTGGCGAAATCTGATTGGGTAGATATTTTAGTGGGTCCCATGGATGAGTGACAAGTGTCACTCATCCTATTGGCTAATTCCCCCAAAATGTGGATCTAGGTATTTAAATATTAATATTTTGATTATTTTATATTTAATTTTAACAACCTTCAATCCTAGCCCTCCATCTCTCATCTAACCTCTAAATCTCAGCCATCCATTAAATCTCTCCTTCTCTCATCAGCCATCCTCCTTCATCTTTGTTCATCCTCCCACCTGAAACCCATAACCCCATTTTTCTTCATTTTCTTCATTTTCTTTCAAAAACCGAAACACACACACACCATCACCATTCATTGCTTGGGAGTGACCGTGAGTGAGTGGAGGGAAGGATAGAGAGGCTGGGCTGGCGAGTCACGGCGACGGACGACGGAGGACACGGAGGAGGAGCCGAACCCGTGAGGTAAGAAAACTTCAAAATTCGAAAATGAGTTTTAAGGGACGGTTTTGGGTTTCTGTGGATCCTAACACATTCTAGGGACTTAGGGGAGTCAAGAGGGATTGGTTTCGAGGCGTTGGACGGCCTGTAACAACCGTGAACGGCGGAGGAAGTCACGGCCACCATGGCCGAATTGGAGGTACGGGTTTTAGTTGTTTTCCTTCCATTTTAATGTCATAGAACCTTAGGTTAGATTGAGATGAGTAGAATGGGACAAACGGGAGGAGAAACGGTGGCCGGAGCAGGGAGAACCGGCCGGGTCAAGCCGCGGGTCACGGCGACCCGGTTGCAGTCATTCAGGTCGACCCGCGAGGAGGCAGGGATGACTGATGACGTCATCCTGATGACGTCATCATGTCAGAGATGACGTCATCATGTCAGAGATGACGTCATCATGTCAGATCTGACAATGTCAGACTGACATGTCAGACAGTGGGCCAATGGGAGCGTGACACGTGTCACTGTCAGGGGCTGTCAGTGATGACGTCATGCTGACGTCAGCGATGACGTCAGCAGGTACTGTAGCGGCGCGTGAAGCCCACGCGCAGCCACTTCAGGCGGTGCGTGAGGGCGCGTGACAGGGAATATGGGGAAGGTTCCAACATACGAAATCATCTATTCGATGTAACGAACATTTTGGGACTGATTTCGTGTCAATCGGACACCGTCTTGATATGTTTCGGGGCATCGGAAGGTTTAGGTTCGGTTTTAAAAATAGTTAAAAATACGGGAAAATTACGGGGCTTTAGTGGGAGGTTAATTAAGTAGTTAGTAACCTTCTATTACGATTTGGACAGGTTTGGGAGTCCCGGTGATGGTGATCGGCTCGGGGAGCCGTATGGCACGCAAATCGAGGCGGCAGCTCGGACGGTCTATGAGTGGACCTTGTTTTCTAAATTGGTGCATGCATAAATGTTTTTTATATGTTTTAATACATGTTTGATGATGCCATGGGTGCATTTCTATGTGGTTACGTATAAGCACGTATTTCGAGGTTTCGGCCTTATATGGTGCTTATACGGGTCTGTATTTCTTTATTGATTTAAATGAACTGGATTTTGATTTCAAAAGGATAAACTCGGGTATAAGACCCATTTGGTTTTGTCTCGGGCATATGACCTCAGATATCGGGCACGGTGCCCAACTGATGTTCTATGTTCGGGTACGAGACCCAAGCTACTTTACGGTTTTGATTTCAGGTCAGGGAACCTTAAATGGATTTCCCGGTTCATGACGGGTTATGGGAACCGGCATGAACTCTTAATATGGTATCATGGTTCATGGCGGTTTATGGGAATCGGCATGAACCCTTGTTGGTCATTGCGGTACATGACGGTTTATGGGAACCGGCATGTTACCTGGTTATGTTATTACGGTACATGACAGTTTATGGGAACCGGCATGTTACCTTGGCTATGGGTATTATGGATCATGACGGTTCAGGGGAACCGGACATGGATATTATGTTATGTATATATATGTTCATCTACCTTCCTTTACTTCTATTATCTCCTCCGGGGAGGGTCGTTGGCCTGGGTGGATCCCGGAGTAGTCACGGAGCACCGACTGAGTGGAGTCACCCCCCAGTTGGGTCCCTTACTCTCAGGAAGGCTATGGTTACTATTACCTCGAGTAGGATCAGTGGTCTGCGGACATTGACCTTGACTTTGAGAAGACTCGTATTGAGACCCGGGTAGCACGCGCGTAGCTTTGGATACCGTGACAGGATTGGTTGTGTGACTTATATGTATATATGATATATGATATGTGGTGTGCACAGGTGTGCACAGGATTTGAGCAGTGGCTCGTGTACTTGGTTTCTTTATGGTTTGGGGCCGAGTCCCTTATGGATTTGGGCAGTGGCCCGTATGGTCGTTTTCATTGTGGTCCTTTCGACCTTGGTTTATATCTGCTTTGGGCTTAGTCCCACATATGGTTTGTTTTGGATAAATGGTTTTCGAATGCATGCATGCTTTTTAGTGGAGGGTATAAATGTCTTATAAAATGTTTTTATAAACTATTGTTTTGTCCACTCACAGTTTTTAATGTTTTGACTGCCCTTCAGGTTGACATCGGATGTGGACTGTAGCAGAGACCGAGATATCACATACCTCCTCCGGATCCTGGCGTACTCTGATAGTCCGGGAGGGCAAAGGTCGGGAATATCCCTTGTCTGACACTTCGTGTCAGATGGGAGCAGGGTCATCCCGCACTAATCCCGGGGGGATTGGGATGGGTCCTGTCATCCATATTATTGAGCTTATCTAGAATATATTTTGTAATGACCCGTCCCAAATTTTTGGGATTAATAAAGAATTAATCATGGATTAGCAGGATTAATCGGGGATTAGTTGCGGATTATTGGACGTTCAGGGCGAAATTACGATTTTGCCCTTAAACGAGGGTAAAAAGTTGACTTTTAACCCGGGAAGTCAAATGCACGAGGATCGAAGATCGTTACGTAGATCGGGTTGATACGAATCCGTAGACAGACGACACGTTGAAATTGGACATTTGACGGGAAAGTTACGGTCTACGGAAGTTCCGAAGTACTATTGCACATTTTACGAGATGGGTGGACTTTTGTCCTGAGTGGGGCCTATATATTTTGAACAGGCCCAATGGATGAGTGACAAGTGTCACTCATCCATTGCCCATTCCTTTACATACATGCATCACTCATCTCCTTCTTTCCTTTAAACCCGATGAACCCAAAATCAATCCCTCTTCCCCCACTTGATTCTGTGTGAGGCCAAGAGAGTGGCTGGGGGTGAGTGAGGGACTGAGAGAGACTTTGGGAGGCGGCAGGACTGCCGTAGGCGGCGGAGGAGTTCAAGGCAAGGTAAAACCTGAAACCCCTCCTCTTTGAATTCAAATATTCGAAGTTTTGATTTGGACGTTTAGGATGTTGTCTGATGATAGTGGATGTTATTGGGTTCATATGAGTGTTTGGGAATAGTTATGAACGGCGGAGAGTGGCTGAGCAGCCTAGGGAAAGGGCTGGAAAACAGGGTCATGAAGGGTGAATCGAACCAGGGGGTTCTAGGTGGTTTTTCTTAGGTTTAATCACATAGATAAGTTGTAAATGAAGAGAGGAAGCTATATGAATTGAAATGGATGAAGACGGGTTGAAAATGGGTGAGATATAGTCTTGAACCGGTCACGCCAGTTCAGCTGTACTGGCTGACTAGTGGACCGGTCAGAACCCGCCAGATCGCGAGGAAGAAGATGAACAGCCCTAACGCTTGAGCACCACGCGCAACGCCTTTGGGGGGGCACGTGGGGCACTATTTGGTGATGAGTTCAACATATGAAATCATCCTTTCGATGTAACAAACATTTTAGGACAAGTTTCGAGTCAATCAGACACCGTTTCTGGGTAGTTTTGAGTGTCCGAAGGTTTAGGGTCCATTTAAAACATGTTAAAACTCTCGAAAAATTAAGGGGCTTTAATGAGAGGTTATAGAAGTAGTTAGTAACCATCTAGTATGATTTGGACATGTTTGAGAGTCCCGGTGACGGTGATTTAGGCGGGAGAGGCTTATGTGATAGGTCGTTAAATGAACATTATTTTATACCCTTTATACTTGAATTTTAATATTAAAATAATAAACAATTAGATAAAATATTATATTTTGTGATATTTTTGTAGAAATAAATAAAGTTTGGAATTTGGAGCATTTTGACGAAAGAATCGTCCCGATCGGAGTTCGAACGAAAAAATTATGGACAAAATTCGGTGGAATTATATTAATTTATTTTTAAATTAATATTTATTTTGCAGAAGCCCAGCCCGTTGCAATCCTCAGTCTGGCCTAGTCATTCGTGCGGCCCAGCCACGCCAGCAGCCCAATCCATTGCAGTCAAGCCCGCGAGCTCGTTTCCAACAGCCCACACGTGGCCCAAGTCGCGCCTGCCAGCCTCAGCCCAAATTCCCCATCGGAGTGCGCCTACTGAAGCCTCATTGTCGTTTTGGCGCGCTTGTCCCGAAGTCCAGACGCCCAGCTCAGCAAGCTCGCGCTTGACTTCCCTGTCCAAATCAGCCTTCAGCTGTAATGACCCGTCCCAAATTTCCTAGATTAGATTAGTGGCTAATCACAATTAGGTAGGCTAATCGGTGATTAGTTGGGCGAAATCGGACGAACGATGCGAAATGACCGTTTTGCAACTAGTCGTGGCAAAACATTGACTTTTCATTCTGGCGGTCAAACGGACTTTGACCGATGACCGTGACGTAGTTCGTGACGTCACGAGTTCATAGACAGGTGGCACGTTCAATTCCGACGTTCGAGGAGGAAGTTATGACGTGCGGAAGTTTAGGGGCATTTTGGTAATTTTGGTTAAAAAGGGGCAAATGTTGACTTTTTAACCGGGAGGTCCAATGGTTGAGGGCCGAAGACCGTTACGTAGCTAAGGACGATACGAATCCATAGGCAGGCAGCACGTCGAATTTGGACGTTCGACGGCGAAGTTACGGTTCACGGAAATTCAAGTGCACTATTGCACGAATTACGAAACGAGTTAACTTTTGGACTTTAGTGGGGCCCAGATATTTAATGGAGGCCCAATGGATGAGTGACAAGTGTTACCCATCCAATGGACACCCAAATTGATTCATGCACCGTGCATTTCCTTCCATTTTCTTCATTTCAAAACCATTCCCCCGATCTCACTTTCTCACCCAAACCATTCACCCAAAACCCACCCAACCTTCGACCTATGATCAGCTAGGAGAACCAGAGAGTGAGGGAAGACAGGAGAACGTGGTGGCCAGCCCAGGAAGGCGCCGCTGTGGGCGGTGGAGCCACGAACCCGTGCGGGTGCACCGTAAGGCCATTTTTCCCCTTTTAATTGATTTCGATATTATGGTTGTTTTTGGACGATTAGGATGAGTTAGTTAGGTTGCTAGGACAGTTTTAAGGCGGTTTTGGTGGTGGTTGATGGCTGAGAAGCCGTGGGAGGAAAATGGAAAAACTAAACCGTGAGGTTCAAAAATCAAACCTCGGGTTCTATGGGTTTTTCTTTGTTTTGATCATCCAAACATGTTCCTAGGATCATATTAGGAAGTTTAGAATCGATTAGGAAGAAAAAGGACCGAAAATGAAGGAGTAGGAGGGCCGGACCGGTCACGCCGGTCTAGCTGGACCGGACTGCACAGTCGAACCGGCCGGACCGGTCTGTCGTAGGGAAGAAGACGCACTGTGCAGTGGCGCGTGAGGCCCACGCGCAGTGCACTCCCAGGGGGCGTGAGGGCGCGTGGCAGGGAATCTTAGGAAGGTTCCAACATGTCAAATCATCTATTCGATGTAACGAACATTTTGGGACTGGTTTCGAGTCGATCGAACATCGTTTCGATAGGTTTCGGGCTGTCCGAAGGTTTAGGTTCGGTTTTAAAAATAGTTAGAAAATCGGGAAAATTATGGGACTTCAATGAGAGGTTAATGAGGCTATTAGTAACCCTATAAATTAATTTGGACAGGTTTGGGAGTCCCGGTGATGGTGATCGGCTCGGGGAGCCGTATGGCACGCAAATCGAGGCGGCAGCTCGGACGGTCTGTGAGTGGACCTTGTTTTCTAAATTGGTGCATGCATAAATGTTTATGATATGTTTTAAATACTTGTTTGTGATTCCATGAGTGCATTTGGATGTGTGGTTACGTATATGCACGTATTTCGAGGTTTCGGCCCTATACGGTGCCTATACGGGTCTGTATTTCTTTATTGGTCTAAATGAACTGGTTTTGGATTTCTAAAAGGATAAACTAGGGTATGAGACCCATTTGGTTTTGTCTCGGGCATATGACCTCAGATTTCGGGCACGGTGCCCAGCTGATGTCCTATGTTCGGGCACGAGACCCAGGTTACTTTACGGTTTTGATTTCAGGCCAGGGAAACTTAAATGGATTTTCCAGTTCATGGCGGTTTATGGGAACCGGCATGAACCCTTGTTATGGTATCGTGGTTCATGACGGTTTATGGGAATCGGCATGAACCCTTGTTGGTCATTATGGTACATGACGGTTTATGGGAACCGACATGTTACCCTGGTTATGTTATTATGATACATGACGGTTTATGGGAACCGGCATGTTATCCTGGTTATGTTATTACGGTACATGACGGTTTATGGGAACCGACATGTTACCTTGGTTATGGATGTTATGGATCATGACGGTTCAAGGGAACCGGGCATGAATGTTTATGTTATGTATATATATGTATTTATATACCTTCCTTTACTTCTTTTATCTCCTCCGGGGAGGGTCGTTGGCCTGGGTGGACCCCGGAGTAGTCACGGAGCACCGACTGAGTGGAGTCACCCCCAGTTGGGCTCCTTACTCTCAGGAAGGCTATGATTACTATTACCTCGGGAAGGGTCAATGGTCTGCGGACATTGATCTTGACTTTTAGAAGACTCGGATTGAGACCTGGGTAACACGCGCGTAGCTTTGGAAACCGTGACAGGATTGGTTGTGTGAATTATATGTATATATGATGTATGCTATATGAGAAATATGATATATGATATGTGATGTGTGGTTACACAGGATTTGAGCGGTGGCTCGTGTACTTGGTTTATTTCTGGTTTGGGCCGAGTCCCTTGTGGATTTGGGCAGTGGCCCGTATGGTCGTTTTCATTATGGTTCTTTCAATCTTGGTTTTGGGCTTAGTCCCACATATGGTTCTTCGGTTAAATGGTTTTCGAATGCATGCATGTTTTTTAGTGAAGGGTACAAATGTCTTTATGGAAATGTTTTTATAAACTTTTGTTTTGTCCACTCACAGCTCTTAATGTTTTGACTGCCCTTCAGGTTGACATCGGATGTGTACTGTAGCAGAGACCGAGATATCACATACCTCCTCCGGATCCTGGCGTACTCTGATAGCCCGGAAGGGCAAAGGTCGAAATTATCCCTTGTCTGACACTCCGTATCAGACGGGAGCAGGGTCATCCCGCGTTAATCCTGGGGGGATTGGGATGGGTCCTGTCATCAGCCGCTGACAACTGCTTCCTTTGTTAGTGTGCGCACGCGGAGCCAGCCTACTGCCGCAAAAAATCCCAGTTTTTTCCAGCTCGTCGATGCCGATCATTTCAGTAGCCCTATTTCCTGATTTTTCAAACATTTTTTTGCTGATTTTTCAACATCTTTGCCCCAAAAATCACCCAATCTCATCATTTCACTTTTGAATTTTTTATTGTAATTTGTATTTACTTTATTTTATTTTATTTTAGGTTTTTATTTGATTTTTTCCCCTATAAATAGAGAAGTGTTTCTCATTGTAAAAAAGTCCCCATTTTTCCATTTTTCCATTTCTTCCATTTTTCTTAATTTTTAGTTCTTAGTTTAGTTCTTTAGTTTCTCTCTTTTGAGAGACATTTTTGGGGATCATTTGTAACTTCTTTTGATTATTTATTTTAATTTCATTTTCTTTATTTTGTTCTTAGAATTTCTTAAACTTCACTTTAATTACATTTTTATGCTTTCCTTAAGAAAAACCTAAGGCTAGGCAATTCTAAGGTAATTCAAGAGTTTTTAAGACCGAATTACTCGAATTTCTTCTTCCATCTTTACAAGTTTCCTGCTGCTGTTCGGTGAATCTTGTGAAAAACCATCTTTTTCTACTTAAATTCTTGTTATTATTTTAGTTTTATTTATAATTTCGTATATGTATTGGTATTTTCTTTCTAACATTTGTAAATATGAATACAATTTCCATGTGTTTTACTTTCTGAATTTCTTTTACTTCATATGTTTTAGTGTTTCATACTTCAATTTGATGCTAAGTGTCAACCGATGTCGGTGCACTTAGCATTTGATTGAAAAGATTTTAATGTCGGCCGCTGTCGGTGCATTTAATCACAAACTTAAGATAGATCATATTGTAAGTAATAATCTGTTGTTCGGTGCATTTATAATATGAAAAACGTATGCATATAATGGAGATGATGAAGGTAAGATTTCGTGATTGATTCAATATAAGCATGATGTTAGAGTGTTAGTAAAAATTGTATTTAAAGAAAGTTTATTTTATGAGTAGTTTTAAATAATATTATTGTTAATTTTAATTTAATTATTAGTTAGTGTTTTCTTTAATTTAGATTACAAATCTTTTCAAACCCCAATTTAATTCTTTATTTTTTTATTTTTTTATTCTTTAATTCTTTAATTCATTAATTCTTTATTCTTTAATTCATTTATTCTTTAATTCATTTATTCACTAATTATTTTATTAATTTATTATTTTATTCATTATTCTTTCTCACTAACAAATTATTAATGTTACCTAATTTCTCCGGTTAAGAACGATCCCTATTTACCAATACTACATCTATACAAAAGGGATTTAAATTGCATAATACTCGAATTACGTGTTTAATTTAATGCATAGTTTGGGTGTTATCAATTTTATGCTCTTCTTAAGAAAAACCTAAGGTTAGGTAATTTTATGCTCTAACATTTGTAAGTATGGATACAATCTCCATGTGTTTTACTTTCTGAATTTATCTTACTTCATATGTTTTAGTGCTTAAATTGCAATTCGAAGTTAAATGTTGATCCGCTGTTCGGGGCATTTAGAATACGGTTGAAGAGATTTAATGTTTGATCGCTCTTCGGAGTATTAAATCACAAACTTAAGGTAGATCATATTGTAAGTAATAATCTGCTGTTCGGTGCATTTATAATATGAAAAACGTATGCATGTAATAGAGATGATGAAGGTAGGATTTCGTAATTAGTTCAATATAAGCATGATGTTAGAATGTTGGTAAAAATTGTATTTAAAGGAAATTCATTTTAGGAGTAATTTTAAATAATGTTATTATTAATTTTAATTTACTTTTTAGTTAGTGTTTTCTTTAGTTTAGATTACGAATCTTTTCAAACCCCCTTTTAATTCTTTATTCTTTTATTTTTTTATTCATGAATTCTTTTATTTTTTAATTCTTTATTCTTTAATTTATTTATTCTTTAATTCATTTATTCATTAATTATTTTATTATTTTATTCATTATTCTTTCTTACTAACAAATTATTAATGTTTCCTAATTTTCCCAGTTAAGAACGATCCCTATTTACCAATACTACATCTATACAAAAAAGATTTAAATTGCATAATACTCAAATTACGTGTTTAATTTAATGCTTAGTTTGAGCATTATCATTATGACACACATATCGAGGCGCAACTTGGACGGTATGTGAGTGGGCTTTGTTTTATGAATTGATGCATGCATAAATGTTTTATATTTGTTTTATATCGATGATCTGAGATGCCTTGAATGCATATGATTGTGATATTTAGTATTTACGCATTTGCACGTATTTGGAGATTTATGATTTTAATCGTGCCTATACGTGTTGTGTTTTCAGTGATGGTTTAAGGAAATGTTTTGGATTTGGAAATGTGGTGTCAGGACCCGTCCCCAATCCCTCTAGGCTTAACGAGGAACGCCTCTGATCCTGTCTGACACGGAGTGTCAGACAAGGGAAATTTTCAACCTTTGCCCTCCTGGGCTATCAGAGTATGCCAGGATCCGAAGGAGGTATGTGATATTTCGGTCTCTGCTACAGTCCACACCGTATCCAATCTGAAGGGTATTAAAAATAGAAAGACTGTGAGTGGACAAAAAGTAATAAGTTTCGTAAAACACATTTATAAAAGATCTTTATACCCTTCACTAAAAAACATGCATGCATAGTAAAACCATTTATCCAATCACATATGTTTAAACAATCATAATCATACGGGCTCCTGCCCAAACCATTTACAGAAAACCATAACATAGTAAACATATGTGGGATCTCAGCCCAAATCCATTTATCATCATAAAACACAATTTCCCAAACCAATTGAAATCGTGTTTATCCATTATATTTCATATCACCGAGCCTGTCACGGTATATAGAGCTACGCGCGTGCTAACTGGGGTCTCAAACCCAAGTCTCTCCAGGGTCCACCCAGGTCAATGTCCGTAGATCAATGACCCTCCCTGGAGGTTACAAACCATGCCCTTCCTGAGAGTAAGGAACCCAACTGGGGGGCGACTCCACTCAGTTAGTGCTCCGTGACTACTCCGGGGTCCACCCAGGCCAACGACCCTCCCCGAAGGAGACAATCATATATAAAGGATGGCATATGAAAAATCTTTTGAAATCATTCTTTAAACCTTTCAAGGATTCATGTCCGGTCCCCATAAGCCGTCATGAACCATAAAATCCTTTCAAGGGTTCATGCCGGTTCCCATAAACCGTCATGAACCATAAATCCATTTCAAGGATTCACGTCGGTTCCCATAATCCTTCATGAACCATAAAAACCGTTTGTAACACATACCTGGGCCCTAGGCCCGTATCCACATACAAACTGGACCTCCGGTCTGAATCGTAAACCAACTGGGCCTCCAGCCCGATGTCTTGTTAAATCAAAAGGACCACAAGTCCGAGAGTTCGTAGATCAAATGGGTTTCGAACCCAAGTTTACCTTTTCAAATCCAAAACCATTTCATGAAATCATATCCAAAATCATAATTACGGAAAATCAGTATATAACCGAAAAACCTAGATTTACGTGTAGGCACGTAAATCGCCTCGAAATGCGTGAAATCATATAATTCACAACCATCCAATTCAACATCATAGAATCACATTCATAATCCATATAAAACATTTATGCATGCATCACAGTTTAGAAATCAAGGTCCACTCACAGACCGTCTTATGCTGTCGCCTCAGTTTACATGCCGTAAGCCTCACCGGGCAAATCGTCGTCACTGGGACTCCCAAACCTGTCCAAATAAATCTAGAGGGTTACTAACTACCTTATTAACCTCTCATTGAAGCCCCGTAATTTTCCTAAATTTTTAACTATTTTTAATCATGATCCGAAACCTTCCGATGCCCCGAACATTATCTAAACGGTGTCCGATCGACACGAAACCAGTCCCAAAATGTTTGTTACATCGAATAGAAGATTTCGTGTGTTGAACACATCCCCAGAAACCGCACCACGCACTGCCACGCGCTGTCCAAAGGGCCCTGCGTGGGCTCACGCGCCGGTGAACAATGCATCTTCCTCAGCGGGTAAACCGGTCCAGACCGGTCGGTTTGGTCCATTCTCTGAAACTGGACCGGCGTGACTGGTCCAGGCCTCTACAATCATCAATTTTCGTCCATTTTCTTCCAATCCAATCCCTAAGTTCCTATTTTCTCAAATCCTATCTATTCCTATGAAGAAAACTAAGAAAAACCTACAAAAACCCGTCTGTTCAATCCTCCCCTAATCGATCTAAGTTTTCCGATTATCCCCAGGGCAGCACCGCCCTTCTCAGCCGTAAAAAACGGTCCACTCACTCTCCTAACAACCTAATAACCTCAACCAAACCATCCAAAACAGGCCATAATGCTAAAATCGAAAACAAATGAGTTTTGGGTCTACCTGGGTACGTTCTCGGGTCCATGGCCGCTGTCCACGGCGGCGTGGCTTCCTGCCGGCCACCTACATCCTCACTTCCTCCTCTCAGCCTCTGGGCCTCACCAGGATGATCAAAGGGGCAAGGGTATGGTTTTGGGGAGAATTGTTTGATCTGGTTGTTTGGAAATGGGGAAGGATGATCGATGAAAATGGAAGGTGAGATGCATGAATATGTTTGGGCTGGGCAATGGATGGGTGACACTTGTCACTCATCCATTGGGCCTCCTTGAAATATCTGGGCCCACTAGAATCCAAAAGTTAAGTTGTTTCGTAAAATGCGCAATAGTTCGCCGAAACTTCCTTGAACCGTAACTTCACCGTCGAACATCCGAATTCGACGTGCCGCCTGCCTATGGATTCGTATTGTCCCGATCTACGTAACGGTCCTTGGTCCTCGGCCATCGGACCTCCCAGGTCAAAATTTAACTATTTGCCCCTTTTAACCAAAATTACCAAAATGCCCTTAAACTTCCGAACGTCATAACTTTTTTTGCGAATGTCAGAATTAAACGTGCCACTTGTCTGTGAACTCGTGACGTCACGAAGTACGTCACGGTCATCGGTCAAAGTCCATTTGACCGCCAGAGTGAAAAGTCAACATTTTGCCCACGCCCAGGGGTAAAACGGTCATTTGTATCGTTCGATTGATTTCGCCCAACTAATCACGGATTAGCCTCACTAATCGTGATTAGTCACTAATCTAATCCTGAAATTCGAGATGAGTCGTTACATGTGGAATTGGGCATGAGTCCCATTTAAATTGGAAACTATCGAACTTGAAGTCTAGTTGAATTATGATGACAGGACCCACCCCGATTATCACCCCAATAACCGAGGTGAATCCTGCTCCCATCTGACAACCCAGCACGAAAGACCGAAACAACCTCACGAAAACCACAAATTACATTGTCAGACGAAGGAGAAATTTAAACATCCAACAAGAGTAAACCGTTATACAGAGCATAGTACAAAACAAAACAAGCCCTACTGTAAGCTAAGTGCACAACGGATGACTTTATGCCTTGACTTCTGCTCAACGGTAGCCCCAACGCTCGCACCACAACCTGGAGGGTGTTAAAAACATTAAAAATGTGAGTGGACTAAAAATAAGGAGTTATAAAACCGTTTATGAAAATAAACCAGGGTTACACCCTGCGTTTTGAAAGCATGCATGCATAACCAAGTTTTCAGGACCCGTCCCAAATATCACCTCGATATCCGGGACGAACCCTGCTCCCGTCTGACAATCATACTTAAAGTACCAAACGAACCTCAAAATATCCATAAGCATAACTATCATACAAGGGAGAAAATATAATACAACCGTAATACAGAGCATAGTTTATACAAAACAGGCACAAAAGTCCTACTAGGCTAATGTCGCAACAGAAGAACGTCGTAAAGCTCTATGCCTCGGTTCCTGTCTCAACGTTCACCCCAGCGCTATCGCCACGACCTGGAGGGTAAATTAAAACCAGAAAGTGTGAGTGGACTGAAAGAAATAAGAGTTTCAAACATGATTTAGAAATAAGGTTTTTCCCTCCGTTTTAAAATAAAGTATGCATGCCTAACGAAGTATCAGAAAATCACAACATAAAACAGTATAACAAATATGCTAAGATCGTATCATAAAAACCAAATCCACACATGTCAAAGTCCGATCAAACCTGCTGGGTCTATCCGAGCCTTTAAACTCAAACCAGGCCTCAAATGTAATCCGAGTCTTTAAACTCCCGAGTCTTTAAACTCACAAGCCTACGGGGGTAATATCATAAATATCCGAGTCTTTAAACTCCCGAGTCTTTAAACTCAATCCGGGTCCGTCCCCTGTCAATCAGAATCCGGGTCTTTAAACCCAATATCCAGATCCAGCAAATCCAATCCAAAACCAATTGAAAACAAATTCTATATCCATCTCCAAACCCGAATTCGAAATCACCGGTCCGAAGCCCTTCCGGCGTCCAGAACCGTCATTCCGAACCCAAATCCGGAATTCCACTTTTCCGACTTTAAAATCAAATCTCGCATCTCGAAATCCGATTTTAAATCCAAAACCTTGATTACCAAAATCATATCTCATAATCCATGTATAACCATCAGAAAACAATTATAGATTGAAAACCCAAAAGCTTAGCATCAAAATCAGAAATTCAGCTTTTTCTAAAAAAAACGTGCAAAAGTCCGATAATGTCTCGAAAAACGTGCAAGCATATAAACCACATATAACATCATTAAAAAGCATAAAAACATACTTAAAATCATAAAATAGAATTAAAAGCAGTTAGGCATGCTCATAAGAAAAGAAAGAGTCCACTCACGAGTCTGAAAGCGTCAACCGCGCTCCGTGCGCTCCTCAACCGTCTCAGGCGTCTCTCGTCCTGTCAATAGGCACCAAATAGGGTCACAAATACGTCAAATATGCTAACCCTACTTCCCCCAAATTTTCGGGAATTTAAACGTAATTTAAAGTTAAACCCTAAACTGTCCGGATCCTCAAACTACCCCGAAACAACGTCTGATTAATCCGAAACTTGTCCCAATGGATTCCTTATAACATTTAGACCAAAAACCATGTTGGAAGTTTCCTCAGAATCCTTCCCACGCGTCCCCACGCGCCACCCAAAGTGGCTGCGCGTGGGCCTCACGCGCTGCTACAGTATCATCGTTTTCCTCGAGTCAGCCGGTTCGACTGTACTGAACCGGCGTGACCGGTTCTTCTTCTTTCCTCCACCATTTTCCACCCTTTCAATCCCACAAGCTTCGTCCAGTTCCCAGCAATCCATTCCAGTCCTAAAACCTAGAAATCAAAGCCCTAAACCTGTCATCTTCAACCTCGAAACAAAACTGCCCGTGAGCCCTGTTTCGGGTTCCGGCCACCCAGGTCATCCCCCGTCACGGCACCAACCTTAGACGACTCCTAGGGCCTTCCTGAACCTCACATCACTCACCAAAGCCCTCGACTCTAACCCAAAAGCCACGACTTTCGAAATGAACAAAACGGGAAAAACAGGGGATTTGGGTCTTACCTTCGAATCACCCTCCGCCGTCTGCACCGCCGTGTACCACGGTGTCCACTGAGTCCCTTGCAGCCGTCTTAGTCTCCTCTCAGCCTGGATTGGACCAAAACACGGCACAACCACCGCCAAGTTCCCACGACCTTCTCTGTTTTCCCTGAAAATTGAACTCCCCGACCACCGTGTTTCTTGCACGATTTTAATCCCAAACCAAGTCACCAGCTACCCTTCTTCTCTCTGTCACTCTCACAATTCACAGAAATCTCACACACTCCCTGAATCGATCACACTCTTCACCGCCTTACCTCTCTGTTTCTGTTCTTCCAAGACCAAATGCACGGTTTAAACTTAGCCAAGTTACACCCGTGTTTATTGTAAACAATCCAAGAACCATCTGGTCACTTCCACGTGTCTAATGTTCCATGGACATCAGTACAAATATCCAATCCCACTAATGCCACATGCCCTTATCTGATTGGTCCTAAGAGAAAAAGACCAAAATGCCCCTAAAAGTAAAATTACCATTTTGCCCTTCAACTTTCCAGACCCATAACTATTCCGTCCGACGTCCGATGACAGCGTGCCGCCTGTCGTTGTACTCAGGACGTCGAGATCTATCTAAAGGTCCTCGGTCTACGTGAAAATCAAAAGTCCAATCAAAAGTCAACCTTTTCCTTTATTTAGTTAAAATTACGGTAACGTCCTCAATTTTCCGAACGTCATAACTTTTCCTCCGATTGTCCAAATCGGACATGCCACCTGTCTACGGACTCGTGACGTCCTAAACTACGTCACGGTCAATGGTCAACACTCATCCAACCTGTAAATCAAAAAGTCAACTTTTACACACTATTCTCAAGGGCAAAATCGTCCTTTTATACAAATATTTTTACAAAATTTACACTTGTACCCTTCCTGAAGGTACGGGTTGTTACACAAGTAATTTAAAATAACAGCAGTACGAAAGGAACAACATGCAGAAATCACCAGAAAACAAAACCAAAGTTCAGGCACTAAAACCATAGAAACCAAGTGATTCGGGTCACAACCCAAAACATTCGAAAACCAGTGAAAAATATCAATCATACACATTTACTGGATCTCAAGTGCGCCCGAGTCTTTAAACTCAAAACACAATGCGCAATAGCCAGACCTTCCCGGGATATCAATGAGTCTTTAAACTCAAAACACAATCACAGGCCTCGGGGGGTATCATTATCACCGAGTCTTTAAACTCAAATCCATACCGAGTCTTTAAACTCAAAACATCAATCCAGGGCCCTCCCCCCCGTAAATCATTCCGAGTCTTTAAACTCAAAACTAGATCCAGTGGGTTTTTCTAAGTCTTTAAACTCAAAACCATTTTTCACATATAAGAAAAATCCATCAAAATCCGAAAATCAAAACCAAACCGGAAAGCTTCCAAAAACCGAAATCACATTTACTTAAAAGGGGACTACCTCCCGAATTTCATTTCCAACCTCAAATCGTTCCACAAATCTTAATTAAACAGAATGCATATAAAACATATTCATTCATCCGGAGCCATACTCAAACCATCACAAAAACCATTATTCTCGAAGTACGTGCAAATCCGATCAGTTATATAAAGCATAATTACGTAAAGCAGGATATAGAAACATAATTCATGAAATAATATATCGAAAGCACAAAAACATGATTGAAACAAAATTAAATAAGAAAAACAGTTATGCATGCTCGGTTAGAAAACAAACAGTCCACTCACAGTTCCCGGGTGCGTCACTTGCGTCCCGTACGTCCCGTACGTTATTCGTCCGCCTCAGGGATTCCCGATCTTGTCACAAGTCACCAAAACAAGTCACTAACACATCCACGAAGGTTCTCCTAATTCCCCACAAGTTTCCCGAACTTCGAACGTAACGAACCGAAACCCTAAACATTCAATCCCGCAGAACTAACTCAAAACGATGTACGATTGTCCCGAAACCTATCCCAAAAGATTCGTTATAACATTTAGATAAAAAACCTAGTTCGAAGATTCCCCGAAAAATGCCGCACGCGCCCCCAGGCGCCGCCCAAAGTGGCTGCGCGTGGGCCTCACGCGCCTGCATACAATCACTGTTCATCTTCTTCTTCGACTACTCGACCGGTCTGAACCGGCGTGACCGGTTCTCCGCCGTCTCCCGTCCATTTTTGTTCCTACTTCCACCAAAAGCTTCGTCCTCTTCCTAGTGACTAATTCCCATCTTAAAAACACGACATCAAAGCCTCTAACCCATCGTCCCAAACTTGAACCCGTAACCAAACAAAACCTCTGTTTTAGTTCCCGGCCACCCGTGACGTCCCCCGTCACGGCTTCGACGTTAAACGACTCCTAGGGACCTACTGAACTCAATAGCACTCACAGAACCCTTCGACTCAGCCCCAAAATCCACGACTTTACGTCTGAACCAAGACGGCAAAACAGAGCACACAGAGGAAAGAAGATAAATTACCTGCGTCCTGCTCTCTACCATGAGCTCCGCCGTGTACACTGGGTCCCTAAGGCTCCACTACGGTCACTGAACACCACCAGCAGCCATGAGCACGCAAAGCACGTCAGCACTACCACCAAAATCCCTCGACACCTCTCTGTTTTCCTGAGAACTCAAACCTCACACCACCCTGATTTCTTTCACAGTCCTCACTCACAAGTCACTCACCAATCTCTCCCTTCTCTCTGTCACTCTCTTGATCACCAGAACTCACAACACCCTCTGCAATCGATCAATCCCTCTCCCAATCCCACTCTCTGTTTTCTTCTTCGAACACGACTCAACACAAACAACAAAACCCTTTAAATTTTTACACCGTGCCTTGTAGAAACCTCTAGCCTACCCCCACGTGTCACAGCCCTGTGGTCCCATTTTTAAAAATATCCAATAAGCCCTGTACACTTGGCCTCATTTGATTGGCCCAATTCCCAAGGCACGAAAAGACCAGAATACCTCTAATGTCCAAATTACGATTCTACCCCTCTCCGTTCTAGACCACTATCTCGCTCGTCCGACGTCCGATGAAATCATGCCGCCTGTTGTTGTACTCAGGACGACGAGATCTACCCAATAGTCCTCGGTCTACGTGAAAACAACAAGTCTAGCAAAAAGTCAAATTTTCCCCCTTCGTTTACCAAAATTACGAAAGTGCCCCTAACCTTCCGAACATCACAACTTCCTCCTCGGATGTCGGATTCGGGCGTGCCACCTGTCTACGGACTTGTGACGTCCCAAACTACGTCACGGTCGTTGGTCAATGTCCAATTGACCGCCCGAACTCAAAGTCAACTTTTTGCCCAAGTTAGGGGCAAAATCGTCATTCTACGCCCAATGTCCAATAGTAACCCACTAACCACCGATTAACTCTACTAATCCGGCACTAATCACTTCCTTAATCCTGACTCCCGGGACGGGTCGTTACATATGATATCGGGCTTGAAGCCCAGTTAATTGTGGTATTGGGTTTGAAGCCCAGTTGATTTGTGATATCGGGCTTGAGACCCAGTTGACTTATGATATCGGGTTTGAAGCCCAGTTATTTTGTGGTATTGGGCTTGAGGCCCAGTTGATTTAGGGTATCGGGCTTGAGACCCTGTTGAATTATGGTATCGGGCTTGAGGCCCAGTTGATTGTGGTATCGGGCTTGAAGCCCAGTTGATTTGTGATATCGGGCTTGAGTCCCAATTGTGGTTTATGAAATAAGCTTTCGGGTTTGAGACCTTATTGAGATATGGATTTGGACTTGAGGCCTATGAGATTGAGAATTGAAACGGATTTGAAGAATCTTGGATTTTGATTCGGGTATGAGACCCAATTGAACTATGATTTGAAAGAAATGAACGTTTTCACACTTATATGTATATACCCTCATGTATGAATAGTCTCTTCCAGACGTCGATGATCATGTAGTGTCACGATCCACCGCCTGAGATGAGTGACTGACAACGCCCAACCTACGCATTAAATTAAACATGTAATTCGAGTGTTATGCAATTTAAACCCTTTTTGTATAGATGTAGTATTGGTAAATATGGATCGTTCTTAACCGGGGAAATTAGGGAACATTAATAATGTGTTAGTGGGAGATGAATAAAAGAATAATGAATTAAAGAATTAAATAATCAAAGAATTAATAAATTAAAGAATAGATGAATAGGAGAATAAAGAATAAAAGAATAAAGAATAAAAGGAATCAAAGAATAAAAGAATTAAAAGAATAAAAGAATAAAAGAATAAAGAATAAAAATGGATCAAAGAATAAAAGAATTAAAAGAATAAAAAAAATAAAAGAATAAAGAATAAAAAGGATAAAAATGGGGTTTTGAAAAGGTTTGTAATCATGCAAATAAGTAAAAGCATAAATCAACTAATTTTACTTCTACTCTAATTTATGTACAAGTGATCTTCTTAAAACACAAATCTTACCAACACTCTAATAATTGCAAATATTAAAACAATCACGGAATTTTACCTTAATCGTCTCAATTACCTTTATACATTTTTCAATATTATAAATGTACCGACAGCGGATAACACTTACAACATGATTTACCTTTTGTTTATGACTAAATGCGCCGTCAGCGATCAACATTAAGTCTCTTCAATTCTACTCTAAGTGCACCGACAACGGATAAAACACTTAACATTGAATTGAAGTATGAAACACTAAAATGTATAAAATAACTAAAATTCATCAAGTAAGACACATGGAGATTGCATTAACACTTACAAATATTAGTAAGAAAATGCCTCACATATATTGAACTATAATCAAAACCAATAACAAAAATGAGAGTTTAAGTAGAAAAAACATGATTTTTCACAAGGAACCCTAACAGCAGGCAGAAACATGTGAAGATGGAGGAAATAAACTTGGGAAATATGGACTCAAACTCTAAATCTTGTATTGGAAATATTTTTCCAAAGTTTCTCTCAAAGAAGACTGAAATGCGTGCCTCAAAGAAGTTCACAAGAACAAAGTAAAGAAGAAATGAAATTAAGAAAAATAAAAGTAATATAAATTAAGAACAAGAATTAAAAGAAAGCTAATTAATAAGAAAATCTACAAGAAGTTAAAATGGTCCCCAAAAATGTCTCTCAAAAGATAGAAACAAAAGAACTAAACCAAGAACTAAAAACTAAGAAAAATGAAAGAAATGGAAGAATGGAACTAATGGGGGACTCCCCAAATTACAATAATTGAACCCCTATTTATAGGTGGAAAAAACTACCAAAAATAATACAAAAATACAATAAAAAATGTTAAATAATGGAATGTTGAGTAATAAAGATTTGTGATGATGTTTAGAAGTGGTTTTAGTTGAAAAGTTGCAAATTTGGGTTGGAAAATGGCTGAAATGGCCAGCAGCCTTTGCTGGAAAAGAAGACAGGGGGTTCGGCTGGTGGCTGCTGAAAAGAGTATTGGAATTTCGGCAGGCGCTAACTGAAGAGAAGGGCTGGAATTCGGCAGGCGCACGCTGAGGAGGAGGCTGGGCGTTCGGCTGGGCGGCGCTGAAGCGGAGACGTGGAATGCGGGGCGCGTGCGCCGAAGAGGAGGATTGGCGTTCGGTGGTAGGCTGCAGCGGACTGGGCTGAAGGCTGTTGCAGATTGGGCCTGGAGTTTTGCCCGGGTTGGGCTTACGGTCTGGGCTTAAAATTGGGCTTGGGCTGCACGATTTATTTGGGCTGCAAAGAAAATTAATTAATTAATTTAGTAATATTTCACCGAAATTCGTCCATAATTTCTTTGTTATAATTTTGATCGAGACGATTTTTTCGCCAAAATGCTCCAAATTACAAACTTTATTTATTTAAACAAAAATAACACAAAATAAATTAATTTATCTAATTATTTATTATTTTAATATTAAAAGTCAAGTATAAGGGGTATAAAATAATATAAAATAATGCTTATTTAACGTTCTATCAAATACCCCCACACTTAAACTTTGCTAGTCCCTAGCAAATACTAAAATCAAACTACGAATTCAAAACAAGTAACCTTTAACCATTTTTCTCAATATTTCATTATTACAATCATGACATAAAAATTTTTCACTTAAAACATTTAAATATATGGAATTCAAGAGTTAATACATGGTGATCAAATGTTTCAAAAAGTAAGATAATGAGTAAATATGGTGAAATGAATCTCTGCATGAATAAAATAAGTATGAATCAACTCACAAGGATATGCACTCATAAGTTCACTCAATTTGTGAGGGTTTGTGTTTGCACTCAAAGTATGTGAGAGATACTCACATAATCGAAATGAAGTACTGTAAGGACCCCCCCCGAATATCGGGATTGAATATTGGTTAATTATGGTTTAGAATGACTAATCGGGGATTAGTTGAGTGAAATCGGACGAAACGTGCAAAATGACCGTTTTGCCCCTGGCGTGGGCAAAATGTTGACTTTTAGTTCGGGCGGTCAAATGGACTTTGACCGATGACTGTGATGTAGTTCAGGACGTCACGAGTTCATAGACAGGTGGCACGTTCAATTCCGACCTTCGTAGAGAAAGTTATGATGTTCGGAAGTTGAGGGGTATTTTGGTAATTTGGCATATTAGGGGCCAAATGTTGACTTTTTGATCGGGAGGTCCGATGGACGAGGGCCAAGGACCGTTATGTAGGTCTCGTCGATACGAATCCAACGACAAGCGGCACGTCGAAAACAGAGTTCGGGTAACCAAGTTACAAGTCACGGATGTCTAGGGGTAAAATGGTAATTTGTCGAACGGAGGGCAAAATGGTCTTTTAATATTGATTCTTGCTACCAGATTGTGACATTTGTCACTTTGTCATATTCCATACCCCAGCTGCTAACATTGAAACAGGAATTATGGGAAACACAATTATACCACTTTAGACACAAATTCCCTAAATTGTGGGTTGTCTTAATGATTGTCCATTAACAACTAATTAACCCTTGTTTCAGCCTCATTGTACAATTGGGAGACTGAGGAAGCCGAATTGAGAGAGAGATTCGAGTGACAGTGAGGTCTCTGGGGGAATTTTGGTTCGAAAATTCAGAGAATTTGGGGGACTTTCGAATTCGGGATTGTGAGCTGTGAGGATCGAAATTGATGATTCAATTCGACTTCTAGGATCCATACAAACCTTTCTGCAACAAAAACGAAGTGAAACGGTGTCGGATTGAGGATGAACTGAGCTTCCATGGCAGCTTCAATTCGAGCTTGGGTTCGACGGGTTAGAGGTAAGAATTCTTCGAATTGATCTTGGAAAAACATTCAATACACTCTCACGATGCTTACCCTATGAATTAATTTGGAAATCAGGGACGGAATTGGTGAACCCGAATTGGAAACCCGTCGAGGATCGATCGAGAGTCGTGAGGATTTAGACCATGATTCGAGTAATTGAACTTACAGAACTCAATTAGAGATGGATTAGAAGGGATCAGTTGAAAGAACGGATTTAATTGGTGTCGAATTGGGTGAGTTTGAACCGGGTCTGTTCGCGGGTTTTTCAACCCGTTTACCAGACAAACGGGCGAAGGGGACGACTGTGCTGGTTACTGTAGCTGGCGCGTGGGTTTCACGCGCAGCCACTCACGGCGGCGCGTGGGGGCGCGTCCGGCCTAGTCTCAAGGTGAGGTCAACATGACTTTTGATCCTCTCAGTGTAACGAACATTTTGACGTTGATTTCGGTGAAATCGGATATTGTTTCGATAATGTTCCGCGTATCCGAAGTTTTGTTTTACGTTTAAAATACGTATTTAAATCCCAGAAAAATTGGGGAAAATTATATGATGTATTTTGAGATGTTAGTAACCCTCTATAATGGTTTTGGACAGGATTTGTGATTTCCAGATTTTACGGAAAAACGTGCAGCTCGAAAACGGACCGTTTTGGACGGTGTGTGTGAGTGGACTTTGTTTTCTAACCGTGATGCATGCATATATGATTTAAATGCCTTATTATATGATTTTATATGCTTGGGCATGATTTGTGTTTCAATCCGGTAATTTCTCGGTTTTATGATTATTATATTATTATTTTTGGGCGATTTTCGAGAAATTACGAAATTTGGTAAAAATGATGTTTTGACTTGGTTGGTGAGTCAATGATGATTTTCGGATTATTCTATTGATTTAAATGTGATTTTAACGGTTTATGGGTAAAAGGTATTTTGGGCTTGAGACCCAGTTGAGAATGACCTTGACTTGGTATGGAGTCAAGATTTGATTGAAATGTTTTGGGATGTAATTCCCGGGATGGTTTTCATTGTGATTGTGATATTCCTAGACGGTCGGTGCTTGGGGGGATTACCCAGACGACCGGAGCTTGGGGGATGTGATTGTAGGATCGGGAGTTGATCCTATGGTAGTCAGCTTCTCGGATGAGACTGAGCCTGGATGTACCACTCGGAGGTGTCTGAACCTGGGGATGTGTTCGCCCAGAGGTGACTGAGCCCGAGGGGGTTGAGCCCAGAGGTGTCTGTTCCCGAGAGAGTGACTGGATATTGGCCTACGCGTAGTGCAGC
Source organism: Prinsepia uniflora (assembly GCA_032719365.1). Classification (NCBI taxonomy): domain Eukaryota; kingdom Viridiplantae; phylum Streptophyta; class Magnoliopsida; order Rosales; family Rosaceae; genus Prinsepia; species Prinsepia uniflora. The sequence continues at coordinate 5,529,833 of CM064874.1, forward strand.
ACTTGTGAGTAGTGCAGTTTGATTGATTTTGCACTTGTGAGTAGTGCAGATGTGATTTGTGATATTTTATGCACTTGTGAGTAGTGCGGATTGATTGGATTGATATATTTCTTGTGCACTGGTGATTAGTGCTGATTGGTATTGATGGTGATGATGTACTGGTATTGAGTACGGGTTTTTGGTCCTTGTGGCCAGTGATTATGTTTTCACATGGTTTGGCCTGAGAGCCGGGATTTGATGTTTTATAACATGAACTAATTTGGTGAACATGAGTTTTATGGACCATGGGAAAATATGTTTTGATTTTATCGGTCACTCATGTTTTACGATATGCATGCAAGTTTGTGAAAACTGGAGGGTAAGAATGTATTTTGATAAATGTTTTTATAAGAGGTCATTTTTGTCCACTCACACCTTTTCTGTTTTGTGACCCTCCAGGCCGTGGTACGACGCTAGGGACTGATCGTGAGGCAGTGACAGCAGCAGAAATCCGCGCGAACATCCCTTGTCTGGCAAGCACTGAAGGGGAGTTTCGGACCTTTAGTTGACTTGTCAGACGGGAACAGGACCGGACACGGTTTTTGACGTCCAGTTGGGACGGGTCCTGTCAAATTGGTATCAGAGCATTTAGTTCTTGATTTCTGTTGATACGTCATGCCTCCGAGTCGTACGTCCCGTACACGGTCTGAAGATGGGAGGGGCGAGAGTAGTATTAGTAAAGGCCCAGATATTGAGCGAGCTGGACGGTTAGGAGCCACTGTGTTTCGTGGTGATTCGGGACCGGATGGTGCCGAAGATTGGCTTACTCGATTGGAAAGGATTTTTGAGGTTATGATATGTCCCCTGGAGGACATGGTGCCCTTAGCCACTTTTCTTTTGGATGGCTATGCTTACAGGTGGTGGCATAGTTTGCAGTTGACTGGCTGGGATGCCCGTACCTTGGCATGGGATACATTCCGAGAGCGATTCTTGGATCAGTTTTATCCTCGCTCATTTCGGAACGCTAAGGAGGTTGAGTTTCTCCAATTGCAGCAAGGGAATCGGTCAGTGGTCGATTATGAACAGCAATTTTTGCACTTATCTAGTTTCGCTCCTCTGTATGTGGCTACTGAGGAGGATAAGTGTCGAAGGTTTGAGCAGAGATTGAGGAATGAGTTACGAGGTGCTGTAACTGTTGGCTCGTATTCTACCCTGAGGGAATTATCGGATGCTGCTATCCGAGTGGAGGCTACTATTTTACCTGTGCCAGAACAATCTTTGGGCTCTGGACGACGCCGAGAGCGTCAGGATACTGAACAGATGAGTCAGGAAACAACGAAGCGAGTTAGCCTTCATACTCTGGTGTCGCAATCCTCGGTAGGCGTTCATTCGGGTGGAACTTCAACCCAGTCGACAAGTAAGCGGCGTGGTGGGGCAAGTCGCCTCAGCACTGCCACTTGTCACTTTTGTAGGAAACTTGGACATTTGCGAAGGAACTGCCCCGATCGACTTGACCGTAGGTCAAAATAATTGTATTGATACCTTGTAAATGGTTTGTATTGTCCATTTGTGTTGTAATGGGGCTAAGTTTAGAGGCAAGGAAAATATAGGAAAAGTGGTGCTCAATTCGTTCCAAGACTCAATAGACTCCCAAAACGTATCATAGCTTCCCAACCTTAGTGCAATGATGTCAGTAATCCATCCCTTCGAACATAGACCTAATTCCATCATGTTGGGCCTCATAATCATTCTTTGTGTCGGATTTACAAATGTAAGAGATTTAACTCAAACATTACATAACCAAACCTTATTACCTTGATCGAGACTCAACTTTTTTTTTGATTTTTTTTTTGATTTTTTCTTTTTGATTTTTTTTATATCAAGGTAATAACATGTGTCAACAATACAACAAAACTTGAGTAGGTAAATCCAAATAGTTCACATAAAAGTCTTTTCAACATCATCATTTTCTCCTTACACAATCTTTATATGTTCAACCGAGTTCTTGGAACAAGGGTAAAGGATGTCTATACTAAGCTCAAGTGTTTAGATAATCATGGTGATGAAAGAAAGGCTTAATGTGGGCTCAAAATGGTTAAAACTAAGGGGGTCGCAATTTGTGCGCACAAAATAGGGATCATGGATGTTTGAATTTGTGGTGTTAACCCTAATGCCTTAATCATTTCCAAAATCAGAGAGTTTATTAACTTAAAAGCTTTGAAAATCACATAGAATAAGTTCTAGTACTCTAGAGTTCATTAAAAACTATGGCAAGCAGTTACGAGGCATATGTATATCAATTTAAATAAAAAACTTATGAATCACTCATCAAAGATGTATATAAAGTTCTAAAGCTCACATAAGGTTCATATGATTCATACTTATCTTATCATGCTCGTTTATATGCCAATTTATATGCATTATCTTCAAGTTATAACACTTAATCACAAAATATGAACAAACAAATTCAAGTTGTAGTGATTATCTTTAAGGCCATAACATATTCATTTCTGTTCAATTATGTCATTGACAAGTTAAATGGCAACTTAAGACTCATAAAAACACTAAGTTAAAACATAAAGATTCAAGAAAACAATAATTTTTTTTATTTTTTATTATATTTATTTTTTAATTTTTTTAAAATTTTTTTTGTTTTTGTTATTTTTTTTTTGTTTTTGTTATTTTTTTTGAACAATTAAAATTGTAAACCATTCCCCCACACTTAAATTCTACATTGTCCTCAATGTAGGAAAATACGAAGTAATTAAACATAGAATCAAAGTAAGGAAGATGATTTACAAAAATAATAGGAAAACATTAAATAAACAAAATAAAATAGAGTGAAGGGTAGAAAGATAGCAAATCTGTATTGATGACTCCTTCACATCCCGGGAACACATTGGGTTGCCTCCCAACAAGTGCTTGAAGTTTAACGTCCATCCAGCCTAGACAAAGATGCAAGTTAGTTAGTCTGAGGTGTACATTAGTCAAGAATACAAGTTAGATATGCAAATTGGAGTTAAGGATGCAATTTGAGTTAAAGATGTAAGTTAGAGGAAGAGTGCAATGCAAGTTAAACTAAATATGCAAGTTAAGTGAAAATGCAAGTTAAATGAAAGATGAAATGCAAATTAGAATGAAAGATGAAACGTAAGTTAGAATGAAAGATGCAAGTTAGTTAAACTAAAGATGCAATTTAACTTTGTCATGACAAATAATGTAAATTAAGATATAAATAATATTTACATATCGGGGGAAGTCAAAGATATATATGGTTCACATAGCCTCAAAGTTTAGATGGAGACTTATACGTCCGTGCGGCCCAAGTAAATATCTTGGATTAATTCAACTGTTTGGGCAAGTTCAGAGGTGGCCAGGTTAGAAAGAATACACATAAGAGGCAGGGCTAATTTCAAGACGTCCCGAGGCTTAAACTCCATTGATGTCCCTTTCTTAAACTCAAACCCGTTATGAGTACCGTCTCTTGTCCTAGACATCACCCTCAAAAATTTCTTACTCCAGAGGAATTAAGATGACTCAAGTATTAAAAATCACCGTGGGTGAGAATTAACAAAAGAGTCTTCGCCGATTAAAGATCAAAATCTAAATTTCGAAGCACAAGTAATCTACATATAGCCGAGACTAATGCATGAATGCAAGAACTATTTACAAGTATATTTTTATGCACAATTTACAAATATAACATGACAATTTACGTATGAACAATTTATACAAGTATGAACAATTTATTTACAAGTATGGGTTCATTCACAAGTAATGATATTTGCAAAACAATTTCACATTAACAAACTAATATATGTATAAGATTTATTTAACAGTTTAGATTTACACTAACACAAAGTGAAGATAAGATTTTTTTTTAATTATTAATTATTAATTTTTTCCGGAATTTTAATAATTAAATAAATGAAGAAAAGGAAATATTTTTTTTTCTTTTCGAAATTTATGTTTTTTTAATTACAAAAACAAATAAAAATAAATAAAAATAAGGAAAAGTGAACATGTAACATAAGCATTTATGAACAATTAAAAAGAATAAACATTATGTACAAGAATAATATGACAAGTAAGAGAATTATAAACAAACATAAATGAAAGTCTATTATGAACAAGTATGTATCTATACTATGAAATATAAAAGTTATGAACAATTTTTTAACAAGTATAAAAGGTAACAAGTATCATATATATAACATTTATTTACAAGTATGAATTAACACTAACATAAAGCTAAGATAAGATTTTTATTTTTATTTTTTTATTTCGAATTTCTTTTTAATTTTAATTTAAATTTTTTCAAGACATAACCAAATAAATAATTACATAAGAATAAAATAAGTGTAATAATAAAATTAATGGAATAAAAAGTTAATTGAATCAATTTAAAGAAATGGAATAAATTTAAAGTAATGGAATAAAATTAAAGTTAATGGAATAAAATTAAAGTTAATGGATTAAAGTGTAAAGAAAAATAAAATAAAATAAAATAAAAGTAAGGAAAAGTGAATATGTACAATATGCATTTATGACAAGTACAAATAAAATTAAATTATGAACAAGTATGATAGAAATTTAAATTTACATAAACAATTTGAATATGAACAAATATATAAAAATAAAATAAAATTATGAACATTTATGAACATGTATAAATTAGAAACTATGAATAAGTAAAGTATGAGCATTATAAACAAAAATAATAAGAACAAAAATAAGGTGGATAAATAAAATATAAACAAGTAAGTAAAGGTTATAAACAAATATAATATTAACAAAAGTAAAATTTATAAACAAGTATAATATGCACAATTTATATACATACACTAACAAATTGAAAATGATTTTCAATTTCCCCGGCAACGGCGCCAAAAATTGACGATGCCCAACCTACGCATTAAATTAAACATGTAATTCGAGTGTTATACAATTTAAACCCATTTTGTGTAGATGTAGTATTGGTAAATAGGGATCGTTCTTAACCGGGCAAATTAGGGAACATTAATAATGTGTTAGTGGGAGATGAATAAAAGAATAATGAATTAAAGAATTAAATAATCAAAGAATTAATAAATTAAAGAATAGATGAATAGGAGAATAAAGAATAAAAGAATAAAAGAATAAAGAATAAAAGAATAAAGAATAAAAGGAATCAAAGAATAAAAGAATTAAAAGAATTAAAAGAATAAAAGAATAAAGAATAAAAAGGGATCAAAGAATAAAAGAATTAAAAGAATAAAAAAATAAAAGAATAAAGAATAAAAAGGATAAAAAGGGGGTTTTGAAAAGGTTTGTAATCGTGCAAATAAGTAAAAGCATAAATCAACTAATTTGACTTCTACTCTAATTTATGTACAAGTGACCTTCTTAAAACATAAATCTTACCAACACTCTAATAATTGCAAATATTAAAACAATCACGAAATTTTACCTTAATCGTCTCAATTACCTTTATACATTTTTCAATATTATAAATGCACCGACAACGGATAATACTTACAACATGATTTACCTTTTGTTTATGACTGAATGCGCCGATAACGATCAACATTAAGTCTCTTCAATTCTACTCTAAGTGCACCGACAGCGGATAAAACACTTAACATTGAATTGAAGTATGAAGCACTAAAATGTATAAAATAACTAAAATTCATAAAGTAAGACACATGGAGATTGCATTTAACACTTACAAATATTAGTAAGAAAATACCTCACATATATTGAACTATAATCAAAACCAATAACAAAAATGAGAGTTTAAGTAGGAAAACATGATTTTTCACAAGGAACCCTGACAACAGGCAGAAACATGTGAAGATGGAGGAAATAAACTTGGGAAATATGGACTCAAACTCTAAATCTTGTATTGGAAATATTTTGCCAAAGTTTCTCTCAAAGAAGGCTAAAATGTGTGCTTCAAAGAAGTTCACAAGAACAAAGTAAAGAAGAAATGAAATTAAGAAAAATAAAAGTAATATAAATTAAGAACAAGAATTAAAAGAAAGCTAATTAATAAGAAAATCTACAAGAAGTTAAAATGGTCCCCAAAAATGTCTCTCAAAAGAGAGAAACAAAAGAACTAAACCAAGAACTAAAAACTAAGAAAAATGAAAGAAATGGAAGAATGGAACTAATGGGGGACTCCCCAAATTACAAGAATTGAACCCCTATTTATAGGTGGAAAAAGCTACCAAAAATAATACAAAAATACAATAAAAAATGTTAAATAATGGAATGATGAGTAATAAAGATTTGTGATGATGTTTAGAAGTGGTTTTAGTTGTAAAGTTGCAAATTTGGGTTGGAAAGTGGCTGAAATGGCCAGCAGCCTTTGCTGGAAAAGAAGACAGGGGGTTCGGCTGGTGGCTGCTGAAAAGAGTACTGGAATTTCGGCAGGCGTTGACTGAAGAGAAGGGTTGGAATTCAGCAGGCGCACGCTGAGGATGAGGCTGGGCGTTCGGTTGGGCGGCGCTGAAACGGAGACGTGGAATGCGGCGCGTGCGCGTCGAAGAGGAGGCTTGGCGTTCGGTGGCAGGCTGCAGCGGACTGGGCTGAAGGCTGTTGCGGATTGGGCCTGGAGTTTTGCCCGGGTTGGGCTTGCGGACTGGGCTTAATATTGGGCTTGGGCTGCAGGATTTATTTGGGCTGCAAAGAAAATTAATTAATTAATTTAGTAATATTTCATCGATATTCGTCCATAATTTCTTCGTTATAATTCTGATCGAGACGATTTTTTCCGCCAAAATGCTCCAAATTACAAACTTTATTTATTTAAACAAAAATAACACAAAATAAATTAATTTATCTAATTATTTATTATTTTAATATTAAAAGCCAAGTATAAGGGGTATAAAATAATATAAATTAATACTTATTTAACATCCTATCAGTGACTCCGTGGGATGAGTGACTCCGAGAGGGAGCACATACCCAGGAGCACATACCCAGGAGTGAGAGATATGATATAGTCTCGGACAGGATCTGGAGACAGGTCCTCCCAGACGTCGTAGATCCTGGGGGTAGACTCGGAGATGAGACCCGAGTAGTATGCGTACTGTAGATATATCTTGACGGGTTCTTGATTAGGCATATGAGATTCTGAGGATGGGTTATATATATATATATACGTATATGATGTTTCACTGAGATTGGTTTGGGGCTGAGACCCCGTGTTCTATGATTTGGTTTGAGTCTTCGTTCTGGTTGTTTTGAATTGATTTTAGACTGAGACCCTATTGAGGAAATGTCTTTGATTGAGAAATATTTTTCACTATGTTTGTTTTGAAAAGCAATGTGTTGTGCTTTCAAAAAGTATGTGAAATAAAGTGGTTTTATGATGCATGCTTGCTTTTACATGAAGGGTATAAATGTCTTCTTACGAAATGATTTTATAAACTGGTTGTTTTTGTCCACTCACAGCTTTCATATTTTTAATACCCTTCAGGTTGATAGCGGATGCGGGCTGTAGCAGAGATCGAGACATCACATGCTACCAGCGATCCTGGTGTACTCTGATGGACCTCGAGCGGGTGATGAGCTTATTCCTCGTCTGACACGCGGTGTCAGACGGGAGCAGGCACGTCCCATGGTAATCGAGAGGGATTGGGACGGGTCCTGTCATATTTGTAATTCTAGATTAAAGTGCATGAACCCAAGATATGTATAGAAGGTTCATATAGAAAATAGGTAGAAGATTCAATAAGTAAAGTAGGTAGGTGGATAGAGCATTAATGACGACATCTAGATGGTTCCTCCATGGCCTATATAAGGAGAAGATCTTGGCTACATTTGGAAATCAAATCAAGGAGATCACATCACAAGTGAGTGAGTGAGAGTAACTCTAAGGATCTTTGGGTATAGAAGTAAGGTGAGTTGTGAGTGTTTCAAGAGTGTGCATAGCTCTTGGGGTAGAGTGATCTTCTACGTTGAGAGAAGGTGTACAAGGGGCATCCTATTGGATACAAGGGCTCGGGTTGGGTATAAACTTGAGTGGTGTAATCTTATACTTTGTGTTCTCTCATAGTGAAGGTGAAAACTCTCCGAGGACATAGACAAGTTATTTGGTCGAACCTCGTTAAATTGTGTTATTGGGTTCTTTATTTCCTTTCTTCCATCTTTATTTCTAGTATTTGCGTGACAGATGATTAATTTTCTAACAAAACATACCCATCAAGTTTCACAATGTGAGCAAACTGAAAGATGCAGATAGAGATGAATGTGTAGATGTTGTTGAGAGTTCAGCAGCCACCTGATGCATTATGGATCGAGAAATGGGATTTGATGAATGCAAGCCAGTGGGAGACCAGCAGCCAAGACCAGATTCTGCTCAACTGGGCCAACTGGTGGTGCAAGTCTCTTGTTGAGGACATCTGTTAAGAGCATGTCTAGATCTTGTTCTCCAGATTGCACTGAGTTCCTGAGGGTGTTTTCTGGTAAGTAGCTCTAAAGAAACTACGCTGGAACTGTACGCATCACATTTCTGTCACTTTCATTGGAGAAGCAAGCTCTGCAGAGGCAAAAACGAGTAACCAGAAAAGAATTTCATGAGATTATTTATCTTTTTATGTGGTTGAAGTTTGTTCCCTTGTTTTTGGCAAAATGTTGCTTTTTGTTAATGAGCTGTGGATGCAATTTAGGAAGGATCTGAGAAGCACATGGTGCAACCGTATGAGCCAACAGCACAAATAAGGAGGGCTCCAAATTTTTAAATTTGTCTTAATTTTATAGGAAAAAAAATAAAAGAATATTTAAAATTTTGAAAAATATTAAATTGAATTTGAAGAAATATTTTATTAAAAATTGGTCTCGTATTCTTGAAATATTATAAGATTTATTCTGATTAATACATAATTATCTAGCTTATCTTACAAAATTATTAAGACTCTAACTCTAATTTTTTTGATAAAATTTCACCGATTCTTAAAAATATAATATTGCAAAAATAATTATATTTTTTATGTACGATTGATGTGCTTAAATTCTTGATTTTTTTTGGTATATTGCTAGGAGGATGAAAAAAAGATTGAAATTTAAAAAAATTATTAATTTAGCATATATAAATATATATTATAGGGATACTTTTATAATTTTCGCCCTATACCTCAAATTTATTGGACCGGCTCTGGCCAACAGGAACCGTCCAGTTAGACTCATTCTTTCTCAGCAACCTTGTTGTTCCAAAATCTGATAGCTTAGGCTCTGAGTCCAGCAATATGTTATTTCCTGTTATGTCACGGTACACGATTGTTGGGGAACGGTCATGATGCAGGTAAGAAAGTGCATTTGCCCACTCCTCTGATGATCTTGGACTTCCTAGTTCCAACAATGTCCCTCCTCTTCCCGAATCACCATGTTCAAGCGACCCCTTTCTACATACTCATATACAAAGTACATGGAGCCATTTTAGGAGCTGAATCCATAAAGTTTGATAATATTTCGGTGTCTGATTTCTGTAAATGCATGCATTTCAGCCATGACGTTCATCTGGGATTCTTTTGGGTTTTCACTTTCGTCAAATGGGAGAAAACCTGTAGGTAACGTTGCTTTGTACACCCTTCCTTGTCCACCCCTTCCTATGCAGTGCTTGTCATTGAAATTCTCTCTCATAGAAACTATGTCTTTAAAATCAACCCTCTTCATGTAATTCCATACAGAAAAAATGGCTTTTTCTTCCATATCAATGTTTTTTACACGCTGATTATTAGCCCGTGATTGATGCCATCGAATGTAAATCCCATTACAAATCAGAACAAGGGTTAAAGCAGCTACAGGGGTAGCTATGGCCATAACCAATTTCTTTCTATTGTTTTTATCTTGGTTTTTTTATGAAGATTTTTCATTGCAGGGGATAAGTCCTTGTGTCTTCTCACCGCACAAACCATTGCCTACCACTGACTCGGCTGTAGCACTTTGAAATGCCTGATTCTCCGGGGGAGGACCTTCAAGATTATTGGGTTACATCAACATCTTGAAGGCTTTCTAGATTCTGAAAGGCAGTTGGTAATGAGCCAGAGAGATGATTGTGAGAAGGATTAAATATTTCTAATTTTCTTAAATTCCCAAACTGTGGGGATATCTTTCCACTGATCAAATTTTAACTGAGGTCTAGGAGATACTGCAAAGCCACAACATTTCCTAGCTGAATCGGTATCGTGCCATTTAATCTGTTCTTACTCAGCTTCAAGGATCTAAGTTTCTGGCAGCTCCCAAGTTCTTCTGGTATAGGCACACTTTGATTGTTTGTTGACAAATCCAAGTCCTGCAGCTCTACCAATGCTCCAATGTTTTCTGGCACCCCATCCGAAGGCTGATTGTTGCTTAGATTTAGTCTGAGAAGAAGTGAAGAGCGACTAAATAGCTCCCCGGGGATTCTCCCAATAAGTCCATTATTAGTAAGGCCTAAATTTTGTAGACTTGGCATTTTTTCCAGCCCTGGTGGGATGTTACCCCATATCATATTGGAATTTATCCAGAAATCCGAGAGATTTGTACACTTTTCCCGATTGGATGACAACACACCACTGAACTGTTTATTTCCCAAGTCAATGGATTCCAGATTTGGGTACACACCAAATGCATATGTGACATCTCCATTGGGAAGATTCTGCTCCAACCAGACCTGGTTCAATCCTGTGCAGTTCCTAAGACTTTCTGGAACGGGTCCCACCATTTTACAAGGTTGCCTCCATTGCAAAACCCAGGAGGAAGTTTCCCTGAAAATTTGTTTGCGGAGAAACTCACATTTCTCAGAACAGGGGGTTCAAAATTTTCAGGAATGCTTCCTGACAAGTTGTGAGAGGAAACATGGAAATTGGTAATCTTTTGTAAGGTTGTTATGGATAAAGGCAAAGGTCCTTGCAACTTGTTGGAGCTTAAGTCAAGTTCTTGTAAGCTTCCCAATATACCTATTGCAGGAGGCAGGTGTTGACAAAAATGCACAAATTAAATAGATAATTATAATCAGCAGGATCAAATTTTTTTCACCTTCAAAATAAATTGAGTAAATAAATTGGCAGAAAGAAAGCGGAAGTAAAAAAAGGTAAAAGAGAACACTGAAATTTAATAAGGTTCGGCAGTGTGCCTACGCCTTCGGGTAGCATCTCCAAAATTCTTTTGCTATGAATAATGAGATTACAAATACAATTTCACTCAATAGTGGATACACAACTCTCTCTTGGATTTACTCGAAAGGGTCTCACTTTCTCTCTTTTCTCACAAAAGAGGCTATCTTTATATTTCTCACATAAGGAGAAACTCTCTTCTCACTTTCACTTTTAGTGGATCACTTGTTGCTTGAAAGATGATTGAGAATTCTCAATCCCTCTCCTTTATATAGGGATGGATGAAATGAAGCCATCAATGCATAGTCATGCATAAGAGTTGGCTTTAATCAATCTCATGGTAATTCCCATGAGCATAGTAATCTCTATCAATAAGTTCTCTTTCTTGTTTTCATGCATATGAATGAACCTACCCATAAACACATCAATGCACAATCTATCACATGTGCAATGAGATATCAAAAGTCTTCTTTTGGAGAACTCTAAAGATTAAATTGATTCTCCTCCACTTAATGGAGGGATTAACCCATCAGCAGGTTATGAATCTCATAGTCATGCATAAGAGTTGGCTTTAATTAATCTCATGGTAATTCCCACGAGCATAGTAATCTCTATCAATAACTGCTCTTTCTTGTTTTCATGCATAGGAATGAACCTACCCAGAGACTGATCTATTAAGGGGCAAGAGGGGCCAATTGACCCCCTCAATCTCTCAATTCCTCTCCTAAGAGGTGAATATTGACCCCCCTCAATCTGGTTTTTCTTCTATTTTTTTCTGGGTTTGAAGTTGAAGGTATGCTGCATTCCTGCGAAGAAGAAGAAGATGGGTTCTGCATATATATTTTTTTAACCAAAAGGCATCAAAACGACGTCGTTTTGATTAAGTTTTTATTAAAAAAAACCTTACCCAAATGACGTCGTTTTGGGTAAGTTCATTTAAAGCAAATATTACTGTTATGTCTTGAAAGTTGAAACAAATATCCTATTTAAAATAATATCTTTTAATAAATTACAATTATCAAGACACTTTAACAAATAGATGTAGATCTATTTTACCTATTTCATCTCCTCGAGAACGATTTCTTCAACCTCCTTCTCCACATCTTCATGTTGCACCAAATATAATGCATCATTTAACAAGTCAAATAGCCAACAAGAGCATCTAAATTCCATCTTCCATCTTTTGTGACAGGACCCATCCCAATCCCCCCCAGGATTAGTGCGGGATGACCCTGCTCCCGTCTGACACGAAGTGTCAGACAAGGGAGATTTCCGACCTTTGCCCTTCCGGGCTATCAGAGTACGCCAGGATCCGGAGGAGGCATGTGATATCTCGATCTCTGCTACAGTCCACATCCGATGTCAACCTGAAGGGCAGTCAAAACATTAAAAACTGTGAGTGGACAAAACAAGAGTTTATAAAAACATTTAATAAGAAGACATTTGTACCCTCCACTAAAAAGCATGCATGCATTCGAAAACCATTTATCCAAAACAAACCATATGTGGGACTAAGCCCAACGCAGATATAAACCAAGGTCGAAAGGACCACAATGAAAATGACCATACGGGCCACTGCCCAAATCCTGTGCACACCTGTACACACCACATATCATATATCATATATCCATCACATACATATATATAAGTCACACAACCAATCCTGTCACGGTATCCAAAGCCACGCGCGCGCTACCCGGGTCTCAATCCGAGTCATCTCAAAGTCAAGGTCAATGTCCGCAGACCACTGACCCTACCCGAGGTAATAGTAACCATAGCCTTCCTGAGAGTAAGGAACCCAACTGGGGGGTGACTCCACTCAGTCGGTGCTCCGTGACTACTCCGGGGTCCACCCAGGCCAACGACCCTCCCCGGAGGAGATAGTAGAACATGTAAAGGAAGGTAGACGAACATATATATACATAACATAAACATTCATGACCGGTTCCCCTGAACCGTCATGAATCCATAATATCCATAATCAGGTAACATGCCGGTTCCCATAAACCGTCATGTACCGTAATAACATAACCGAGGTAACATGCCGGTTCCCATAAACCGTCATGTACCGTAATAACCAACAAGGGTTCATGCCGGTTCCCATAAGCCGTCATGAACCATGATACCATAACAAGGGTTCATGCCGGTTCCCATAAACCGTCATGAACCTGGGACTCCATTTAAGGTTCCCTGACCTGAAATCAAAACCGTAAAGTGACTGGGTCTCGTACCCGAACATAGGACACCAACTGGGCACCGTGCCCGGAATCTGAGGTCATATGCCCGAGACAAAACCAAATGGGTCTCATACCCGAGTTTATCATTTTGAAATCCAAATTCAGTTCATTTAAATCAATAAAGAAATACAGACCCGTATAAGCACCGTATAAGGCCGAAACCTCGATATACGTGCTTATACGTAACCACATACAGATGCACCCATGGCATCATCAAACAAGTAATAAAACATATAATAAACATTTATGCATGCACCAATTTAGAAAACAAGCTCCACTCACAGACCGTCCGAGCTGCCGCCTCGATTTGCGTGCCATTCGGCTCCCCGAGCCGATCACCATCACCGGGACTCCCAAACCTGTCCAAATTTTAATAGAAGGTTACTAACTACTTAATTAACCTCCTACCAAAGCCCCGTAATTTTCCCGAACTTTTAACGATTTTTAAACCTACCCTAAACCTTCCGATGTCCCGAAACATATCGAGACGGTGTCCGATCGACACGAAACCAGTCCCAAAATGTTCGTTACATCGAATAGAAGATTTCCCGTGTTGAACACTTCCCCAAATTATGGACCACGTGCCCTCACGGGCCCCTAGAAGACCCTGGTTACTGTTCATCACCAGCATCCTCAGGAAAACCGGTTTTTCCTGGTTTTCCGGTCCAGGCACTGTGCTGAACCGGCGAAACCGGTTCAGCGTTCCTACTCCCTCAAATCTCGTCCGTTTTCTTTCCAATCGATTCTAAACTTCCTAATATGATCCTAGGAACATGTTTGGATGATCAAAACAAGGAAAAACCCATAGAACCCGAGGTTTGATTTTTGAACCTCACGGTTCAGTTTTTCCATTTTCCTCCCACGGCTTCTCAGCCGTCAACCACCACCAAAACCGCCTTAAAACTGTCCTAGAAACCTAACTAACTCATCCTAATCGTCAAAAATCAACCATAACGTCAAAATCAATTAAAATGGAAATTTGGGCCTTACCGTGCACCCGCACGGGTTTGTGGCTCCGCCGCCCACGACGGCGTCTTCCTGGGTCGGCCACCGCGTCCTACATCCTCCCTCACTCTCTGGTCTCAGTCCTTGTCTCAGTCCTACATCCTCCCTCACTCTCTGGTCTCACTCTCTGGCCACCGCGTCTTCCCTCCTTAATTAATTTCGTCCCCGAAATTCCAACCGACCTAATCTAACCGTTCTTCCCTCCTTAATTAGTTTCATTCTCGAAACTCCAACTATCCTGATTCCTCGACCACCACGTGGAAAGTAAAATCGACCTCACCACACGTGTACACTCGTACACCCACTAGTGAACATAAACCTCATCTGCAACCAGACGTACCATTAACACTCACGTCGCAGTGACTACATTCGACCACGTCGAATGACCGTAGCCATACGTTTCGAATTGACACCACTTGTCAAATCTACCAAGTCGCTGACACAAACACTCGAAGGTTCCTTTCTCAATCTCAATCTATCCTGCGATCTGCTCCCACAGGGAGTCACCAGACCGTACTGACCGATTCACGTTGACACCTTCGACAAACTGTCACCACTTGACAATCGTCAGTCAAAACTAACGCAACACTCACTCGTGGTTACACCGACCACCAATTTACTCGACCTGAGTAAACAATCACCAACATCTACTCGACATGTGTGTAACTGGACCCATCAGAACCACTATGACCCAATGCACAGTATCCAATGTCCAGTTCACGACCTCAACTAATCCAATGGTATCAGAACTAAGCCGACTACCAACACGCTCACCATCATACCACTGGTATAACCTATATACCGTCACCAGACAAGACAAGTATTCCTGGTATTGTACCTCGAACAACGTACAAGGTACGTACATCTACCCATCAATCAGCCTACAACCACCTAGGTTGTAGTCAATCACGTTTCAATTATGGAGTCCATCTGTCCGATCTAGACAAATCGAAACTCCAACCCATTATCTATTTCCAAATCTGAATCCGAATCCGCAATTTCGTAAGAAATCCCGAATCCAAACCCAGAAATCATATCCATAATCATGTCCAAATTCAAATCCGAAATCATCATTCCGTAAACTAGTATTAGGAATAACCATTCCGAACCCAAATCCATAAAAGAAAATCTATAGTCAAGCTCTAGAATCAAATCCTGAATCGTCACCCAGAATCCGATTCCAAAACCCAAATCTAGAAATCCTTTTTCATGTTCCAAAATCAAATCCTGAATCGTCATTCAGAAATCTGATTCCAAAACTCGAAATATCCTTCTCGTCTACCGAGACGTATCAATCATGAACCTATCGGTTGTCTGCTCAACCGATTACTCCAACACCATCGATTGACTTCATAGGGAAGCCAATCACAATATCCGCACATCCCTAAGGCTAACCATATCCGACCACGTCGGAAAACTACTCATCGGACAACTACTCAGGCGAGTAATAAGCCATATGGGATTTACCTCGAAAAGAAATTCAGTCCCATCATGCTTCACTCAACATCCAAGTAAGAGTAATAAACTCTCCACCTATCTGGATATCCAAATCACGATCCAGATCCAACACTACGTCAACCGACCATAGACGTCACGATCCCCTATCGTCACGACGTCCAAAGTCCTCAACCATTTCCCACATCTAAATAGATTAGTCAACGACGAGACATGCCGAGACTGTGGGTTATCACTGATTACCTCGTATCGATCCTCGTCATTCCACCGAGGAACATCAAAGATGATACAAGACTGTGACATCAAAACTCATCCTATGTGAATACAACCAAGCTCGATGCATTCACCACGTCACGTAACCTGACATCGCCTGCCACCAAGTAGAGAATGAGGAATCTCAGTCACCTAACTTCGATATACTCACTCCACCTGATGACCCAAGACAATCACGGGTCCACCAACCAATACACGATCAGTGTACTAGTGGCAACCAACAACATCTATATCATCAACGTCATCTACCATCATCATTCATGGTAGAATCTGAGAAGTCACCCAAAATGACGTCGAAATACCCGATACCAATGCGGAAAACCGGTATTCCTCTCGTCACCTCAATCGCAAACTCCCGCGATTCCGAAGTTCCAACAAGATTGGAAACAACATACCCGGACATCAACCACGTGTCCCCTAACCAGTTTAACCTTATCTGAGGTCCACTCTGGAACCACAGATACCGAACATATGCCCATCTCGTCAGAGCCACATCCCGACTCGTGACTCACCGTCATCACAATCACCCGCACCGACACCAGCACTAGCACTAGCACGAGTACCAGCACCATCACTACCACCTGTCAGCATCAGCACACAAGCATCCTCACTAGCATCAGTACTGACGCTAGCACACCGTGTGCAAAACTGACACCCTGGATCTCCGCTCATACCAAGCGACGATCGCATACCTCTGCTCATAGACAACTCTGGGTACAGTCACCCTGACAACTCATGCGAGAAAAGGAAAACGTTCCCCGAACGTCCCCGATCCCCAACAATCGTAACTATAACCACTCTCGGTAGTAGCGCCTGCCCCACACTCGTGCAGACCTAACTACCAGACATCGCTATATCCAGACTCCGTATCCAACGGAATCAACCGCCCGTACTAACTACTCTGTATCCCACTCAGGAATTCCATCGACAAGTACCAACCTTGATAACTTGTCCCATCAATCACTAACCAGCCGTACTCTGACTAACCCAAATGTCGTCTACCAGGTCACCCGCGACCTTAGTTGCACCAACCCACAACTGAAGTAGCACGACAACCAACTTGGTCTAACCGATACGTACAACCCTGACTGCGAAGTGCAGTCCCAACACAAGCTGACATGACTAGACCGACTACCGAATCCAAATCCGAATAGTCGTCAAAGTCACACCACTCGCCAACTCCCATTTTCGAACCATACCCACCAAGGTAGGGTTCCACAATCACACCTAGGGTCACTCTGAACCCAACTGCGAAAAGCAGTAAAATCCACGATCTGACCGACCCCGCGGTCCCGACATCGTAAAGACGACAATCCAATCCTATCGTAAGTCCAACCAGAATACCTCGAATCTGGCTGCCAACTACCATAAGTTCAACCAGAGTTCCCCGAACTCGACTACTAACCGCCAACAGCAGTAAACCCATCTAACTCAACCAATCCGACCATCGGATGGTCATAACACCAAATCAGTCGTCGAAACTGATCCTATGGCATCGTGAAAAAAGACTCAAACTATCCGTCTCATGATCAAAACGTTAACGTACAGTTACGTCATCCCTTCCGTAGGGTCACACACTGTCAACCCTGACAGAACTATGGCAACCCCGGCATCTAGTGTCGAACCAAGACATATCACGACTCCATCCTACTAACTATCGTACTGGCACCCTAACTATCAGGTTGACCACGAACTGCAGCCCATTGAGATATCACATCCTCGACCTGCGTACGAAGTAATGCGCAAAATACGCTCTGGAATTCAGAGTAACATGAGCAACCATGCTCTGATACCACGTTGACAGGACCCATCCCAATCCCCCCCAGGATTAGTGCGGGATGACCCTGCTCCCGTCTGACACGAAGTGTCAGACAAGGGAGATTTCCGACCTTTGCCCTTCCGGACTATCAGAGTACGCCAGGATCCGGAGGAGGCATGTGATATCTCGATCTCTGCTACAGTCCACATCCGATGTCAACCTGAAGGGCAGTCAAAACATTAAAAACTGTGAGTGGACAAAACAAGAGTTTATAAAAACATTTAATAAGAAGACATTTGTACCCTCCACTAAAAAGCATGCATGCATTCGAAAACCATTTATCCAAAACAAACCATATGTGGGACTAAGCCCAACGCAGATATAAACCAAGGTCGAAAGGACCACAATGAAAATGACCATACGGGCCACTGCCCAAATCCTGTGCACACCTGTACACACCACATATCATATATCATATATCCATCACATACATATATATAAGTCACACAACCAATCCTGTCACGGTATCCAAAGCCACGCGCGCGCTACCCGGGTCTCAATCCGAGTCATCTCAAAGTCAAGGTCAATGTCCGCAGACCACTGACCCTACCCGAGGTAATAGTAACCATAGCCTTCCTGAGAGTAAGGAACCCAACTGGGGGGTGACTTCACTCAGTCGGTGCTCCGTGACTACTCCGGGGTCCACCCAGGCCAACGACCCTCCCCGGAGGAGATAGTAGAACATGTAAAGGAAGGTAGACGAACATATATATATACATAACATAAACATTCATGACCGGTTCCCCTGAACCGTCATGAATCCATAATATCCATAATCAGGTAACATGCCGGTTCCCATAAACCGTCATGTACCGTAATAACATAACCGAGGTAACATGCCGGTTCCCATAAACCGTCATGTACCGTAATAACCAACAAGGGTTCATGCCGGTTCCCATAAGCCGTCATGAACCATGATACCATAACAAGGGTTCATGCCGGTTCCCATAAACCGTCATGAACCTGGGACTCCATTTAAGGTTCCCTGACCTGAAATCAAAACCGTAAAGTGACTGGGTCTCGTACCCGAACATAGGACACCAACTGGGCACCGTGCCCGGAATCTGAGGTCATATGCCCGAGACAAAACCAAATGGGTCTCATACCCGAGTTTATCATTTTGAAATCCAAATTCAGTTCATTTAAATCAATAAAGAAATACAGACCCGTATAAGCACCGTATAAGGCCGAAACCTCGAAATACTTGCTTATACGTAACCACATACAGATGCACCCATGGCATCATCAAACAAGTAATAAAACATATAATAAACATTTATGCATGCACCAATTTAGAAAACAAGCTCCACTCACAGACCGTCCGAGCTGCCGCCTCGATTTGCGTGCCATTCGGCTCCCCGAGCCGATCACCATCACCGGGACTCCCAAACCTGTCCAAATTTTAATAGAAGGTTACTAACTACTTAATTAACCTCCTACCAAAGCCCCGTAATTTTCCCGAACTTTTAACGATTTTTAAACCTACCCTAAACCTTCCGATGTCCCGAAACATATCGAGACGGTGTCCGATCGACACGAAACCAGTCCCAAAATGTTCGTTACATCGAATAGAAGATTTCCCGTGTTGAACACTTCCCCAAATTATGGACCACGTGCCCTCACGGGCCCCTAGAAGACCCTGGTTACTGTTCATCACCAGCATCCTCAGGAAAACCGGTTTTTCCTGGTTTTCCGGTCCAGGCACTGTGCTGAACCGGCGAAACCGGTTCAGCGTTCCTACTCCCTCAAATCTCGTCCGTTTTCTTTCCAATCGATTCTAAACTTCCTAATATGATCCTAGGAACATGTTTGGATGATCAAAACAAGGAAAAACCCATAGAACCCGAGGTTTGATTTTTGAACCTCACGGTTCAGTTTTTCCATTTTCCTCCCACGGCTTCTCAGCCGTCAACCACCACCAAAACCGCCTTAAAACTGTCCTAGAAACCTAACTAACTCATCCTAATCGTCAAAAATCAACCATAACGTCAAAATCAATTAAAATGGAAATTTGGGCCTTACCGTGCACCCGCACGGGTTTGTGGCTCCGCCGCCCACGACGGCGTCTTCCTGGGTCGGCCACCGTGTCCTACATCCTCCCTCACTCTCTGGTCTCAGTCCTGGTCGAGATGGGGTTGGGTTGGTTGGGTTTGGGTTGCACAAAGAGGGAGAGAAATGGTGAGATCGGGTATGGGTTTTGGGGTGTTTGAAATGAAGGAATGATCGATGCACGTATGTGGGAAGGTGGGCAATGGATGGGTGACACTTGTCACTCATCCCTTGGCCTGCCAAAATATCTGGGTCCACACTAAAGACAAACTGTCCTCGTAAAACGTGTCGTCGTGAATAGTAACCGAGAACTTCTGTGAACCGTAACTTCGCCGTCGAACGTCCGAATTCGACGTGCCGCCTGTCTACGGATTCGTATCGTCCTCATCTACGTAAAGGTCTTCTGCCCTCGGCCATCGGACCTCCCGGTCAAAAAGTCAACTTTTGACCTCCTATTCACCCAAATTACCAAAATGCCCCTACACTTCCGAACGTCATAACTTCTTCCTCGAACGTCGGAATTGAACGTGCCACCTGTCTATGAACTCGTGACGTCACGAACTACGTCACGGTCATCGGTCAAAGTCCATTTGACCGCCCGAATGAAAAGTCAACATTTTGCCACCATCAGGGGCAAAACGGTCACTTCGCACCGCTCGTCCGATTTCGCTCTACTAATCACGGATTAGCCTCACTAATCGTGATTAGTCACTAATCTAATCATGGAATTTGGGACGGGTCGTTACATTTTGGCAATTCCAATTTCCATGTAAGTTTCAATTCAAATTCATTTTAAATTCTTAATTCTTGCATTAATTTTTTAGAAATTTATTGAAGTTGTGTTATGAATAATTCTTATAGACTTTTGTTTTGAGTTTACTCATGAATTTATTTTTATATGCAAGGATATGAATTTTTGTTTGAACATATGAGTTTTGTTAATGAAAAATTAATTTGTTTTTTGTTGCAATTGATATGTATTATATCTAGGTTATTTGAAAATTAATATGATGTATAAATTTATGTTATCATATTTTGTTAATTGATATAAGTTCAACATTGGTTAGTTGATAGTATGTCTATGACTATGGGCAAGAAATAATCTTATATGCTCATCCTCACATCTTCCATATGTCCATGACCCATCACAAATTCATGATCAATTCCAATTATATGCAAGCATATGAATTTTCGTGTGAACAATTTATATGAGTTTTGGTAATGAAAAATCAATTTGATTTTTGTTTTAATTGATATGAATTATATTTAGGTTATTTGATAATTGATAATTGATATGATGTATAAATTTATTATTAGAATATTTTGTTGATTGATATGAGTTCAACATTAGTTAGTTGTTAGTATGTCTATGACAATGGCCAATGAGGAGTTTTTATTTGTTAGTAACTATAAGTTTTTTTCATGAACAATTAGTCCTATTAGAATTAGGATATTTTGTATTATCTTATAGATATGGAACAATATTTTAAGAGAAAGTGTTTAGATCCCACTTCAAATAGTTCCGGTAGTTCAAATCCAAAACAAAGTGAATTGGAGTTGGTTTTGGCTAATCTTCCTGGAGACCCTGGAATTCGACCTCGAATGTTGGATTATGATCCTAATATGCGCGATGAAGTTCGAAGAGCATATCTACAAAAGGGTCCTTGTTAACCTAGAGATCATATTTTCCCAAAAAACCAACTTTTCCCAATATGATCGTCAATTTAAGGAAGATTGGTATGATGAGTTTAATTGGTTGGAATATAGTATAGGAAAAGATGTTGTATTTTGTCTTCCATGCTATCTTTTCAAACCCAATTTTGATCAAGTGAGTAATGAGGCCTTCACTGACAAAGGCTTCAAAAATTGGAAGAAAGGGAAAGAAAGAATAAGGGGGCATGTGGGGATTGTTGGTAGTTATCATAATCAATCTAAACAAACTAGTCTAGATTTGATGAATCATAAACAACACATCCAAAGTGTTCTTATCAAGCAGTCAGAGCAAGCTCGCATTGATTATCGTACTCTTTTGAATGCAGCAATTGATTGTACAAGGTTTTTGTTGACACAAGGGCTTTCTTTTTGAGGTCATGATGAAACAAAAACATCAAGCAATGGTGGAAATTATGTGCAGCTCATGAAATTTCTTGCGGATCATGATGAGAAAGTTAGGCCAGTTGCTTTTGAAAATGCTCGTGGGAACCTCAAGTTAGTAACTCATGGAATTCAAAAGGATATTGTCAATTCTTGTGTCGTTGAAACCATTGAAGCTATCATTATTGATATGAAGGGTGGATTCTTTTCCTTATTGGTTGATGAATCAAGAGATGTTTCCATAAAAGAGCAAATGGCAGTGGTATTTCGTTATGTGAACAAAATGGGGAAAGTACTTGAAAGATTTGTGGGGGTCCAATATGTTTCTGATACAACTTCGGGCTCACTAAAAAACGCCATTGATAAATTGTTTTCCACAAACAAATTGAGTATTACTATGCTACGAGGACAAGGGTATGATGGGGCTAGCAATATGAAAGGTGAGTACAATGGTCTTAAAGCTAAGATTTTGAGAGAAAATCCATATGCCTTTTACATTCATTGTTTTGCACATCAACTTCAACTAGCTCTTGTAGCCGTGGTAAAAGGAAATGTTGACATTGCCACTTTTTTCACATCAGCTAATGGTTTAGTGGGTGCAATTGGAGTTTCTTGCAAGCGCCATCATGCACTTAGAGATCTACTACAAAACAAACTTGTGCATGCTCTTGAAGATGATTGTCTCCAAATAGGGCAAGGCTTAAATCAAGAGACCAGCCTCAAATGTGCTGGAGATACACGTTGGAACTCACATTATGGTACGTTACTCGGTATTATTTCCATGTATGACTCTGTGGTGAAGGTACTTGAATTAATTGTTGATGATGGTTGTGCCGATAATATTGGTGATGCAAATAGGTTGTTGAAGGAAATACAAAATTTTGAGTTTGTGTTTTACCTAATTTTTATGAGGTCTATATTGGGAGTCACAAATGATCTATCACATGCATTACAAAAGAGAGATCAAGATATTGTGAATGCGATGGCTCTAGTTCAAGCAAGTAAGCTACAATTACAAGATATGAGGGACAATGGATTTAATCTTTTACTTGATCAAGTATCTTGTTTTTGTGACAAACATGATATTGATATTCCAAATATCGATGATTTGTTCGTTAATTGTGGAAGATCAAGAAATATTGCTCCAAGAATCACAAACTTACATCATTATCGTGTGGACATCTTTGTAAGTGTTCTTGATAAAAAACTTGTGGAGTTGAATAACCGCTTTGATGAGGTAAGTACGGAGTTACTTCTTTGTATGACATATTTGAGTCCAGATGATTCCTTCTTAGCTTTTGAAAAACAAAAACTACGTCGGTTTGCTCAATTTTATCCTCAAGAATTTAATTCTTGAGAACTTCTCACACTTGAAGATCAACTTGGTGTTTATATTCATGATATGCGTTCAAGTAGTGAATTTTCCGAATTGAAAGGAATTAGGAAGCTTGCAAGAAAATTGGTGAAGACGGGAAGGAATAGAGTATATAATAATGTGTATTTGCTTCTTACTTTGGCTTTGATTTTACTGATTGCAACTGTTTCAGTGGAGAGAACATTTTCTGCTATGAATATTGTTAAAACTCTGCTTCGTAACAAGATGGGAAATCAATGGTTGAGCGATAGTATGGTTGTTTACATTGAGAAAGAAGTTTTTGCTTGCATTGATAACGAAGCTATAATGCGACGTTTTCAAAGTACGTGGACAATTATAGGGTTGTAATATTATCTCTTTCATGAATATGTGACGCTATTTTTATTTTGTTGTTGATGCATGATACTCTTTTTCCTTAGCTAGGTTGAAATCCCTAGCAAGGTTTTAACAAGGCCACTCTATGCATCTTTTGTAACGTCTCTTCTTATATCAATAAGAATTACACATTTCTCTCAAACAAAATATTGAGGTAGTATTTTTATTTAACGAATTTAGACACTCTTTAAATATTGACCCTCCCAAAATAATTTTTTGGATCCGCCACTGAACCTACCCATAAACATATCAATGCACAATCTATCACATGTACATTGGGATATCAAGTCTTCTTTTGGAGAACTCTAAAGATTAAATTGATTCTTCTCCACTTAATGGAGGGATTAACCCATTGTTGTAAATTATGTCCCTTTACTGATCTTGTTTCTTGATAGACTTAGGTGACTATGCAAACAATAGGATGATGCTAAGATAATGCGGAATATAGATGAACAATAAAGTAAACACGCCACACACACGAACACAAGAATTTAGCGAGGTTCGGCTAATCTTTGCCTACGTCCTCGTGTGATCTCCTTGAGAAATCACCAGCACTATGAAGATAACAAGATTACAAGAACTTATGTAGAATCCTGACCTAATCCCCAAACCCTTGCTCACGATCTCTCAAATCACTCTTTTGCTCTTATACCCGTGTATGACTTCTTAGTTTATTGCTGTCTTATTTTTCTGTGTGTATGTAAGGACTCCTAAGAGGCCTATTTATAATGTATAGGACTTAGGTTACACTCCTTAGCATATTACAATTCCTATTCCTCTTTGGAGATGGAAAGATAACTTATTTCCTAATCTCTAGAGGGCTATGGAATACTTTTCCTAATCCTATATGGAAACACTAGATTAACTTGGAATCCTAGTTAAACTAGTATTCCTGGTCAAACACTAATTCTTGGTATTTGCCGAGCCAATTCTTCAACAATCTCCACCTTGGTGAGTCAAAACCAAGAAATGACCATTGAAAACCCAGAATGTCTTCGAACCTTCTTGAAGCAACCCTGGAAAAACTTCAAGAACCTTTCACCTTGGCAAAAAAAATAAACTCCCTTTTGCCCTACTGCACCTCATATGAGGAGGTGCTCCACCCAACCCTTTAGCACAAGATAAGGTTGAGTAAGTTCAAGCAATACTTGAACTTCTCTGGTATAACTGTTTTAGTAAGATAGTCAGAAGCATGTTCCTTTGTATGGACCTTTTCGACTATCGCCTCCTTAGAGTCGACCCAATCCCTTATCCTGTGATAACAGACATCAATATGTTTTGATCTCCCATGAAACACTTGATTCTTTGCTAAGAAGATAGCACTTTCACTGTCACACCTAATCACCACAGATTTCTGAATGATTCCGAACTCCCTCGCTAAACCACTTAGCCAAACTGCTTCTTTTCCAGCTTCTGCTAGTGCAATGTACTCTGCCTTTGTTGTAGACAATGCTGAAATAGACTGTAGAGTAGACCTCCAACAAATAGGGCCACCACCACACGTGAACACGTAACCTGTCGTGGATCTTCTTCTGTCTAGATTCCCTGCGTAGTCTGCATCCACATAACCCAACACATATGTTTCTCCTTGCTGTTTTTCAAACAAAATGCCCAGATTTTTTGTTCCCTTCAAATAACGAAGGATCCACTTAACTGCAGACCAATGCTCCTTTCCTGGATTTGCCATATACCTCGAGACAACGCTCATTGCTTGAGCTAAGTCAGGTCTGGTGCAAACCATTTCATACATAAGACACCCTACTGCACTTGCATATGGTACTTTGTTCATCTCCTTCAACTCTTGTTCTGTAGTTGGACTTTGCAGTGCACTCAATTGATAGTGTGTTGCTAATGGAGTGGACACTGGCTTTGCTTCATTCATGTTGAAGCGCTCCAGAATACTTTGAATATACTTTGGTTGTGATAGCCAAATCTTTCCCGCTGTTCTGTCCCTCCGTATTTGCATTCCAAGGATCTTTTGTGCGGGTCCTAGATCCTTCATGTCGAATTCCTTACTTAGTTGCATCTTCAACTTTCGAATTCTAGACATATCTTGACATGCAATCAACTTGTCATCTACATAAAGTAGCAATAGTATAATCTTACTATCTTCGAACATATGATAGTAAACGCAGCAATCATATAAGCATCTTCGAAACTCAATTTTCAGCATATAGGAATCAAAACGTTTGTACCACTGTCTTGGAGATTGCTTTAGCCCGTAAAGTGACTTCTTCAATCTGCAAACCATACTTTCCTTTCCTATTTCGACATGCCCCTCTGGTTGAACCATGTAGATGACTTCTTCTAAATCACCATGTAGAAACGCTGTCTTCATGTCCATTT
Organism: Prinsepia uniflora; assembly: GCA_032719365.1. NCBI lineage: Eukaryota > Viridiplantae > Streptophyta > Magnoliopsida > Rosales > Rosaceae > Prinsepia > Prinsepia uniflora. The sequence continues at coordinate 5,555,918 of CM064874.1, forward strand.
GTTCTATCTCCATGTCTTGCTGAGCTGCTATAGATAATAGCAATCTAATTGAAGTATGCTTAACTACTGGTGAGAATATCTCATCATAGTCAACTCCCTCCTTTTGCGAGTATCCCTTAGCCACTAACCTGGCTTTGTACCTCATTGCGTCTCCTTCATGTGTTCCTTCTTTCTTTCTAAACACCCATTTACAGCCAATTGTTTTTCTATCCTTTGGTTTAGAAACTAACTCCCAAACAGAGTTCTTCTCAAGAGATTCCATCTCTTCTAACATAGCAATCATCCAACTTTCCCGTTCATTACTTGCTATAGCTTCTTGATACGTGGTTGGATCTCCTTGACTGATTGTTAGAGCATAATTCACTTCATCGTGTTCAAAACCATACTTTTCTGGTTTCTTACGATTTCGAACAGGTTTGTCCAATGCTATGATCCTCTGAAACTGTTCTACAGGTGTTGTGCGAACCAGGGAGTCTTGGTTCTGCACGTGTGGCTCCACCTGCGTCTGTACTGGTGACTGCTGCTGTTGCTCTACTTCTTCCTCATCAAACTCCGCGTCGTAATCCACTTGCTCATGCTCCACCTGAGCTGGATTTTCTTCCATGACTGGTTGGGGTTGAGGAACTTCGGTTGTTTCTTCTTCAGCATTATTCCTTTCATTTTTCTTATTCTGGTTCAAGGGCATAGTCTTCTCGTTGAATATTACATCCCTACTTAAGACTACCTTCTTGTTTACGAAATCCCATAGCTTGTAGCCCTTCACTCCTTCACTGAAACCAATGAATATGCACTCGAGTGACTTAGGCTTTAACTTGGTTCTCTCATCACTTGGAATATGGGCATAAGCACTGCAACCGAAAACTCTTAATTTTGAATAGTTAACTGGTTTTCCGGTCCATATCTCTTCTGCACACTTAGAATTGAGAACCCTTGATGGTGATCGATTAACCAAGTAGCAAGCATGGTTGACTGCTTCTGCCCAGAACATATCTGGTAATCCAGCATGAAATCTCATGCTTCTCTCTCTTTCCATGAGAGTTCTGTTCATCCTCTCGGCAGCACCATTTTGTTGGGGAGTTTTCTTCACCGTAAAATGTCTTGTAATGCCTTGTTCTTTGCAAAACTCTAGGAAGCTGTTGTCCTTATATTCACCTCCGTTGTCACTCCTTAGGTATTTGATTTTTCGTCCAATCTGATTTTCTACAACAGCTTTCCACTCTTTAAACTTAGTGAAAGCTTCAGATTTCTCCCTCATGAAATAGACCCAAATCTTCCTCGAAAAATCATCTAAGAATGTGATAAAATACCTGGAACCTGCCATGGATCTGGTTGGTGCAGGGCCCCAAACGTCTGTGTGAATATACTCCAACAGATTTTTGCTTCTTTCCTCAATATTCGCAAGCTTGAACGACGTCTTTGTTTGTTTCCCAAGGATACAGTATTTGCATAAATCTAGTTTGCAATAATTGACACCTTCTAGCTTATTCTTCTTGTGTAACTCTTGCAAACCGTTCTGACTCATGTGCCCGAGCCTAAAGTGCCAAAGCTCAGTCTTGTCATTAGTATCACCTTTCATGGATACTGCTGCTCCACCTACTACTGTATTTCCTCGAAGCTTATATAGTTGATTAGGTTGGATTTCTCCTTTCATTACGACAAGGGATCCTTTGACAACCTTGAGTATCCCTCCTTCAGCTGAGTATCTTAGCCCTGCCTTGTCAAAGGTACCGAGAGATATAAGGTTCTTCTTCAATTTTGGAATGTGTCTGACCTTGTCCAATGTCCTAACAACCCCGTCGTGCATTCTGATTTTAATTGATCCAATACCTTGGATCATAAGTGGTGAGTCATCTCCCATTAACACTTCTCCGATGCTGGTTTCCTCGTATGTATCAAACCATTTTTTGATAGAACACATGTGGAATGAACATCCCGTATCCAAAATCCAAAATTCGAAAACACTGGAGCTGGATGATACTGCAAGGAGCTCTCCGTTGTAATCCTCAGAAGTTACAACACTGGCTGTGTTTGAGTTCCCTGCCATCGCCTTTGCTTTCCTTTCTTTCCATATGTTGCAGTTCTTCTTCCAATGATCTGAAGCACCACATACGAAACAACCCTTTTTATCTTTTCCTTTGGATTTTGACCTACCTCTGTTGCCTGGTTTATCCGGTCTCTTCTCTGATCTGCCTCTCTCTGTGCCTTTAACATAAAGGCCTTGTGCTTGAGAGCTTTCAGTGTTCTTGTCCATCTTGACATAGGACTGAATGGCTTCGGTAACCTCATCTATCTTCAGAGTATCCTTACCGAACATCAATGTGGTTCTGAGGTGCTTGAACGAAGGCGGTAGAGATCTTAGCATTAAGAGTGCCTTGTCGTCGTCTTCATATTTTACATCCACCTTGGATAAATTCGCAACACAATTCTGAAACTTGCTTAGATGTTCTTGCAAGTCTCCCCCTTCTTCCATCCGAAGGCTGAATAGTTCATCTTTTAAGAAGAGTTTGTTGGATAAAGTTTTACCCCTAAAGAGCTTCTCCAGCTTATCCCATGTTTCCTTAGAATTCATGTCCTCGTCGATATGAAGCAATACATTATCCGCTAGGTGCTGCTCTATAAAACTCTTCGCCTTCCTGTCCATCTTCTGCCACTGCGCATCTGTTATGCCAGTTGGCCTTTTCTCTGTACCGAGAAGAGCCTCCTGCAGATCTTGTTGGATCAGGAGGTTTTTCACCTTCCTCTGCCATAACGTGAAGTTCTCTTTCCCGTCAAACGGCTTGATCACAGTCTTCACGTCGTTGCTCGTGTTTGCCTTGACACCCGCCATCTCAAAAAAACACTTTCCAGGGAGCTCTGATACCAATTGTTGTAAATTATGTCCCTTTACTGATCTTGTTTCTTGATAGACTTAGGTGACTATGCAAACAATAGGATGATGCTAAGATAATGCGGAATATAGATGAACAATAAAGTAAACACGCCACACACACGAACACAAGAATTTAACGAGGTTCGGCTAATCTTTGCCTACGTCCTCGTGTGTTCTCCTTGAGAAATCACTAGCACTATGAAGATAACAAGATTACAAGAACTTATGTAGAATCCTGACCTAATCCCCAAACCCTTGCTCACGATCTCTCAAATCACTCTTTTGCTCTTATACCCGTGTATGACTTCTTAGTTTACTGCTGTCTTATTTGTCTGTGTGTATGTAAGGACTCCTAAGAGGCCTATTTATAATGTATAGGACTTAGGTTACACTCCTTAGCATATTACAATTCCTATTCCTCTTTGGAGATGGAAAGATAACTTATTTCCTAATCTCTAGAGGGCTATGGAATACTTTTCCTAATCCTATATGGAAACACTAGATTAACTTGGAATCCTAGTTAAACTAGTATTCCTGGTCAAACACTAATTCTTGGTATTTGCCGAGCCAATTCTTCAACACCCATCAGCAGGTTTCCACTGAGCTGGTTTGTCGAAAGGCCTACATTTTCGAGCTTAGATAAATTTCCAATGGTTGAAGGGATTGGGCTAGTGAAATAATTTATGCATAACTGAAGCTCCAACATATTTGATAATGTTGACACCATATCTAATCCAAACCCACTGGACCGTATACTTAAAGCCTAGACTCCGTCCAAGGCGCAAAACCACCGTACTGTTGGGGCCCGATGCGAGATGCCACGTGGAAGTCTATTTACTCTCGATCTACGTAACATGTGTTAGCACGCAAATCGAGGAGTATTTGTCCTACATCGAAACTATGGGAATTGAACATCCTACCTACCCATACATAAGGGGTACACATTTTCCAATAAAGGTAACTAATATTGACTATTCACTATTACTCTACCGAACTTACCATTTACCGTTTCCTCTTACGAACAAAGTTACTGACTTGACCGTTGGAGAACTTTAGGCCGGCACCACACCGGTGCCCGTACTAACGGAAAATCCACGATTCACTTAAGTTGATAGGTTACGAGGAAGGACATGCGTCACTTGGTGATTGGACGACGAGTAATCAACAGTTGGAACATTTAACGCTTCAACAGTTTGGCGCTGTCTGTGGGAAACTGACTAAATTTACCTACGCTCAACCAGACCGAGTTAACACTCGTCCACCTAGTATGCCGAGAGCGAACTCGTCGACACTGAACATGCAGGGCGAACACAATCTCGGTGAGATCACACCCGGGCAAGGCCCCAGAACAATGAGAAACCTCTCTCCTAACTTTTTACAGATAATTGAAAGACTCCAGAGCGACATGGCCGAGGTCAAAACTAAGGGTACCCATGCCGAGTCAAGATGTCAGGCACTCGATGATTGGTACACTTAGGTGGCCGAGCAGCTACGGGTTACGCAGGCAGAACTCGCTGCCCACCGAGCCCGTCTCGGTAAGGAGGAGGCTGACAAAGTGGTAGCTGAGTGCGCCGAGCGTGATGAAAGAAATCGCTAAGTGGCGGGGAAAGAGAAAGAACACACGGCCGCCGAGCCACATAAAAAGTGGCAAGTAGATGCCAGACCGAGCAAAAAACACGCTCGGATGCTGATCATCCCCAGCAACCAACCCGGCGACACCAGGATTTACCGGGACGCTCTCGACGCCCTCAGTGAGGGAGCAAGACGGAATCGGTCAGTCAATGACCACCAATCTCACCGACCCAACCCTCTTCCGGAAGAAGGAAATAACCATCACCACCGAGTGATAGGTCGTTAATTAAGTATTATTTTATATTATTTTATACCCTTTATACTTGACTTTTAATATTAAAATAATAAATAATTAGATAAAATAATTTATTTTGTGATATTTTTGTAGAAATAAATAAAATTTGGAATTTGGAGCATTTTGGTGAAAGAATCGTTCCGATCGGAATTATAACGAAGAAATTATGGACGAAATATGAGAAGCCACCGAAAATCGCAAGGAAATTCGGTGGGAAGCTGCTGAAATCTAGAAGCCCAAGCCAAAAATCAGCATCTTTTCCCCAAAATCCACCCAATCTCATCATTTCCATCACTTTATCATGTATTATTTTATTGTTATTTTTATATTTTAATTTTGTACTTTTATTTAAACAATTGTGGCACTCCCTCTATAAATGGGGAAGCCATTTCATGTATTAGGTGTCCCCATAGTCCCCATTAGTGTCCCCATAGTCCCCATAGTCCCCATAGTCCTCATTAGTCCCCATTAGTCCTCATTAGTCTCCCTTAGTCTTCATCTTTCCCATTTTGTTTCTCTTTCTAGTTTAGGTTCTCATATTTTCTCTCTAGTTCTTCTCTTCTTTTAGTTCATCTTCTTTATTTTGTTCATTATTTTTAGGGACCATTTGTAACTTCTTGTAATTTTCTTCTTAATTAATTATCTTAGTTTCATTTTCTTCATTATGTTCTTAGAATTTCTTAAACTTATCTTTAATTACATTTTTATGCTTTCCGTAAGAAAAACCTAAGGCTAGGTAATTCTAAGGCAATTCAAGAGTTTTTAAGACCAAATTCTTCGTATTTCTTCCTCCATCTTCACACGGTTCTGCCTGCTGTCAGGGTTCCTTGTGAAAAATCATGTTTTTCTACTTAAACTCTTGTTATACTTTCGGTTTTACTTATAATGCAATATTTGTGTTGGTATTTTCTTTCTAACATTTGTAAGTATGAATACAATCTCCACGTGTTTTACTTTTTGAATTTCTTTTACTTCATATGTTGTAGTGCTTTATACTTCAATTTGATGCTAAGTGTCAGCCGCTGTCGGTGCACTTAGCATTTGATTGAAGAGATTTTAATGTTGGCCGTTGTCGGTGCATTTAATCACAAATAAGAGGTAAATCATATTATAAGTGTCGGCCGTTGTCGGTGCATTTATAATATGAAAAATGTATGCATATAATGGAGATGATGAATGTAGGATTTCGTGATTGATTCAATATAAGCATGATGTAAGAGTGTTAGTAACAATTGTATTTAAAGGAAGTTTATTTAAGGAGTAGTTTTAAATAATGTTATTGCTAAGTTTAATTTAATTCTTAGTTAGTATTTTCTTTAGTTTAGATTACAAATCTCCCGCAAAACCCCCCATCTTTATTCTTTATTCTTTTATTCTTTTATTCTTTTAATTCTTTATTCTTTTATTCTTTTATACTTTTACTTTATTCTTTATTCTTTATTCTTTTATCCCTTTATTCTTTAATTAATTTATTCCTTGATTAATTAATTCTTTTATTATTTTATTCTTTAACTCATTAATTTATTCATTATTCTTTCCCACTAACACATTATTAATGTTCCATAATTTCCCCGGTTAAGAACGATCCCTATTTACCAAGACTACATCTACACAAAAAGGGTTTAAATTGCATAATACTCAAATTACATGTTTAATTTAATGCGTAGTTTGGGCGTAGTCACCGAGCAAACATCACCGATCGGTGGTCCCATCCAGGCAACAGTCGCATAACTTATTCATCGGAATATCCCATTCCCGTCACCAACTCATCTTAGGAGGCCGAGAGTACCGCCAAGTCGGCTTGGTAGCTACAACGCATGGCCGACCACTCGCACCGAGGGAGGCAGCCATCGAGGTCCTCCCGCAGAGACACCGAGCGGTCAACCCAGCTCGGTCTTGCACACAAATCCCACCAGGAACCACCCCGCCGATGGAGTACCGAGCGGTCAGGGCAGGTCGGCCGACGAAACCATGAATCTCGGAAATCACCCCGCCAGAGGGACACCGAGCGGTCAGGGCAAGTCGGTCACAGGGGAAATGTCTCACAGGACTCGCCTAATAGGAGGGACGCTGAGCGGTCATGCAGGATCGGCCACGACCAGGCATCCAGGGATACCTAGGGGACCGGATGAAAAGACCGAGGGGCCCCACAACCATCCATAACTGACTCGTTCGTCCAGCATCTCATGGGCCGAGTTAGGACACTCGAAGCCGGGACAGCTCGGGTAGCACGACCAGCCTGGTTGAAAACTAGTCAGGGCCCATTCACAGAAAGAATCCATCAGTTCAGAATCGATCATGAGATAAAACCCCTGAAGATCCCTCTTTACACCGGGAAGGACGACCCATGGAATCACCTGAATAACTTCTACTTAGCCATTGCCCTAAAGAACCTCGCTGACGAGGAACAATGCCTCATCTTCATTTCCACACTGACCGAGGCGACAATCAATTGGTTCTACAAGTTGGAATCCAGGTCTATCGACTCCTTTTAACAGCTCACATCCACCTTCATGAACCAGTTCATGATCCAGACTAACCTTCTATCCTCGGCTGAAGACCTTTTCCAACTAAAACAGGGTGAACACGAGTCGCTGCAGCGGTACGCAGCAAGGTTCAGTCACGAATACTCCCGATGTGCCGAGACGGACGACTGGGCAACTTTCACGGCCTTCAAGGGTGGCCTCTGAGACTCCACCTTTAGGTACGCAACTCACACCCAAGGCTGGACAACATATAATGAAATTATGAAACAGGCGGCGGTGCACGCCAAGGCTGAAACACTGAGCCAAAAGTCCAACGCGGCCAATGCTTACCAACCTCCCCGGGCAGACTCGGTAAAAACTTACATACCAAGCATCCAGGATCAGCAAGGCTTTGGACAACATCCTTAAGAGTAAGGGTAACAGAGCTATGGGGCAAAACGAAAAGACTACCCTAATAGCAACAACTTGTAAAACCCCAGGAAGAAGGGTAAAAACCTGAATCACCAAGAGAGACAGTAGGGGGAGCGGTCAAGCAACGGGGAGAAGCGAGTTCCTCGCTCCAAGTACGAGATCTACACCATCCTCAATACTCCTTATGAGAACGTCCTCCTCAACTTAGAACACATGATCCAAAGTCTACTTGGGCGCTAGCCAAGGGCAAGCTTGGCAAAGACACATGAATTTACTGCTAATACCACAAGTACAATGGCCATAGCATTGACCAGTGTGTTGCATTCCGGGATCTGGTGGAGGCTCTGACCCAAGATGGGAAGATCAACCAATTTCTCCAGCACGCACTGCCTCCACCTCGAAACCCACAGATCAATACAATCTCGGGAGGGCCATCCATTTCTTTCCCGTTCACTTCCAACCGAGCCAAGAAGAACTTCCTGAGGGCCACCAAACAGAATCACTAGCTCTTCAGCATCAAAGATGGCAAAGCCAAGAAAGCAAACCGACTCGGGTGGGCGTTCATCACGTTTTCAGAGGAAGAAGAACGAGGGATAGTCTATCCTCAAGACGATCCCATCGTCGTTATGGTAGAAATATCCAACTTTGACGTACAACGGGTGATGGTTGACACCGGAAGCTCTGTCAATGTCCTCTTCATGAAAGCATTCAAGCAGTTGGGCATCCCAGAATCTAGCCTTGACCGTTCCCTCATGCCACTTTTTGGTTTCACTGGGGACTCCATCGTTCCACACGGAATAGTTACTCCCCCACTCTCACTCGGATCACATCCAAGGAGGGCAACCGTGCTTGCACCCTTCCTAGTGGTAGATTGCCCCGCGGCTTACAACGCCATTCTCGGGCGGGGAATACTTAACCAAATGAAAGCAGTCGTCTCCACCCACCTACTTCTGGTAAAATTCCCAACCCCTAAGGGGATTGGCCAAGTCTGAGGAGATCAAATGGCTGTAAGAGCGTGCAAATCTGTCACCCCGATCCAGCCACCAAAGGAAACTATGGCAGTGACAGAATCTGCGTTTGAGGCTGACCCCGTCAACCTTCAACATGCACAGAAAATACAAGATGGGCCAATTAAGGACCTTCAGGACCATTCAGCAACACCACAGCCGCAACCCATTAAGGAAAAGTCAAAGAGATCGTATTCTCCCACAACTGTGCAGACCGAAAGGTGAAGATCGGAACCACCCTCTCTCCCTATCTACGCTCGCAGCTAATCCTTTTTTTAAGGGACAACTCTGAGGTCTTCGCCTGGTCCTACGCCGATATGCTTGACATCTCCACTGATGTTATCTGCCACCGGCTCAATATCGATCCTCCTTACAAGCCTGTCAAATAGAAACGTCGCCTCTACGACGCAGAAAGAACCAAGGTTATGAAGGCAGAAATCGTCAAACTCAGCACCATTCATTTTGTTCGCAAGGCCGTCTATGCCGCTTGGGTAGCCAACGTTGTCCTCGTCAAGAAACCCTCGGGGGTATTGTGAATGTGCATTGATTTCACCGACCTAAACAAGGCTTGCCCCAAGGAAAGTTTTCCCCTATCGATGATAGACCAACTGGACGATGCCACGGTAGGGCATGAGCTCCTGAGCTTCATGGATGCATACTCGGGTTACAACCAAATTTTTATGCATCCGGCAGATCAAATACACACAACCTTCCGGACAGACCAAGGCTTATATTACTACAATGTCATGCCTTTCGGATTCAAGAACGCGGGGGCCACTTACCAGCGCCTAGTAAACTTAATGTTTGCAGACCAAATAGGGAAAACAATGGAGGTCTACGTTGATGACATGCTCGTTAAGAGTAAATCGGCTGACCTGCACATCCCCAATCTCTCGCGAATGTTCGACATCCTCAAACAGTATCGGATGAGGTTGAACCCGGCCAAATGCGTCTTCGGAGTCGGCTCTGGGAAGTTCCTGGGCTTCATGATTAGTCAAAGTGGTATTGAGGCCAACCTGGAAAAAATCAAGACCCTAGTCGATATGAAGCCCCCACGAACCCAGAAGGAAGTAGAAAGCCTAACCAGTCGAGTTGCAGCTCTTACACGCTTCATCTCCAAAGACAACGACAAGTGCGTGCCTTTCTTCAAAGCCCTTAAGAGCAAATCCATACACATTACTTGGACGGAGGAATGCACTAAGGCTTTCACCAAACTCAAGGAATATATGGGCAGAGCACCGCTGTCGGCGAGACCCGACACCGGAGAAACCCTCTATATGTACCTATTTGTCTCTACTTCTGCCACCAGTTCGGTGCTTGTTAAGCGTAAGGACGACGTTGAGCACCCGATGTACTACGTCAGCAAGGCCTTGCAGGACGCCGAGACAAGGTACTCTGACCTAGATAAGCTCGCCTTCGCCCTCATCACGTCTTCCAGAAAGCTCAGGCCATACTTTTAGGCTCATTCCATCATTTTCATGACCGACAGACCACTCCAGCAGGTGCTCTAGAAGCCCTAATAGGAGATCGAACTCAGTGAATTTGACATCACCTTCGTTCCTCGCACCGCTGAGAAAAGGCAGGCTGTGGCAGACTTTATTTCCGAATTCTCCTACGTTCCAGCGGCTTCCGTACATGAGATTATCCCATCCACTCCTCCATCCATAACACATACTTTGGATGAAGAGAGCCCCCAGTTCGACCCTGCTCGGCCGACTTGGCTTCTCTATGTCGACGGATCGGCCTGCCACAATGGTTCCGAGGTCGGACTTGTCCCCACCACACCGAACAAGGTCCAAATGGAATACGTCCATCGTTTTTTGTTCAAGGCCTCCAGCAATTCCGCTGAGTATGAGGCCCTCCTTGCGGGACTCCGCCTCGCCAAAACCAAGGATGCAAAACAAATCAGAATATTAGCGATTCACAGCTCATCGTCAACCAGATCAACAACGAATATGAGGCCAAAGACTCTTCCATCGCAGCATACAGAACACTGACAAAATCTCTCCTCTGTGGATTTCACAGTTATGCAATCACTCTGATTCCACGCTCTAAAAATAGTCACGCCGATGCTCTAGCCCGGCTTGCCTCCTCCCTCGATGAAAGATAGAGTCGCAATGTCCTGGTCGAAATACTTAATCAACCTAGCACCCAATGCTTGGCGGTCTGCACAATAGACATTGACTGCACATGGATGACCCCGCTGCTGGGATTCCTCACAAACGGAACTCTCCCTTGCGACAAGATCGAGGCAAAGAAGGTCTGGCGACAGGCATCACGGTATACATTGATCAACGACCAACTCTACAAGCGGGGTTTTACTCTGCCTGTAACGACCCGTCCCAAATTCCTAGATTAGATTAGTGACTAATCACGATTAGTGAGGCTAATCCTTGATTAGTAGGGCGAAATCGGATGAACGATGCGAAATGACCATTTTGCCCCTAGTCGTGGCAAAACGTTGACTTTTCAATCGGGTGGTCAAATGGACTTTGACCGACGTCCGTGATTGGTTCGGTGTTGTGACCATTCGATGGTCGGATCTTGTTGTGTTTGGTGTCTATGCTATTGGGAGCAGCTAGATTCGTGGAATCCTAGTTGATTTACCGGTAGGATTGGATTGACGTCTTTGCGATGTCAAGACCACGTGGATGGTCAGATTTTGGATTATACTTCAGTTAGCAGTTGTGTTCAGGGAACTATAGGCATGATCGTGGAACCCTAACTTGGGTGTATGGTTCGAAAATGTGAGTTGACGAGTGGTTTGACTTGGACGACTACTCGGATTTGGATTCGTTAGTCGGTCTAGTCATGTCAGCTTGCGATGGGACTGCACTCTGCAGTCGAGGTTGTACTTATCGGTTAGACCTACTTGGTTGTCGTGCTACTCAGTTGTGGTTTGGTATAGCTAAGGTCGTGGATGATCTAGTAGGCAACATTAGTTTAGTCGAGTTACGACTGGTTAGAGATTGTTAGACAAGTTATCAGGGTTGGTACTTGTCGATGGAATCCCGGAGCGGGATACGGAGTAGTTGGTACGAACGGTTGATTCCGTTGGATACGGAGTCTCGATCGTGATGTCTGGTGGTTAGATATGCACGAGTCTGTGGCAGGCACTACTACTGGGAGTGGTTGTAGTTACGATTGTTGGGAATCGGGGACGTTCAGGGGACGTTTTCTTTTTCTCGTATGAGTTGTCAGGATGACTGTACCCAGAGGTGTTGGGTACGAGGGAGGCCGAGTTTCTTCTATTCGAGAAGAGGTACGAGATCGTCGTTCGGTATGAGCGGAGATCCAGAGTTTTCAGATTTGCACCCGGTGTGCCGATGCTGCTACTGATAGTGGTGTTAGTGTGCTGATACTAATGCAGGTTATCGTGCGTGGGTGCTGGACACGTAGTTGATGTCCGAGCATATTGGTTCCGACGTGGTTGGACTTTTTAGGTGACTTCTCGGATTCTACCATGGATGATGTGGTAGATGATGTTGGTGTCGTAGATGTTGTTGGTTGCCACTAGTACACTGATCGTGTATTGGTTGGTGAACTCGGGATTTGTCTTGGGTCATCAGGAGAGGATGAGTATATTGAAGTTAGGTGACTGAGATTTTTCATTTTCTGCTTGGTGGCAGATGATGTTGGATTACGTGACGTGATGAGTGCAACGAGTTTTGATTGCATTTACATAGGGTGAATTTTGGTGTCATCGTTTCGGATCATCTTTGGATTTTCCTAGGTGGAATGTCAAGGATTGATACGAGGTAATTAGTGAGAACCCACAGTCTCGGCATGTCTCGTCGTTGCCTAATCTATTTAGATGTGGGAAATAGTTAAGGACTTTGGTCGGCGTGACGATTCTCGATCGTGACGTCTATGGTCGGTTGACGTAGTGATGGATCTGGATCGTGACCTTGATGATCCAGATAGGTGGAGAGTTTATCACTCTTACTTGGATGTTGGAGTTGTAGATGATGGGACTGAACTTATTTTCGAGGTAAATCCCATTTGGTATATTACTCAGGTGAGTAGGTGTCCGACGAGGTCGGATTTGGTTAGCTTTGGATGTACGTATGTTGTTATTGGCTTCCCTATGAAGTCAATCGATGGTAATGTGTAATCGTTTGAATAGGTATCCGATAGGTTCGGATATAATGCGTCTCGGTAGACGTGAACGATACTTCGAGTTTTGGAATCAGATTTCTGGATGACGATTCAGGATTTGATTTTGGAAATTGAAAGAGGATTTCTGTATTTGGGTTTTGGAATCGGATTCTGGGTGACGATTCAGGATTTGATTCTAGAGCTTGAAGGTGGATTTCCTTTTATAGATTTGGGTTCGGAATGGTTATTTCAAATGCTAGCTTACGGAATAATGATTTCGGATTCGGATTTGGACATGGCTATGGATATGATTTCTGAGTTTGGATTCGGGATTTCTTACGAAATTGCGGATTCGGATTCAGAATTGGAAATAGATGATGGGTTGGAGTTTCGATTTGTCTAATGCTGGATTGGACAAGTGAACTCCATAATTGAAACGTGATTGGCTATGACCTAGGTGGTTGTAGGCTGATTGATGGGTAGATGTACGTATTTTTGTACGTTGTTCGAGGTACGATACTAGGCTGACTTGTCGTGCCTGGTGACGGTATATAGGATAGAACAGTCGTAGGTTGGTGAACGTGTTGGTAGACAGATTGGTTTCTATACCATCGGATTAGTTGAGGTCGTCGACTGGACGTTGGATACTGTGCATTAGGTCATAGTGATTCTGGTGGGTCCAGTTACACACAGGTCGAGTGTTTTGTTGGTATACGTATACTCAAGTTGAGTGAGTTGGTGGTTAGTGTAACCACAAGGGTGTATATTGTTAGCTTTCGACTGGCGACTGTCAAGTTGACTACGCCCAAACTACGCATTAAATTAAACACGTAATTTGAGTATTGTGCAATTTAAACCTTTTTTGTGTAGATGTAGTATTGGTAAATAGGGATCGTTCTTAACCGGGGAAATTAGGGAACATTAATAATGTGTTAGTGAGAAAGAGTAATGAATAAATGAATAATGAATAATGAATAATGAATAAATTAATGAATTAAATAATTAAATAATAAAAGAATTAAATAATTAAAGAATTAACAAATTAAAGAATTAATGAATTAAAGAATAAAAGAATAAAAGAATTAATTAATTAAAGAATAATAAACTAAAAGTATGAAAGAATAAAAGAATTAAAAGAATTAAAGAATTAAAAGAATTAAAGAATAAAAGAATAAAGAATAAAAAGGGATCAAAAAATAAAAGAATTAAAGAATAAAAAGGGAAAAGGGAGGGGGGGGGGGGGGGGGTTTGAAAAGATTTGTAATGTAAACTAAAGAAAATACTAATTAAGAATGAAAATGCAAATGCTCATGTTAATTAGAACTTACAAACCATAGAGTAGTTTCATAGACAAAACCCACACTTTTACGTAAGTAATTTCGAATTAACAATCACATTAATTAAACTACTCCTAATAATAGATTTCCTTCAAGTACAAATTTTACCAACATGCTAACATTTTACTCATAATAAACCAATCACGAAATCCTACCTTCATCATCTCAAATACTTACATACATCTTTCAATATTATAAATGCATCAACCATTAATGTGCGTCAAACATCAATATGCTTCAAACATTTACAACATGATTTACCTTAAGTTTATAATTAAATGAGCCGACAACGATCAACATTTAATCTCTTCAATTCTACTCTAAGTGCACCGACAGCGGATAAAACACTTAACATCAAATTGAAGTTTAAGCACTAAAACATATGAAGTAAAAGAAATTCAAAAAGTAAAACACATGGAGATTGCATTCTTACTTACAAATGTTAGAAAGAAAATACCAAGATCAAAGTAAAGAAGAAATGAAAATAACACAAAAATAACATAAATTAAGAATAAGAATTAAAAGAAAACTACTTAATAAGAAAATTTACAAGAAGTTAAAATGGTCCCCAAAAATGTCTCTCAAAAGAGAGAAACAAAAGAACTAAAAGAAGAGAACTAAAAACTAAGCAAAATGGAAGAAATGGAGCTAATGGGGGACTCCTCAAAATACAAGAATTGAAACCCTATTTATAGGTGAAAAAAGCTATCAAAAATACATTAAAAAAATACAATAAAAAATGTTAAATAATGGAATGATGAGTAATAAAGATTAGTGATGATGTTTAGAGGTGGTTTGAGTTGTAAAGTTGTAAAATTGGGTTGGAAAGTGGCTGGAAATTGGGTGGAAGTTTGCTGGAAAAGAGGGCAGGAATTTCGGTGGGTGGCTGCTGAATAGAAGGCTTGCAGTTCGGCGAGCAGGCGCTGAAGATGAGCCTGGGCGATCGGCGCGGACGCGCTGAAGATAAGAGTGGGTGTTCGGAGCGCTTGCCGAAGGGAAGAGTGGACGTTCGGTAAGGAGCTGCAGGCGCGGCTGAAGAAGGCTTGAGCGGATTGGGCCGGGACGCACGTGCCTGGCGGGCTGGACTGATGGATGGCGGGCCGGATTTGCTGGATTTATTTTTCTTTTTCTTTTTTTTTTCTGTTGGGCTGGGCTGAATTTATTTCTTCAAATTGGGTTTGGGCTGCAACAAATGAAAAATCAATTAAGTAGAATTTATTTCACCGAAATTCGTCCATAATATTTTCGTTAAAATTCCGATCGAGACGATTTTTTCGCCAAAATACTCCAAATTACAAAATTTATTTATTTAAACAAAAATAACACAAAATAAATTATTTTATCTATTTATTTAATATTTTAATATTAAAAGTCAAGTATAAAGGGTATAAAATAATATAAAATAATGCTTATTTGAGGACCTATCAAATACCCCCACACTTAAACTTTGCTAGTCCCTAGCAAATACTAAAATTAAACTACGAATTCAAAACAAGTAACCTTTAACCATTTGTCTCAATATTTCATTATTATCATGGCATAAAAGATTTTCACTTAAAGCGTTTAAGCATATGGAATTCAAGAGTTAATACATGGTGACAAAATGTTTCAACAAGTAAGATAATGAGTAAATATGGTGAAATGGATCTCTGCATCAATAAAACAAGTATGAATCAACTCACAAAGATATGCACTCATAAGTTCACTCAATTTGTGAGGGTTTGTGTTTGCACTCAAAATATGTGAGAAATACTCACATAATCGAAATGAAGTACTTTTGCAAAATCTCAAACAAACACCTCAAGATCAAAACATACTTGCGCAAATGAACCAAAACCATAAGTTTACTCAAGTGATTAACTCAACTAATCAAAATTTACCATCTTAAGGATCATAAGGTCTTTACGAAGGTTGTAATGGGGCTATGTTTAGAGGCAAGGAAAATATAGGACAAATGGTGCTCAATTCGTTCCAAGACTCAATAGACTCCCAAAATGTATCATAGCTTCCCAACCTTAGTGCAATGATGTCAATAATCCATCCCTTCGAACATAGGCCTAATTCCATCATGTTGGGCCTCATAATCATTCTTTGTGTCGGATTTACAAATGTAAGGGACTTAACTCAAACATTACATAACCAAACCTTATTACCTTGATCGAGACTCAACTTTTTTTTTTCTTTTTTTTTTACTTTATTATTTTTTTTTATTTTGATTTTTTTTATATCAAGGTAATAACATGTGTCAACAATACAACAAAACTTGAGTCGGTAAATCCAAATAATTCACATAAAAGTCTTTTCAACATTATCATTTTCTCCTTACACATTCTTTATATCTTCAACCGAGTTCTTGGAATAAGGGTAAATGATGTCTATACTAAGCTCAAGTGTTTAGATAATCATGGTGATGAAAGAAAGGCTTAATGTGGGCTCAAAAGGGTTAAAACTAAGGGGGTCGCAACTTGTGCGCACAAAATAGGGAACATGGATGTTTGAATTTGTGGTGTTAACCCTAATGCCTTAATCATTTCCAAAATCAGAGAGTTTATTGATTTAAAAGCTTTGAAAATCACATAGAATAAGTTCTAGTACTCTAGAGTTCATTAAAAGCTATTGCAAGTAGTTATGAGACATATGTATATCAATTTAAACAAAGAACTTATGAATCACTCATCAAAGATGTATATAAAGTTCTAAAGCTCACATAAGGTTCATATGATTCATACTTATCTTATCATGCTCGTTTATATGCCAATTTACATGCATTATCTTCAAGTTATACCACTTAATCACAAAATATTAACAAATAAATTCAAGTTGTAGTGATTATCTTTATGGCCATAACATATTCATTTCCGTTCATTTATATCATTGACAAGTTAAATGGCAACTTAAGACTCATAAAAACACTAAGTTAAAACAAAAAGATTCAAGAAAACAATAATATTTTTATTTTTTTTATGTTTTAAAAAAAATTAAATTTTTTTTTAAACGAATTTCTCTTTTAAAATTTTTTTCACATTTTTTTTTTGAATTTTTAAATTTTTTTTTTCGACAATTAAAATTGTAAACCATTCCCCCACACTTAAATTCTACATTGTCCTCAATGTAGGAAAATACGAAGTAATTAAACATAGAATCAAGTAAGGAAGATGATTTACGAAAATAGTAGGAAAACATTAAATAAACAAAATAAAAGAGAGTGAAGGGTAGAAGGATAGAAAATCTGTATTGATGACTCCTTCACATCCCGGGAACACATTGGGTTGCCTCCCAACAAGCGCTTGAAGTTTAACGTCCATCCAGCCTAGACAGAGATGCAAGTTAGTTAGTCAGAGATGTACGTTAGTCAAGAATGCAAGTTAGATATGCAAATTGAAGTTAAGGATGCAATTTGAGTTAAAGATGTAAGTTAGAGGAAGAGTGCAATGTAAGTTAAGTGAAAATGCAAGTTAAATGAAAGATGAAATGCAAGTTAGAATGAAAGATGAAATGCAAGTTAGAATGAAAGATGCAAGATAGTTAAACTAAAGATGCAATTTAACTTTGTCATGACAAATAATGTAAATTAAGATAAAAACAATATTTACATGTCGGGGGAAGTCAAAGATATATATGGTTCATATAGCTTCAAAGTTTAGACGGAGACTTATACGTCCATGCGGCCCAAGTAAATATCTTGGATTAATTCAACTGTTTGGGCAAGTTCAAAGGTGACCAGGTTAGAAAGAATACACATAAGAGGCAGGGCTAATTTCTTAGACCCAAAACCCGTTATGAGTACCGTCTCTTGTCCTAGACATCACCCTTGAAAATTTCTTACTCCAGAGGAATTAAGATGACTCAAGTGTTAACAATCACCGTGGGTGAGAGTTAACAAAAGAGTCTTCGCTGAAAAAAATCAAAATCAAAATTTCGAAACACAAGTGATCTACATATAGCCGAGACTAATGCATGAATGCAAGAACTATTTACAAGTATGTTTTTATGCACAGTTTACAAATATAACATGACAATTTACGTATGAACAATTTATAGAAGTATGAACAATTTATTTACAAGTATGGTTTCATTCACAAGTAATGATATTTACAAAACAATTTTTCATTAACAAACTAACATAAGTATAAGATTTATTTAACAATTTGGATTTACCCTAACACAAAGTGAAGATAAGAAAGGTTTTTTTTAAAAAAAAAATACATAAATGAAGAAAATGAATTTTTTTTTACTAATTTTATGCTTTTTTATTACAAAAACAATATAAAAATAAAAAATAAAAATAAGAAAAAGTGAATATTTACCATAAGCATTTATGAACAATTAAAAAGAATGAATATTATGTACAAGTATGACAAGAATAAAATGAAAAGTAAGAGAATTATAAACAAACATAAATGAAAGTCTATTATGAACAAATATGTATGTATACTATGAAATATAAAAGTTATGAACAATTATGAACAAGTATAAAAGGTAACAAGTAATATATATACAACATTTATTTACAAGTATGAATTAACACTAACATAAAGCTAAAATAAGATTTTTTTTTATTTCGATTTTTTTAAAATTTATTATTATTATTATTATTTATTCCAAATTTTTTTAATTCATTTATTTTTCATTTAAAAATTTAAAGTTTAAAAAGACATAAACAAACAATTAATTACAGAAGAATAAAATAAGTGTAAACATAAAGTTAGTGGAAATTAAAGTTGATAAAATTAATGAAAAAGAAAGTTAATGGAATAAAGTTAAAGGAATATATTTAAAGTGTAATAAAGAAAAAAAAATGTGAATATAAAGTTAATGGAATAAAGTATAATGGAATAAAGTAAAAGTTAGTGGAATAAAGAAAAAGTTAATGGAATAAATTTAATGTAATTGAATAAATTTAAAGTTATGGAATAAAGTTAAAGTTAATGGATTAAAGTGTAAAGAAATAAAGTGTAAAGGAAAGAAAAAAAAATAAAAATAAAATAAGAGTAAGGAAAAGTGAATATGTACAATATGCATTTATGACAAGTACAAATAAAATAAAATTATGAACAAGTATGATAGAATTTTAAATTTACATAAACAATTTGAATATGAACAAATATATAAAAAAATAAAATTATGAACATTTATGAACAAGTATAAATTAGAAACTATGAATAAGTAAAGTATGAACATTATAAACAAAAATAATAAGAACAAAAATAAGGTGGATAAATAAAATATAAACAAGTAAGTAAATGTTATAAACAAATATAATATTAACAAAAGTAAAATTTATAAACAAGTATAATATGCACAATTTATATACATATACTAACAAATTAAAAATGATTTTCAATTTCCCCGGCAACGGCGCCAAAAATTGACTACGCCCAAACTACGCATTAAATTAAACACGTAATTTGAGTATTGTGCAATTTAAACCCTTTTTGTGTAGATGCAGTATTGGTAAATAGGGATCGTTCTTAACCGGGGAAATTAGGAACATTAATAATGTGTTAGTGAGAAAGAGTAATGAATAAATGAATAATGAATAATGAATAAATTAATGAATTAAATAATTAAATAAAAAAAATTAAATAATAAAAGAATTAACAAATTAAAGAATTAATGAATAAAAGAATAAAAGAATAAAAGAATTAATTAATTAAAGAATAATAAACTAAAAGTATGAAAATGCAAATGCTCATGTTAATTAGAACTTACAAACCATAGAGTAGTTTCATAGACAAAACCCACACTTTTACGTAAGTAATTTCGAATAAACAATCACATTAATTAAACTACTCCTAATAATAGATTTCCTTCAAGTACAAATTTTACCAACATTCTAACATTTTGCTCATAATAAACCAATCACGAAATCCTACCTTCATCATCTCAAATACTTACATACATATTTCAATATTATAAATGTATCAACCATTAATGTGCGTCAAACATCAATATGCTTCAAACATTTACAATATGATTTACCTTAAGTTTATAATTAAATGTGCCGACAGCGATCAACATTTAATCTCTTCAATTTTACTCTAAGTGCACCGACAGCGGATAAAACACTTAACATCAAATTGAAGTTTAAGCACTAAAACATATGAAGTAAAAGAAATTCAAAAAGTAAAACACATGGAGATTGCATTCTTACTTACAAATGTTAGAAAGAAAATACCAAGATCAAAGTAAAGAAGAAATGAAAATAACATAAAAATAATATAAATTAAGAATAAGAATTAAAAGGAAACTACTTAATAAGAAAATTTACAAGAAGTTAAAATGGTCCCCAAAAATGTCTCTCAAAAGAGAGAAACAAAAGAACTAAAAGAAGAGAACTAAAAACTAAGCAAAATGGAAGAAATGGAGCTAATGGGGGACTCCTCAAAATACAAGAATTGAAACCCTATTTATAGGTGAAAAAAGCTATCAAAAATACATTAAAAAAATACAATAAAAAATGTTAAATAATGGAATGATGAGTAATAAAGATTAGTGATGATGTTTAGAGGTGGTTTGCGTTGTAAAGTTGCAAAATTGGGTTGTAAAGTTGCAAAATTGGGTTGGAAAGTGGAAGGAAAGTGGCTGGAAATTGGGTGGAAGTTTGCTGGAAAAGAGGGCAGGAATTTCGGTGGGTGGCTGCTGAATAGAAGGCTTGCAGTTCGGCGAGCAGGCGCTGAAGATGAGCCTGGACGATCGGCGTAGACGCGCTGAAGATAAGAGTGGATGTTCGGCGCGTGCTTGCCGAAGAGAAGAGTGGACGTTCGGTAAGGAGCTGCAGGCGCGGCTGAAGAAGGCTGGAGCGGATTGGGCCGGGACGCACCGGCCTGGCGGGCTGGACTGATGGATGGCGGGCCGGATTTGCTGGATTTCTTTTTCTTTTTCTTTTTATTCTGTTGAGCTGGGCTGGGCTGAATTTATTTCTTCAAATTGGGTTTGGGCTGCAACAAATGAAAAATCAATTAAGTAGAATTTATTTCATCGAAATTCGTCCATAATATTTTCGTTAAAATTTCGATCGAGACGATTTTTTCGCCAAAATACTCCAAATTACAAAATTTATTTATTTAAACAAAAATGACACAAAATAAATTATTTTATCTTTTTATTTAATATTTTAATATTAAAAGTCAAGTATAAAGGGTATAAAATAATATAAAATAGTGCTTATTTGAGCACCTATCACAAGTGGTGACGGTTTGTCGAAGGTGTCAGCTTGGATAGGTTAGTGAGATTTGGTGACTCCCAGTGGGAGCAGACGTCAGGATAGATTGGTGATGGAGCAAGGGAACCTTCGAGTGGTTGTGTCAGCGACTCGGTAGATTTGACAAGTGGTGTCAATTCGGGACGTATGGCTACTGTCATTCGACGTGGTCGAATGTAGTCAATGCGACGTGAGTGTTAGTGGTACGTCTAGTTGCAAACGAGGTTTATGTTGACTAGTGGGTGTACTAGTGTACACGTGTCGTGTGATCGATTTATTTCCACAAGGTGGATGTGGAATCAGGATAGTTGGAGTTTCGAGAGCGAAACTAATTAAGGAGGGAAGAACGGTTAGAATTAGGTCGGTTGGAATGAGGACGAAATTAATTAAGGAGGGAAGGTTGTAACGACCTGTCCCAAATTCCTAGATTAGATTAGTGACTAATCATGATTAGTGAGGCTAATCCGTGATTAGTAGGGCGAAATCGGACGAACGATGCGAAATGACCGTTTTGCCCCTAGTCGTGGCAAACCGTTGACTTTTCAATCGGGTGGTCAAATGGACTTTGATCGACGATCGTGACGTAGTATGTGACGTCACGAGTTCATAGACAGGTGGCACGTTCAATTCCGACGTCCGAGGAGGAAGTTATGACGGTCGGAAGTTTAGGGGCAATTTGGTAATTTTGGTTAAAAAGGGGCAAATGTTGACTTTTTGACTGGGAGGTCCGATGGCCGAGGGCCGAAGACCATTACGTAGATAAGGACGATACGAATCCGTAGACAGGCGGCACATCGAATTCGGACGTTCGACGACGAAGTTACGGTTCACGGAAGTTCCAGGATACCATTCATGGTGACGCATTTTACGAGGCACTTTTGGACTTTAGTGGGCCTAGTTGCTTTTCAGCAACCAATGGATGAGTGAAAAGTGTCACTCATCCACTGGAGTGTGAAGGGAGATAAGAGAGGGTCGTGAGGTGATGAAGATGGTGGCTGAGGGACGTGCTGAGCCGCCTTGAACGGCGGTGGAGGCCACGGGAAACCGAGAGCTCGGTAAGGCCCCATTTTCATTTTAATTCGATTTGTGCATTAGGACTTGTTTTGGATGGTTTGGTGGAGATTATTAGGATGTTAGGAGGGTGAGGGGACTGTTTTTGATGGTTGTGAAGGGTGGTGCTGCCCTGGGGATAATCGGAAAACTTAGACCGATTAGGGGAGGATTGAACGAACGGGTTTTGTAGGATTTTTCTTAGTTTTCTTGATTAGAATAGATAGGAAACTTTAAACTAGGAATTTAGGGATTAAAATGGGACAAAACGGACGAGATTTGAGGGTTGTAGGAGCCTCCAGTTGCAGAAAAAGACCGGACCGGCCGGTTCAGACCGGCTGCGCGAGGTTCAAGACGGGTACTGTAGCAGGCGCGTGAAGCCCTCGTGTAGCCACTTCAGGCGGCGCGTGCGGGCGCGTGGGGGAGAATTTGAGGATGCTTCCAACATGTCAAATCATCTATTCGATGTAACGAACATTTTGGGACTGGTTTCGAGTCGATCGGACATCGTTTCGATAGGTTTCGGGCTGTCCGAAGGTTTAGGTTCGAGTTTAAAAATAGTTAGAAAATCGGGAAAATTATGGGACTTCCATGAGAGTTTAATGAGACTATTAGTAACCCTCTAAATGAATTTGGACAGGTTTGGGAGTCTCGGTGACGACGATTGACTCAGGAGACGATTATGGCACGTGTATCGAGGCGCGACTTCGGACGGTCTGTGAGTGGACCTTGATTTCTAAACTGTGATGCATGCATAAATGTTTTATATTGATTATGAATATGATTTTATGATGTTGATTTGGATGTTTGTGAATTATATGGTTTCACGTATTTCGCACGTAAATCGAGGTTTTCCAGTTTTACATTAATTTTTCGTACTTATGATTTTGGATATGATTCCATGAAATGGTTTTGGATTTGAAAAGGTAAATTCGGGTTCGAGACCCATTTAATTTATGGAATCGGGCCGGAGGCCCAGTTGGTTTACGATTCGGACTTGAGGTCCAGTTTCTATGTGGATTCGGGCATAGGGCCCAGTTATTTGTTACAAATAGTTTTTATGGTTCATGAAGGTTTATGGGAACCGTCATGAACCCTTGAAATGGATTTACGGGTCATGATGGTTTATGGGAACCAGCATGAACCCTTGGAAATGTTTTATGGTTCATGACGGCTTATGAGGGGCCGGGCATGAATCCTGGAAAGGTTTAAAGAATGATTTCAAAAGGTTTTCATATGCCATCCTTTATATATGATTGTCTCCTCCGGGGAGGGTCGTTGGCCTAGGTGGACCTCGGAGTAGTCACGGAGCACTAACTGAGTGGAGTCACCCCCCAGTTGGGTTCCTTACTCTCAGGATGGGCATGGTTCGTTACCTCCAGGGAGGGTCATTGATCTACGGACATTGACCTAGGTGGACCCTGGAGAGACTTGGGTTTGAGACCCCGGTTAGCACACGTGTAGCTTTATTGTACAGTGACAGGTTCTGGATATGAATATAATGGATAAACATGATTTCAAGTGGTTTGGAAAATTATGTTTTATGATGATAAATGGATTTGGGCTGAGATCCCACATATGTTTACTATGTTCTGGTTTTCTGTAAATGGTTTTGGGCAGGAGACCGTATGACTTGTATTTACGGAATTTGGGGTTGAGACCCTAATTATGGTTGTTTAAATATATGTGTTTGGATAAATGGTTTTACTATGCATGCATGCTTTTTAGTGGAGGGTATAAAGGTCTTCTTATGGAAATGTTTTTATAAACTTATTATTTTTTTCCACTCACAGTCTTTCTGTTTTTAATACCCTTCAGGTTGGATACGATGTGGACTGTAGCAGAGACCGAGATATCACATGCCTCCTCCGGATCCTGGCGTACTCTGATAGCCCAGGAGGGCAAAGGTCGGAAATATCCCTTGTCTGACACTTCGTGTCAGACGGGAGCAAGGTCATCCCGCGTTAATCCCGGGGGGATTGGGATGGGTCCTGTCACTGCCCCTCCTAAAATGTCTTGTCCTGGAGGCAGGCAGAGCCATTCTGGAAGAGATACATGCCGGTATACGGAAATCACTCTAGACCACGATCGCTGGCCCATAAAGCCTTCCGGTAGGGTTTTTACCAGCCAACCATGCACGGGGATGGGGCAGAGCTAACCAAGCGATGTGATCAGTGTCAACGGTTCGCCCATTTCCTCCATTTACCTCCAAAAAACCTCACCCCATGATCAGCCCCTGACCCTTTTCACAATTGGGACTTGACTTAATCGGGA
Organism: Prinsepia uniflora; assembly: GCA_032719365.1. Classification (NCBI taxonomy): domain Eukaryota; kingdom Viridiplantae; phylum Streptophyta; class Magnoliopsida; order Rosales; family Rosaceae; genus Prinsepia; species Prinsepia uniflora. The sequence continues at coordinate 5,580,521 of CM064874.1, forward strand.
AAAAGCCTGCTGGGAAGGGCAAGACAGAGTACGCAGTGGTGGCAGTGGATTACTTCACAAAGTGGGTAGAGGCAAAGACTTTGGCCTCCATCACCACGGCCCAGATTGAAACGTTTGTCTTCCAGAACATTATCTGTCGTTTCAGTCTCCCACACACAATTGTCACGGACAACGGGAAACAATTCGACAACGCACGCTTCTGTGGCTTTTGTGATAGACAGAATATCCGTCTCTACTTCGCCTCACCAGCTCACCCCCAATCCAACGGACAGGTAGATGCCATCAACAAAATCATCAAGCACACGCTAAAAACACAGCTAGACGAGGCCAAGGGCAAGTGGTCTGAAATCATCCCTAACGCACTCTGTTCATATCGGATTTCCTACAGAACATCGACAAATGAAACCCCTTTTTCACTAACCTTCAGAACAGAAGCTTTCATCCTTACTGAACTGAACGAAACTTCTTACCGAGTGTCGACCTACGAGCCCGAACAAAATAACCATCAGCTCGTACTCAGTTTGGACCTCATTGAAGAACACAGGGAACATGCTAACCTCAGAAACATTGCATGCAAGCAGCGGCTCTGCAATTATCACAACGCCAGAGTCAAACATCGGGGTTTTCAAGAAGGAGACTAGGTCCTTCGGAAGGTCAGCCACCCCACCAAGGATAGCTCAGCTGGAACTCTCGGCCCAAATTGGGAGGGTCCCTACCGGGTTACAAGAATCTGCCGACTCAGCATCTATGAATTGGAAGACTCAAGTGGGCGACAACTCGGCCACCCATGGAATACCGACCACTTAAAGAAATACTTCATTTAAACATTGTATTTTTCTTCATCTTATAACTTGCTGTAATTTGCTGACTTTGGCACCCCTTATTTATGAACTCTTCCATTTGTACAACACTTGTCACCTAAAGCTAACATGAGCTCAAACACACGAGTTGGGGTTCGGTCTTACTTGGCCTACACCCCAACACTTGCTATTTTTGACTCAAATATTGGAGTCGGTGTACAGGCTTACCCGGCTTACACAAGCACCTAGACTCAAACATACAATTCGGAGTTCGGTCTGACTCGGCCTACACCCCAACACTTGCTATTTTGACTCAAATCTTCGAGTCTGTGTACAGCTTTACTCGGCTCACACCAACATTTATACTCAAACATATGAGTCGGGGTTCGGTCTTACTCGGCCTACACCCCAACACTTGCTATTTTGACTCAAACCATTGAGTCGGTGTACAGCCTTACTCGGCTCATACCAACACCTAGACTCAAACATACGAGTCGGGGCTCGGTCTTACTCTGCCTACACCCCAACACTTGCTATTTTTGACTCAAACATTGGAGTCAGTGTACAGCCTTACTCGGCTTACACTAGTACTTAGACTCAAACATACGAGTCGGGGTTCGGTCTTACTCGGACTATACCCCAACACTTGCTATTTTGACTCAAACCTTCGAGTCGGTGTACAGCCTTACTCGACTCACACCAACACCTAGACTCAAACATACAAGTCGGGGTTCAGTCTTACTCGGCCTATACCCCAACACTTGTTATTTTTGACTTAAACATTGGAGTCAGTGTACAACCTTACTCGGCTTACACCAGCACTTAGACTTAAACATACGAGTCGGGGTTCGGTCTTACTCGGCCTACACCCCAACACTTGCTATTTTGACTCAAACTTTCAAGTCGGTGTACAGCCTTACTCGGCTCACACCAACATTTGACTCAAACATACGAGTCGGGGTTCGGTCTTACTAGACCTACACCCCAACACTTGCTATTTTTGGCTCAAACATTGGAGTCGGTGTACAGCCTTACTCGGCTTACACCAACACTTAAATTCAAACATACGAGTCGGGGTTCGATCTTACTCGGCTTACCCCCCAACACTTGCTACTTTTGATTCAAACATTGAAGTCGGTGTATAGCCTTACTCGGCCTACACCAACACTCAGACAAACAGGTAAATCAAAGGACTACACGGTCTACAAATCTTATTTGTTGGGGCAAGTCAGATTTCATTCAATGGGCAGACCTATTAAGCTCGGTCTGCAAGAGCATTACAAAATTACAACCTCTCGGTCGTCCTACCAACTACTATAAAAAAAAATTAAACACAAAAAATTACAAGGCACAGAGGCCTGTCCTAAACTAGCTTTTCCATCTGCTGCTCGGACGCCTTGAACTCGGCCACCGCCGTCTTCCTTGCCTCTTCCAGGTCAGCCTTCCTAGCCACCTTCACCCGGCACAGCTCTTTCCAGTGCCGCAGCCGATCCTTCTCCTTGGCCTCTAGCTCGGCCTTCACCTGATCCCTGGAGGCTAGGGCCTCCTTAGTCTTCAACCTCTCGGCTTCCAACTAACGGGTGAGGTCGGCCGCCTGCTTTATAGCCCTCTCGGCCTCTTGAAGCTTGAGAGTGAGCTCCTCCAACTTCTTCCTCAGTCGGTCTTTTTCTCTCCTCGCTGCCGATACCATCCTCTGAGCATTCCCAAACTGGAGGTAGACTTCACCGAGAACCTGCACATGACAAACATTAGTACTTGCTCTACTCGGCCTACATATAACACTTGCAAAATAAGAAAACACAAACACTTACAATGCTCAGCAGTAGCATGGCCTTCTCCATCTTCTGGTCGGCCGACCGGCACTGAACCTCGACTAACTCTTCCAAGGGAGTGGAGGCCCCCTAACAGACTCCGTTGAGTAACGACACCATCTGCCTCGGGCAACAGAGGGTGGCCTTGGCACTGGTCCTCTCGCCGACGACCTTTCCCTCGGTGAACACACCAAGGTTCACATCCCCCCTTCTCTACAGCATCTCCAGGATCCTCGCATCCAACTGAGGGGGGGATGGCGGAAGGTTGAACTCTGGGATCGGCATGGTCCTTTTGCCCCCAATCTCCTCCTGCGCCAACAGGATGGTCTCGGCCTCTTTTCGCGCCTTTGTCCGCCTGGGGTCAAGGGACAGCACTCGGTCTCCCTCAATAGTGCTCTGCTTTCTCTTGGGAGACCGAGTTGGAGGAGTTGGAGGCCTCGATTTTGAGGACTGGCCCTGCTTTGAACGGTCGGTCCGCTCATGCTGCCCCTTGTCGGCTCGGTCTTTCTTCCTCTTGAAGAGGAGCTCAAGGCGCTCGGCAACCTTTGATAGTGAGGCGGACTCCTGGGCGGTCTTGTCAGCCTTCATCCTCAGCAGTTCGCAGTCCTTCAAAATCCAGCTACTGAGATGATGGGGAACTGAAACACCGAGAGGTTGGTTAGCCTATGTAAAGCAACAAAAAAAACAACAACAAAAAAAAAACACTTACCTTCGTCGGTGTCGATAGGCCGACTTTGTACTGGAATCCAGGCAACAGAAGGATGCTCGGTTCCGATTCAAGTCGTCCAAGATCTTTCTCACGCGGTGAACAATGGACTTCTCTTCCGCAGAGATCTCTTCTTCGGGGAACAAACCTGCACACCGAGAAACTGGTAAGCCATTATCACCATACTTAAAGCATACAAAATCAAAACAACAAAACAATTACAAGAAATGGTCAGCCTATGCTATAACTATCCACCTTGAGTTTGAATTTTGGACGGTATCGGAGGTCCCTCGGTGTCCCCTTCCCAGTTACCACCGACCATGCATAACTTAGTCTTATACGACTTCTGGGAGGTCGGTATATTTAGAATGAACTCTCCCCGTTTGCTCTTCTTACGAGGACGGACAAAGACCCACCCGGTGCTCTGTTGATGAAACCCAAACTCATACAGGTACATGAGCTGGGCGTAGGTCGGCTCCGGCTGCTCGGCCTAATGGAAGGCCGTGTATAGGGAACAGAGCACGATCCAAACATTTGGATTGAGCTGACCGAGTGCCACCTCAATTTTCTTCACCATCCTCCGCAACCAGGGATGCAAGGGCAGAATCACCCCATGGTGCATCAGCTCGGTATAGAACAACGCCATTCAGCCGGAGGATTACTCGGTCTTTCATCTCTCGTCAGCAGCCTTATCGTCATCGAGTTAGAAACTCCAAAGTCGATATTTATCGTCATTAGGCCCTTTTCGGTCTCCTTGTTGACCATTTCATCAACAGTGAAGATGGCCCGTTCAATCAGCACTGCATCCAAGACCGACTCATCACTGGTCGGTTTTCTCTTGTTCAACCGTATTGCACCTTTGTCTCAGCCGTGGGTCAGCTTCAACGCTCGGTGAACACCCACCTTGACTATTGTCTCGGCGTCCACCAAGAGGTTGCCACCGCCCGACCGATCGGTCGGCTCAACCTCTGCACAAGTCTCCGTTTTTCTCCTGGATGACTCGGTCGTACTGTGCACTGAGTGTGCCCTATTTTGTGCCTCGGCCGAGTGGGCCTCGTCCTCACTCCCGGAGATGGGAATGAGAACCTGCACACTATTACCTGACGACTCACCGCCCTGTGAGTCGTATCACTTACCCTCGGATACCGAGTCACTATCGATGGACATCTACAAAAAAAAAAGAAAAAAAAACAAAACTTAGAAGACCGACTCAGACCTACGACGATCTGGCCACAAACTTCACCAAGTTCATGTCCAGTTCTTCACAAACTCATACTTTAATCGAAAAACTGGACTTGAAGAATGGTTACCATGTTTTTTCACGGAGGATTGTTGGTTGGAAATTGTAACCACCGTAAGCACCACCGCCGAAAGCTGATCGGAAATCGCTTTTCTATTTCGACAGAGTTTTCTCACTTTTCTCACAAACACAAAGTGAGTAAATCGGTGAAAGCTTCTCATATTTATAGAGATTGGTGCACAGACTACGAGGCGTCACCCTCCTAGTGGCCAACACGTGTCACGACCAATCGATCTTACCGACACGTGTCAACCATCTAGCAGAGGGAGCCCAACCGTCCTTCCTCACTCCACCACTGACCTCCCCGCGCTCCTCATCGAGCCTCCTACACCGCTAGGTGCCCGCAACTCTCCGCAGGAGCTGGACCTCGCCACCGACCCAGGATAACTCCACGCCGAGAGAGATACACCGCTCTTACCAAGACAACTAAGGACTGGCCCTCATCACCGACCATGGTATCACCATCGACCGCCTATACATCACTTAACCGACCACATCGGCTCCGCCGAGACGCCTTCTCAAAAGACCGACCACTTTGCACTTCTTTGCTGTGACCGAGACTGTCTCGACGGATTCTTCCGCCAGGGGACTTGGGGGACTACCGGTATACTTCCCACCAGGGTCTGGGAGAATGAGATAAGCCCCCAACCAAGAAATTTCACCTAAATCAAGGACTTTGGGGATTTCTGTTGACACCATATCTGACCCAGACCCACTGGGCCGTATACTTAAAGCCCAGACTCCGTCTAAGGCCCAAAACCACCGTACTTACACAGCCCCAACACCGGGCCCAATGCGGGATGCCACGTGGAAGTCTATCCACCCTTGATCTACGTAACACGTATCAGCATGCAAATCGAGGAGTATTTTTCCCACATCGAAACTATGAGAATTGAACATCCTACCTACTCATACATAAGAGGTACACATTTCCCAATAAAGGTAACTAATATTGACTATACACTATTACTCTACCGAACTTACTATTTACCGTTTCCTCTTACGAACAAAGTTACTGACTTGATCGTCGGAGAATCTTAGGCCGGCACCACACCGGTGTTCGTACTAACGGAAAACCTGCGATTCACTTAAGTTGATAGGTTACGAGAAAGGACACGCGTCACTCAGTGATTGGACGACGAGTAATCGACAGTTGGAACATTTAACGTTTCAACAGATAAGTTTCCTATTTGTGGAAGCAAGGTACCCGAAAACTGGTTTTTGTAAAAATAGAGACATCTCAGCTTTTGGAGTAATCCAATTTCATGAGGAATGAGTCCAGAGAGTTTGTTCATTGGGAGCTGCAACGAAACGAGTTCAGTCCAATTCGAAAAAAGGGATGAATGAAGCTCACCAGAGATAAAATTATTTGAAATTCCAAGCTCTTTGATGTTTTTTAAAGAGGCCATGGAAAGTGGCAAAAAGGTTGTTTGTGGAGAGATCAAGATAACTAACGTTAAGACAGAAGCCGAGTTCTTTTGGGATGCTGGAATTGAGGCCTGCACTGCGGAGATTTAAATTCTGAAGCATTTTCAGGTTTCCTATTGAGGATGGGATTGATCCCTGGAACAAGTTTTCTTGCACCTCAAGCAATTCGAGGTTTGGTACGGACCCAATTTCGTCTGGTATCGTACCATTCAGCATATTTGTTCTCAACCTCAAGTGTCTAAGTTTTGAAAGATTCTTAGCATCTGCAGGTATCTGTTCTTCAAATGAATTCTGGGTTTGGTTTAGGTACTCAAGGTTTTCAAAACCTGTCGGTACTTGGACCGGAACCTGACCCGTGATCAAATTGAAGGACAAATCCAGAACTTTTGGCTTTGGACATTCTGAGATAAATGAGGGAACTTGCACCAAATTGTTGTAGTAGAGCCACAGGTCTGTTAAGATGCCATCCCCCTGAAACGGCCCGGCTCAGGATGCTCTAAATAGTTTGCTCCTAAACTGAGATTCCAGACCTTTTGCATTGCTAAGTTGACGTGGGATTTGACCAGTGAATATTGTTGTAGAGAAGGACTTGGAGTTATGAGAGGCTTTCAATTCCAGGAGGAATCAGATTCGTGAAGTTATTACTTGCCAGATCAAGCAAAGTAAGCTTTGATGCATTTCCAATTCCAAGTGGGATTTTTCCTACAAGATTGTTAGAACTGAGACTGACGGAAGAAAGATTAGGAAAGGCCGAGAAGTCAAACCTGTTGAGTGTTCCATCAAGCCCTGACTTCACCAGATTTATTTCGACAATGCTGCCTGCTTCATTGCACTGAATTGCAGTCCAGTTGCAAGGACTGCTGGTGGTGGTAGTGAGAGGCCATGGAGGGGAAAAAGAACTTAAGCTTATTTTCCAGCTTAGAAGAGCTTCTGGTTCTGTTTGTGCATAAATGGCTTCAAAAAAGCAGAACACAAACAACAATTTTCGCTGCTTTCTTCATGTTTCAACCGAGATATCTATTTTAGTTTTTTTTTTTCCTTTTTTGGCTTTTGAAGAAAATGCATGGGAGGAATTTATTGAGTTCTGACTTTCTTCTGTTTGACTATTCTGGCTTTGACTGCTTACTAGTTTTGAAAAGTCCTTATTTTATGATCTTACACCAAAATCATTGAGACTGAATCTTTTAATGAGGACCCAAGCCAACGCTTTCTATATTTCACTTTTCCATACATTAAAGTGAAAAAAATGACAACGAGATTTTACATGAATTTATTTGTTGCCAGCTTAGTTTAGCGCGTAAATGGATCAATCAACAACTATGGAAACTCGCACCTTCAATCAGCTAGTGATGAGCCATTTTGTATGTTGCTTGCAAGATTTAGCATTCATACCTTAAAAAACATGAAAATGAAGAAAACGAAAAAGGACGGTAAAATAGATATTTATATAATCCTCTTGTTAAATAAATAACATTCATGGAAGAAGCCCTGATCTTCTAACTACATGATTAGGCCACCCAGATGTCCATTACATGAACTATAATTAATTAACACAATACTAGGAAACCTTAATTAAGCTAACTTCAAAATGCTTAGCATTCTCTAGATCAATTAGCTTCTTCAAGTCGTGCACGTATTGACTCGGGATTTGAAGTCCTTTTTATGCTGCAAGAGATGAGAATGAATGGCATCAGACAATTGCATCAAGGTTTTAACTTTCACACGGAAGATAGTGAAACGCACGATTAATAGTTCTAACTTTGGAGAAAACTTACCGGATCAAAAGCAAATCAGTCTCAGACGTCAACTTTTTTTCAGAAATCCAATCAGGGACCAACTCTAGTAACAAGTTTAGCTGATCATGAATTTCCTCTGCGAAAAGAATAACAAAGATTTAGGCTCAACATACGCTATCATGTAAAGATTCTCACATCTGCTTCTATCAACGACTTACTTGGGTCAGCTATGTCAAAATTGGTCCACATCAACTTGTGTACAAGCTCGTCTCTTGTGATAACAGAACGGTTCATAGACTGAAGTAGGAAATGAATCATATTGAAGAGCTTAGGCAGGCTGGAAATCATCTGTTTCCGCCTCTTTGCTTGTGAGATGGCTGGACTTTGCTCCTCGATTGCCTTCTTCTCCTTTTCTCTAATCTGCAGAAAGATATATAACTCAAAATCAATGGTTAAGTGATAGTTAGTTCCTTAAATTGAAAGAGATGATTATACTTGTATTGATAATGAACCTATGATACAAAGGCTTCATCATATGGCAACTCATCGTACACACTTGTTAACTGGTAGTCTTCCATGAATTATATATATATATATATATATATATTCAAAACGTTTTGGTACCCTTTGAATGGAAAAAGAATTGGATTCATGATAGACACGATAGACATACCGATTGCACAAGATCATCTGGAAGATCATCATGAAGGTAATTATCAATTGATTCCCCGACCTCACCAGAAACTTCATCCTCAACAGTTTTATTCTTCACGGGAGTGTCAAAGTTCAATGACCTGGAGCGTGGAGGCCGCCTAAGCAGCTTGTTCGGTGAGCTAGTCGAATCATCATCTGGGCTCATATAACATCGCTTTGATGCTTGCAAAGCAGGGGTTTCACCCATCAACCTGACTGGAGTTGAAGCAAGCTTGGCTGGAGTCGACTGAATGCTAGCACTTTTTGTGATCAAACCATCATCATTTTCCATAGTTTTGATGGGAGTTACAGGCATTTTTCCAACCGATGAAGTACGAGTCTTCCTTTCCTCAAGACAGCTTGCTGACACTGCTGGCTGCTCAACCTTGTGTACATCAGTCAATACATCATCATGAGACGATGACAACAGAAGATTGACCATATCTGATTGCGCCTCTTGCTTCGCACTATTGAATGGCTGGGGCAGAGTTTCTTCTGGAATTTCATATTCCTAAAAGCATATATAGGATTGTTAGCTCACATCCTATTCAATCAGATAGTGACTGAAACAATCTGTACGCATTCAAAGCACTGCAAAACACCCATAAATACCAAGATTCAAAGTGGATTTAATAACAAACCGAATTACTAATGTTACATTAGAATCTGTGTATTATACCTCAGGATGTGATTTTGAAATATCCACAAGACGTTTGCGGAAGGCCTTCCTCAAATACATATTGCCACCTTCCGATTTCGACTTTTCATCCCTCTCTAATGCATCAACATTGATGGTGACATGAAGATCTGGCTTCAAGCAACTGGTTCTCTCATCCTTAATAAGAACTTTCTTAATCTCAATCACCTCAGGTAAAATAAACTTCAGCTGAGCCAAGTGACCATATGTAAACCTCCTAAAAATCGAGATAAAAAAAGAGATCAATTTCTACCATAGCCTGATTCATTTCTTCAGCAACAAACCATTCAATTACAAAGAAAGTGCTCATATTTTTTACATAAGAATAAATACCTATCCGTTAAACACTGGATTTGGGGGCAGATATTGGTAAAACTGGGTTTCAATCCCCTCAATCGAAGCAAACGAATCGAAGTGTCCAAGCCATTGAAAAACTCACCCAATATTTCATATCTAATATAAATCAAATCAACAAATTAGTCAAACCTAGAACAAATCAAAATCAAAATCAACGTAAGAAATGCAGGAGAAAATCAAATACATATTGGCACAACTGGGATTCATGAAACCTTACTTTTCCGGTAGCTTCTGAGGGCTTGTGACACGTGTCTTCTTCAGGTTTTCGTCGAGTTCGATCTCGTCCGTCCGTCGCTCCTGGGTCGACTGGCCGAGCCTTTTGGCGGCGGCTCTTCTGACGTCTCCAGTCGAGAGCGCAACATTGACGTTTCGGGCTCGGTGAGAGAACGTTTCGGATTTTTTAGGGGTTTTTGTGCTGAGTATCTCATTTTCTGAGATTTGGGGCTTATGGTTTACGACTTTCTTTTCTCGGCTTCTTGGTGTCCTGGATTTGAGGGTTTGCGAGGAATTCATTGCAGAGATCAGGAGAAGCCTGGGACTTCCAGTCGACCGAAAGGCGAGATTTTTTGGGGCCAGTCTCAAGTGAAAAAGCATTAGGTATGTAGGGGGTTTTCAGTATTTATTGAGGTCTCTGTGGCGGGAAAGATGAGGTGGCACTCGCGTGACTCGCTGCTTCCCGCCAAATAGATCCGTTAGCGTGACCCGTTGCTTCCCGCCAATTTAGATCAATTGCTGAAGGTGGACTACTGGAAATACTCATCGTCGATTGGGCTATTTTCAGGGCCCTATATTATGAGCGTTATAATTTTATTTTATAATACGACTATATTTTTAGATAACGTATTACATTTAAGAATTTTACGATAATCCCTTCAAAAAAAGGAATTTTAATTGTAATAAAACATGATTAGCATTTTTCATAAATTTAAAATAAATGATTCTCTTATATGTTAAAATTACTTTAGGTCATCAAGTGAGTTTAGTTCAGTTAGTTTTAGTGTTGACTTATAAATAGTTGATTTCAAATTCGAATTCTAATGACATATTCAAATTATCAAGTAAAGTAATGTTGCGGAATAATCAAATGTCAACTTCTCTTTCTAGCATATCAATGCCTTTGCCTCTTCTCTTGCGGATGCTGTGGCCAATGAGAGCAAACAAATTTAAACAAGGAACTGAAGAAAAGGATGAGAAGGAAGATACTTAACAATCAACTACTTTTTTGGTATTTGTGAGCGAGTTTGTTCATATTGTAAAAGTAAAGTCAATGTAAGGCTAAAGAATTGATATGCTTTTAAGCTTACTTTTCATTGATATGAATTGGTGTTTATATACACAACCCTATACGATTGTATAACTTGAAGCTAACGTAAAGGGATTGACATTAATCAATCATTTAACTAAACTACCTAAATTATAACACGGATTGCCAATTAAGGGCAATTACCTTGATATAGGAATTCTAGAAGATACAAAATGATTATAAACAGATTGATTATAATTGATTTGGTATATCAGACAGATGGTATATAAGACAGATTGTTTAATACACACCCGCAAACTGATAGGACGATCAAGAACATGCAGCTTGGATAACAAGTAACAAAACAAAGAGACAGAGAGACCTTTGATGAAGATGTCAGCAAGCTGGTCAATGGTGGAGCCTAAAGACATAAGCAATTCACCACGAACAACCTTCTCACGAACATAATGGTAGTCAACTTCAACATGACGAGTGCGAGCGTGAAAAACCAAATTTGAAGCCAAGGAGATTGAACTAATGTTGTCATAGAACAGCTGAGGACAAGACAGTGGAAGACGAAGATCTCAAAATAGAGCACGAAACCAGGAAACAGCATCATCAGTGTAGGTAAGCTGCATGTACTCGGCTTCAAACGGGAAACCCCACCCTGCTTCTTGGCACTCCAGGAAACCAAATTAGAGCCAAGTAAATATAGTAACCATCCGTGGACCGATGATCATTAGGATCACCAACATAGTCAGCATTAGAGTAAGCTCACAAGGAAAGGGAGCCAAGATGATAAAACAAGCCAAGATAAGGCACTCCCATAAGATAACGAAGGATACGCTTGATAGAAATCCAGTGAGCAGAGGTAGGTTGATGCCTAAGCTAGGAAACTTGGTTGACAACAAAAGTAATATCAGGATGGGTGAGAGTGAGATACTATAAAGCTCTAACAACACTGCGATACTCCGTAGCATTAGAGAAAGGAACCCCGTTATGGAGGCTAAGGCTGCGGTGAGCAACAATAGGAGTGGAAATTAGCTTAGCATCGAATATATGGGACTGGCGAAGAAAGTTACAGAGATATTTGTGTTGAGTGAGAGAAAGACCAGTAGAGGCTGACTAAATCTCCACACCCAAAAAATAGTGAACATGACCAAGATCTTTCATAGAGAATAAACGACCCAAATTAGCAATAAGGGAAGCAATACCAATTATCAAGATGTCATCAAATGGATCAAAAGATAAATTCGAATAACACCCTAGAAATAAGTGAACAAGGAGTAATTGGCTCTAGAGGAGGTAAAACCGAAATCCTCAAGATGAGAGGAAAACAGTGAAACCAGGAACATGGAGCTTGTTTAAGGCCATTCAAGGGAAGCCAAAGGTGACAGACATTCGGGAAATTGAGAATTAACAAAGCCAGCAGGCTGATGCATATAGGCCTCATTATCCAAAAAACCATGAAAAAAAATGCATTATGAACATTGAGTTGATGGACCAGCCATCATAATTGGATAGAGAGAACTAAGATGAGACATATGGTGGAGTGGTTGATCACATGGCTGAAGGTTTTTCCAAAACCCAGAACCATTTGTTGATGAAAACTGTTGGCAACAGAGTAGGCCTTATACCGCTCAATGGAACCGTTAGAGCGACGCTTAATTTGAAAAAAAAAACCACTTGTTTGGGAGCACATTAATCGTAGTTGTACGACAGTATAATCCTAGAGCTATAGAACAGAACACTACTAAATCTGTATAGGTAGACATACACGTGTACACTAACATGTGACATTTGTACTAGGTAGTTATTGGCAGTTAGTCAGTTACTAACTGCTGTCAGGATAAGATTAGGACAGATTTAACTGCCTGATCTTATCTGCCCACACTTATGTATATATATACAGCCATTCGGCTATGTGAATGATATCAGAAAATTCACCAATTCTTCATGTTATCAGAGCAGCACGTCTGACCACCATAGTTCGATCCTCCCTTCCTTTCTGCTATGGCTAGTGACTCCTGTGCCTCCCCCTCAATCTCCCCAAATCATGTCTCAACCCTAGTGTCCATCAAACTCACTGAATCCAACTATCTTCTCTGGGAAAGCCAGATTAAACCATTTCTGATCGGCCATAACTACTGGCGGTTCATCGATGGAACCCATTCTCCTCCTTCTCCTACCCTTCCCTCTCCGGTTAATGATGAATCCTCTCCCCAATCCGATTCATCATCCTCTGCCTAATCCTGCGTACCACCAGTGGTACCAAATCGATCAAACTCTCATCAGCATGCTTTGAGCAACGCTGACAGAACCTGTTCTATCTCAGGTTGTCGGACTGAACACTTCCCGAGAAATCTGGGAATGCCTACGGCAAAACTTCTCCCAACAATCCCTAGCAAATGCCACTAACCTCAGATTCCAACTCATGTCTCTCACTAAAGGCTCCCAATCTGTCGCTGACTACCTCAACCATGCCAAAGCCCTCGCAGACTCTCTTGCTGCCATCAACGAACCATTCTCTTCCCGGGACTTGGTCACTGCTATTTTACGTGGGCTTGTCTCAGAATACAGCATGCTTGTGACAGCCATGCTCAACTTTCTTCCTCTGCCTCCCTTCACTGATCTCAGAGCCCGACTCCTCTCCTTTGAAGCCCAACAAGCCTCCACCCTTCAACCTGCTGCTGTCAATCCACCCATTGCCATGTACACTGCCCACCCTGGATCTGCCATTCACCGTGGACGTTCTGGTTTTCAGCGAGGCCCTCGCCCCGGACGTGGCACCCGCTTCCCCAACCGCTGCGGTTCTCCACGCGCCTACTCCCCAAATCCCTCCCCTGGTGTACTCGGATCCTCTCCATATTCCTCAAATCTCCCCACCGGTCCTCAATGCTGGTTTTGCCATCGCTATGGCCACCTTGCTGCCCACTGCCCCAATCTGTCCCAGTCCCCCGATCACAACCTGTCTCAAGCCTTCGCTGGTCTCCACCTTGCCAAAGTTTCAGACCCGAATTGGTACCCAGACACTGGTGCCACTCACCATGTCACCATGGATCCACTCTCCTCCCCACAACCTCCAACTTCCTCCCCTGAACAAGTCATGATCGGCAATGGCACAACCCTCCCCATCCACCAAACTGGTACAGTCTCCTTCTCCTCTAGTCCTTTCAATTTTCAATTATCTGACGTCCTCTATGTTCCCACTATCCAAAAGAATCTGCTCTCAGTCTCCCAATACACTAAAGATCAATCCGTCAAAATTACCTTCTTCCCACACCACTTCCTTATTCAGGATTTACTCACTGATCAAGTTCTGTTTCAGGGCCCCTCTAAATATGGTCTTTACAGGATCACACCGCACTCTGCACCACCCCAAGCCTACCTCACCAGTGCTGCCCCATCCCTCTGGAACCAGCGGCTTGGACATCCCTTTTCCAAGGTCCTTCGCATGGTGACAACCAAAAATAAATTATGCACCCCTGTATCTTTAAATTCTGCACCCTTTTGTAATCAATGTGCTCTCAATAAGAGCACTCGCTTGTCATTCTCCTCTGTTGTTCATCAATCAATAAAACCATTTCATTTAATTCATTTCGATGTTTGGATGTCCCCTGTACTTTTTGTCTCTGGTTTTCGATATTACCTACTGTTCACTGATGATTATACTCGATTTACATGGATATTTCCGTTACGTCACAAGTCTGAAGTATTCACCCATTTCACAAAATTCTATTCCTATGTTCAAACTCAATTCCACACAAAAATAACTCAGTTTCAAAGTGATGGTGGCACTGAATACACAAATCATCAGTTCCAAGACTTTTGCTCTGCCCATGTCATTCACCACCGTTTTTCGTGCCCCCACACTCCCCAGCAAAATGGGTTAGCTGAACGGAAACACCGTCACATCTCTGAAATGGGACGAACCCTCTTCCATACAGCCAGTCTGCCTTACTCTTACTGGGCAGATGCTATAACCACTGATGTTTTTCTCATTAACCTCCTTCTCACCCCTACACTTCACTGGACCTCTCCCTACACAAAACTACATGGCAAACCACCACCATATCATATTCTCAGGACCTTTGGCTGTTCGTGCTTCCCATACATTGGACCCTACACCAAACACAAGCTGGAACCCCGCAGCCTACCCTGTATTTTCCTTGGTTACAACCCACACCATGCAGGGTACCGTTGCCTACATGTACCCACAGGTCGAGTCTATATCATCCGCCATGTTGTCTTCAGTGAGCATGACTTTCCTTACCCCAAATCCTCCCCTCCTAACCCTCCCCTATCCTTCACCCCAATCATTTTCTTCGATTTCCCTGCTCACTCACCGGTCCCAGCACCACCAGCCCTCAGTCCTTCTCCCTCCCCTCCACCCATACCACCATCCTCACCACTACCAGATTCCCACCCGGACCAGTCCTCTTCCATCAGTTCTGTAGAGTCTCCAGGGGTCTCCTCAACCCAACCTCACCCAACACGACCCCCCAACATTCACCCTATGACTACCCACAACAAGGCTGGGATTTCAAAATCCCGAAACCTCCTATATAGCTCCAGATATCCCCTGCCCCAAGCCTTCAACACTACTAAACTTACCACACCTGAACCCACATCCTACACACAGGCCTCCAAATCTCCTGAGTGGACAGCAGCTATGCAGACTGAATACAATGCTCTAATGAAGCAACACACCTGGTCCCTGGTTCCCCTTCCCTCTCATGCCAATGCCGTGGGGTGTAAATGGGTCTTCCGCCTAAAACAGAGTGCAGATGGCTCTATTGAACGCTATAAGGCACGCCTTGTTGCCAAAGGTTTCCACCAACAAGAGGGACTCGACTACAATGAAACCTTCAGCCCCGTGGTTAAACCAACAACCATCCGCATCGTTCTAGCCATTGCAGTTTCTCTTGGCTGGCCCATCCGTCAACTAGATGTCACAAACGCCTTTCTCCATGGCACTTTACATGAAGAAGTCTACATGGTTCAACCCCCTGGCTTCACTGACTCCCAACACCCTAATCATGTCTGCCGCCTCCATAAGGCTCTCTATGGCCTCAAACAAGCTCCACGAGCATGGTTTGTTCGTTTCAGCACTTTTCTCATTCATTATGGATTCTGTCAAAGCAGGGCCGACCCTTCAATGTTTGTTCTTCATCAACATAAATGCATCATGTATCTGCTCATGTATGTTGACGACATCATCTTGACAGACAACTCCCAAGAGGCACTGTCTACCTTCATGACCGCCTTGGCTCGTGCCTTCGACATCAAAGACTTGGGTCCCCTACACTACTTCCTTGGTGTTGAATCTCGTTCCACTCCCACTGGCCTCACTCTCACATAAAACAAATACACTGCAGAGCTCCTAAACCGTAGTGGACTGATTGATTGTAAACCTACCTCTACCCTGTAGCAGCAAAACAAACTCTATCTGCCACCACTGGACAGCCTCTCCCAGATCCCTCTATCTACAGACAACTGGCGGGTGCCCTTCTTTACTTGACACTAACCCGACCTGATATCTCTTATGCAGTTCAAAATGTCGCCCAATTCATGAACCAGCCCATAGATGCCCACCTAACTGCTGTCAAGCGCATTCTACGATATCTAAAAGGCACAATCGGTACAGGCCTTCTCCTGCAGCGCTCCCGCTTCCCCCTAAGCCTACAAGCCTTCTCGGATGCTGATTGGGCCGGTTGCCCTGACACACGCAGATCAGTTACCGGTTTTTGCATCTTCCTTGGTCCAAATCTGATCTCCTGGTGTGCTAAGAAATAGAAAACTGTCTCCCATTCCAGCTCCGAGGCGGAATATCGTGCCCTAGCCTACACCTGTGTAGACATGATTTGGATCCTCAGCCTCCTGCACGAGCTTCAGATCCTGCCTCAGCTGCCACTTCGTCTTTATTGTGACAACATGAGTACTGCACACATGACAGGCAACCCAGTGTTCCATGCCCGTACGAAACACATAGCTATTGACTACCACTTTCTTCGTGAAAGGGTTGCTGCTGGAACACACAACGTCCACTTTGTCATATCCGCTCATCAACTGGCTGACATCTTCACCAAAGGACTCCCCTTTGCCCGTCACAGTCAACTTGCATCCAAACTAGTCACCCATCAGGTGCCTAGTTTGCGGGGGGATGTACGACAGTATAATCCTAGAGCTATAGAACAGAACACTACTAAATCTATATAGGTAGATACACATGTGTACACTAACATGTGACATCTGTCCTAGGTAGTTATTGGCAGTTAGTCAGTTACTAACTGCTGTCAGGATAAGATTAGGACAGATTTAACTGCCTGATCTTATCTGCCCACACTTATGTATATATATATATATAGCCATTCGGCTATGTGAATGATATCAGAAAATTCACCAATTCTTCAGTAGTAGTGCGGGGAAGAAGAGACCACGTACCAGCTCGCTACAAAGAGTTGAATTCCTTAGCTATAATAAGGCGCCAATGTGTAGACTTTTGTGCCTGGGTAAAAAAATGTAGGCTCAATAGGCTCATTAGATAAAAGCATGGTAGCATTAAAAAATTTAGGATTAGGTTTTCAAAGACACCCTTACCACGAGTGAGCATAGGGTGCTCGAAGGCATGGGCTAGAGAGAGGGGCTACGATTTAGAAGGTGGTAGAGAGGGCATGCCAGGTTCAGCATTAGTAAGAAGGGTGGATGTTGGGCGACACCAATAGACAAGAAGAGAGGGTGATGGAGCATCTTCGGAGGAGAGGCATCATGAGGAAGTGGAACACATGTAGGAGAACTGGGCAAAGTCAACTGGGTGCGAGGCTGACACTGGTAAACAAAGAGATAGTGTCTTTAGATGGTGTTAGGCTAGAAGAGAAGATGTGGGATGGGCTGGATGGGCCACAGAGGGCTGGGTTGAAGGCAGTAAGGACAGGGGCGAAGGCAAGGGCAAATGAATCAAGGGTAAATGATTTTGACCACTCTCAAGTTATACATATTGAGATATTAATCAAAAGTTGTTTTGCTTTAATGGTTCCCTATATGAGTGGCTTGGTCTAGTGAGTCTAAGTCTTGCCATAACCCAGTAGTTCTCCAAACTGAAAAAAATATAGTGAGATGTTGTAACGGTCCGAAAAATCAAAAAATGTAATTCCGGAAATTTTTATTGTAAATTGACGATTTTTTCCATAATAGTTTTCAAGTTGACTTTTGACTTGGATTATTGTATGAACGTTTCATGAGTACCATGGTGTGGGTCTCGGAATCCTGAATACGTAGACAGGTGGCATGTCAAAATCAGAAATCAGATGAGTTTGTTACAAGTTTATAATGATTAAAGGCATTTTAGTAATTTTGGCTTGAATGGCATTTTGGTAATTGCACATTAAGAGATAAGGTGTGATAGTGACACATGTATTTATCCTTTCCTCCCCTTATCTTGTGTTGTGTGGGGTGTGTGCACTGTCATGGTATGGTGGTGGGTGCCATGCGTGAGTGAGTATATATATATATATATATATATATATATATATATGTGTGTGTGTGTGTGTGTGTGTGTGTTTTGTGTGTTGGAAACCGTGAAGAGAAAAATAAAAAAGAGAAGAAAGCAAGGGATATGAACAAAAAAGAGATCTAGGGGAAAAGAAAAGAGAGGGAGGAAGAAGAAGAAAAAGGGAAAGGAGAAAAAAAAATTAAGAATTCGCAAAACTGTAATTTCATGGTGGAAGTTGTGTGGAGCTTCTAAGTTGGCAACCCACATACCTAAACTCATATTTAAGTTCCTAGGATAGATTTGGGTGAGAAAAACAAAAGTTTGGGTGTGAGGAAACTTGGAAACCAAGCACGAAGTTCTGGCCGAGACTTTCAAACCTTTTTCTAGAAACTCCAGGAGATACTACTCCAGGGACGGCGGGGGAGAGTTCAAATCAAAATTTAGCTACATGGACTAGCCGTTGCACATAATTTGAGGCTGTTCGAGAGATGAAGGCATAAACTGAAGAGAGTACGAGTATCCCTTGTCTGATAAACGTCGAGAGCAGATTTGGTAAATTGAGTTGCTTGTCAAACGAGAGCAGGACCAAATGTGGTTATCAAAGTATTTTAGTTACAGGTCCTGTCAGCTATTCTTAGTGCTCTTGCTATTGTGGACCATGATTCTCTTCATTTATAATTTGTCCCTACCCAAAATGTTTTTCTCATTTAAGGAGTCGAATATCCTGAGGCAACCCTTACTGGGCCTCCACACGGAACCTGGTATGCAGAGTGAGGTAGGTGGACCACTCGTAGGGATCTTTTTCTTGCGAATGGTGAGGTACAGAGATGCTAGATGGGTTGAGTGTGATGAGCCTTTAACCACGGTCGATCCCTAAATAGGTAGACCACAAAGTAAATGGGTTTTCAACTCACGTGCAGACGTGACACTAGTAGATAACTACTACTGGACAGTGTAAATAGGTTCCGTTTTCAGTTTAAGAACCCTTATTCTAATCAAAGCGATTGTGAGACAGGCGAAAAAGAATTATCTAGCGCTATTCTTTTCTATGCATTTTTCAAGTACTTTAAATATTTTATTCTCCAGTGTAACCCAAGTTTGAATGGTTATTTCTCCATGATATTCAATTTGGTGATGTTGTTATTTCAATAGGTGGATAGTCAATGTGACAGGACCCGTCCCTACTTTTAAGGAAAACCAGACTAGTCCTGCTTTCGTCTGATCGCTCGGGTCAGACAAGGGATATATTATATTTGACCATGTCCAACTTTTCTCAATTGACTAAACCTAATCCGTCCTTACTAAGTTACCGCCCAAATCCGTCCCACTAGCCCCTGACAAGTAGCGAAATTTATCTATTCAACCAGTTTTATTTTCTTTGTGTTGTTCTATACTTTCCAACTTTTAACCCTTAATTTTCCTACTCAAATCTCCTTTTAGTATATGGGAATTTAAACTATAGTCATCTCACACAATTAAAACACAGTAAAATTATGAAAATAACAAGTTCAATAACATAAATCACCACGTAAATCTATTTACTATGTAACATTAGTGCTCCTGTAACAACACAATTAAATTTTAGGATAAACTACATAAAAGTACCCAAACTATAGGCCCGATTTCAAAAAGTACCATAACTATAAAAAGTTCCAATTACGTACCCAAACTATTTAACGATTAACAAATCAGTATCTCCGTTAGATTTTCCATCCAATATTCTGTTAAAAGTACATATGTCAATTATTTAATCCAGTCAGCACAGATTTGGTAAAAAATATAAGGGCATTTTTATCATTTTACTATTTTATCTTCATCATCCCCTTCCTTTCTTCATCTCCAAATCGATCCATACTAATTTTCCAGAATCAAATTACTAGAACCAAATCCAAACCAAATCTCCATAATCATTTAATCCAAATCTAAAATCATCATCCAAAAACCCAGAATCACTCTCAGTCACACTCACTCACTGTGTCTCATCTTCTCATACACAAAGGAGATCCATCACCTCTATCATTATCCAAAAACCGAGATCTTTATCTTTCTCATCTTCAAAAGAATTAAATTTAGCAAGCTTTCTCTCTCTCTCTCTCTCTCTCTCTATTCGATGAGAACACAGCCAAGACAATCACAAATGTACAACTAGTTGCCAGTCACCTTGGAAACTACTGTGGAGAGGCTTGTTGTAACAACCCGTACCTTTGGGAAGGGTATAAATGTAATTTTATAAAAGATTTGTATAAAATGACGATTTTGCCCTTGTGAATAGTATGTCAAAAGTTGACTTTTTGATTTATAGGTTGGATGAGTGTTGACCATTGACCATGACGTAGTTTAGGACGTCACGAGTCCGTAAACAGGTGGTAGGTCCGATTTGGACAATCGGAGAAAAAGTTATGACGTTCGGAAGATTGAAGGCGTTATTGTAATTTTGACTAATTGAGGAAAATGTTGACTTTTTAGTGGACTTGTGATTTTCACGTAGACTGAGGACCGTTAGATAGGTCTCGACGTCTTGAGTACAATGACAGGCGGCACGCTGTCATCGGACGTCGGACGAAATAATTACGGGTCTGGAAAGTTGAAGGGCAAAATGGTAATTTGTACACTTAGGGGCAATTTGGTCTTTTTTGTCAGGACCCACCCCGGTTTCACCCCAAAACCCGAGGTAAATCCCGCTCCCGTCTGACTCCTCGACACATAACCTAAGGAACACTTACTCGAACCCAGTCAAACGTAGGAGTAATTACGTAATATCCCAAAATCCTTATCGTTTACAGAGCATAGCACTACATTACAAGGAAAATAAAAACCGAGAAAGTACACGCACACAGAAGCCTTTAAACTCTTCTAGGATCCCTCACGTCACTTCTATGCCTCAGACTCTGCCTCGACGTCAAGACCCCGCGCTAGCTCCACAACCTGGAGGGCAATTTAAAACAGAAGATGTGAGTGGACCAGAAGGTACAAAAGTTCAAAAACCCCTTTATAAGAAAACCGAGTTAAACCCTCCGTTTTGAAAACACATGCATAACCAGCAGTTATAAACACATTTATCAAAGAATCATTCTTAAACACCATAAGAAACAGAAACACTATAAAGTATCATAAGAAACCACAGCATGAGTATCAGAAACCGTATCAAAACCCATAAACATCAAATTATCATTTTCCCGATCAAACCTGCTGGATCTATCCGAGTCTTTAAACTCCCGAGTCTTTAAACTCAATCCAGGCCTTAATCATATCCGAGTCTTTAAACTCCCGAGTCTTTAAACTCAATCCGGGTCTTTAAACCCAATCCGGCCGGTCCCCCGTCACATATATCCGGGTCTTTAAACCCAATATCCAGATCCAGCAAATCCAATCCCAAAACCATTTGAAAACCATTTACCAATCCTCATCCAAACCCGAATCCGAAATCACTGGTTCGATGCTCTCCCGGCATCCAGAACCGTCATTCCGAACCCAAATCCGGAGTCCACTTTCCAATCTTAAAACCAAATTCCGATTAGGGAAATCCGATTCTAAAATCGAAAACTTTGATCATCGAAATCATGTTCCCAAAATCCACTTATAACCATTGAAAACCACTTATCAATTGAAATCCCAAAATCATAACATATATTCCAGAAACCAACCATTCCTCGTAAAATGTGTAATAATGCAAAACCAACCAAACATATTCGATAAACATAAAATCATGATTAAAAACCATAAGACAATTATAGAAAACAGTTATGCATGCTCAAGTTTAGAGAAAGGGTCCACTCACAGTACTGAGCCCTACTCGCGTCCCGAACGTCCAGCCCGTTCCTCGGCTTCCTCGGGAAATCCCGATCCTGTCAAACACCGTCAAATTATGTCACTAATACGTCTACCAACACTCTCCTAAATTCCTCAAAAATCCCCAAACCAAAGACTTAGAACCCCGGGACCCTAAACAAACATTCACCCTCGCGGAACTACACTCAAACGACTTCCGATTGACCCGAAACCAACTCCATTGAACTCACCATGACTCCTAGACCAAAAACTATGTTGACCGTTTCTCCCAGAACCGCCGCACGCGCCTCCACGCGCCGCCCAAAGTGGCTGCGCGTGGCCCCACGCGCCAGCTACAGTGCACCTTCAACCTCACGTCGACCCGGTTCAACACAGTAGGCTACAGCTTGAACCGGCGTCAACGGTTCTCCGCCGTGCCTGCACTAAAACACCTCCTTCCTTCTCCTATAGCTTCGTCCAACCTTACTCTAAGCATCCCCATCCTCCAATCACCTCGACACAGCCTCCTACCCGTCGTCTCAAGCTCGACCTCAAACCTCCCCCAAAACTCTGTTTCACGATCTGGCCACCCAGGTAACCTCCCTTCACGGTGGCAAGACCAGACGGTTCCCAGAACCTCAAGGAACCTAACCCGACCCCCCTAGACCTTCGACTCAGTCTCTAGGATCACGACTCTTGGTTTGAACCAAAACGGGAAAACAGGGCACACAGAGTCCCTCCGTCGTGCCAACCTCCACCGTGCACCTCCCGTCACGGCAGCTCAACCAAATGACGCCCTGGACTCAACTAAACTCCCTAAACTCCCCTAGACTCTTCGATTCAACCTCTCAGGCCACAACTTCCGATTTGAAGTTCACGGCCAAAACAGAGCATAAACACGGGGCAATAGAAATTACCTGCAACCTGTCGCCGTCGTGAGCTCTGCTGGTAGTGGCTGACTCCTCGCAACCCGCACGACACCACCACGGTCTCAATTGCCCCGTACACGGCCGCCACCGCCACAATCCTCACAACCTCCCTGCTATTTACCCCTGGTTTTCCCCGCAGCCCTTGACACCTTCACACACAACCACCACACCGTCAACCTCTCTCACTGCTTCCCTCTCACTCTCTGATCACCCTCACACACTCACAATCCATCAACACTCTCACCACCACCCTCAATTTCCTTCACGATCTCCCTCTGTTTTCTGTTTCCTTCTGCGCACAAACACGAACACGGGCACGGGTACGCCCCAAAAATAGAACCGTGCACACACCTTAGAATCCCCCAGAACCCACTACACACTTGCCACATGTCACCATCCCCCTCTCTCTCTCACCCATGTGGCCCAATCTCAGCCGTCCATTTTGCTTTCTCTGCACACATCCCTAGAAGCCAAAAAGACCAAAATACCCTCCTGTTTTACACATTTTTTACGGTTTTACCAAAACGTTCTAGACCCGTAACTCTCGCCTCGTAAGTCCGATGAACACGTGCCGCCTGTCATCGAACTCAGGACGACAAGAACTATCTAACCCTCCTAGGTCAACCTACCAAAACTCGATTATACAAAAAGTCAACTTTTCCCCCTATTTTACCAAAATTACGGTCATGCCCTCAACCTTCCGAACATCACAACTTCCTCCTCGGATGTCGGAATCAGGCGTGCTACCTGCCTAAGGATTCGTGACATCCTAAACTACGTCCTGGTCACTGGTCAACTCCCATTTGACCACCCGAAATAAAAGTCAACATTTCTGCCCGACCCAGGGCAAAATCGTCATTCTAAGTTCCCGGACCCCTCGGGACCACCTAACCCTTGATTAACCTTACTAATCACACCTTAAACACTCTGCTAATCCCAATTCTCGGAACGGGTTGTTACATTTTTCCTTTAAGGCCCAATCAGATAAACCCAAATGGCTGAGTGGGCTTGGATATTTTGCACTGATGTCCATGGGAATGTGGACACATGGACTAACACTAGAGGATTCTAGGGTGTTAATTATACACACGGCCACAAATCGTTCACATTTGAACCGTACCTTTGGGCTTCGACACAGAGAAAACAGAGAGTGAAGAATTGAGAGACGGTGATCGATTTGGTGTGTGGGTGAGAGTGTTGTGAGTTGTGAGAGTGACAGAGAGAAGAGAGGGAGCTGGTGATCGAGTTTTTGGAGTGAGATCGTGCACGGAGACACGGCGGTGGTGAGGTTGAGTTTCTGAGAAAACAGAAAGACGGTGAGACAGAGGCGGTGGTTGTGCCGTGTTTTGGTTCCATCCAAGCCAATAGCAAGCTAAGACGACTGCAGCGGACCCAGTAAGCACCGTGGCACACGGCGGTGCAGACGGCGGAGGAAGAATCGAAGGTATGGTTTGAATCCCCTGTTTTTCCGTGTTATTGTTTTCAAAAGTCGTGGACTTTGGGCTAGAGTCAAGGGATTTGGAGGTTAGGGTGAGACTCCTGAAGGTCCCAGGAGTCGTCTGAGTGTGGTGCCGTGACGGGGGAGGACCTGGGTGGCCGGCGGCCAAAACAGGGCTCACGGGCAGTGTTTTTCGAGGATGAAGACGAGGGGTTTTAGGCCGTGATTTCTGGATTTTAGGACTGGGTTTGGTTACAGGGGCCTGGACGAAGCTAATGGAATTGAAATGGGGAAGAATAGTGGAGGAACGGAGGAGAACCGGTCACGCCGGTTCAACACAGTTGAACCGGGTGACTCGAGGTTGAAGATGCACTGTAGCAGGCGCGTGAGGCCCACGCGCAACCACTTTGGGAGACGCGTGGGGCGCGTGGGGAGGAGTTTGAGAAATTGTCCAACATGGTTTTGGTTCTAAATGTCATAAGGAATCTATTGGTGCAATTTTCGGGTTAATAGGACGATGTTACGGGATAGTTCGAGGATTCGGACGGTTTAGGGTTTAAGTTTAAATTACGCATAAATTCCCGGAAATTTGGGGAAATTAGGGTTAGCGTAATTGACGTAATTGTGACCCTATTTGGTGCTTATTGACAGGACGGGAGACGCCTGAGACGGTCGAGGAGCGTACGGAGCGCGATTGATACTTTCGGATTCGTGAGTGGACTCGTTCCTTTCTCATGAGCATGCCTAGCTAGTTTTAATTATGTTTTATGGTTTAAAGTATGTTTTAAATGCTTGTTGATGATGATTATATGTGATTACTATGTTTGCACGTTTTTCGAGAAAAGCGGGATTTCTGATTTTTGATGCTATACTTTGGGATTTCAAATTATAAGTGCTTTCTGATGGGTATAAATGGATTATGAAATATGACTTTTGGTAATCGCAATTTTCGGTGGGGCAGGACCGCGACATCATGACCCACTACTTCCAGCCTATCCCCTACTCACCCTCATTACTTATACTGTACCCCCGACATCGAGTTATAACAACAAGATCCCCATCACCCCCAAACACTTGCGTATCCAATACTTCGGAAACGAGCCACCGAATACGACTTTGGATTCCACTGTGATAACATTTTGGGCACGAACAATAGGGACATCTAAAGACTAGGCTCACCCGACCACGCCAATCGAATGGGAAAAACATTAGAACCACACAACTTTTGATTAATTTCTCAACTTAAATAAATTAAGTTAAAAAGGGATTTAAAAACATAAGTTCGGCTAAATAAGTAAATATATAGGAATCAAAAGTTGGAAATCGAATCTCCTCAAACCAATTTGGTTGATTGACAAAACTAATGGTTTTTACCCTAACGTGGTTCAGTTTAAGTTTGGACAAATATGGTATGGTAAGTTTGCACATTTATTTGAGAGTTACATGGTACCGTCGCATGTCCACGTGACGTATGCAGTCAACATATATAAGCTATCAAATGTCTTATTTGATTACCCTAGGTTGTGAATTCTGAAGTGAACTTGGTAAGTAATACCAAGGAATGGTGGGTGGTCACTGGAGCTATATGCCACATCTGCTCGGGTAGGAAGATATTCACAACCTATCATGTAGCGACCAAAGGGAAGCAAATATATACGGGGAACTCTTTGACTTCCAAAGTTGAAGGTTAAGGAAAAGTTGTCCTCAAGATAACTTCTGTTAAGGAATTAATCTTGAACGAAGTGCTTCATGTGCCTAATATCTGAAAAAAAAAAAAATTGGTTTTGGATTTCTGTTAAGCTAGAATGGATTCATATTGATCTTTGAGGTTGATAAATTTGTACTCATTAAGAATGAGATGTACGTGGGAAGGCTGTTACATAAATAGCCACTATATATTAACTATTACAGATTAAAACCATGAATATATTGATGGTTGTTAAACTGCTCGTTGAAGTTTAAAAATATTGCGAAGGTTGTTGAGGGCATGAATTGAGTAGTGAAGGTACGGGGTTGAGGTGATGACGCTAAGACGGAGAAAAGTCTAAAATGCATTGTATTTGTCTTTCATGACTTCATTCCACATTTACCAAAAAGGCTTCAAGAGTAACTGTCTTTACTTTAATTATTACTCTATATTTCATTTGGAGAAATTGATAAGATATATATCCCTACTAATGATAAAATGATTTTCTCTTATCAAGTGTGTCTAGTTCAGTTGGTTTTAGCATTAACTTGCAAACAATTGGTTTCCAATTTGAACCCCGATGACATATTGTATGAATAATTTCCAAAAAATTTCCCCTCTCATGTAATAAAAAAAATAATCTTCTCGACTTTGTATAATCTATATTTAATTATTTTCTCTATATTACAGAGTCTTCAATAAATACAGAACATTGTGCTACACATTAAAAATAGGAGAGAACTTCGCATTATTAGTATTCAAAGTTGTGTATATCGTCTAAAGTTGTTAAGGGACTATGAGTTGATGATTGTTTAATTTTTGGCTTATTACTCACTTTGCTTTCCTAACCGAACATTAAATATCACTTTGCTTCCCGAAACGGATTTAATATCAATGTACTACCACAACTGCACTTATGTTAGCACCGTTACTCCATTCCGTTAGCCAAGTTAGTAACATCGTTACTATTGCTAACGTGTCAGTCCCTAATTGGTTGTTTAATTATTTATCAAAAATTATTAAAATTAACATTATAAAAATTAAGAAGATGATGAATAGTGAATCTGGGTTTATCATCTTCTTCCTTCTTCATCTAAAAAAATCCAATCCAAAATTCTAATCCCAATTTAAGTTTAATGGCAATTTGGATTTGTGCAAACCAATCTCAAATCCTAAATCTTCAAAATAAAAAATAAAGAACATTCAACAACCAATCTGGGTTTTTCTCCATCCAACCATTGTGCCTGATGTGAGGGAAATTGAGCCTGCCGAAGTCGCCTCTGAGCTTATAAGCTGCTTTATCGTAGGCCAAGGCGGCTTCCTCAACTGCGTCAAAGGTGCCGAGCCAGAGCCTAGTGCGGTTCTTAGGGATGCGGATGAAGAAAACCCCAGATTGGGTTGTCGGGCAAAGGTTGGATGAAGTAAAACCCAGATTGGGTTGTTGAATGTTCTTCATTTTTGTTTTCTTGCATATTTAGGATTTGGAATTGGTTTGCAGATTGAGGATTTGAGAAATCCAAATTACCATTAAACTTAAATTGGGATTAGGATTTAGGATTGGATTTTGTTAGATGAAAAAGGAAGAAGATGATGAACCCAAATTCACTATTCATATTCTTCCTAATTTTGTGTGTGTTAATTTTAATAGTTTTTTATAAATAATTAAACAACCAATTAGAGACTGGCACTTAAGCAATAGTAACGCTATTACTAACTTGGCTAATGGAATGAAGTAACGGTACTAACAGAAGTGCAGTTGTGGTAGTACATTGGTACTAAATCCGTTTCGGGGAGCGAAGTGATACTTAATGTCCGATTAGGGGAGTAAAGTAAGTAATAAGTCTTTAATTTTTGTGGCTTAGGTTTGATCAAGTAGCTAATTAAAGTAGGGAAATTAGATATAGTCAATGTTAACTTATGCGTGTGGCTTAGGTTTGATCGAATAGCTAATTAAAGTAGGGAAATTAGATTTGATCGAATAGCTAATTAAAGTAGGGAAATTAGATATAGTCATTGTTAACTTATGCGTGTGGCTTAGGTTTGATCGAATAGCTAATTAAAGTAGGGAAATTAGATATAGTCAATGTTAACTTATGCGTGTGGCTTAGGTTTGATCGAATAGCTAATTAAAATAGGGAAATTAGATATAGTCAATGTTAACTTATGCGTGTGGGACTCATTGAGTGA
Organism: Prinsepia uniflora; assembly: GCA_032719365.1. NCBI lineage: Eukaryota > Viridiplantae > Streptophyta > Magnoliopsida > Rosales > Rosaceae > Prinsepia > Prinsepia uniflora. The sequence continues at coordinate 5,608,793 of CM064874.1, forward strand.
TTGGTGTGCTTCCTCACAACAACAATGAAGACTAAGAATTCCATTGCCATGCATATATGGCTTTGAGTTACCATCCATATAGAAGTTGAATTAGGATTTTAGTAAATTTATTTAAGCAGAGTCTAAATTTGTCCAGAGTCTTCAATAAATACAGAACATTGTGCTACGCAGAAAAAATAAGAGAGAACTTCGCATTATTAGTGTTCAAAGTTGTGTATATCGTCTAAAGTTGTTAAGGGACCATGAGTTGATGACTGTTTAATTTTTGTGGCTTAGGTTTGTTTGGGGAAATCTGATATAGTCAATGTTAACTTATGCGTCAATGTTTAACTTATGCGTGTGGGACTCATTGAGTCATTGGTGTGGTTCCGCACAACAACAATGAAGACTACGAATTCCATTGTCATGCATATATGGCTTTGATGAGTAACATTTGTTTTTTTTTCATGAGTTCATTTCATGTGACTATGCATTTTTATTTTAATCTCTTTTCATAACCTGTTAGGCAAATTATAAATTGATTCAGTATTTTAAATTGATTTAGTATCATTGATTGATTCGATATCCTCATTTCATATCTTATTTAATTAGAATAGAATATATTTTTTTCCTAGTTATGCTTAGGGTAACTAGTATATAATGTGCCTTGATGCATTTAATAATACAATTCAGAAAATATTCTCTCATTTTTTATTTTTAATATGGTATCATCTCTTCCTCCCATGTGGGTGTGCAGAATCTAATTCTTCCGTGCACCCACACGACACAACATCCAACTTAATCAACAAGTTGGGACACTCTTCAACTTAAAAGGGAGTGTTAGGCAAATCCTAAATTGATTCACCAATATCGTAGATTGGCTTAGTATCATAGATTGATTCGATATCCTGATTTCATATTTTGTTTAATTAGAATAGAGTATTTTTTTTTTAATTAGACTTATTGTAACTAATATATAATATGCGTCTTTATACATTTAATAAGGCAATTCAGAAAATATTCTTCAATATTTTATTTTGTTACTTCATTTCCTTAATTGAGATTTTGAGATTCCAAATTTTTTCCTTAATTGAGATTTTGATATTACAAATGTTTTTTTCGTCGTTTCAATGGTTTCTCCATTTCCCATTTGTACTTTATGATTGATTTCATATCTTGTCTCCATTTCTTTGAAGTAAAGCGTGTACTTATTTGAAGAAAATGGCTCTGTTTGTTTTAAGAGTCATTTGAATTAGGATGTGAAATTTCATATGATAAGCTTGAATTTGCTTGAAAAGCTAGAAAATAATGTGTTTGAAATTCTTAAATGTTCGGTGTTTTATTTTTTTCTGATGCCAAAGATGTAATAGTACTCATTGATAAAGGAATAATACTTCAGCAAAAAAAATATAAGAGAATAATACAAAAGAAGAAACAAACTAAGCCCTCAAACCTAGACGATGAACGCGCCGGGGAAACTGGACACTACACACGGCATGACTAACAACAGCTGCTCTCTTGGAATGTCTGAAGTATTCAACACTCAAAAGGATAGACAATGGCATTAATTTGATCCTGCACACTACACACGGCTTGATGACTTTATTCACGTTTGGGCCATGGGAAGACTTAAGAGTAGACTCACTAGATCACGCCACGTCGCCACTCAGATGGTTGTTACTTGTTAGAACCACGTACACAACATTTCATTCAATTTCTCAGTATATATAACTTGCAATGTGGTTAACTTTCTCACAACACACACCAGGTCCTCCTGTATCAACACACTCACTCATCATGAACACTATGAGAGGAGTTTATAAGCCTCATCATCCCTTTCTTCTTCTCCTTGTTCTAATTTTCTTGCTCCCATTGAAGGCCACATCATCAGCGAGTGAACAGGCCGAAACACTGATAAGCTGGAAGAGCTTTTTTAGTTATCCATTACTACCACCTGCTTCTCTGAATTCATGGTCCTTCACAAACATACAAAACCTCTGTAACTGGACAGCCATTGTCTGTGACCACCACACCAAAACAGTTTCCCAAATTGACCTCTCCAACTTCAACATATATTATAAACTAGCCGACTTCGACTTCACCCCGTTTGTCAATCTCACACACTTCAACCTCAATGCCAACTACATTGAAGGCCCTATCCCATCTTCCATTGGAAACCTCTCCAAGCTCACAACTTTAGACTTGAGCAACAACTACTTTGGAGGCCTTATCCCATCTTCCATTGGAAACCTCTCCAAGCTCACAACTTTAGACTTGAGCAACAACTACTTTGGAGGCCTTATCCCATCTTCCATTGGAAACCTCTCCAAGCTCATAACTTTGGATCTGAGCAACAACGGCTTTGGAGGCCCTATCCCATCTTCCATTGGAAACCTCTCCAAGCTCATAACTTTGGATCTGAGCAACAACGGCTTTAGAGGCCCTATCCCATCTTCCATTGGAAACCTCTCCAAGCTCACCACTTTGGATCTGAGCAACAACAAATTTATTGGACAGTTACCGAATGAAATTGTAAACCTAACCAACCTATCCACACTCGACCTGAGTCGAAACCGCCTCACTGGAGTGATCCCCCCAATTCTAGGAACATTGCCCTTTTATTTTCTTAATTTGTCTCATAACAATTTGACAGGGCTTGCCACATTTCACAATCATACAAACTTACGCTACTTAAAGTATTGTGAATACTTGGATCTCAGCAGTAATTCACTCTCGGGACCAATACTTTCAAACATGACCGAACTCACAGAATTGAAGTCTCTTAATGTCTCACACAACAAACTGTCGGGGGAAATAGTACCAGCATTTTCCAACTTGCATCTCCTACGTACCTGTGATTTTTCTGGTAACAACTTGACAGCTACCATCCCAGTTTTTGGAAACTGTAATTTGTGTGAATATGCAAAGGGACTAACTCTATGCAATTCCTCAAGCATAAATTTCCAAAAAACTAATGACAATATTGTAATTTTTTCCCTTTTATCTTTTTTTGGTATCATAATGGTTGCAACTGTCGTTGCCTACTTCCTTATGTTTCGCAAGAGATCCATGCTCATTCCCCAACAGGTGGTGAAAAACTGTCAAAACTTTGAGAGATTTGAATCAATAATATTGCAAGAGGAAGTCAAATTTACGTTTTCGGAAGTTGTGAAAGCCATAGATAACTTTCATGAAAAGTATTGCATCGGGAGAGGCGGATTTGGGATAGTATACAAGGCAGAGCTGGAATCAGGCCAAGTTTTTGCAGTCAAGAGGCTTAACATGTCGGACTCTAATGACATTCCAGCAATCAATCTCCAAAGCTTTGAAAATGAAATCAAAACTTTGACAAATATCCGGCACCGGAACATCATTAGATTGTATGGGTTCTGTTCAAGGAGAAGCTGCATCTTCTTGCTCTCTGAGTATTTAGAGAGAGGCAGTTTGGGAAATGCATTGTATGGGGTTGAAGGAGTTACTGAGCTTGGGTGGGCTACAAGGCTCAAAATAGTGCAAGGACTCGCTCATGCACTTTCATACTTACACCATGACTGTTTTCCACCCATTGTGCACCGTGACGTAACTATCAACAATGTGTTGCTTGAGTTGGATTTTGATCCTCGACTCTCAGATTTTGGAACAGCGAGAATGTTGAGTACCGATTCATCCAATTGGACCAACATTGTTGGTTCCTTTGGATACATGGCACCAGGTAATGTAACATCTAATTTCGAAATTTTAGCTCATCATTCGGTGATTGACAATGTGATATGCTTTTGTTGATCTGCAGAGCTTGCATTGACTATGCGAGTCACGGATAAGTGTGATGTATACAGTTTTGGAGTGGTAGCACTGGAACTAATGATGGGGAGGCACCCAGGTGATATGCTAGAATCCCACTTCTCAGAATCATCAAAATCATCTAGGGACAATGCAGAAGTGTTGTTGAAAGATGTTTTGGACCAAAGGCTGGAGGTTCCAACCACTGAATTGGCAAAAGCAGTGGTGCTTGTGATGAGGATAGCCTTCGCCTGTATACGCATGCATCCACAGTCTCGACCTACTATGCTTTTTGTGTCACAAGAACTCTCGGCTCAGACCGTTCCTAGCCTTTCTGAGCTGTTTGGTATGCTAACCATCAATAAACTAATGGGACTCGGCCTACAAAAATAGAAGACAAAAGTGGAAAAGAAGGAATCAATTAAGCACAAGCTGAAGAAAGTTTTTTATGTGTAAGAGAGACTTCCTATACATTTAGTTGAGGTGTAAGTTTTCTACCTGCTTAGTTAATTTGTATGGAATTTTGAAAAGTCTCCTAGCATTCACAGTAGCCCTAATTACAAAATGTTTCTTACCTGTTTGAAAAATTGAAGAACCTTAGAAAGATGCAACCAAATGTTTGGTTGACTAAATATGAATTTGGATTAACGGTTGGTTAGTTGGCTTTTTAAGACTAACAAACCATAGCGATTACAAGATAACTGAAAATGAAACAGTTTGACCCTCATGTTTCCAAAGAGTTAGTTGATAGTAGACTACCAAAACTACATAGCTTTGATTGACGAATGGTGGAATGATTAACATGTAGGGCTTAAGGTCTCCCCAAATTCGATCCCAGCTTGCTCATGAAAACCGTTGGCAACCAATTGAGCCTTATAATCCTGAATAGATCCATTAGCATTTCGCTTAATGCAGAAAACCAAATTGTTCAGAACACTACAAGACTGTGCAATGACCAAACTTTCCTTGTATATATAGGCAACAACTAGCAAAAGTTGGTGCTTAATCCTGCAATTCGCTTAATGCAGAAAACCAAATTGTTCGGAACACTACAAGACTATGCAATGACCAAAATTTCCTTGCATATAGTAACAATAGGTAGCAACTAGCAAAAGTTGTTGCTTAATCCTGCAATAACTCACGCAGGACACCTTTAATGTTTTGAAGTTGTTGCCAATAAATCTCGTGCAAGGGACTTTCCGCCATAAGGAAAGAATCATAGGCAACGACTTGTGCATGGGTTGATTACTATTTAATGCACTAACAAAAAATTGTTGCATATTTGAAAGAAAACAATATTTTTTCAAATAGATAACAACTCGTGATACATACTAAGTATGGATCTATCTTTTTTATCTAAAAGAATAGTACCAAAAGTCATGAAATAAAACAACAGCCAGTGGGGTGCTTCAGGTATTTTAACTTGAGGTACAAACATTGAGTCCTTTGCGAACTCAATTTTGAGGACTTGGCTAGACAAACATTTTAGCTTTGCAAACTCAATTTTCAAGTTGAACAAGATGAAATCTCCCAAATTTCAAACCCAAATGTTTAGCTTAGCGGCAGACCATAATCGATTTCTTCCTTTCAACCAGCGACCACTAGCGACAAAAGCAAACCAGTTTCTTCAATTTCATCCCCAACACTCAAACATTTTTCTCATCCTCGACATCCCTAGCTCTACCAAAATTTCTTTTTTTTTGCCCTAAATTTATTGATAAAGAAATAAGTTTTTTGGATTAAATAGCAGTTTTGAAAATTTCTCAAATCGGCTTTAAATAAAAGCACAAACTATTGATGCATCAATTGTCCAAACCAAGAACATTGTGATGCTTAAGTTAGTTTAATTGAAGGAATAAACTGAAAGAGCTTAATTATAAGAATATTGAGTTACAAGGTAAGACCCTCTATCTATAGTAGAGACCTAAAGGTTTTCGAAGCTTTTGATTGGTTAAAAAGAGTTTGTAATTAATAACTATTCAGAATTAGGTAATACTTATAATTGGCTTTCAAAGGAGGGTTATAATTAATTAAGTAATCCTTTAAGGAATTAAAGTTTACTTATTAATTGAATCTTTACTAAATAGGGATTTTTAGGAAATGTCTTATTTTGGTAATATAATTACTTATTAATTAATATATCCAGCTAGTAAATATATTTAATTAAGACGTAATAATTATACCAATTAACGATTCCATCATAAGTAGAATAGTTATTATTTAAATCATGGGCCACGTGTCGGCTCCACAATTTTTAGACGAATTATGCTCCCCCACATTCCATCTTGCTTTGAGAATGAAGACCCTCCTTTGCCAAATCATGACCCACCCGATTGGCCATTCCATTTTCTTGAAATTTTTAGATTTAACAAAAAAAACAATTGGCTAATATAATTAAAATTTTATGAGACAAACTGGAAAGAGAATAGAAGTTCGGGGTAAAAAATTTTGTAACAAATTCAGATGTAATTGTAAAGTAAATGAAATGAGAGTTTGAACACATATATAAAGTCTCCCCTTTCCTCATAAATTTGGTTTGGTTGTAACTAAATGTATATATAATGGTTATTACATGTAAAGGATACAAGGGTAGATAGGTCAATTTGTTCATGTATTAGACTCCAACCCTAATTCTATGTAGGGATGGATAAACGGATGAATCAGGAACTTCTTTTTCTCTGGCCTCTCTCATTTTTCCCTTCAATTCGCAACATGTTGTTAACACGAGACTTGACAGGACCCATGCCAATCCCTTGGATTATCGTGTGATATGCCTGCTCCTGTCTGACACCATGTGCTAAACAAGAGATAAAACCATAACCTGTTTGGGGTTATCCAGAGCACGCAAGGATCTGTGGCGACATGTAATGCCTTGATCTCTGCTACAGCTCACATCCACGATCAATCTAAAGGGTATCAAAAATATAAAAACTAGGAGTGGAAAAAATAATCAGTTTTAAAAATAATTTATCGAAAGGACATTTATATCCTTCACGTAAAAGCATGCATGCATCATAAAACAGTATTTCAAATACATTTCCGAAAGCAAAATGTATTATTTTTCAAATCAAATCCAATAAAAACACGGCTCAATCAAAACCATTTCCTCAGTAGGGTCGCAGCCCAAAAATCAAATCATATAGAGTTTCAGCCCAAATCAAATCATACAGGGTATCAGCCTAAATATAACCCATGTGGGATCTCAGTCCATCATCATCATCATCAGTGTCATCAGTCACGATTATAATTTTAGAAATGCGTGCCCTTAAGCTAAAGGACTGTTCTGACCCTGAGCATGTCTCCGTGAACACATCACCAGCCGACAATCACCAGATCGTCGTGAACATATCACCGATCGATCTCATATATCACACTTCTGAGTCGAGCGTCCCTCGGCTGCCGCCTCTCTCAGCTGCTCGACAGTAGGCGCATCGTGACCTCTCGAGGATTATCTTCAGAGTGCTCTCCGAGGAAACATATTCACAACTGGAGGCCCTCTAATAAAATTCGAGTCTTGAAACTCAAAATCATATCATCATCAACAGGGTCACAAGCCCGAATATCATCAATAGGGTCACAAGCCAGAAATATCATCAAATGGGTCACAAGCTCGAAAACGTGTCTATGAATGCTTCATAACCCCAGGATTCCTCGAATCCTATCAAATCCACAACTGGATCTCATGCCCGAAATATCTTTCATAAATCTCATAATTGGGGCATAGCCTGATATACCTCACATTTGACTATACTCTAAATCAAACCATAAATTAATTGGGTCATATGCCCGAAAGATATTTCCTAATTCTAAAACCATTTCACGATTCAAAACACTTTCCAAAATCATTTTTGACTTCAATCCAAGTCAAGTCTTATCAACAGTGACTCATGCCTGAATATCGATTTCACGCATCTCCATGAAATCATTCAAAACCGATAATCAATCCTTGGTTTCAAGACTCTCCGTGAAACCATCAAAATCTCATTAAACACATGCACGTATAAAACTCGGCCTAAGCCCAAATATCATATAAAATAGCAATCTCGAAACACGTGCAATGTAACGGAATTTTCTACGAAAATGCCCAATCATATCCAAAATATTATGCAATCAATGCATCTCAAATCATGATCATAAAACGTATAAAACATTTATTCATGTATCATATTTATAAAAAAATGTCCACTTACAGACCATCAAAACTGCGCACTCCGAAACTCACGTCGCAAGCAACTTCGGGGCTAATTTGTACTCTCCAGGACGTCTGCACCTGTCCAAATCATACTCAAAGATCACTAATAATCTATACTAGTCTATACCAAAGACCCTCACACATCTCAGAACGGTCAATGTGTTCCAAACACGCTTTCTGAGGCTAAAAACCTCTAAATCACCTATCAAACAAACTTTGATCGACTTGAAACGGTCGTCATTGGATTCAGATCATCAAAACCTTTTGAATAAGACCGGTTTGACCACAAAATTTGTACCCACGTGCCCCCACGCGCATGTCAAAATTTTGTCAACCAAAAAGTCAACAGTCAACGTTAACGTCAGCAAAATCAATGTGACGACCCGAAAATTTGAAAAAGGAAAAATTGGAAAAATTGGGAAGGAAATGACGATTTTGCCCCTGGTTATAAGGGTCGAAAGTTGACTTTTTGTTCGGGACACTTTCTGCACTTTTCATAAAGACCGTTGGGTAGGTCTCAAGACACTGAGTCCGTAGACAAGCAGCACGCAGAAATCGGAGGTCGAATATGAAAGTTACGGGTCTGCGAAGACTAGGAATAATTTAGTAATTTTGTAGGCTAAGGGCATTTTGGTCAATTAGTAAATTGAGTTACTGTTTGGTGAATCAACCAATTGGGTAACTCATTGAGTCTTTGGAGTGACACATGTCACCTTGGAATGAAGGATTAGTGGCTGTTGAGGTGGGGTTATATGTGTTTGAAGTAAACCTTGCCCCCATGTGTGTCCTTCCAAAAACTGAGTATATAATCATGGGTAATTTATCTCAATGCAACTCTTAGGCAGAGGAAATAAGGGCTTGAACATGATCAAGAGAGGGAGCACAAAGAATTAACAAGAGAGTAGGGGTGGGAAATCGTAAAGGAAGCCCGAAACCCAAACCCGTAGGAGTTCTTAGTCTCCAAAAATCGAAGATGAATTTACAGACCGTGATGCTTCAAATTTAGATTGAATTGCATCTTTTGGGATCATTTCGACTAGGACTAGATCAAACGTGAAGAGAATTGAGGTCGTTTTGCCTTAGAACAGAAGGGGTGAGGATTTCGGACTTTGGAATTCCAATTCGAGTAATTACAGGGATTGAAGGCTGAAATTGGCCTTGGGAACCTATCTAGAAGGATCCTACAAAGCTTCCTAATGAATCAATTGAAAGAAAATAGATCAAATGGAGTGAATTTGGAGGATGAATAGTACGCGGATGTTCTTCGAAAAGTCGAGTTCGAATTGAAGGATTGAGGTAAGTTTTGATACAATTGAATTTACAGATCCCTAATTAATCCTAAGTCGAGGAAAATGGACGTTTGAATTGTTGAAAATGAAGTTGAATTGCTAGGTTTCCAACCGGGTAATGTCGCGGATTGCAAGGTCCAATTGTACAGATACACGGGGTGAAGGCGGAGATGAATAGTGCAAGTGCATGTCTTTCATGCGCAACCACTGACGGCGACGCGTGAGGGTGTGTGGGTCCTAGTTTCGAAGTATGGTCAATAGGTAAGTTGTTCCTTTCAATGTAACAGACATTTTGGCATTGGTTTAAAGGAAATCGGATATCGTTTCGATATTGTTCGGTTTATCCGAAATTTTGTTATACGTGTTAAATACGTATTTAAATCCTGAAAAAATTAGGGAAATTAATATGAGATAAATTGAAGCATTAGTGACCCTCAACGATGAGTTTTAACAGGATTTTCAATTTTCAAAAATTACAGAAAAACGTGTAGCTTGGAAGCGAGCGATTTGGATGGTGTGTGAGTGGACTTTTGTTTATAACTGTGATGCATGCATAAATGTTTTAAATGCTTTATCGTATGATTTAAGTTGAAATGATTTGAATGATGGCTTGATATCATTACTTAATGATTTTGTGGATTTAATTATCGGTTTACAGATGATTTTACGAATTTCCGTGAAAATGATATTTTGGGCTTGAGACCCAATTGGATAATGATTTTGATTTGGATTTGGAGTCAAATGTGAACATATGATTGAATTGATGGTTTTGGATTTATGAAATGAATTCTGGACACTGGTTTATGATGGATTTGTGGAAATTGCATTGTGAAAGTTATGTCTCGGGCATAGGCCCTGTTGAAATGTTTTTAACTTGATTTGAGACAAAAATGATTTTAAAATGAGTCTACTAGATTTGATGACTGTTCCACATATACCATCTTCTATGATTTGATAGTCTCCTCCAGACGTCGTAAATCCTGGAGTAGTCACGATACACTACCTGGAGATGAGTATCTACGAGGGAGGCTCAATCTCAAAAGTGTGAGATTATGATATCCTCAAGACGTCGTAGATCCTGGAGATGATATCGCCCCAAACGTCGTAGATCCTGAGGGTGTACTCGGATGTGAGACTCTTGAGTTTGAACGTGTAGCATTGACATCGTGACAGTTATTTGGATATTGAGGATTTGTTATATGTGTGATTTATTGATATTTGTCTCCAGCTATTTTATATCACGGACTGATTTGATGGACATGAGGTTTCATACTTGATTGATTTCACACTATTACTCAAGTTTTATAATATGCATGCATACCTTCCAAAACTGGAAGGTTTGGGAGGTAAGATTGATTTTCCTCAAATGTATTTATAAATGTTTATTTTTGTCCACTCACACCTTTTATGTTTTTGTTGACCCTCTAGGCCATGGCGCGATGATCGAGGCTGATCGAGAGGCAGAGGTATGAGTGGGTACAGGTGCAATTATCCCTTGTTTGGCAAGTGATGAAGGTAGTTTGGGAATTTCAGTTGACTTGTCAGACGGTACCAAGACAGGGCACGATTATCAATGTCCCTCGGGGATGGATCCTATCAGTCAATGCTGACGTCTGCAAAGTCAACACTGACGTCATCCAAATCAACGCTGACGTCACCATAGTCAACGGTAAAAGTCAACATTGATGTCATCATAGTCAACGCTGACGTCAACTGGTCAACAGTCAACAATGACATCATCATAGTCAACGCTGACGTCAGCTGGTCAATGATCAACAGTCTGACGTCAGAAAATTTAACACTGATGTCAACTAGTCAACGGTCGTCGGAGAAGACTACCAGCGCCGCCATTGCTGGCGGTAGGAAAACCCCATTTTGTCCAATTTTTCAAACCTTCATAACTTTCTTATTTCTCAACCAAATCCTACATTCTATATATGGAAATCATGTTACTCGAGCCCAGGAATAAAAATCTGGACCCAAAAAATTCAAGAAAATACCTGGTTTTAAAGATATGACCTCCTAAAGTTTCGGTCAAACTTTGAACTCATTTTCCAGCCACTCCCGTCATCCAAAACCTTCCATTCTTGCACCTGCAAGCTCGTATGAGCTCAAAGAACATGAATATGAGCTTAGAATCGATCCAAACCTTCAAAATCAAAACCCAAAATCCAAGGCCCATAACTTTACCTTGTTTTTCCATGCTTTCTGGCCACCCCCGCGGCAGCTCCGCCATCCCCTGCCGTCTCTCAGCCTCTCTCTCATCCCCTTTGTCTCTCTGTCTCAAGGAACGATGAAGATGATGGTTGTGGAGGTGGGTACGATTTGGGTGAAGGAGATGAATGAAAAAGATGAAATAATGAAGATGATGATAGTTGCATGTATCTGTATGGTTGTGGATCAATAGATGAGTGACACTTGTCACTCATCTATTGGTACACAAAAGATATTTTGGGTGCCACTAACGACAACCCATTTAAAAATCGTACGATCGTGAATAATTCTTGAAATCATCCTTGACTCGTAACTTTCCCTTATGAAGTTTGATTTTGATGTGTCACCTATCTATGGATTTGTATCATGTCGATCTACGTAATGAACCTCAGTCCACGTGCATTGGATCTCATGGGTCAAAATTCAAATTTGTACCTTTTCTAGGGGCAAAATCGTCATTTTATCCAAATTATCCACTAATCCTCGATTAGTCATTAATTACTTCTCGATAATCCATCATTAATCCTTAATTAATCCCTAAATTCAAGACGAGTCCTTACAATCTACTCTCCTTAAAATAATTTTGTTCTCGAAATTCACATAGACCCAATCCACTGTGGAAATCCAATCCTGCCTCCAAACTGAGGCACACGTCCAACATCCATCCCACAGTACTCAACCATAACCAACGTCACTTGACGTCACCCATAATCCAACAGTCAATGTTGAAACTCAGCTCACCCTTTGTTGCCGTATCCAACGGTGACATGTCGTCACTGGAAACCTCCAATACTCAATCTCAAGTCTCAACGAGACATCGACACTTGTCGATCTCACCTGCCAGATCTCACCCGTCACCTACATAGGTGTACTCAGAATGCAAACTAACAAGTCATTCTTACCGTTCTACTCGACTGACAATCTAGGCCAACAATCCTACTATACCAAGCTGACATCTTATACAGTTTTTTCACCCTGATGATCCTTCTCAGCTGACAATCTAAGCTGACATCTCGTTTAGCATTCAATCTGTCGATTCTACTCAACATCCAATCTGGAAATCATGATTCTGATCCTATTGTACCAAACTAACATCACACATCCTGTCTCACTAGATGGTTTCCCAACGTCCAACAAATTCACGTTGTCTAACACATTCACGACATCCAACATTTTCACTATATTCAATACATAGACAACACACTATCTTTCCTCGTTGGTAACTCATGGCTCCATTACACTTTCGTTGCGCAACTCTAATATTGACTCGTTCTAGAGTCCCAACTATCTTCTCACTCATTTTGTCGATACACTAACCGACATCTCCCTCATCTTGAGTGTAACTGGACCCCATTGAATACTTGCTCTAGCAGAGATAATCATAATCAGTAACACTACGGTTCCTCTAGCCCATCATGGCCCTGAGCTCCATGCTCTCTGCACTATTGTACAGCACTCGATGTCCGGTCCTCATACTCAATGTACAATCAACATCATACCCCGTTCCGATTACCATATCATGTCCATCTCAGACTTAATCTGATGATCATACCAAATCAATCATGACAGGACCCGGTTCCGATCCCACGGGGACCACAAGGGGACGTGCCCTGCTCCCGTCTGACACCCAAAATAACATACCAATTTTAACCTCAAACATTCAAATTAATAAATAACCGAATAGAGTTATACATCAAATCCAAATTTAACAGATGTCAGACAAGGGATGAAAACCAAAATACGACTTCCGAGCACGACTCTAAAATAAACCTGCGGGTAAACCACCCAACAGGGGTTCAGGTACGCAGAAGTGGATCTATGTCTCAGCCTCAGGTTCCTCCTCTACCTCAGTAGCACAGCCTGGAGGGGTTACCAAAACATTAAGGGTGAGTGGGCCGAAACTCAAGTTTATAAAACCGTTTAATAAGTAAAACATATAATTTACCCCTCCGTTTTCCAAACATGCATGCATCAGAATTTTAAACCATAAATCATATATTATGAACCATAAGGCATGTAATAAAATCATGAACATAATTATAGCTACTGTACTATACACTCCGATCCTGACATCCCAGATGTCTGACGTCCCTGAAGTCCAATAAGGTCACAGTCTCAAGGCTACGCGTGCCACTCCGGGTCTCAATCCCGAATCCAATCCCCGAACCCTGTCCGGGTACGGCATCTCAAATGTCTAGCGTCCTAGACGCTCGACGTCCCTGACGTCAAATAAGCAATCCTGCTCCTGAGTCATTTTACGGTCCGGTTCCTCCGTAGAATGACCCCTCGCAGGCAATGCGCCATGACCACTCCGGGGTACCACATCCGGAGGAGACAGTATCATAAGAATGGATCTATACAATGCAGTACCAAATACATTTTATTGATATCCACATGCAAAACATATATATACATAGATAAAATCCAAACCGATCTTTAAGTTTCATCAGACGGGTCTCAAACCCAAATACCGTGAAACGTGCCATAACCATAATTTCAATATCATCAAAACCGTTTCTTGATTCCAGCATGTGAACATATAAGTAAATCGGAAAACATTTAAGCATGCAAGGGTTTAATGAAATCGGGCCCACTCACAGTACGATCCTGCAGTGAATCTGAGCGTACAGACCTATACCGGGATTATCGTACAATTCCTTTCAGTCCAAATCACACGTAAGGGTCACTACAAGTCTTAAACATTTATCCAAAAAGTCCGAAACAGAAACCGGCTCGGGGAAACCATCCAACACGTTTCCCGAGACAACCGGCCCTAAACTGACCCTCCATACTATCTTAGATCAACATGGTTAATTCATCAAAAATGTTCAGAATGATGAGCGGAACAAAAGTCATGTTGATCGTGATTGGAGATAAGGCCCAACGCGCCCTAACGCGCCGCCCAAAGTGGCTGCGCGTGGAAGTCACGCGCCTGACACTGTAGCTACAGTGTCATCACCTTCACCCATTTGTCTGTAATACGGGTCTGCCACCCGCGGCTTGACCCGGTTAATTAACCCTCAATTCCCACTTGATTTCATTCTTATTTGATCCTAACATGTTCATTAACAATCCAATTTAGGTTCTGTGACATTAATCAGCGTCGACAAGTCCCCAATCGACCCATCGACCCGTGATCAACCAAACGGGTCAATCACTAGAACTTCCTGGTTTCTAACTCATTCTCCAATTAACTTCACATGTAGCATAATAGGATCAAAACGAACTAAAATGAACGATCAATTGTGTCTGAAAGTACTTGAAGGTTGTTGTCCCAAGCTCTGCAACTTCACTGAAAACGGCAGCCTCCGTCCCAGCTCAACCGTGGCTGGTTCCCCCCGATTTCGATGTGGTTGAGTTCCAAATACTCCCAGAAGACTAAACCAGGCTTTGGTTTGGTCCAACAATCACCAGAAATCAAAACCCGATTTTCCCTCCAATTTTCCTGAAATGGTTTTCTCCGGTTTTCCCCTCCAATTCTCAGCCCTCACTACAGCAGAGTGAAGCACACTTAAATCCCACTCAGTTTCAACAATCCTTGCCAACCAACAGCTTGTGGAAGCCATACTATCCACTGAGATTTGTCACCCGAAAAGCTTCGAATCTTCAAATTAAAAATGGTGGCTTTGCTGGATGAATCCAGCCATGTGCTGATGCCCATAAGGCTTTAAACAACCTCAACTTTCCAGCATATGACTAGAATAAACAATTGGCACTCAGAACCATCGCACATGGTGGTGCCGTCCATGCTCCCCCGCGGTTGCTACAGTAACTAGGGGTAAAATGACCAAAATGCCCCTGGTTCAAAAATTACCAAAATGCCCTTCACTTTCCAGACCCGTAACTCAGCCATCCGAAGTCCGATTTCAACGTGCCGCCTGTCAACGGACTCAGGGCATCGAGACCTACCTAACGGTCCTTGAGTCGTGTGAAAATTAGTTGCCAAACAAAAAGACAACATTTTCGCCCTTATCGTCCAAATTACGGTAATGCCCCTGAACTTCCGATAGTCATAACTTTTACCCTGATCGTCCGAATTGGACGTGCCACTTGTCTATGGACTCGTGACGTCCCAAACTACGCCATGGTCATTGGTCAAAGTCCATTTGACCCTCTAATCAAAAAGTCAAAAATTTGGCAATACCATTCACAGGGGTAAAAACGTCAATTCATACATTAAGTTACAATGTTAAAATCCTCGAATTTCCGGGGTGTTACATCAATACTCCGCAATCTCGCTGTCAACTGTGCACTACTCACAGGTGCAACCACATCACAACAATCACCAAGGTACTACTCAGGCCTTCTCAAGGACTGCACTCAGGAAACGTCCAACCACATACCAATATCCATACATCCATCTTTGTCTATGACATGGCTATCCTATCAATCACTAGGAACTTCCAGGAGAAGGAAGTATATACAAGCTTATACAAGCTTATACATCCATGAGTGATGAGAAGTTCACTAGGAACTTCTAGGAGAAGGAAGTATATTTACTAACTATCTTGTCATATATAACTGTCGAAGTTCCATCGAACTTTGAAAAGGAACATTGGTTCTCCAATCAGTGACACTCCAAGTCAACTGAACCCCAAATCCACCAATCCTACACCTGAACTCTCAATACTCTTAACTCAGTTGGTACCTTCCAAAATTATGGTTGCAACTAGATTACGTACCTGAGAAACTCCCTCTAGCTTTGACAACCATGTAAACCTTCTGATGAAGCATCGGGAAATTCGACATAACCAACTCACTCCAAGATCACTGAGCTAACTGGGGATATCATAACACGTATCCCAGATCCCTCGAAACCATACGATAGGATGGCCCCGGCCTCCAAGTCATAACTCACTCGGACCTTAATCCACGCTTCATGGAGACCACTATGTCTTTAAGTCAAAACCTCCTACGCAAATCCAATCGGTGGTCCCAGCACCGTACCAGTCAGAGTAGTATGACAGGGACCCACCCCGATCCCCCGGGGACCACAAGGGGACGTACCCTGCTCCCGTCTGACACCCGAACCGAAAATTCCTATTTTAGCCTTAAAAACTTAAATGCATAAATGTCCGAATTATAAAGTCATACATAACCCAAATTTAACAGATGTCAGACAAGGGATACAGTCCAAAATACAAAATAAGAGCACGACACTAGAAAGGAAAATCCTGCGGGTGATCCGACCCGACAGGGGATCAGGTGCGCAGTACAAAATCTATGCCTCAGCCTCGGGGTCCTCACCAACCTCAGCAGCACGACCTGGAGGGGTTACCAAAACATGAAAGGTGAGTGGGCCGAAACTCAGGTTTGTAAAAACAGTATAATAAGTAAAATATATAATTTACCCCTCCGTTTTCCAAACATGCATGCATCGGTATTTAAAAATCGTAAATACATGTAATACATCACAAGCATCATATTAATTCAGAAATGTAATATAAACCCAGCTACTGCACCATACACATCCGATATTGACATCCCAGATGTCCGACGTCCCTGACGTCCAATAATGGTCACAGTCCTAAGGCTACGCGTGCCACCCGGGGTCTCAAATCCCGAGTCCAAACTCCGAACCCAGTTCGGTTATGGCATCCCAGATGCCTAGCATCCCAGACGCTCGACGTCCCAGACGTCCAATCATAACAATCCTGCTCCTGAGTCATCCTACGGTCCGGCACCTCCGTAGCATGACTCCTCGCAGGCAATGCACCGTGACCGCTCCGGGGTACCACATCCGGAGGAGACAGTATTATACGGTGGATTATACAGTGCAGTACCCAAGATAGTCATCATATCCACATGCATACATAAATATGTATATATATATATCATATAAAACAGTATTCAATTTCCGTAAAACGGGTCCCAGCCCAACACCGTAAAACGTGTCACAGCCGTAAATCGAGATAATCAAAATCCATTATTGATTCACGCACACATATAGATATACGGAAATGAAAACGGTTATGCATGCAAGTGTTAATAAAAACGGGCCCACTCAAAGTACGCTCCCGCTGCGAATAACGCGCGTATGAACTTGTCTCCGGAATTAACGTAAGTTTCCTGTCATTTCCAATCACACACAAGTGTCATTATAGGTCCTTAAAATACCCTCAAAAAGTCCAAAACAGAAACCGGTTCGGGAAAGCCGGCCAACACGCTTCCCGAGACATCCGGCCCTAAACTGACCTTCCTCACTATCTCAGATCAACATGGTTATTTCACAGAAAATGTTCAAAATGATGAAAGGATTAAAAGTCATGTTGACCGTGAACCGAGATAGTGCTCAACGCGCCCTCACGCGCCGCCCAAAGTGGCTGCGCGTGAAAGTCACACGCTGCTACAGTGACACTGCTACAGTACCGTCGTCTCTGCCCGATTTACTGTAATTTGGGTCTTCAACCCGCGGTGTGACCCCGTTAAATAACCCTCCATTTCTACTTAATTTCATTCATTCTTGATTCTAACATGTTCTAACATCTTTTAATTACAGTTCCTAGTCTTCTAATCATCTCGACAAGCCCTAAATCGTCCTAACCAAACCCGAACAGCCTCACGGGTCGATTCCCAGAACTCCCCCAAGCTAGCTCTATTATCCAATTAATTTACACGGGAGCATTAGAGGACCCAGACTAACCAAATGGAACCATCAATTGAACGAAACATTACCTGGAAGTAGCCGTCCAAACACTGCTATTTCCTCTGCACACGGCGGTCACCGTCCCAGCTCCTCCGTGGTTGGTTGTCGTCGATTCCGATATGGACGAGTTCCAAATGCTCCCAGAAAGCTCACTCAGTGATTGGTTTCGTCCAATAGGCCGTAGAAATTGAACTTGAATTTTTCCCTCCAAACTGGTTTTCTCTGAACTGGAACTTGGGTTCCTGGGCACACAACGATCATTCCCCTTCAATGACTGCACGCACAAGTTTCTGTCACTCCCAGAAGGCTTCTACAGTGCAAAGATTGGTCCCAAAACCCGTAGGAATTGAATTCAGAAATTTCCCCCCAAAAACCCGAAACTGTTCTTCACGGCTTCCCCTCAGTCTCTCACAGTCTCTCAACCTCAACTGATGCCAACTGAACCCTTCTCTCACTCCCCCTTACGCGGTTAATCGATCAAGGAGGCCAACACCCATGGGAGACATCCTCAGGTCGCACAGAACCTGCTTCCCGCACACAGAGCCCATAACCAAATTTTTAAAGCTTCCCCGTGCTCTGAACGGCCACAATCCACACTCCCAACGTCTCAAATTACATAAACAATGTCCACAAATCGTTCCACTAAGGCTTAAACAATTGCACGCCCACAAACACCACGGCATGGCTGTGTACCCTGCTTTTCACGGTTGCTGCTACAGTAACCGTGCAAAAAGACCAAAATGCCCTCAGGGCAGAAATTACCAAAATGCCCTCCAACTTCCGTGACCCGTAACTCGGTCATCCGATGTCCGTTTCACGCGTGCTGCCTGTCGTTATACAAAAGGCATTGAGACGAATCCAACGGTCTTCGGGTCGTGTGAAAATTCGCGGTATTTCAAAAAGTCAACTTTTTCTCCTAATTCGTCCAAATTACGGTAATGCCCCTGAACTTCTGAACGTCGCAACTTCTCCCCTGTTCGTCCGAATTGGACGTGCCGCCTGTCAATGGACTTGTGACATCCCGAACTACGTCACGGCCATCGGTCAAGGTCCGGTTGACCCACCAATCAAAAAGTCAACAATTTGACCTAATCATTCACAAGGGTAAAAATGTCATTTCATTCCATATTTTACAATATTACAATCGAAGAATTTCCGGGGTGTTACATAGTATCTCACACGTCCCACTCTATGTGACAGGACCTATCCCGGTTCCACCTCGAAAACCGAGGTAAATCCTGCTCCCATCCGACAACCCAAAACGAAAACCGAAACACTCACACGAAAAACCACAAACCACACTGTCAGATGCAGGAGATTTTAAACATCCCGAAGTCAAACGTATGGATAAAGCATAGTACCAAATACAAAGGAAAGAAAACCGATAAACAAGGTACACGCACAACGGAAAATAAGCACTCTAGGGTTACTCTCGAGTATTCTATGCCTCTGACACTACCTCGATGTCGAAAACCCCGCGCTAGCTCCACGACCTGGAAGGCAGTTAAAACGAGAAAGTATGAGTGGACCATAAAGAATAAAAGTTTCAAAAACCATTTTATAATAAAACAGGGTTTGGCTCTCCGTTTTGAAAACACACATGCATAACCCGGTTGTTGAAAACAGTTAGAAATCATGTAAGGATCGTCATAAAAACATTTGCAGAATCATCATTAAAATAGTTATAGAAATCATGTCATAAGCATCATAAAATCCATATCAGAAAACATCACCTCATAAAACCAATAGATACCAACATCCTTATCCGATCAAACCTGCTGGATCTATCCGAGTCTTTAAACTCAATCCAGGCCTCAATAATATCCGAGTCTTTAAACTCCCGAGTCTTTAAACTCAACAGGCCTACGGGGGAAATATCAATATATTCGAGTCTTTAAACTCCCGAGTCTTTAAGCTCAATCCGGGTCTTTAAACCCAATCCGGGCCCGTTCCCCGTCAATCACAATATCCGGGTCTTTAAACCCAATAACCAGATCCAGAAAATCCAATAAAAACCATTTGAAAACCATTTTCCAATCCACATCCAAACCCGAATCCAAAATCACTGGTCTGAAGCCCTTCCGGCATCCAAAACCGTCATTTCGAACACAAATCCAGAATTCCACTTTTCAACTTTAAAACCAAATCTCGATTCTCGAAATCCGATTCTAAAACCGAAAACCCTTGATCAGCAAATCATGTTCCAAAATCCCTTTATAATCATTAAAACCACTTATCATTTGAAATCCCAAAACCATAATATCATATTCAGAAATCAAGTCTTTCTCGTAAAAGGTGCCAAATACGTACTTTCTCGAAAAACGTGCAATTATGTAAAACCAACACCACATATTCAACAATCATGAAATCACATGTAAAACCATAAAACAAGTATTTAAAAACAGTTATGCATGCTCAGTTATAGAGAAAGAGTCCACTCACAGTTACCGGCACGTCACTCGCGCCCCGAATGTTCCGTACGTTCCTCAGCTTCCTCGGGAACTCCTGATCCTGTCAACAGTCACCAAAGAACGTCACTAACACGTCTACCAAGAATTTCCTAATTTACCCTAAAATTCCCCGGGTCCTAAACGTAACGAACCATAACCCTAAACCTACAACCTCGTAGAACTACCTCGAATCGACGTCCGAATAACCCGAAACCTGTCCCGAAATATCCGTTACAACTTCTAGACCAAAACTATGTTGGAAGGTTCGCCGGAAAGTTCCCCACGCGCCCCCATGCACCGCCCAAAGTGGCTGCACGTGGCCCTCAAGTGCCTGCACACAATGCACTGTTCATCGTCGTCTTCCTTGAGCGAACCGGTCTGAACCGGCGTACCCGGTTCTCCGCCGTTCCTCCACCGTTTTAACTCCTCTCTTCACCATCCTCACCTTCCAGTCCTAAGCAACCTATTCCCGTCACTCTAACATGATGACTAAGCCTCTAGATCATCGTCCCAACCTCGAAATAAAAAACCCGTTCTATCCCCTGTTTCACAATCCGGCCACCCAGTCACTCCCCCGTCATGGTGGCTACACTAGACGGCTCCTAGGACCTCACTGAGTCTCACACCACTCACCAAAAACCTCGAATCAGCCCCTAAGTCCACGACTTTCCCTTTGAATCTAAGCGGCAAAACAGAGTAATTGAAAGGGAACACGAAATTACATGTGCTCAGCCGTGCGTATGTAACTCCTCACGTCCTCCTTCGTCCTCTGGACGCCACCACCAGCCTTGATTGGTCGAACACCACAGCACCACCACTCAAGTTTCTCTCTGTGTTCAGGTTTTCCCGTGAACTCACCCTTCATCCTCACTCACTCACGATCACACAAACCACTCCAAATCACTCCTCAACTCTCCCTTAATCTCTGTTCACTCTCACCAGCTCACAACATCACACACCGCCCTTCACTTGATCGATTCCCTCTCAACCTCACTCTGTCTCTGTTTCTCTCTCGAATGCACGGTTACATCGCCCAAATAATTGGACCCGTGCACCCGTCTAGAAGCCACTAGGTCCTTGCCACATGTCACAATCCTCTCAACCCTCTCACGAATGTCCCAATCTCAGCTGTCCTCTTGTCCCCATTCTGTTGCACAATTCCCAATGTGTAAAAGACCAAAATACCCCTCTTTTGAATCAAAATTATGATTCTACCACTGCCTTTCTAGACCCGTATCTCATACATCCTATCTCTGATGAACACGTGCCGCCTGTCGTTAAATTCAGGACGACGAGATCTACCTAACGGTTCTAGGTCAACGTGTCAAAACCCGATCGTACGAAAAGTCAACTCTTTCCCCCTAGTTTAACCAAATTACGATAACGCCCTCAACCTTCCGAACATCATAACTTCCTCCTCGGATGTCGGAATCGGGCGTGCCACTTGTCTACGGATTCGTGATGTCCCAAACTACTCCACAGTCATCGGTTAAAATCCATTTGACCGCCTGAACTAAAAATCCACTTTTTGCCCAAACTAGGGGCAAAATCGTCATTCGACACTAAAGTCAACTAACCACCAATTAAGCTCACTAATCCTTCACTAATCGCCGTCTTAACCCTAATCTCCGGGACGGGTCGTCACACTATGGGATCAACTCCTGTTCCACGCATCACTCATGCAATCCATCCAAGGATAACTAAGGTAGCAGATATCACTCCAGACATACCCCATGCCTTCAATAATCCAATTCAATAAGGAGGATACTGTGATCTCACTAGGCCACTCGGGATCCTCTATGTTACGCTCGTCGATCCCAGTAACGGTAATCACATCCTTTCGACGCACTTGGCATCCTCCGGCATCATAAACTGTTGTAACCGTATTCAGTGATCGGATAATTGATGTTGACTTTCCGTCAACTCATCTTGGTCATCTCCGGATTCTGTCCAACTCATCTTAGTCATCTACATCATCTTCATTGGGTTTCCACCAATCACATCCCAGTGGAGATGATGTGGCAACTCGACACAATTTCCACCGTGCTCATCGTCTCCTATCGACGTGTCCATCATCGTTTCCTCTGCATCTACTGCAAAAACCTCACCTCTCGGCAATTGATATAACTGAAAAATCATCATAGTCTCAGTCGTCACTGGAAATCAGCATATCAAGATCGATAAGGCTCATCCATGTCCATCGATAGCCATGTCTGCCACAACCCTCGTGCAGACCCAACCAAGAAACACTCCGCTATCGGGATTTCCCAGGAGTGCGGACAACTCAACGCCTGTACCAACTGCTCATAACGGTGATCCATCACTCATTCGGGCATCAAGATCAAGTACTCGAGTTACCGCCCGTACAATCCGCTCAAAAGCGTATGATCCACCGATCGGGAATTGACCAATCCACAAGTACCACTCTCCTAGTATCTTGTCCAACTAATCTCAACTCAATCTCAACTAGACGACTTAAGTTTCAGACCAATGATTGGTCACAACTCTCAAAAGTCGTCATATGGGGATAACTGGTATCCAACTAACACATAACTCTCAGATGGTAGTTACTCTGGGGCTCTCAGCAGCGAGGCCCACAAGAAACTCAGCCCTCCTCAAGGTCAAACCTCACTGAAACACTGCATCTAGTGCCAACTATAATCCATCCAGGGTTCCTTACCAAGTCATTTTCCTATCCCTACCCTCACTATTAAGTTGATGACAGGCTGTTCTTATCGAAGAGACATCACATTTGGTATATGCACAACACCTCAAGCGCAACCTAGTGCTCTGATACCAAACTGATAGAATCCATCCCAAGCCCCCTGGATTATCATGGGATGTGCCTGCTCCTGTCTGACACCACGTGCTATACAAGAGATAAAATCATAACCCCGCTCGGGGTTATCTAGAGTACGCAAGGATCTGTGGCGGCATGTGATGTCTCAATCTCTACTACAGCCTACATCCGCGATCAACCTGAAAGGTATCAAAAACATAAAAACTGTGAGCGGACAAAAATAATCAATTTAAAAAATAATTTATCGAAAAGATATTTATACCCTTCACGTAAAAGCATGCATGCATCATAAAACCGTATTTAAAATACTTTTTCGAAAGCAAAACGTATTGCTTTTCAAATCAAATCCAATAAAAACTTAGCTCAATCAAATCATACAGGGTCTCAACCCAAATCAAATTATAGGGTCTCAACACAAACATAACCCATGTGGGATCTCAGCCCATCATCATCATTAGTATCATCAGTCACGATTCTAATCCCAGCAACACGTGCCTAAGCCCATCATCTCCGTGAAATCATTCAAAACCACTAATCAATCATCGTTTTCACACCTCTCCGTGAAACCATCAAAATCTCATTAAACACATGCACGTATAAAACTCGACTTGAGCCCAAATATCATATAAAACGACAATCTCAAAATATGTGCAATATAACAACATTCATTTCCAAAACATCATGTAATCAATGCACCTCAAATCATGATTATAAAACATTTATGCATGCATCATATTTATAAACAAACGTCCACTCACAGACAATCCAAACTGCGCACTCCGAAACTCGCACTGTAAGCCACTCCGGGGCTAACCCGTACTCTCTGAGACGTCCTAACCTATCTAAATCATACTTAAAGGTCACTAACCACGCACCCCCACGAGGGGGGGGGGGGGGTTAAAGTTTGATCAACCAAAAAGTCAACGGTCAACGCTGACATCAGTAAGGTCAATGTTGATGTCAGTAAAGTCAACGCTGATGTCATTAAAGTTAACGATCAAAGTGAACGCTGATGTCAAAAACTCAACGTTGATGTCAGTCGGTCAATGGTCAACGCTGATATCAGCAAAGTTAACGCTGACGTTAGCTGGTCAACGGTCAACGGTCTGACGTCACCAAAGTCAATGCTAATGTCAGCCGATCAACGATCAACGATCTGACGTCATCAAAGTCATTCGGTCAATAGCCAATGGTCGCCTTAGAAGACGACCAGCGCCACCGTGCGCCGCCGTCGTCAGCGATCGAAAAACCCCATTTTTGTCCAATTTTTTAAACCTTTATAAATTTTTCATTTCTCAACAAAATCTTATGTTCTATATATGTAAATCATGCTACTTGAGCCTAGGAATCTAAATATGAACCTAGAAATTCAAAAACATACCTCATTTTGAAGATATGGCCTCCTAAAGTTTCGGCCAAACTTCGAACTCGTGTTCCGACCACTCTTGTCGTCCAAAACCTTCCATTCTTGTACCTACAAGCTCGTATGAGCTAAAAAAAATGAATATAGGCTTAGAATCGATCAAAACTTTCAAAACCAAAACCCAAAATCCAAGGCCCACGGTTTGACCTTACTTTTCCATGCTTTCCGGTCACCCCCGCAGCAGTTCTGATATCCCCTGATGTTTCTCAACCTCTCTATCATCCCCTCTGTCTCTCTATGGTCTCAAGGAAGGATGAAGATGATGGTTATAGGGGTGGGTACGGTTTGGGTGAAGGAGATGAATGAAAAAGATGAAATAATGAAGATAATGATGGTTGCATGTATGTGTATAGGTGTAGATCAATAGATGGGTGACACTTGTCACTCATCTATTGGCCAACAAAAGATATTTTTGGTCCCACTAAAGCCAACCCATTTAAAAACCGTACGATCATCAATAATTCCTGAAATCATCCTTGACTCGTAACTTTCCCGTACGATTTCCGATTGCGACGTGTCACCTTTCTACATACTTGTATCGTCTCAATCTATGTAACGGTCCTCGATCCACGTGCATTGGACCTCTCAGGTCAAAAGTTAACTTTTTGCCCTTTCTAGGTGCAAAATCGTGATTTTACCAAAATCGTCCGCTAATCCTTGATTAGTACGTAATTACTTTTTGATAATCTATTATTAATCCTTAATTAATCTGTAAATTCTGGATGGGTCCTTACAAGACTCTAACCATTTATGTGTCTTTTCTTCCTTTGATCCATGATATCTCTCTCTCTTTTCTTCTTCATCGCGACAATCAAATCCCATCTGGTGATGCCGCATACAATCCCATGATATCAGTGCTGGAGCATCTCAAGGATCTCAAGATGCGAATTCAAACCCGAGTCTTCTTAACAGACCTCATGGGTCTTCGTTTCGTGAGAAGAGAAAAGCTCATTGCACGGTCATGGCAAAGAGGAGCACATGGTTTCCCCGTTACCACCGATCAATCACAACGCAATTGGGCACTTATGGCCTTTCTGAATATGATTCATTGCTCGTTAGCTGGAATTGCCACATTTGTTCATGGAGGTTGGTCTCGTCGGCACCAGGGCCCCTTTCATAGTTTGACCCATTTCTAGTGGGGAATACCCATTCTGAGACTAGAGAAAGAAGAAATGGGATCATTTCTATCAAGCTTCCTTGGAAGAGAAGCGTCGGTGGAAGACTCATTCACTCCAATCGGAGGAATCTAGAGTGACATTATGTCACTCATCCACCAGTATCCATAATGTCAAGTATTCGCTAGTGGAACCCTGACAACCGGAAGAAGCTGGAGCTCAAGGAGTATGAGATAGGCCCCACTTTCACCTTCCGCATATTCACTTGACCATTTTGTACTCTTTTGTCTTACGACTAAGGGTATTTTTCCCATTGAGTTTTGTTGCCTAGTTAGGTTCTAACGAGGCAAACTTTTAGTATGGTTACCCTATTAACAATGCATCTTGAAGATGTCATGATTCGACTTATATGCGTTTACCCATATTCTTCCTTCGACCAAGGATTTTTCCCATTGGATTTACGGGCAAGGTGACATGACCCACCCCCAATCCTCCGGGATTAAGGGATAAGTCATGCTCCAGTCTAACCCACGTGCGACACGAAGGCTAAACACCTGTCTAACCTCCATGGAACACGTAAGCCAAACAAGGGATACTCAGGTCAACGTACGAAAAACCAACTAGAGTTAACCAGAGTTCGCAGCATCTGACAGGACCCACCCCCAATCCCCCGGAATTAAGGGCTAAGTCCTGCTCCCGTCTAACTTACGCATGTCGCGAAGGCTAAACCAACGTCCAACCTCCATGTGACACGTAAGTCGGACAAAGGATTCTCAACCGACCGTCCAAAAAGCATCCGGACTTCCCAGAGTGCGCAGAATCTACTGTGGATCGTACGTGTGATGTCTCCGTCTCTCTCGACCAACAGCCCGTACCACGACAACCTAGATGGTATCGAAAACACAAAAGACTGTGAGTGGACAAAAATAAAGTATAAGTTCAAAAACAGTTTAATAAAACCATTACATTTATACCCTCCATTTAAAAACCAATGCATGCATATCAGAAGTCATGTCATAAAACCATTCTATCTTCAAGTCATTCAAACTATTTAAGAAAAAAAAAACCGAACTCATTTTCCTTTTTCAGTTCACGGGCCTCAGCCCAAAACCATCAAAATTCGTATCATCCGGGCATAGCCCAAAACATTGGAAAACCATTATGAAAAACCATCATCATCAAATCTCAGTGAAATCCAAACACATTTGAAACCACATTTCCATCCATCGAACCTGCTGGATCTATCCGAGTCTTTAAATTCCCGAGTCTTTAAACTCAATCCAGGCCTCAATATAATCCTAGTCTTTAAACTCCCGAGTCTTTAAACTCAATAGGCCTACGGGGGAAAATCATAATATCCGAGTCTTTAAACTCCCGAATCTTTAAACTCAATCCGAGTCTTTAAACCCAATCCGGGCCCGCCCCCGTCATAACATATCCGGGTCTTTAAACCCAATAACCAGATCCAGCAAATCCAATTCAAATCCAGTATCCATTTCCGAATCCGAATCTGCAATCTCATCAGGATCCCGGATCCAAACCCAAAACTCATATCCATATCCATTTGCAAATCCGAGTCCGAAATCATCATTCCGTAAGTCGGCATCCGGAATAACCATTTCGAACCCAAACCCAGAAATCCACTTTCAAGTTCTCAACCGAACCCAGAATCGTCATCTTGGAATCTGATTTCAAAATCCGAAAACACGTTCTTTAAAAACCACTTTTCTGGACTGGGCTTCAAGCCCAAAATCACTTTTCAAAATCCATTTCAAATCATTGAAATCAAATCATATTTCAATTCCCAAAATCAAATCATCTAAATCATAGTCAAATCACAACATCGACCGAAATCTCGTAAAACGTGAAATGTCGTAAATATCTCAAAAAACGTGCAAAATTGTAAACCATCAAGATCACAAATCAAATCATAGAATCACGTATACAAAACATATAAAAACATATATGCATGCATCATAAGTTAGAAAGCAAAGTCCACTCACAGACCATTACGCCGCTACTTCGATACGAGTGCACTTAAGCCGTTTCCGGCTAATCTGTTATCACCGGCTTTCCCGAACCTATCCAAATCCCATAATACGGTCAATAAATACTTCACAATAATCATACTTAAGCCCCGTAATTTTTCTGAATTTTTAACTATTTTTAATCGAGTCCTAAAACCTTCGGACATCCCGAAACATATCGAGACGATGTTCGATCGACTCGAAACTAGTGCCAAAATGTTCGTTACATCGAATACTTTAAAAGTCATGTTGGAACCTTCTTCGAAATGTGTGCCATGCGCCCACACGCGTCGCCCAAAGGGGCTGAGCGTGGGAGCCACGCGCCTAGGCACTGTTCATCGTCTTCCTCAGTCGACCGGTCTGAACCGGTTTGCAAATCCGGTCCGGTTTTGAACTGGCATTCATGGTTTTGTGTCTATTTCCAGTCCATTTTCATCCCTTTCACCTCCTACAGGTTCGTCTGACTATTTCCTACTTAACTTATGTCCTTAATTCATAAATTGAAGTCGAGATTATACCTTCTCGTTCATCATTCCAAACCATTCCTTCTTCCTCTGTCTCTGGCCCGTACAGACCGTCTCTGGTCATGGTCTCAAGCTTGATCGATTCATAAAACCAACCTGAACATCATCTCGTTCATTAAATTGATCAACAGTTAATGCAACAAGAAGTTCCAAGTTTGAATTTCACGGCCTTACCTGGTTGATTTTACGGTTACCATCCACGGCGAGCCACCATTCTAGGTCCCATCGATTCCTAGACGCCCTAGAAGCATCAACCAATTGATCAATTGTGCTCTATAGCCCTGTGTTTCAATTCTACCAATTCGAGCTGAAACAGAGAACTCATAGTTCCACGAGTTCCCATCTCCTCACGCCGTTGTGATCCACCGTACCAGCCCCACCCTCTCGTCTCACCTTCCTCTAACCTTCCTTAACTAATTTGTTTCACAGGAGTTATTCAATTACTGAGATTTGGTGGGAAATTCTGGGTTAGGCCCTCTCTGTTTTCTGGTTTTTCCCACTTTCTCTCAGTCTTCTCACTCAATCCATCACCAAAGGTCACTCACCAAGCTCACAACTCATCTCTGATCACTCACCCCCTGCATCTGAGTTCACACACCACTCACTCAAATGGAAAAATGGTCATTTGTTTCTCAGTCTCTGTTTTTCCTTCCACAGATAGTAAACCGTTTAAAATGTAACCGTGTGTGAGAATTTGGTAGAAACCACTAGAGGCTGGCCAGGTGTCTTCAATCCTATGGTTCCAGCCTAAAAATATCCAATCCAACAGCCACAGGTGTCCTCACCTGATTGCTCACAGATCCCAAGGTGCCAAAAAGACCATTGTGCCCCTAAATGTCCAAATTATCGTTTTACCCTTCATTAATCTAGACTAGTAACTAAACCGTATGACGTCCGATGACGGCGTGCCTCCTGTCAATGTACTCAGGACATCGAGACCTCCCTAACGGTCCTCGAATTGCATGAAAAGTAGCTTTCGTATAAAAAGCCAACAAATTCCCTCTTTTATCTTAATTACGAAAATGCCCTCAGACTTCCGAACGTCATAACTTCTTCCTCGGATGTCGGAATCGGACGTGCCACCTGTCTATGAACTCGTAACGTCCCGAAATACATCACAGTCCTTGGTCAAAGTCCATTTGACCGTCCGAACTAAAAGTCAACTGTTTGTCCAATTCCAAGAGCAAAATCGTCATTTCGCACCGTTCGTCCGAACGCGTCCAACTAATCACCGATTAACTTTACTAATCCGTCATTAATACCTAATCAAATCCCAATTTCCGGCACAAGTCGTTACAGCATCACTGTGGATCGCGTGTGTGATGTCTCCGTCTCACTACCGCATCAACCTGTAGGGTATCGAAAAACCAAAAAGAATGTGAGTGAAAAAAAATCAATTATAAATTCAGCAAATATTTACAAGAAAAGACAGTTATACCCTCCACATAAAACCAATGCATGCATTTCGAAAACTAGTTCATTTTCAACATAAGAAAACCATTGTATTTCCAAGGTAATAAAAACCATTTATGAATACTGAAATCATTTCTTTTTCTCAAATCTCGAGCCTTAGCCCAAAACCATAAATCAAAAGCAAAGTACGGGAACTCAGTTACGTGGTAAATTATGAAAATTCCCCTCAACTTCCGAGGCCCATAACTTCTTCCTCGAATGTCGAAATCAGACGTGCCGCCTGTCTAGTGACTCGTGACGTCCCGAACTACGTCACATTCATTGGCCAAAGTCCGTTTGACCTCTCGAACTAAAAGTCAACATTTTGCCCAGTCCAATGGTAAAACCGTCATTTTTGCACCGTCCGTTCGAAATCACTTGACTAATCACCTCTTAAGCTCACTAATCTGTCATTAATCACTAATCTAGTCCCGAAATCCGAGACGGGTCGTTACACAAGGTTTTAGTTAGCAACTCTAATGCATCATATCCCAAAAACGTATTATTTACTCATGATCCAGAAGAGAGAACTTCAACTACCTCCAGAGATTCGAATGTGACTACTATGTATCCACGTGTGTTCCACTCTTTTTTCTTCGACTAGGGTTATTTTTGTCCAATAGTGTTTTTGTCACCTAGCAAGGTTTTAAGAAGGCAATATGTAGGTGCGTAACCAAGCAACACTATTATATGAAATATCCAAGGGGGAGTGTTGTAAATAAATGTATATATAGAAGCTATTACATGTACAGGATAGAAGGGTAGATAGGTCATTTTGTTCATGTTCTAAACCCTAACCTAATTCTATATAGGGGTGGTTAAACTGATCGAATCAGAAACTTCTTTTTCTCTAGCCTCTATCTCGTTTTTCTCCTCAATTCTCAACAGGTTAGAGATTGTTTAGTTTATCATTTGGAATTCCTTGACATTGAGGACTTATGCATGTTTAGTTTATCATTTGGAATTTCGTGACATTGAGGACTTATGCATTCTCTTCATTGTTGTATTTTCATAAAGTTTTCAATCAAAATGTAGTTTTCAATCAAAATTTTGTTTTCCTCATCAACTACGTACTACTCGTGAACTAGGTAATATTCTCTTCACTGGAAGTATTGAATAATCGGAGTAATGAAATTTATCTCGGAAACTTGTTAATCTTTATAATTTCATCAATCAAAAGAAGAAAACTGTCAAATTTGATTTCAAAATCAAGCGCATCCAGTACATGTAGTTTTTTGCTTGTGTTTGATTATGTACTTTTTTCTTCTTCTTTTTTTCCACCTTCTACTTTCCAATTTGTTCTGCTTTTGAGAACCTGATCACTTGTTGATGGTGGTCATGCCTAAAGGCTCAGAAAGGGAAGCCGGAGTCCTAGCTGAAGACAGCTCTTTAGCAACAAAATCCATGGTGGGCCTTGACTCTGGGTTGGTGCGTATGCAGGCCAACGCCATGGTTACTACAGAAACCAATCCTGCCGCTGATTCACCATGTGGAGGCTGAAGTTGTTGGTCTAGCAAGTCATTCACAAGTAAATCTACATCTTCTGATAACAATGTTGGTGGCACTGCAGAAAGAGAAGTCAAAAGCTCCCCCGGATGCCTTCCCATCATGATCTCTAATGCCACAACTCCAAAGCTATACACATCACACTTATCCGTCACACGCATTGTATATGCCAGCTCTGTAGAAATTTCTTCACCAAATGACGTGTCAGACTGTCAGGTTACTATATATTGTACACATGTGATAAGGAGAATACTTGTATTGCAAGAAATCATTACCTGGAGCCATGTAGCCATAAGATCCAGCTACATAAGTCCAATTCGACAAATCAGATCTCAACAATCTTGCCGTTCCAAAATCCAACAGCCATGGCACGACATCCTCCCCAAGTAGAATGTTGTTCAAAGTTATGTCTCTATGAACGATTGGTGGTGCGCAGTCATTGTGCAAGTAAGCAACTGCATGAGCTAGCCCTTGCACAATTTCCATCCTTGTGCTCCACTCAAGTTCTTTGTCCCCATACAAAACTTTGCTCAAGCTGCCTCTCTCTGTATATTTGTACACCAAGTACAAGCACTCCCTCCATGAACGGAACCTATAAAATTTTATGATGTTTCTGTGCCTCACTTCTGTCAACGTTCTTATCTCATTTTCAAAGCTTTGCCGATTTATCTCTGGAATTTGGTCACTAGTGGCTGATATGTTCAGCTTCTTAACTGCAACAACTTTTCCCTTTGCTATCTCAGCCTTGTAGACACTCCCAAATCCTCCTTTTTCCAAGGAGGTACTTGTCGTCGAAATTCTCGTTCTCTTTTACAATTTCAGAAAATGTAAGCTTACTACTTCTTCCCCATATCACTGAACAATCAAATGAAATCTCTGATGTCTCAGGAGCTTTCATTTCCCCACCAAGCACTATTGATTTTTTCCGGAACTTGAGAATTATAGCAGAAGCTACAGTTGCAAGTAGAAAGAGGCTACCACAAATGGAAGCAAGGACACCAACAAGAACCTTGTGATTTTTCACGGACTTTCTGGGATTTGAGCTCCATGGAGTTATTCCCTCTGTCCCTCCACACAAGCCATCATTTCCAGCAAAGGCATTTGTATTTGCAGCCACCTTTTGAAAAATCCCGCCAGTCGGGATTGGATCAATCAAGTTGTTGTGAGAAAAATCGTAACTGCTTAGACTAATCATTTTGGAAAACGTTGATGGGAATTCCCCTGAGAGATGGTTGTGTGAGACATTGATAATCTCCAGTTGTTTGAGCTTGGCCAAGCTTGAAGGCATTTCTCCTGATAGAAAATTGCTACTAAGATCAAATAAGTACCTCAACTCTAAGTTTCCGATCTCCTGTGGGATGTTGCGTACAAGCTTGTTGTAACCTAAGTTCAAGCTTGTTAAACTCTCAAACATGCCAACATCAGTAATTGGCCCTGTGAAATTGTTATGAGATAAATCAAGATGCTGCAGCTTAGTCAATTTTCCAAGGCTCTTGGGATTGATCCGGTCAAGTGATTCCTGCTCAGGTTTAACATGAATAGCAGACTTAGATTACCAACTTCACTTGGAATTCGCCCGCTCAATTGATTAGACTCTAAGCTTAGAGACTGCAATTGTGTCAGCAGCCCAAGCTCAGGCGTGATTTTCCCAGAAATTTTATTTCTACCCATTTTCATAATCGTTAGGTTTTTGCATTCTCCCCACTTTGGTGAAATTGTACCAACGAAGTGGTTGTCATTAAGAGAAATGAAAACAAGACTGGGATGAACACCAAATGCATTTGTAATGTCTTCGGTGAATTGGTTCTGTTCAAGCCGAATACTAAATAATGAAGAACAGTTTCTCAAGCACTCTAGCAATCCTCCTGTGAAGTTTTTAATGTTTACTGTGAAAATTTGTAGGGCAAGTTTACTACAGAGTTCTGCTGGCAACTCTCCAGAGAAGCTGTTGTCGGAAATATCGATCATTTCCAAGTGACTATACTTACCAAAATTCCTCGAAATGGTTCCTAATAACTTATTGGTGAACACAAAATTCTCCAGGTTAGTGAGGAGAGAAATTTTCTGTGGCAACTGCCCATGAAGTTGGTTTCTGTTGACAGCAAAGGAAACAAGGGACTTCATATTTTCAATCTCTTCGGGGATTTTTCCACTAAGATTGTTGGTGTGAAGCTTTTGTTGAGTTAATGCCTCCTTAGTGGATTATTAATGCATTGAATTTGATTATGTATTGGGAATAAATACATGGTGTTTTTCATTCAACCTTGTAGGAAAAGATTGATGTGGAAGCTTCATGAAGAAGAGCATTAATTGAAGAAGGTGCATGAATGGACTTCAATGAAGGATGTTGAAATGTGAGGAAATTGTCCCACATTGGAAAAGCACAAATACAACTTGTGCCTTAAGCACTATATAAGGTGGAGAGCTTGGTCACATTTCAACATCAAGGAGAACACCTCACAAGTGAGTGACTGCTTCAAGAGTGTGTATAGCTCTTGGGCTAGAGTGATCTTCTTGAGCACTTCAAGAGTGTGTATAGCTCTTGGAGTAGAGTGATCTTCTCGGTTAAGAGAAGGTGAAAGAGTGTGTATAGCTCTTTGGGGTAGAGTGATTTTCTCGGGTTGAGAGAGGGTGTACAAGGGGTATCCTATTAGATACAAGGGCTCGAGTTGGGTATAAACTTGAGTAGTGTAATCTTGTATTTTGTATTCTCTCATAGTGAAGGAGAAAACTCTCCGAGGACGTAGGCAAGTTAATTGGCCGAACCTCGTTAAATCTTTTGTGTTCTTGGTTTCTTTGTTTTCTTTTTTCATCTTTATTGTTAGCACTTGTGTGGTGGAGGATTAATTTCCTAACAAGTGGTATCAGAGCTTCGGTTTATCGATCGTGAGCGGTTTTGCCATGGCAAGTTCTAGCAGTTCACATTTCAAGGTGGAGCAGTTTGATGGAAAAGGAAATTTCACTCTATGGCAAAGGAGGGTGAAGGACATCCTAGTTCAACAAGGCCTTGCAAGACCGTTGAAAGGGAAGGATGCGAAGCCAGAGAAGATGTCAGATGAAGATTGGGACGAGTTGGAGTCTAGGTGTGTCAGCACTATTAGGCTTTATATTGCTGACAATATTATAAATAATGTTAATGATGTAGATTCTGCACCTGAGCTTTGGGAGAAAATGGAGAAGCTTTATCTTGGGAAAGGCTTGCAAACGAAGCTGAATTTAAAGCGGGATCTCTACAAGCTCAAGATGGGAGAAGGTGCGAATCTCATGGAGCACATGAATGTGTTCAAGGGATTGATAAATCAACTATCAAGAGTTGAGGTTAAAATTGAGGAAGAAGATCAAGCCCTTTTACTTCTTACCTCGCTTCCCGATTCATATGAGAATATTGTTACTACAATTGTGTATGATAAGGATACACTGAAGATGGAGGATGTAGAATCGACTCTCTTATCACATGAGAAGAGAAGGAAAGCCGATGATTCTCAAGGTTCCGTCTTCATTGCTCATGAACAGAATCGTAAGGGAAGGTCAACTGCGAGAGGATTTAGTGAGCATAGCAGGTCTAAATCCAGAGGCAGAGGAAAGGGCAAGCAATGCTACAAGTGCAAGGAGTGGGGACACATAAAGCCGGATTGTCCATTGATGAAAGAGAAGGACGATAAGGGCTCAGATTGCTCATTGGCTGGTGTAGCAGAGATGTCTAGAGATTTTGGAGAACTTCTCACAGTCTCCAAAGATAATTACATTTTTTCTCAAGATTATTGGATATTAGATAGTGGTTGTTCTCATCACCTTTGCTCCAGGAGAGAATATTTTGATACGTTCCAGGAAGTCCAAGGATTTGTGACTTGGGGTGATGGCACAAGACGTCGTGTCATGGGTATGGGAACGGTGAAGATCAAAATGTTTGATGGAGCAGTTCGAACATTGGGTGATGTGGTGTATGTCCCAAAGTTCCGGAGAAATCTAATATCCTTGAGCCAACTAGACTCCAAGGGCTGCAAGGTTTCGTCAGCATGGGGAGTTATGAAAGTGTCACGTGGCTGCATGGTCCTAATGAAGGGAGAAAAATGTAAAAGTATGTTCCGTCTGATAGGAAAAACTCAGACCTCGAAGGTTGTTGGGAAACAGGGTGCACAGGAGAACTGGTACTTGAAGCGGGTCTCGTTTACGAGCACAGCAGAGACGCTATCTACATGTTTCCAAGTTTCAGACGATGGTGAGAAGGATAATCCTGCTAGGGCAGAGGCAAAGTCGAGGTCCCTCTTCGGAGCCAACTGGTAATTGTTGACTCGGAGCAGCTACACATAGCATTGGTCATTTTGAATCAGGGGGAGCTAGGACCGTATGCAACTGATTCGGGGTATGTGTAGTTGATACAAGAATAAGGCCAATGGAATGCTTGTGAGTATATCAAGCGATATCTCAATTTGAGATGAACTTCAGGGATTGAAGTGGTGATGCAACATTATCCACCTAAGTCGGCAGGGGGAGATTGTTGAGTTAATGCCTCCTTAGTGGATTATTAATGCATTGAATTTGATTATGTATTGGGAATAAATACATGGTGTTGTTCATTCAACCTTGTAGGAAAAGATTGATGTGGAAGCTTCATGAAGAAGAGCATTAGTTGAAGAAGGTGCATGAATGGACTTCAATGAAGGATGTTGAAATGTGAGGAAATTGTCCCACATTGGAAAAGCACAAATACAACTTGTGCCTTAAGCACTATATAAGGTGGAGAGCTTGGTCACATTTCAACATCAAGGAGAACACCTCACAAGTGAGTGACTGCTTCAAGAGTGTGTATAGCTCTTGGGCTAGAGTGATCTTCTTGAGCACTTCAAGAGTGTGTATAGCTCTTGGAGTAGAGTGATCTTCTCGGTTAAGAGAAGGTGAAAGAGTGTGTATAGCTCTTTGGGGTAGAGTGATTTTCTCGGGTTGAGAGGGGGTGTACAAGGGGTATCCTATTGGATACAAGGGCTCGAGTTGGGTATAAACTTGAGTAGTGTAATCTTGTATTTTGTATTCTCTCATAGTGAAGGAGAAAACTCTCCGAGGACGTAGGCAAGTTAATTGGCCGAACCTCGTTAAATCTTTTGTGTTCTTGGTTTCTTTGTTTTCTTTTTTCATCTTTATTGTTAGCACTTGCGTGGTGGAGGATTAATTTCCTAACAGCTTTAAGGACTGAATATTTGTGAGATTACTCCAAAGTGTTAAGGGAATTGGCCCTGATAGCTGGTTTCCTGAAAGATCCAACTCTACCAAACCTTTCAAGTTTCCAATCTCTGAGGGAATTGAGGCTGAGAAGTTGTTATGGTACAGAAAAAGGAATTGGAGTTTTGTCAACATGCCAATTTCTGCTGGAATTTTCCCACTGAAGCTACTGTTTTGAAGTTGCAAAGAGTCCAATTCAGTCCAATTGGAAATCAGAGACAGAAGGATTTGACCGGTTAATAGATTATCCGACAAACCTAGTTCTTTGATTTTGCTCAGACTGGACAAGGACAGGGGCAGCTCCCCAGTGAGTTTATTGGAAGCCAGGGTCAAGTGTATGAGGCTGGTGCAAAGACCAAGCTCAGAAGGGATTGAAGAGTTTAATGAATTCTTTTCAAGACTCAGATGTTGAAGCCCTCTGAGTTGGCCTATAGAAGATGGAATCTTCCCTTCAAAGGAATTACCAAGCAAGTCAATATGCTGAAGACCAGATATCAAACCAAGATTTTCGGGAATCAGGCCGCGGAAGTGGTTCGTGGCTAATTGTATGTGTTTAAGCTTGGTTATCTTGGAAATGTTTGATGGGAATGGCCCTTGGAATTGGTTATTGGTTAAGTTGAGAAATTCAAGCTTGACAAGATCGGTAAATAGTGGTTTAGGTATTTGGCCAGTCAAGGCATTTTGAGACAAGTCAAGGAATGTCAGGTTCCGGCATTCAGATATAAATTCTGGGAATTCTGAGTTTAGGTCATTAACTTGGATGTAAAGGTAGGTTAATGAAGGCATGGCTGTGAACTTAGACCAATCAGGAGAGTCTAAGTAGTTTGATCCAAGGTCCAAGTACCATACCTTTTGGAGATTGTTAAGTTGATAAGGGATGAAGCCATTGAGATCGTTGTTGTGGAAACTAAGATACTGAAGCTCTGCTAGCTGGCCTATGTCGGTTGGTATTTCTTGATCGAAAAGGTTGCTACCTAAGTCCAGCAAAATGAGGCTCGAGAGTTTCCCAATTGCGGATAGTAATCGCCCACTGAAACTGTTGTTGTGGAGGTTGAAGTGGGTGAGAGTATTACGAAATGGGGTGAAGTGTTGCGGAAAATAGTAGAATGGAAATAATAACTCAACCCACAAAAAAAAAGATAAATATGCAAGGAAATAAAAGAGTAAAGAATAGAGAACACCGGATATAACGTGGTTCGGCAATATGCCTACGTCCACGGGGCAACAACAACAAGAACCTCCACTAATGAAATTAGGGGTACAAAGAGATGCACAACTTCAAGAACACTACTTGAAGGAAACTCTCTCTTTCACACTTGTTTTGCTACCAACACTACAACACTCAACACTTTCAACTTAGAGTGGGCACTCTTCACTCTCTACTTGGAGGAAGATGTTTCTCTTAGATGAGATTGATGGAATGAGCAAATGACCTCTCCTTAAATAGGCCAAGGAGGAACCATCTAAATGCTTTCATTAATGCTTCACCCACCCACTTACTTCATTTTGGATCCCACTTACCTACAACCACCTACTACATTTTGGATCCCACTTACCTACAACCACCTACTACATTTTGGATCCCACTTACCTACAACCACTTACTTCATTAATGCTTCAAACAACATTTTGTAGATATATTTGAAATTTGGGCCTAGATATTTTACAATCTCTCCCTCTAGGCCAACTAGGTCAAAACGACGTGACTTCTACTTGAAGTCCACTCCAGCGGATTTGCTGCAATACTCCAACTTCTGTTGTGTAACAATTTTTGTCAACATATCTGAAGTGTTCTTGTTGGTGTGAATTTTCCTCAACTGGAAAAGCTTCTTTGATACTGCATCTTGAATCCAATGATAACGGAGATCAATGTGCTTCGTGCGAGGATGGTACACTGAATTTTTACTTAAATGAATAGCACTCTGACTATCACAATGCACCACATAACTTTCTTGCTTCACACCCAATTCTTGAATGAACCTCTGCAGCCAAATCATCTCCTTGCCTGCTTCATTTGCAGCAATATACTCAGCTTCAGTGGTGGATAAAGCAACACATTTTTGTAACTTAGACTGCCATGAAACAGCTCCCCCTAAAAAGGTGAATAAGTATCCAGAAGTGGATTTTCTAGCATCAAGGTCTCCTGCCAAGTATGCATCCGTGAAACCTTCTAACATCGGTTTCGATCCACCAAAGCACAAGTACAACTTTGAAGTGCCTCTCAA
The DNA here is from genome assembly GCA_032719365.1 of Prinsepia uniflora. NCBI lineage: Eukaryota > Viridiplantae > Streptophyta > Magnoliopsida > Rosales > Rosaceae > Prinsepia > Prinsepia uniflora. The sequence goes on from CM064874.1 coordinate 5,647,632, forward strand.
ATATCTGAGTATCCACTTGACTGATTCCCAATGCTCTCTGCCAGGGTTAGAGAGATACCTACTAACAACACCAACTGCATGTGCTATATCTGGTCGAGTACAAACCATAGCATACATAAGATTACCAACAGCTGATGAGTATGGAATACCTGCCATCTTGTCCATATCCTCTTGTGTAGTTAGGCATAAACTTCTTCTTAACTTGAATTGATTACCTAGAGGTGAGTTCACTGGCTTAGCTTCTTTCATGTTAAACCTCTCAAGCACTTGTTCACCGATATCCAAAGTAAATCATTTAGTCATAATTAAAACAATCATAAAACATTTATGCATGCATCGAATTTATGAAACCAATGTCCACTCACAGACCGTTTAACCGAGCGCCTCGATACGCGTGCCATAGGCCTTTCCGGGCCACACCACTATCAACGGGACACCCAATCCTGTTCAAATCACATTAGAAGATTACTAACCTCATCATTACCATCCTATTTAAGTCCCGTAATTTTCCCGAATTTTTAAGTATTTTTAAACTGGATTTAAAACCTTCGGACATCCCGAACAATAACGAAACGGTGTCCGATCGACACGAAACCAATTCCAAAATGTTCGTTACATTAAATAGGACAAAAGTCATGTTGACCTCACCTCGAGATTCGTGCCCACGCGCCGTCACGCGCCGCCGTGAGTGGCTGCGCGTGAAATCCACGCGTCGTGAACAGTGTCACCAGCCTAACCCGTATCTCTGGTAAACGAGTCCAATTTACCCGCGATACAACCCGGTTCAATGTCCATCAATTCAGCCTTAATTCCTTCAATTGATCAATCAGTTAGTTTCGTTTTAAATCCAATTACAGGTCTGTAAACTCAATTACACAAATCCTTACCTACAATTCCACGATTCGATGATGAACACCAAGAACACTCCGGTTACTGTTCGTTCATGGAATTCCTTCAATTCCAACTGATTTCCTTAAATTGATTCAACCAGAAGCTTCCACGGACTCCGTTAAGCATTTCCCCCAACTCAATTGCTTCAATCATGCGCTCAATCGTCACGACTCAAGCTCGAACACCGTCATTGTTCAACCATGGAGTTCTGTCAACCACAGCCGTTTTCTTTCAATTGACGAACCCAGAAGCATCGTGGGATCATGAGAAGTAGTTTCCCCACCTCAATTCCGTCGTCTAAACACTCCACGATCACGACTCAACCTCGATTTTCTTCCTCTGTCACCAAGCTCGATCAGAGCCAAAACGGCACCAATTCATCTCGTTTCTTCGACAATTATGATCGTTGTGATCCCAGGAAGCGGAATGTGAGCTCAATTGCGATCCTCACGGCCTAATTCTCCCAATTCGAATTTCCCTCCCAAAAACCAAATTTCCGAATTCCAGTTCTACGGCCCCCCTCAATCCCTCGTGTTTCCCTCACTAAATCCGTCTCTGAAATGTCTCCAAATTGCACACTCAAGATCAGCTGATGGAGAGGAGATTAAGAGTGGAATGAATTGTGGTTTTGGGTTGTACACGGTTAGGAACTTAGAGAGGAATAATGGAAATTAAAAGATTAATTTAATTTAATTAATTAATAAAACATAATAATTATGTTTCCCCAAAACATGGGATCTGGTTCTATGCCTGAAATTAAGGGATGAGTGACACTTGTCACTCATCCAAGTGTGTTCAGTCACCGGGTACTGTTCATTATTATATTATTATTTTAATCGGAGCCTCGGTTCGTAAATTCGTTTCCTTGACCATAACTTCGTCGTCGAATCTCCGATTTCGGCATGCCGCTAGTCGTTGGATTCGTATCGACGAAACCTACGTAACGGTCCTTGGCCCTCGGCCATCGGACATCTCGGTCAAAAAGTCAACATTTCCCCTTATTTCGTCCAAATTACAAAAATGCCCTTGCACTTCCGTACATCATAACTTCCACCACGAACGTCGGAATCGAACGTGCCACCTGTCTATGAACTCGTGACATCCCGAACTACGTCACGGTCATCGGTCAAAGTCCATTTGACCATCCGAAATAAAAGTCAACGTTCTGCCCACGCCCAGGGGCAAAACGGTCATTTTGCACAATTCGTCCGAAATCACCCAACTAATCCCAGATTAGTAAATCACAATTAAATATTATTAAATCCCGATATTCGGGACGGGTCGTTACAATAGGTGTCATTCTTCAATAAAGACTCCATCTCAGACTTCATTGCCAACATTCATTTGTCATTGTCTGCATGAGTCTTTGCCTCCTCAAAATTTTCAGGTTCTCCATCACCAGTCAACAGAATGTATCTGGAATGCGGGTCATCCCCATCACTGGTCGTGAGAATATACTGTGAAGAAGGACACTTAGTATTCGGCTTCGGCACTCTGTTTGATTTACGAACTGGTACTTGGGAAATCTCTGGTTGCTCCTCCTGGCTTGGCTCCCTCTGAATTTGATCGTCCTGATCATCGTCTTCAGGTTCAGACACTATCTCAGCACCTTCTGCTTCAGCCATGTCACGAACGTCTTCATGTATAACCTCTTGAGCTCTGCCACTGGGTTCTTGTTGTAGCGGTGATGAATCATAGGTGAGTTGTCCTGCATTTTTAACTGTCTCCTTATCAAGATCTGCCACGGTCTGATCTTCAAAAAAGTGTACATTTCTGCTTTTGAATAGCTTGTTGGTCTTTGGATCCCACATGCGGTAGCCCATTTCTTCATTACCGTACCCGAGAAAGATGCACGGTGTGCCTTTGTCATCTATCTTCAATCTTTTCTCGTCAGATACACGTGCAATGTTTTGCACCCAAACACTTTCAAGTGTGAATATGAAACGCTTCTACCGGTCCATAGGCATTCGGGAGTCTCAAAGTTCAATGGTACACTTGGTGATCGGTTGATAAGGTAACAAGCGGCTGACACAGCTTCGGCCCAAAAATGCTTTGATAGATTGGTTGTCTTCAGCATGCACCTGACCTTCTCCAGAATGGTGCGGTTCATCCTTTCAGCTACACCATTATGTTGTGGGGTGCCAGGAATTGTCTTTGCATGCCTAATGCCATACTTCGAACAGTAATCTCTGAACTCGTTCGAAGTGTACTCTCCTCCATTGTCGCTGCGGATACATTTGAGGGCTCTCCCAGTCTCCCTCTCCACCATGACATGAAACTGCTTGAAGGTTTGGAATACCTGGCTTTTTGATTTCAACAAATATACCCAAACCTTTCGTGAAACATTATCAATAAAGGTAACAAAATATCTATTACCACCTAGTGATTCAACTTCCATAGGGCCACAAACATCAGAATGTACTAGGTCTAATATTTTTTCTTTTCTTGTGAAGGTACCAGAAAAACTGACTTGATTTTGTTTGCCATATAAACAATAATCACAAGAGTCGAGTGAGGTACCTTTGGCAAAGGGAATGAGAGACTTCTTTGCCAAAACTTGCAATCCCTTCTCACTCATGTGGCCTAATCTCTTGTGTCATAGATTTGGAGAAGAATCGTCCGCGACATTCAACTCTCCTTTGCAAACCTTCCCATATGTCTTGTAAAGGGTGCAGCACAACTTCCCTCTAGCGATGACTAGCGATCCCTTGGTAAGCCTCCACTTTTGATCTCCCCCATGATAATGGAATCCTTGTTGATCAAGCACACCGGTTGACATTAGATTGAGACGTAAACCAGGAACATGTCTCACATCTTTCAATAACAGCTTGTTTCCCAAATCAGTCTCGAACAAAACATCACCTATTCCTGATATCTTGGAATAGCTATCATTGCCCATCTTCACTTCCCCAAAGTCTCCGGCTTTGTATGTGGTGAAGAACTCCGAGTGCGCCGTGGCATGGAAAGATGCTTCAGAATCAACTACCCAAGAAATGTTTTTATCTTCACCAGCATGTATGCAATCACTGTCAAGAGACAACAACTCACATGCTTGACTGGACACAGTAGCGGTAGCTGCAGTATTGGTTGTGTCCTCCTTCTTTTGGTAGGTTGAGCCATCTTTCCCATCCTTCTTGTTATTCTTTAGTTTGTTGCAATTCTTCATCATGTGGCCATAGAGATTGCAATTATGACACCTTCCATTGAATCGTGTCCTCGAACGGCTTGCACTTCTTCCACGATCTCGACTGGGACCTTTACTCTTGCTCCTTCCTCTATTCTCCGCCACAAAGACTTGGCTATTATCGGAACTAGAGGACTTCCTCCTTGTCTCTTCATTGAACATGTTGTCTTTAACATTATCCATAGATAACACACCATTGGGAGCAGAGTTACTTACAGTAATGACAAAGGTCTCCCAGCTATCGGGCAAAGATCCAAGAAGTAATAACGCTTGAAGCTCATCTGCGATCTTCATGTCCATCGTGGCCAATTGATTGACAGTGTTTTGGAAGTTGTTGAGGTGCTCAGTCACCCTTACGCCCTCCTTATACTTCATGTTGACAAGCTCCTTAATGAGAAACGCTTTCTTCGAGGCGGTCTTTTATTCGAATAATGACTCCAACTTCAACCAAAGAGCATGGGCGTTAGTCTCGTTGGACACATGGTGGAACACACTATCATCCACCCATTCACGAATATGGCCAATAGCCTTGCGATTCAACTTCTTCCATTCAGCATCTCCCATATTCTCATGCTTGCCTTCCTCTCCTTCTATGGGCTCATGCAGATCCTTGCAATAGAGAATGTCCTCCATTCTCGGCTTCCATGTAATCCAATTGGAGTGGTTGAGTCGAACCATGGTACTCCTTGAGCCTTCCATTCTAACTCTCAACGAACCTAAAGCTCTGATACCACTGTTGCGGAAAATAGTAGAATGGAAATAATAACTCAACCCACAAAAAAAAAAGGATAAATATGCAAGGAAATAAAAGAACAAAGAATAGAGAACACCGGATATAACGTGGTTCGGCAATATGCCTACGTCCACGGGGCAACAACAACAAGAACACTACTTGAAGGAAACTCTCTCTCTCACACTTATTTTGCTACCAACACTACAATACTCAACACTTTCAACTTGGAGTGGGCACTCTTCACTCTCTACTTGGAGGAAGATGTTTCTCTTAGATGAGATTGATGGAATGAGCAAATGACCTCTCCTTATATAGGCCAAGGAGGAACCATCTAAATGCTTTCATTAATGCTTCACCCACCCACTTACTTCATTTTGGATCTCACTTACCTACAACCACCTACTATATTTTGGATCCCACTTACCTACAACCACCTACTACATTTTGGATCCCACTTACCTACAACCACTTACTTCATTAATGCTTCAAACAACATTTTGTAGATATATTTGAAATTTGGGCCTAGATATTTTACATGAAGTTGAACTGGTCTAATGCGCCGGTGATGCTCATGTTGGAGAGGTCTATTTTGGAGACGGTTTTGGTTATGGAGTCGTGGGGGTTGCAAGCAATGGTAGTCCATTTGCAAAGGTTTTCAAGGTTAATGAGTGACCAGGAATTGAGTACGGATGGTTGTGATGATGAAGAAGAAGAAAAGCTACTCTTCCATTTGATGTTCTTTTAGTTTAATGGCATTGTTGGAATTTTGAATTTAGTAAATAGAAGTATGTGGTTGTTTGTTGGAACTTTCTTCCTTAGCTATCAAGTATTTTGTCGGAGTTATTCTTATTTGTTAAGATTTTGACTAAGCGTTTTTACGTGTAAAAACAAAAGTTATCATATACTTTTATATCATTCGAAAGAGGATAGTATTTAAAAATAAAAACTTTTAGCTTGTGCTATTGGTCACCATCATTTTTTCCGTCAACGGACTATTGTAAATGTTAATTTAATGACTCTCTGTATTACTAATATTCCACGTGATTAACTAGCCATCTAATACCAGATTATGTTTAAATCGCATTTGATTAATCTCTACCTACTAACAAAAGCAACACTTAACCAGAAGTACTAACAACCAAACTGTTATCCAGAGAAAGAAAAGAACACGGAACTATTTACCAAGCAAATGCTTGGTGCCTAATCGAGAGAAGAAACAAGGCCTTAGAGTGCATGCAAGAATGTTACAACTTTCCAAGTCACTGAATAATTTGTAGAAAAACGTAAAAATTGACGAATTATCAAACAGAAGAAGAAGAAGGAGAAATTAATTGTTCAAATCTAGAAGTCCTATTTTTGTTTTTTCTCTTTTTCTTTTGTACAATTGAGAGGTGCCTGATTGCGTTGCAAATTTCTATCAAAATATCCACAGAAGTGGAGGCTGTTGGCTCTGGTATGTTTGGCCTTGGCTCTGAGGGCGATTATGAATTAGTCGAATAGAACTACACATTGAAATAGTAGAGACTTGACTTAGTCATTGTCTTCTTTTTTAACTCATTTAGTATTTTCAAACTTTGCTGCCCTTTTTGGTCCCCTAGCAACCATTTGGTTGGCCTTTTTTGCTTTTGTTCTTCTTCTTTTTCTTTTTTTTTTTAATAAAACTTTGGGTTGGCACGTAGGTTGGAAGTTCATGTTTGGATTTGTATTTAAGAAATTAGTATCTACATGTTATTGTATTTAAAATATAATTTAGATGAATTACGTCAATAGTTGTGAATTTCACACATGTGCATATAATTCGATCGACGTTAATATTGGAGACAACATCTCATCTTCTCTTTTTGAGTTCGGTATAGACTCACCGAATACATCTGCTCGATCATATGGGTGGTGTCACTCTATCCATGGATTTAGTAGACGAATTTGAAACTGAAGAAGAAGATTGAAGATTATGCTAGTTATTAGTCCTTCTATACCGAGAGTGAGTGAGTGGGACACAAGAACAAATCTATAGACTTTATGATCACCCCATTGCTCGTGTTTAAAATTAGATTGAATATTATTCACAAAGATAGGGAGAATAAAAAAAAGTGTTTTTTTTTTAAAAAAAAATTGAATATAGAAGGTTGATAATTGATTATTCGTTTATAGATTTTTAGGAATTATTAAAGATATCTTGAATTATATATGTGCTATTTAATCGAATTTAATACTAGAAATTAAATATATTCTTAATTATAGTCTTTATTTTCACAAAGAATGAAGAAATGAACTTTTTTTTTAAATTGATCTAATCATCATACAAAAGAAGACAAATGTTCAAATATCGTCGTACATTTTGTAAGAAATCGAGAGAAAGACAAGCCGCCATGAACGACCTTTACATATGCGTTCATAAATCGATCATAAGGTCAACCCCTTTTTTAAGGTCAAGCATACCATATTGTGTGGTGCATGTGCATGATGCAATGCAATGCAATGCAAGTAGATATCAGAAGATCCGCACCTCTGCTATTCCATCTATTGCAGATTAATTTTATTTTAATATTAATTATCACTCTATATCTTGAACCCTAAAAAAAGGAACTGATTATAGCTAGCATTTTCTAAGTCTCGCAAAATATTAGCGGAGACTTAGACTTCTTAGTGTCCAAGTCTGCTCATCCTTTTGAATCTAAGTAGGAGGACTAAGCAGCAACAAAAGACCAATATTAATTTGGTTAGTTAGTATAGTAACCGGTCGATTTATCTGTTACATTTAAATAATTAAAGAAATATTTATAATCATTTCGTTTTCATTTTTCACTATTTATGTTTGACATATGAGGGAAATGAGTGGAGAATGATGGAGGAAGAATATATAGGAAGAGATGGATCGAGACACATGTAGAAGAAAATGTATACAAAAGAACAATATTATTTTTTTGTGAGCGTCAATTTTTAGTTTTTTCTTTTTTTTGTTCGTCCGCTCTTCTTTATTTTTACCTCGTATCACCACTCTTTATCATATATTGCTTCCTTACCTCTCCTATAGTTTTGGCATATTTCATAAACAAAAATTGAAAACAAAAATCCGAAATGGTTATTTAAATATCCCAAAATAATTTCTAATTTGTTTTAATTTCTTTTTAAAATTAGAAGAAAACGAGCACATTCGAAATTATTACATAAAGATTTGGTTAGAAAATTACCTTCAAGGGGAGGTTTATATTCGTTGCTAGGTTGTTCTTTGTCTTTAATCTCATGCAGCCATGGCATAGAGGAGTTCCATCCAGAAGTTGATTGGGACAAAATATTTGGTTCCATATTATTGAAGAGCATAGTGGTGTCCCATTGGGTACATGAGTAAGATAATTATGCTTGCTCTTGCTCGTGCTCTTGCTCTTGGTAATAATTTCATCACAAACATCGCAAGTCATCATCGATCGGCTCTTCTTGTCGTTGTTCTAGCTAGTACGTAGTAGACTGAGAAAATAATAGGTGTAGCAGCCATACGTAGATATATACTTCAGTTTTATATAAGCAAATCCTATACGGACTAGGAATAATAAAGTTTAATTTCCAATTCCTATACGGAATCGGGTTCCTAATTCCAATATTAATGCAACTTCTGCAAACTAATTAATTATCGAATTATTTGGTTGAAGAATAAATTATTTTTCAAATTATAGTTTTTAAACAATAATTCTAATATTACGTGGCTTATTTGAATATAAGCATTTTCAATGTTCACTTCGATCCACATACAATTCTTTAGACCGGACACAAGTGTTGAGTTAATGTCTCCTTAGTGGATTATTAATGCATTGAAATTTGATTATGTATTGAGAATAAATACATGGTGTTGTTCATCCAACCTTGTAGGAAAAGATTGATGTGGAAGCTTCATGAAGAAGAACATTAATTGAAGAAGGTGCATGAATGAACTTCAATGAAGGATGTTGAAATGTGAGGAAAATGTCCAACATTGGAAAAGCACAAATACAACTTGTGCCTTAAGCACTATAAGGTGGAGAGCTTGTCCACATTTCAACATCAAGGAGAACACCTCACAAGTGAGTGAGTGCTTCAAGAGTGTGTATAGCTCTTGGGTTAGAGTGATCTTCTTGAGCACTTCAAGAGTGTGTATAGCTCTTGGAGTAGAGTGATCTTCTCAGTTAAGAGAAGGTGAAAGAGTGTGTATAGCTCTTTGGGGTAGAGTGATTTTCTCGGGTTGAGAGAGGGTGTACAAGGGGTATCCTATTGGATACAAGGGCTCGAGTTGGGTATAAACTTGAGTAGTGTAATCTTGTATTTTGTATTCTCTCATAGTGAAGGAGAAAACTCTCCGAGGACGTAGGCAAGTTAATTGGCCGAACCTCGTTAAATCTTTTGTGTTCTTAGTTTCTTTATTTTCTTTTTTCATCTTTATTGTTAATAATTATGTGACGGAAGATTAATTTCCTAACAAGTTGATGTGGGTGTGTTTTAGCTTTGGTAATGTAATTTTTCTCCTCGCCGAGCCTCCAAAATTGTTGTATCAAAACAATTCTGGATGGTATCTTTTTCATGCTTTTGAAACAGCTGTCTGGTTCCCTCCTTTGGACCCTACGTACCCACCATTTGATTGGGTTATAAAACTTTGGTTGGTAGTTACGAAGTTGACGTATGGGTTGGTTGTTGGGAATATTATTATAATACATTTACTATAAAATTTTAAAATATAAATTAGTTTTTTTTCCTGAAAAAATATAAATTAGTTGGATTACTAGCACAATCGTACATGTAAGTATTAAACGGTTTTTTTTTTTTTGGGGGGCTGCTAGAGAAGAAAGCCGCTAGACTCGAAGTATTTCAGGAGGGATTGAATAACTCCAATAATTGACAAGGTTAATATATAAAGTGCTCAAAGTTAACAAGAGCATCAGTTATAAAGTTAGCTTCCTTGAACACATGCTTGAAGCTAATTGAGTGGAATCGTGGAGATAAGATTTTGGCATTTTGAAGGATATTTGTAAAATACCACGGGAGAGATGAGGGGTGGATGATAACATCAATAAGGATTTTTGAATCACCCTCCGCTTCAATGTCAGTCTCCAACTCTTGAGTAGAGGCATAGTCAGAAATTAAATTTTGAGGGACCTTTCAAAAAATACTTCTAAAAAAAATTTGAATTTTAAATGTAATTTAACTCATCTTTGATTATGTATATTATATATAAAAACTAATCAAAACATCATATCATATAATAATAATTACAATTTTAGTTGTCCTCGACAATTTCTAGTGTTTTGAAATTGTTGTGTAATAACTTTGTTATCTATACTCTTCAAAATATCTTTCTAGATATACATAATTTCTTTCTAAGTTGTACTCCAACCAAGTAGGAAATCACTATGTCTTGGCTTATTTCCGAAATTCTTGTAAAAAAATTATGGGCTCGAGGTTAATCTTTTATAAGAGATAAACTCTTCGAACTTGATCTCGAACATTTGCATGATAGCTCATCATTTGATTATGGGAATACAGGATCAGCTCGAAGATTTTTTAAGTCAATTTCCACACAATTTTTTTTGTGCTATTTTCTTTTATTTTCTTAATTTTTTTAATTTTTTAATAACTCAATATTTGATTTTCTTTTGCAATATCTTTCCATAACTGAAAAATATATTGAATAATTTTAATTCATATTTGTTTATATATCAAAACAATATTCAAAGCCTTTTTTTTAGGAGTTATGGAGCTTGGAATTGTTCTTAATCCTTATTTAGTAAGAAAATAATTAATCTTTCTCAAAAGAAAAACATATATAATAGTTAATTATTTTGGGGAAAAAAAGGAAGGTCAATATTTTATTTGGGTGAATATATGAAAAAAAAATCCTTAAAATAAAAAATATAACAGAAAGAAGTAAAATAAAATAAAAAATAAAATCAGGGGAGGCCTAGGAACACCCTGGACCCTATATAGCTCCGCCCCTACTCTTGAGCTTTGTGAAGACCATCAATAACAGCAAGACCCTCAGCAATAAGTATGATCACATGTACATTGTTACCCTAATATTATAATGTCAATATGTCATTCCTTATATAATTATATGCACACATTATAAACTTGTAACATTTTAAATTATATTCCAACAATGATGCATTATTAGAGTAAGGTGATGTTGGTATATCTACTTTAATTAGGTAGCCACTCGATTATTAAACAATTTCAAATTTGATCTTCGTTTTCTCTCCTTTCAATCCAAGAAAAAAAGGTAAACTAAAGGAGGAAGGACGAAGATGATAACCCAAAAGTTTCTTCCCTTCTTCTCTTAATTGATTTTTTTTTTTTTTGAGTTAGTAATAAGAGTCCTTTTATAGTTACTGTTGGCTGGGAAAGATGCACAAATTAAATAGATAATTATAATCATCAGGATCAAACTTTTCTCACCTTCAAAATAAATTGAGTAAATAAATTGACAGAAATAAAGTATAAATAAAAAAGGTAAAAGAGAACACTAAAAATTAACGAGGTTCGGCAGTGTGCCTACTCCTCAGACAACAGTTCCAAAATTCTTTCACTATGAATAATGGGATTACAAATATAATCTCACTCAATGGTGGATACACAATTCTCTCTTGGATTCACTCAAGAAGATCTCACTTTCTCTTCTTTCTTTTTTTTTTTCTTACAAGGGAGGTTATTTTCTTATTTCTCACACAAGGAGGAACTATCTTCTCACTCTCATTTTTTGTGGATAACTTGTTGCTTGAAGGATGATTGAGAATGTTCAATCCTTCTCCTTTTTATATGGATGGATGGAAGGTAATCATCAATGCATACTCATGCATCAGAGTTAGTTCTAATTAATCTCATGGTAACTCCTATGAGCATAGTAATCTCCAACAATAAGTGTTCTTCCTAATGAACCTACCCAAAATCACATTCATGCACAAACCATCACATGTGCATTGGGATATCAAAAGTCTTCATTTGGGAAACTCCAAAGATCATATTAATTCTCCTCCACTTAATGGAGGGATTAACCCATCAAATTCTCCTCCACTTATTTTGCTATTTTTTTCAATCCATCTACTTATCCAAAATCTTTCTTGTTCTTTTTCCATAAATCTTGTTCTTTCTTATTGTTGGAGAGTTTGTCGAAATATCTCCTATTGGTTTTTATCGCAATAGTTAGATTAGGTTTTTTGGTCTGTCATTCGTTTTTATGCGTAATTGGATTGCTGATGATCAAACATTCCTTAAATCCGTTATACTTTACATGTTATTAAAGACTAGATGTAATGAGTTTGAACACAATAAATGGTTAATTTACAGGAGATAGTTTGTATAGGATTATATGAGTGAGGTTAGGTTATGATTGTTTTGGGTTTTAGGGACTTAATTTGTAATTTTGTATAATTTCACTGATGTAAGTTTATTAAATGTTAGTGCAACTTGTCCACTTTAATATTGTCATATTTTTTTTTTTGTAAATCTTATTATCTTAGTTTTATTTTGATAGTTTAGTTATACCAATTTATTTACGATATATATTACCACTCTTAATTAAAAAAATAAAAAATGAAAACGACTTCAAATTTGATAATCGTATATACACACAACACAAGAGCATATCATCATCATCATCGAACAAAATTTAAAATATCAATTTAATCTGGCACTAGTAAGTCACTTACAAGGGCACTCCGCAGTCGATGCTCTAAATTAATTAAGTGCTCAAGCTTTAATCATTTATAAATGGGATATATATATATATAAGTGGATTAAATTCTAACTTTCAATAATGAACCATTTAAAATAAAAAATCATTTATTTATTAAAACTATAATTTTTTTAGTTATTATATGCATTTCAATTTTATTTTTGTTTGAAAAGAATTATAACTAGTGCTTTGAATATTCATCAGACATGACAATGGAAAATTTAGCAAAGTAATCAAAAGTAATGCTAAGAGATGGTGGACCACTAGTTCTTTTTTATTTTTATTTTTTATCTGAAAGTGGACAACTAGTCCGGTTCGTTTGGAATGTGGTATTCAACATCATTATAAGAATCTTCTATCTACTTTTCTCGTAAAGAAATTAACAAAAACCAAATCACAAACTCTTTCAAAAAGTCAAATCACATACTGTCCAATTTGCACTTTAGTAAGCTTGAATTCAACCCCATTCCCAATTATAAATTAACATCGAACCCATCTTTTGTTTTTATTTTTTTCAAAAAAGCAATGGAATGGCCAAAATGGACCCACTTCGCATCTATATAACTCGTTTTGAAGATAACATCAATTGGTCAAACACCATGAGAGGACTTCAGAAGCCTCCTGCTCTTCTTCTTCTTCTTCTTCCAATTCTTCACATTTTCATCCTCTCTTTGCTGCCATTGAAGGCCACCTCATCACCAACAACACAAGCACAAGCTCTGGTGAGCTGGAAAAACACCTTTGCTTCTTCACCCACTTCTCTCAGTTCATGGTCTCTCAGAAACATCAACAACCTCTGCCACTGGACAGCCATTGGCTGTGACCAAAACACCAAAACAGTTTCCCAAATTGACCTCTCCAACTTCAACATTTCTGCAACACTAACCCAATTCAGCTTCACCCCATTTCTCAACCTCACGCATTTGAACCTCAATGCCAACAATTTCACTGGGCCGGTCCCATCTGCCATTGGCAGCCTCACCAAACTCAAAACTTTGGACTTGGGCAACAACTTATTCTCCCAAGAAATCCCTGTGGAGATTGGGAGGTTGACTGAGCTTGAATATCTAAGCTTCTTTAACAACAATCTCACTGGTCCAGTCCCCTATCAGCTAAGCATTCTCAAAAAGGTACAATTTTTGCTTCTTGGAGAAAACTTTTTAACAACCCCTGATTGGTCTAAATTTTCAAGCATGCCCTCTTTGACATACCTTGATCTTTATCTAAATAGCTTGGATTCTGAATTCCCAGAATTTGTATCAAAATGTTTGAACCTGACATTCTTGGATTTGTCTCAAAATGCTTTGACTGGTCAAATACCAGAACTGCTTTCTACCAATCTAGGCAAGCTTGAGTATCTTAATCTCACCAATAACCATTTCCAAGGGCCATTGCCAACAAGCTTTCCCAAGCTTAAACACCTTAATTTAGCTTTGAACCAATTCAGTGGCCAAATCCCTGAAGATATTGGTTTGATGTCTAGCCTTCAAAGAATTGACCTTCTTAACAATTCCCTTCAAGGGAAAATTCCGTCATCCGTAGGCCAACTGAGAGACCTACAGTACCTTGATCTTAGAGATAATTCTTTAAACTCTTCAATCCCTTCTGAGCTTGGTTTTTGTACCAATCTGACCTATTTGGCCTTGGCTACCAATAAACTCAGTGGGGATCTTCCTTTGTCTTTGTCCAATCTGAAAATCATTTCTGATTTGGGTTTATCTGGGAATTCATTTACTGGTCCACTCCTGTCTTCTCTGGTCTCCAATTGGACTGAAATGGTTTCTTTGCAAGTTCAAAACAATAGCTTTAGTGGGAGTATTCCAGCAGAAATTGGGTTGTTGACAAAACTCGAAGTCCTTTATCTGTTCCAAAATAATCTCACAGGATCAATTCCCTCAGAGATTGAAAACTTAAAAGACTTGACAGATTTGGATCTTTCAGGAAACCAGCTCTCAGGGCCAATTCCTATGACACTCTGGAGTCTCACAAACCTTAAGAGCTTGCAGCTTTTCTACAACAACCTCAGTGGCACAATCCCCCCAGAGGTTGGAAACATGATGTCGTTGGCTAACTTTGATGTCAATACAAACCAACTAGAAGGGGAGTTGCCAAGCAACATTTCTCTTCTCAGTAGCTTGACTGGCTTTTCTGTATTTACCAACAAGTTTTCGGGCGGCATTCCAAGCGATTTTGGGAGGAACATTCCGAAGTTGGCATATGTTAGCTTTTCCAACAACAGCTTCACTGGAGAATTGCCACCAGATTTGTGTAGTGGATTTTCTTTGCAAGTTTTGACAGTGAATGGTAACAACTTCACAGGCTCATTGCCTGATTGCTTGAGGAATTGTTCAGCACTACAGAGAGTCCGACTGGATGGGAATCAATTCAACGGGAAGATTACAGATGCATTTGGAGTTCATCCCAGTCTTGAGTATATTGCTCTTAATGACAACCAGTTTATTGGTGCACTCTCACCAGTATGGGGAGAATGCAAAAACCTCACCAATATGCAATTGGGTAGAAATAAGCTTTCAGGGCAAATCGCGCCTGAGCTTGGGCAGTTGACACAATTGCAGTCTCTAAGCTTAGAGTCTAATGAATTCAGTGGGAAAATCCCGGTTGAAATAGGGAATCTGAGCTTGCTGTTCTCACTCAACTTGAGCAGGAACCACTTGACTGGATCAATCCCGGAAGTTTTAGGCAGCTTGAGTAAATTGCAGCTTCTTGATTTGTCTGACAACAATTTCACAGGGGCAATACCAATGGAGGCTGGCATGTTTGAGAGTTTAACAAGCTTGAACTTAAGCCATAACAGGCTAGCAGGTAACATCCCGGTGGAGATTGGGAACACAGAGTTGAGGTACTTCTTGGATCTCAGCAGCAATTTTCTCAGAGGAGCAATACCCTCAAACTTGGCCAAGCTCACGCAATTGGAGATTCTCAATGTCTCAAACAATATTCTCTCGGGCGCAATCCCATCAGCATTTGCCAACATGCATAGTCTAGACAGCTATGATTTTTCTCATAACAACTTGACAGGCCCAATCCCAACTGGCGGCATTTTCGAGAAGGCACCTGCAAATGCCTTTGTTGGAAATTCTGGTTTGTGTGGAGCTTCAGGAGGACTCACCCTATGCAGCTCCTCAGCCAAAAAGTCCAACAAGAGCAACAAAAACAAAACAAACAAAATTCTAATCGGTGTCTTTGTACCTATCTGTGGCTTAGCCGTGATTGCTACTGTTATTGCTTTGATTCTTATATTTCAAAAGAAACCCAAGCTGCCTGATGAGGAAACCAAAAGCTCCGAGTCTGAGAGTTTCAAGTCTAGCATATGGGAAAGGGAAGTGAAGTTCAGCTTTGGAGAAATTGTCAAAGCCACAGAGGACTTTGATGAAAACTACTGCATTGGCAAAGGTGGATTTGGAAAAGTGTACAAGGCAGAGTTGCTATCTGGCCAAATCGTTGCTGTCAAGAAGCTTAACATTGAAGACTCAAGTGACATTCCAGCAATAAACCGCCAGAGTTTCGAGAATGAAATAAGAACTTTAACGCATGTCAGGCACCGCAACATCATCAAGCTGTTTGGATTCTGTTCAAGGAGGGGTTCCATGTTCTTGGTTTATGATTATTTGAAAAGAGGTAGCCTTGGAAAAGCATTGTACGGGTTGGAAGGAGAGGAGGAACTTGACTGGAACACAAGGATGAAAATTGTGCAAGGAATTGCTCATGCACTTTCATATTTGCACAATGATTGTTCTCCACCAGTTGTGCATCGTGATGTTTCTGTCAAAAATGTGCTGCTTGAGTGTGATTTTGAGCCGCGGCTCGCAGATTTCGGAACAGCAAAACTCCTGAGTTCAGATTCAACCAACTGGACCAATGTTGCTGGTTCTTATGGCTACATGGCACCAGGTAACGTGACAATAAAAGAGAATGCTCACTTTGATATTTTACTGATTTTTAGTCACTATAATATGTTTAAAGGTGGTTCAATTTTTGTGTTTCTTGATATGCAGAGCTTGCATATACAATGCGTGTGACCGATAAGAGTGATGTGTACAGCTTTGGAGTGGTAGCACTAGAAATTATGATGGGAAGGCACCCCGGTGAAATGCTAGAGTCTTTGTTAGAGTCATCCAAGTCATTGAAGGACAAAGAAGAGTTGCTTTTGACAGATGTGTTGGACCAAAGGCTTGAGCCTCCGAGCGGGGAGTTAGCGGAGGCGGTGGTGCTTGTGGTGACGTTAGCCTTGGCCTGCACTCGTCCCCTTCCGGAGTTACGCCCCACAATGCGCCACGTGGCACAAGAGCTATCAGCTCAGGCACTGCCTTGCATCTCTGAACCATTTGGTGTGTTAACTGTCAACAAACTAACTGGCCACCAGAAATAGAAGGAAGTGATTAGTGAATAAGAATCCAGATTTCTTTTAGAAGCTTCAAATGCATAAACTCTTGTACTATGTACTTATATTTTGCATATAATGTAGTTTTTATATAATTATATATAATCCACAATTTTCAGCATTTTCTGCAAAACCGCGTTCTTCCAATTGGGCTGGACTTGAATTTTTGTTTTTTGGGTGGAGGTCGAGACTTAGCTTTCAAGCGGCTTGCTCACAGCTCGCAACAGCATCATTGTCCTTTACTTATTGAATACTTCCAAGCTAATTAGAGGTTGTATTATTATTCCAAGTTGACTTTGAGTTTGGGTAAATTTTGTCCATTCGTGCATGTCATCAGTGCGCATTGGCTACATATTCTCATCTTCTTCGTACTGCTTTAATTTTGTTAGAACATTATACTGAGTGTTAAGACTCAATAGTCTCACTTTAGGAAAAAGAAAAATGTGAGTACCTTGAAGTGTTTTTGCACCTTTTGCTTTAAGTTAGCTTTTAGAAACTTCTACTCTCTAACTCTTAACAATCGGTATTAGAGAGTGAACTATCTTAACTATTGGTATCGGCCTTGACCCTTGCTCCAAGGAAGGAGCGTGACCTACTATGTATGGGGACAACTCAACTCGCCATAGCATAAGTGATTTAAAACACTCGTAGATACCCTTTTAGATTCGACCAAAGGGGCAACCTAGAAGCTAGCTTAAGGTATTCGGCATTATGTGCAGGCATAATCGAGTCACCGAATATTAATTGTGTACACAAACGTCCTAAGACCCAATTGACCATCTTTAAAAAAAAAAAAAGGAAAAAAAATAGTGGCTTAAAGAGCTCTTGAATACCCTTTCCTTCAAGCTAAATTTTGGGAAAGTTTTTAACACCAATGGACTGAAATTTTGTTATGTTTGTAGGCTGGTTTCAGTAAGAAAATAATTCAAGGAAAAGAAGGGGTAAAACTAGTGAGTTTGAAAACTTTACTGTCAAAATATCTTTTAGTGAATATATAATGTGTGTACACAAATCAAATCACCCTCCTTAAAACTAGAGAACGTTTGAAGACAAAGCAGAAGTTGCATAACTACAAAGACAATCAATAAAAATTGAAAAGCCCTAAGTGCATGGCTTAGCATTCCACACCACATTGTTTAAGGATTGGTCCAGTTTGCTTCGGCAAGAAGGGATCGATTCGCACCCAAATCAACGAGAAGATAGAAGCAAGAAGAACGGACCAAAGGACCACAATGGTAGGTGTCCTGTTTTGCCTTCCCATCAAACCTTTGAGGAAGGGATAGAGATGAACAATGACCCAGAAGGAGAAAAATAATTTCCCAAACAACGGACCCCACGAGCCATAGCCATTGTTAATGGCATCAGAAACTCCAGCCACAACTCCCACCATGTTCAAGATGATGAGGGTGGTTGGTGGTATGAGAAGAGTTGTCCATTTGAAGAGGTAGAGTTCACCAAACTCGGCATCTTCTGCTGCCTTTGATGTCACAGTGAAGTTAGTGTCAACTCCAAATAGGACTTTCAGAAGGCCTTGAAATACTGCAAAAAGATGTGCAGACACTCCACCAATCACCCAAAACTGCTCGTTACGCCACCAGTCCTCAATGCTGACACTGCTCCACCGGAGCTCTAAGATTCCGGTTGCAATGATGGACAAGAAAAGAGCCATGAACCAAATGCTAGCGAAGTTATTTAGCTGCAAAGAATTTGACAATCTGATTAGATACTGTGATTCATGATTTGAATGTGACAAAAAAGAAAGCTAGCAATTTTCATTGACCTATTATCCAAGAAAGTACTTACCGTGGGGATGATGAACTTTCCGGTCAGAAGACAGACAGCTGGAACGGTGCAGTAGGCAAGTAAGGGAATGGAAGTGAAAGGGTAGACAATGGTGTTAATGTAAGCAAGCCTCTCAAGCCATTTCAGCTTTCCTCCCCAGGCATACCATAAGGGGCAATGACGACTAAGGAAGATTTCGACAGATCCAAGAGCCCACCTCAGAACTTGGTGCAACCGATCTGATAGATTTATAGGAGCAGATCCCTTGAAAGCCGGTCTCTTTGGCATACAGTACACCGACTTCCATCCTCTACAATGCATTTTGAAGCCAGTCAAGATATCTTCTGTAACTGAACCATAAATCCAACCAATCTGCAATGAAAAACAAACTAGTTCATCATCTATAAAAAAGAATTGAATGCTAGAACCGCATAAAGATATATAGTTCATCATAATGCTGCTCACCTCTTTTCCCCATTCCGTTTTTTCTTCATATCCACAGCTTATGACATGAATGGCCTCCTTAACGAGTGTTTGGCTATTAGTCCCTTCGGGAAGCCCACCATTTTCCATGAGAGTGGAAGCAATGAAAACCGGAGATTGTCCAAAACGTTTCTCGAAATTTTTCTGTGACATGAGTGATGACTTCTCCAACTCATCATAGCCTTCAAACCCTTCTTCAATCTCTTCAAGATCAAACATGGATGCACTCCCTTTCCTTACATACTTCTTCCCCATTTTCTTCTTTTTGTTGTGAAGTCCTCCAAGAAGACCTCTTATCCCATGCTTCTTAGTCTTCGACTTCTTTTTACCGCGGCAACAGCCACAGAAGCACCATGAAGGCCAGCAGTCACATGTCATCTTAGGACGCTTTTCAGACACCGGTGGGTCATACCCATACAATGCCTGCCTATTGAAGACGCATCCAGTCCCAACATATACTGGCCCTTGGATTCCATCTAGACCTCTCATGTTGATCTATAACAAAATAAAAAACAATGTCAATGCATTGAGCTAAATCTTTACGGGCAGAGAATTCTGTATTGTACGAAAGCGTGATTTTTAAAGCTCAAGTGGCACTTACATCAAAGAAAACAACGTTTCGATTGGCATATCTATCGTGACGATCAATACCATCAAACCTTTGAGGGAATTGGACATAACAGATCTTCTTCCCAAGCTGGGGATCCATTAGGAAGCACATAGCTTCTCTAACAGCCTTGCTGTTGTTGATGTAGTGGTCACAATCAAGATTCAACATGAAAGGTGCATTAGTAAGCACTGCAGAAACCCGAACCTGTAATCACATACAACAACACTTCCAAAGTTATAAAAATTGATGACTGCGCCAATATTGATTTGACCTAATAACACAAATTATATCAACATTAGCTCACCAAGGCATTCATGGCACCAGCTTTCTTGTGATGGTCATAGCCGGGACGTTTCTCACGAGAAACGTACACAAGACGTGGCAGTGCCTTACCATCCACGTCTAATGCTCCCTCACTTCCCAGATAAACCTGTAAACCAGGTAAAGTGTCCAACGACCATGTTAACATGAGATATGTCAAGATTATTGGTGTGGGGTTTTATCTCCAAAGGCACTGGTATTATTGAGAGTGAAACCATTCATTATATATTATATTGTATCATTTTCTTTTAGTTGCCAATGTGGGATTTATATTCTTCAACAAGATATACATTTAATGGAAAGAAACAGAATAGGATAACATTAAGGTCGAACCTGTATCATTCCCGGATGATCACGAGTGTTGTTCCCAGGCCATGGTGTACCATCCTGCATAACCCAACCTTCTTCTGGTTTCTTCAGAGCCTTTGACACCAATGCATTAATCCTCACTTTGAATTCTTCATACTCTCTCTGAAGTAGTATACAAATAACGTTGTCAAAGAGTTGCAACAAAAATGGCTAGAAATTAAGACATAAATTAATTTGATTATCTCATATAATTATACCTTCATAGCTCTGCGCTCCTTTACGAAGTTTGGATGAACCTTGTCCTTCAAGTAATCAATCTTCTGAGAGAAATAGAACTCGGGTGCTCTAGGCTCAATGTTATGTTTCTTACAAAATGGTACCCACCTCCTTGCAAACTCAGCAGTCTCTGATAGTGAATCAAAAAGGAGCATGGAAGCACCATCATCCGAAACATAACAGCAGATCTTGTCAACAGGATAGTCAACAGCTAGAATCGATAGAACCGTGTTTGCAGTAATGATTGGAGGCTCCTTGAGAGGGTCCACCGTACTCACATACACATCGACTGGGGATAATGTGTTAGGCTCACCCTCACGTTCGAATCTTATGGTGAGGCGGTCTAAGTAAGTCTCGCGGTTGATGGGGTTCCATTTGGGGAACTGGTCAAGTATCCAAGAAAATGCAAACCATATTTCACAAATCACAGATATGAGCCACAAGGGAAAAGCATCATATGCCGGAGTTAAGATACGAAAATGGAAGAAGAAGGCCAGGATTATAAGCCGAAGGACAATGACTATGCGGTAAGGGCTGATTTTGCTTGATGGGATGGGTACTTTTCGCCACAGAGGTTGCCGGGCTTCTGCCAAACTGCAGAAAAGTTCCAGATTTGAGTAAATAAGACAATGCTACATCATCCGAGAAACAAATTTGGCAAATACAATTTGTAAAAAACTTACAGGAAGTCGTCTTCGTATCCTTGATCATCAATGTCTTTGTTCACCAAACCTTTCTTTTCTTGCCTGACTTTCCATTTCTCCACTCTGTCTTTCCACTCTGCACTGCCCAAAATTTCTTTATCGCCTTCAAAATCCTTACCAGCAGCTAGAGAAGCCAAAGATGTCATAAATCAATACAAACAATTTCCTTAACGAAACAAGTCCCTGTTAACCATGTTAATACACATTGAAAATTATATGATTGACGAAAAAAGAACACGAAATTCTGTGTGTACTTACTGCTGCCTCCAACAGAGAATGGTTGATCATTGTGATGCCATTGCTGCTGATTATGGTCTCCATTTTCCTGCAAGAACAATCACCAATATTAATACCTTGAGTGCTTAAGATGATTTCGCATTTCTCAAATCAGAACAACTTATTATCTGTATTGTACTCCAAGAATTACCGAATGAGTGATGACATGATTTTGTTCTGCAGAGTCATCATGGTGATCAACCTTGATGGGAAACTCATCATCAAAATCATCTGCATCAAGATCATCCTCGTCTCCAGCAACTCTAGGACAGCCTACTCATTTGAAGATAAACGTGTTACATAATTTAAGGCCTAAGACACATATAATTACATATGCATAAGCAATACGAACTAAACAGAGGTTTAATTACTAGAAGTGTTACCTTTGTGACGTTTATAACGAGTGTTGCACTGAGGACAGCACTGGTTACCTTCACTCCTTTCGTAGTCATAACAAGGCCGGCAAACTGGGAAGCCACACACATGACATGCCACAAACAACTCCCCATTTTCTTTGTATCCAATCTCATCCCCACAAACCCTGCAAACTTTTGATGAGGACACCGCCTGCCTTGTCGGAGGACGGTTCTGCGCACCAATCACCACATTAACTCACTAATCAATACTGCTCATAACAAGTTTACATTTTTACACGTACCTCTTCAGTGTCATGAACATGGAGTTCGTCTCGGGTGTGAGAACCCGTGAACAAACCGGCCATGGTGTTTGAAGCCATGGCATGCAACCAAAAGGAGATGTTGGAGCTCCAAAGATTGGAGCGATGGTATTATAATGAAATGTTGGAGTGCAAAGAGAGAACATGGTCATCAGGTGAAGGTGGGAGTGTTTGTTGTCTACCTACTATGAGTTGGGAAGTCGTTTGTTTGAGTCTAAGAAACGTCAAGGTTGGAGGAGTTTGGTTTTGCTTGCTTCGCTCCAAATGCTTCATTGCTTGCTTCAAATCAAAGGCGTCTCTGAGGCTGACGCCTAACTTTTTTCTAAACAAACTAATAAGCTATAAAAAATAAGATAAGCACACACCACGTCCATTTGTCACGCACCCACCTCCGAAATTATCTTCCATCAGTGATTTATCGAACATAGACCTAACTACAAATTCATAAAACTTCCTTTACTCCTGTACTAGCAACACTACCCACGATATTTTTTTGTGACAAACACCACGTGACATGGCGACACAGTATTACAAAGGTACTCCAAGTTAGAATGTGGTGTTAATATCACTCAATTAGATTTTGCGGGTTTTACTTTCTAGATTTTGTTTTCAATCTTCCCTCTTTATTTGTCTCCTCCATGCAGCCATACCACCACTCTTCTTCATCCCTTCTTTCTCTCATATACTTTCTACATATCTCAAGTACAAAAAATGAAATTAAAAACAAAAAACGAGAATGATTATCAAATCAACCCTAAGATTAGATAGAGGCTCAGACAGGCGCAAAAGAATTCAAAATGCTGCACAACATCATTGCCTGAGTAAAGGAGTACAGAAAAAGGTCAAAACTTGGGCTTATTAGGTATTAGATAATCGACTAGACAGAAAAAAGGCTGGATGCGCATTATTCAGTGCCCATGATAATACCATAATTTAAAAACGAAAAAAGAAAGGGGGGAAAATCCAGAAAAGCTCTTTCAATAGGCACTGAAGCCTATATTAAAATTTAGACCTATAAATCAGAAAAGATTGGTCATTCTAATACTGATTTAACAGATTATATATATATGACTTATTATTCTGTTAATTTGAGACGCTTTTGAGGTTGGGAACCAGAAACACAAACATCTGGCTCAGGATTCTCAGCAGGAGCTTCCATTTCAGGCGCCTTTTGCTTCCCTAGCTCCTGGCAACCTTCTTCCAGTATGGCTTTGGCTTTAACTGGACCAGTTTCAGCATTGCCAAGATCCACCTTGGAAGACTCTACATCATTTTTGCCAGGACAGACCCGCATTGCATCAAGAGGCTGAGCAGCAGGGTCGCCCAAATTTGATGAGGATGCCTTCAGCATGTCAATACCCGACTTGCATTGCTTCTCAAACATCATTTGAAGATACTTCCCTTGTTCTTCTATTCGTAACTGTAGGTTTCTTTGAATCTACAGAGATGAGAAAGTTACAAATCTTACATAGAAAAGGAACCAACAGAAAAAAACTCATGAAAATAATAACACCAAAAAAAGAAGGGAAAACAAGAGAACCCACAAAAATACACAGCTAAGGAACATGCCAATGTGAGGGTTCAAAGATTGACCAAAGCAAACATGCAACAGTATTACAAATTTAAAGTCCCCGAAATTTGACAGCAGAAATGGATAAGGTTAAACAAATACTTCAGATAAAGTAGATAACTCAAACCCTTGATCAATAAGAGAGAAATCAATTTCCAATGAATAAATTGATACCTCAAGTTGTTCATGTAGCCGCTTCTGAACTTCCATCTGCAGCCGCAGAGCTTCAGTAATCTCAATACCCCTTTTACTCAAATCAAACAATTAGAAAGGTTCAGAAAAATCAACATGATAACAATGAGATAATAGTAAACAAATCTATTGGTTAAAAACCATGAAAGTTGAATCAGTTGACCCTTTTTCCCTCTCTTAGAAAGATCCCCTCCCCTCCCCCCATACAAAGAGTACAGTATCTTCCAGGTGCTAACGCTGACAGTTAGCAGTATCTTCCAGGTGCTAAAGTTAACAGTTAGCAGTATCTACCAGGTACCAAAGTTAACAGTTACAGGCATCTTCCAGGTGCTAAAGCTAGCAGTATTTTGGTCCTCTGAAAATAAATAGTTAGAAGATCATCCAGGTGCTAACGTTAAGTAATTGAAGCAACTCACATCCTTCGATTCTGCATATAAAGCTTCTTTTCAGGTATTTTTTCCATTATATTTTTCGTTCCCAAAGCTGATTTGTGCATCTATGTCATTTTTTAAATTCATCTCTATGAGATCAAACAGTGAAACAAGCCTTTAAATGTTGTAAAAAGACTGGACATGAAAGCAGTTAAAGGTGCTAATTTTGAACTTGGAACTCTCATTTATCACCGGTGATAAGCACTTAAGTCATTGAGCTAGCCAATCCAAAAGGCAATGGCTGGCTAGTGTAGGTGGAGCATCCATGGAAAGTATATTGATGCTATAGCTAACAGCACATTTGGGTTCACACTGCCCACCACCGCCGGGTCTATGAAGCCATATCTAATGAATGATGAATCCAATTATAAACTACGCATATTTTATCTTAGTAAAGGTGAAAAGAGGCCAACTACACCAATATTTAAAGCAACCATGCCTATGCAGACCAATCTAATACTTGGGGGTCAACCAAAATCCAGTAAATTGTTAAAACCGATCCTATTAAGAAAAGACAACTGATCCAATTCTAATGTTTGTACAGTTGTTAAAATTCCTATCCACACCAGAAGCATTATTTGAATTCAAAATTCACAAAGTAAAGACCTATTTAGGGGACCATCATATGATATTGGCAGTTACTGGATAAAGTGTATCATCAGATTTTGCAAAATTGCAAACTATATGCTACTTCACAACCATCAGAACAATAGGTACCAGGAATTAATCCATAATTGACTTACGTTTTCAAGTCAAGAGACGTCATTTCTTCAAGGGGAGTCAGTTTCTTCTCTGAGGACCCTACAAAAGAATGTTTGACAACACATCACATTAACTAATTACAAATCCTTAAATATAAGGGGTGAATATTAAATGAGTTGGTAGATCCATGCCAACTACCAAGTCCAAGGGCAGAGCATTAAACTCAAGATGACAAAAACAAGCATTTCAACAAAAATAAATCTCATGGATAATACACTCAGCATCCTGTACAGTAGTGATGAACGGACTAATAAAAATACTTAACATAAATAATATGAAAACATAAAAGAATAATAAAAAATTCAAATATTCACCTATTCATAGCCAGCTCAGCGATTATGGGGAGAAAGTTAATAAAAAAGCTGAGACTTGGAGAATCAATTTTAAAATAGTGAAAATTTTGAAATAGTCCAACCAATTTTTTGGAACAAAAAAAAATGCAAGCAAAAAACTTAAATGTGCCTACATAGAAACAGTAGACGGCTAAATAGATACACATAAACATACATCTGCAAAATATACAATTCACATATAAATGTACCCATGCATACACATGGAGGCACTTGCTATATACCTTCAGATGACTCTGGTCTGTATCTAGCAGTCCTATATTTCTGCAATTCAAAATGATCTCCAATCAAATAAAAATTCTCACACACATACACATTCACAATGGGTAACTATTTACTGGTGCAATGAGCTTGTGTACCTGCAAGTGACTTTTCACATGATAAATAGTCAAGCCTTCAAATTTCATGAGCTTCAGCACACCCTTAGGAGTTGCTCCTGTGAGAAGTAAATTTTAAGTAAGGTAGAAGTTTGTATCTCAGGCTAAAAATTCAGAAAATTAAAAGGAGTTACGAACTTTCACTGCCACCAAGTTGGGTAACAGCCTCCACAAAGGCCTCATGAAGTTCTGGTGTCCAGCGCATGCGCGGCTTGGCAGTGGCACTATTAGCTGGCGAAGGAGCAGCAACAGAAATGATTTCCCTAGGTGGAGTAGGAATAATTTCGCCAGATGGAGCAGGAATAATTTCCCCAGACAGAGCAGGAATAATTTCCCCAGATGGAGCAGGATGTTGCTGATGAACTTGGGGCTGCCGAGCTGAAAAATCTGAAGATGATTTGGAAACCTGGTATTTCATCTGAAACAACATAATTAGAACCCTATTTGATTTAAATGACAGAAAATGTTCACCGAACATTGCAAATGTATATCAAACATCAACTATATGAGATGATATCAACCTTTGCTTCCAGTTCTGTAACGTTGTCAACAAGAAGCTCATTCCAGTTAGAAGCCAAAGCATCATCATCAGTAATTAGCTGGTCTGCCCATTCCTGCCAATCATTTCGCTTTACAAATTCTTCAGCAGCCATAATCCCACAACTACTGCTTTCTACTTGACCATTCTCAACATGGTTATTTACAGGAACATCAAGAAAGCCTGGCAGTGAATCTGTACACCAGGAACCACTGTTTTCATTCGAATAATGACAAGACTCGGTAGACTGAAGAAATGCTGAATGAGAAGACTGTGGTACTGGCAAAGATGTAGAACTCGATGACTGAGAAATAAAAGGGTTATTTTTAGATTGTTTTTCATGAGGTGAAAGCGCTGAGTAGTAAAGATCTGTTGAGAATCCTGATGATGAGGATGAAAATATGTGGCCGACAACTCCACTGTTGGAGTTTACATGACCACCATGCACAACAGGCCTTGTCATAAGTTCTCTTTCCATGGAAATCTGTTGGGAGTCTGGCAACTTGGGATATATCTCTTCCAAAGGGGTTGGAAGGACAGGTAAAGATGAAGACATTGCTGCAGAGACCCCCATGTGAGTAAGCTGTTTTGCAGCTGATCTCCGAATGGATAAAGCAGGGCGTGCCTCCATCAATAATCCTAAGATTAGAAAAGGCCACATCAGTAACTTAGTCAGTAGCTATTAGCTTATCTTGTAATAGTGGTAATACGTACCAACTTAAAACCAACCGAAAGCACACTTTTCCTTGTTAATCCTGAATCACAGACAGGGGTCATCAGTTTTCACCTGTGAACAGAATGATAAATCCATTGATACAAGATACTATCAAAACCAACCGTCATTTAATGACAAAATTTCTTGTCATGAAGTTGATAAAACTCTCCCTGAACCATGAAAATGTTCTCATATAAAGTACCAACCCCCAGAATAATGAGTTGACAATTAAATCAGTGTCCTGAATGGATGCCACAGCAAGCCCTGATTAAATTAGCCCCTTATAACAATGAGTGGAAGAACCCTACTATCCGAAGGCAACTTATCCAATACACAATAACTGAATAGTACTAAAAAGAAAAAGCTTTCCTATCGTTTTCTTTTATGATATGTTGATCAGTTAGTTGTAATGCTACAAAATGCAATAAAAATTTCACATTCTAGATCATTGCAATTGCACTTATTTTTCTGACTTTGAAACACCTCGGAGAATAATTAACTTATCCCGAATGTCAATCAGATGAGAAGGAAAAAAAAAGGGCAAACAACGATAAACAACTATAGATAACCTCACTTGATTTTTCTCTATCTAAAGCCCTAGTTCACCTATAAGTCTAAATTCTATTAAACACCCTCCACTTAACCCGAAAGGAAAAATCACAAATCAAGTAGTAGCCAGCTCCAAAAAATCAAAATTTCATCAAAACATGCAATCCATCAAAGTAAAAAATAGCTGCCAAGGAATATCATTGCACCCCACCATGCAAGACAATTTCTGTAATCAGACCAAGCAGACGCACCAAAGTTGTGGATTGAAAAAACAATATCCATGAATAAAACAGCAAATGCCAATTCAATTGGAACCCAATAATACCAATTTGAAATAAAAGGCAAAATTAAACCGAAACTCCAAATGGGCGTTTATAAAACCTTGAATTCTGGCCTAATAACCCAAAATTGAATAAATTTATCAAAAGTGTATATCGAACTCGTACCTAAAACTTCATAGAGAGCCGCGAAAAGGACAATTGGAGCCTGAAAAACGCAGAATCGAATCGAAACCAGGAATTTGACGCAGAAGGACAGAGAGTTATGTAGTATAACAGGCGGGTGTTTTTAAATTCCTTCACCGGCGTGCCAAGGAAGGAAGTGAACGGTGACGAGTCACACGAGTGCGCTTTGTTTTGTGTCCCTTTCGGCCCTCTGGTACATTTTTGGGGCTCTCTGTACTTTTAACGAAATAGTGGATGACTCCACGCGCCTCAGCTGTACGTTCGAACCAATTTCCAGATGCATTTAGGTGGGGCCCACAGTGCTATGGACTGTGATTGGCGGGCGGCGAAAATATCTGGTGTGGTGCACCTGGGGCAAGTCTTTCAGCGCATGATACGGTTACATTATTTTAATTGTTTTTTTTTTGTCCAAATTGAAATGCTGCTTTTTTTTGTCAAAAAATTGAAATGCTCTTTGGGGTCGCCCAAAAGGCCGAACTAAGGAAAAAATTCCACACCGTTCAATTACATTATTTTTACAAAAAATTTAGGGTAGGGGTGAGTATGGTTCGGTATGATACAAAATTGATCGATATTAGAATCATACTATTTAATTTTAATTGGTACGGTACAGTTCGATATTCAATATTTTAAAAGTGAAATCAGATCGTACCATACCAATTAAGTTAGGTACGGTTTCGGTATGGTTTCGGTTTTGAGCCAAAATTTTGTTTGTGATTATAAAACAAGGGTTAGGTTTAGACATGGTTAAGTGTGAGCTTAAATTCTCAATAATTTTGTTTTTGGTTCCCTAATCAAAAATCAAAATCAAAAGTAAACCATATATAAATAAATATTACAGACTTCATGTCCAATCCAAAAGATTAATTGGTTGGCTTTGCTAATTAAAAACTTTCAGTAGCTTAGACTAGACATTCAAATAGAAATTTCTGAGTCTTCTATGTAATTTTGTTTTTAATTAGCAAAGACAGCCAAAAGATCAATGACAAACCGTGTCTAATAATACAATGAGCGCAAGGCAACATTGCATAGAGAAAAGAAAACAATAAATTAACAATTTTAACACTAATTTAGCACAAGACCGACTCCAGAAGATTATATTCATTAGTGAATCCTAGTCCTCTAGCATAGTAAAAGATTAAAGAAAAAGGAAAATTACATTTATGAAGGACTTAAATTTTCAAATATGTATTGAAGAAGTTGCACTAAGTTGAAGATATCAACTTTTATAAGCTAAATTAAGACATGTATGGTCATATCAATTCTTGAAGAAAGCTTAATCAACCAATAAGAAATAAATTTAATTATTAAAAAAAAATTCTAATTTGGTACGGTATCGGTACGTGACGGTTTTTCAAAATATCGATACCGAAACCGTACCGAATTATATCGGTACGGTTTCGGTACCGTACCAATCATACAACAGTTTTACTATTCGGTTTTTTTTTTCGGTATGGTTTGATCTGAAACGGTACGGTCTCGGTATTTTAGTTCCATATGCCCATCCCTAATTTAGAGCAATTTTTTTCATAAGCGAGACTTTTTTTTTTTGGAAAATATGCTTTATTGAAACATTTAGAAATAGTGCAAGAGATATGCGATTAATTTATCATGAATTCAAACATAATTAACCGGAACAATAATAAAATTTAAAAAGATTTGCGTTCTAAAATGATTTATAAGGAATAAAAATACAATATTAAACGTGAAAAATTATCACATAAAATATAACATTGTAATTGTGTGCCGTATTTATTCCATATATTATAATATAAAAATATAATTAACGATTTTGTCTAAAAATAAGAAATGTCAATAAGATCCTATTAATAGTGAAAATTTACAATGCAAGTAATGTGATGAGAGCCTCCTCCTCCCAGCTGTTTTTGTCAAATTTGTAATCGGAAAGTTGGCATAAAAAATCTATATTATAAATGATTTAAGTAATTAATTTACACAATATTAATAAAAAATAGGGATAATTATAAATAAGTCTAATTTTTGAGTTTAACTTATAAGTTAATCTATTATGATAAATAGAGACAATAAAAAAAATTATTATTTATCAAATTATATTATTCTTTTTAGTCCGTTATTTTTTAAATAATTACAGGTATACCATTATATATTATATTTATGTACCTACCAATATCTGATTCTAGCCTTATAGGTAAATTAAATAATATTACCTATTTAACTCTCCTATATGAATAAGCTACCTATATAAAAAGAAATTCTAATTATATCATAATAGGTATATATTTTTTAATATTTCTCTCGAAAATAAAATAAACAGATTCTTATTAATTTACCTGCAAAAAGTAATAAGATAAATAACATACTTGTAACTCTCTGACTTTTCAAAAGTATCAAATATTATCCGATAAAAAAATATAAATTAAATCTTCTGAAATTTAGTAAGAATTATCTTAATTTAATTAATTTTGAAAAATAAATATAAAATAATAATAATTAAAATTTGAAAGTTTTTCATCCATATTTGAAAAAAATGGTATAAAGGGTATTTAAAAACTTAAAAAAAACAAAACCATAAAAAGAACATAGTAAAAATCTAAAAATATAACAGTAAATAGACTATTTTATATGTTAAGTGGATTAATTCATAAGTTAGGCTTAAAAATTTGACTAATTTATAATTAATACTAAAAAATATAACTAACATATTATTTTTACCCCGTAATTTTTATTAACTAAATTACTATAAAATGTGGCTTGTTGGGTATTCATAAATTTGACCAAGCTAGTTACTCATGAAAAAAATCAAAATATCGAAATTCTTTTGTTTATTGTTTTTGCTTTCTTTACATAATTGAAAATAATTTCTTGAATTTGACAAAAAAAAAACAATTTCTTGAAAAATTAGAACTCTGTAATGTGCAGAAACAACTACATGTGACTGAATAATCAAAGCCATCTTCCTTTTATAGGATTCCAAATTGAACAGGTAATATCACACGCTATTATTAACTCAAGCTTTTTTTTAAGGAGAAAATTCTAGAGTTATGTTGTAGTTACTGTTGTCAGGTAAAACTGTTAAAAAATTTACATAACAATTCATTATTATGGAAAGGAGAATTTTTTTTTGTTGGGGGTGGGGAAGAAACAAAAAAGTTAATGAAGTCACTGCTTCGCACAACTTATAACACAAGAGATTAAGAGTGCATATTCAACTCAAGTAGTCATGCTTTTAAATAAGGGTGACGCAGATATTGAGTTTATGCAGTCAAATTTTTGAAACTAGATATAGTACATAGAATTTGGTAATTTGAATGTCCTTTTTGCACTTGGAAGCCCCTCAAAGCTGCTCCATTGATCTCCGATGATGCCCAATATCCGATAGCCTTCATCAACCAATCTTTGCCTTGCCTCAGACTTGTACTTTTGCACTTCCATGTACTCATCTTCAAGACCCCTGTATTGTACACAAGTTTGTGAAATTATTACACTTTTTCACAAAATTAACGACATTCTAAATAGGGAGGAAGAATCGAATTCTAGCGCAAGTATATGATATTATAAGAACTCGATCTTTTTGACAAAATGATGTTTTAACTATGGAGAAAGCGATCAATCAACTTCTGGTGCAAGCATATGATAAATACTTTTTTCGACAAAATTATATTCTAACAATGGAGTGAGGGAATTGAGCTCGGATGCAAGAAGGTGGAAGCATTGTCCTATTCAACTGCCCTAATCAGACCTATGAAAAAAGATGGATTTGAAACCTTAATGGTATCACATACCTTAACACAAGACTAGTCCATCCATGGTATCCAACCTTAATGAGATTGCCAACACTTGAAGATCTAAGATCTTCCCTTCTTGAAGAGATTAGAAATATCTTAATCCCTTTAGCTTTGATCTCATTGAAGAGCTTCAGTGTGTGCTCAAGTGCTGGTGCCTTGCTCTCTCTCATCCATGCCTCCAAAGATGTTGCATTCAACTTTTTCCCCCTAAGTTTGATTTTCCCAACAAACAAAAATTGTTATATGAGTTCAAATTTGTTGAAATATGTCACCAGTTCAAATTTCATGCACCGATAATTGTTAAAGAATGACGTACCCAAAACCGTGGATCTCGAAGTAAGGAATGGTGGAGAGAAGCGTGTCATCAAGATCAAAAATCCAAGCATCTTTGCCATCACCAACCAATGTGCAGCAGCAAGTGCTGCTCAAGTAGAGAGTGGCTTCCTCCAAGGCCTTCTCTGAGTCAGATTTGTACTGAGATGATGTCATGTATTTCTTAATGTGTTGCACACATTCTTGGGGCACCACATCAAACCCTCTAACGTTGTTGACTTCCACATTGACCCTCCAACTCTCACAGTACTTCCTCACCTCATCTTCCACCCCATTGATGATGTTCTGGTTTTTTGGGGTTTTCAAGATGTTCCAATTTGCCTCAACCACTAAGCCTATGAAAATGCTTGAGAAAACTAGGGTTTCTGTGAGTTTTCCCATTTCAAATGTGGCTAGCTAGAGAGAGAGTTGGGGGTTGAGAAAAAATGGGTGGGTCTTTAGATATAATTAAAGGATGGAAGTGGAATGTGAGTGGGCCATCAACTGATAATTTTCATGGCCTTTTACTGTAGATCACATGGTGCACTCTAATAGCTACAAAATTGATTGTTGATTAATGGTTGTGTGATGGACAATTGTGATTTAGTAATTTGTGCTCATTATGCTTCATCTGGTTTCATCAAATAATATTAGCCCTAAGAAGGCTTAAGGTGAAAACAAGCATCCAATTCACCAGAAGGAGAAAATAGTACACGTGAGTTCCTCAAGTTACCATTTCCAAATTGAATTTGTGCCTCTATGTTGCAAATTTTTTCTCATTAGCAGTCAAAAAGATTAAAGCTGGTGGTTGTGAAGTTGTAATTCTATGACCTTTATAAAAGATAAGGAGATACAAATTATTGGTCAAGTTTGTGGATGGTAGCTATTTTGGAATACAAATGGAACATGGCAAACCAATAGTGGACCCCAAAAACTATCTTTCTGGAATTTGCTGTGTCTTTTTGACAATCAAAGGTAGAAAGATCGAATGGAGAATAATCTTTGCTCGAGACAGGCATAGCTGTAATCAAATTCGTTCGAACATATGTGATCTCATATGTATTCGAGTTCGAATCATTCAACCGGCAAGAAAACAAAATTTTCCATGTTATTATTACCTATCAAATGGTAAATCTAAGTTGCATGACTAAATAGACACAAGTAAATCGGAAACAGCTATATACATCTTGAAAGGAAAAAACTGTACTTGTATGCGAATGATCTCTGTGAAAACACTACATTGATAAGAACAAAGCTTTTACCGGAAACTATGAGGAGAAATCCGGTCATCAAAACCATTGTCAAAGTTGAGAGAATAGCTCTGAAGATCATAGCTGAACTGGTTGTAGCTTTTTTTCAATCCGAAATTTCTTTTCCATTGTGACTTCAACTTCCAAACCAACTGCCTCAGAAGATAGGATCCGCGGAAACATCCTGTTGATGTTCTTCTTTGAACCCTAACGACCGTGACACCAGACCCGGCACTTGCAATTCTCCGCTCCAACTTCGAAAACTGCATTTTCCCACAGCTAGAGATGCTACAAACTTTCAGTTTGGGCTCCTTATCCACCTTCGAGAGTGTATTGTTTTATAGAGAGCTCATATGGGTGGGACCAAAAAAGGCACCAGAGAATAATGAATGGTATGCAAGAAAACAAGTAGATGAGGCTTTCAAGCATAAATTCCCACTAGCAGGTCTCATCAAGAGTTGCCACATCCCCATTGGTAGAAGTTGATAAACATCATAATCAACCGTGTATTTTACTCTTCTTGCATACTATTCTTAGGTCCTCATGGTCCCAGTTTTGAGAAAGGATTTGTGGACTTGCTCTAGTGATGTAAAGTCAATCAAGATGAAACGCAATTTTGAAAGGATCGGCTTCTATAAAGCACCTTCTGTTACAAGCAAAGGTGCTAGATAGTGAGCTTTCCTGGAAGCATATGAGTATGATGAGGTCGACTCTTTCATCGAAAGTTCACACCGGCCATACCTACATGAATGAACCGTAGTAAACTGATCAATCAATTGTATGTGGACTTGCCGCTTTATGACAAGGTTGATCACACTTTACACAGGAAGGCCCACAAATATTATAAGAAATTGCGTGGTGTAGATCTTCCACACCAGAATGATTTATAAGCGAAATTAATCAAAACTGTGGTAAACAAGAAGCATGTATGTAAGAAAAATATAACAAAGCTACTAGATTTAGAATAGCTACCTAGTAAACAAGACACGAATGAGAACACAAACTTCATAGGAGGAAAAAATGGTGTTTAACCATAAACTTACAGTTACAGGTTTCAATTTCACATTTTCCATTTGGGAAAAGGAAAAAAGAAAACTTGAAATGATATTAAGAGTGGAATGACATAAAACAACCACTTTTGTTTAAAACAAATGAAGCTAACGTTGCCCAATTGTATTTGTACCATATATTAGCAATTAAAATTAAAAATATTTCCGTAACAAGGTTCTGAAACTATAAATACACCCTAAAACTTCCTTTATTTGTTTTTGTTTTTGAAACAAGGAAATTAGGGAAGACAGTGATGGCTAAAACGGTATGATATCCCCCAGAACACTAGGTGGCCTCTAAAACTCTCTTTGCTTCTAACGTTTATTAAGTTTACACCTATATGTCTATTTCTATAAAAGTAAGCCTACATAGACTTCGTAGTATAATATTTGGAGAGTGAAAAAAGTTACCAGAATATGATTATTGGTATATCAGTTTTTCAGAGTTGAGTGGAGGATAAACATTCTTACAGATGACTGGCAATATTGTAAAGCAGCCAACCACCATCAGCAACTTCAGGCAACTACATGAGAGCTGCAAACATGAAAAATGTAAAGGCACCAAATTCTCTCAGCAAGTTCACCTGAAGATGAGTTATGCTTTGATTTTCTAGCACTTCCTCATAAGCACAGTTGCAGCATCTACAAAACAAATCACACGTGAGTTTCTGACAATAACAGAACTATCTTCCTGCGACAATCATACATTTTGACAGATAGTATCAGTAAGGAGGTTACAAAAAAACCTCATTGTTGAAAAATCTCCACGAAGTTGAATATGAATTAAAATCTCCACGAAGTTGAATCTGAATTTCGCTCAAATAAAGTCGAAATAAAGGTGACCTGCAACGCAATTGTTAAACATGGATTTGAAAGAAATGTTAAAAATTGCGTTGAAACTAAACCATCAGAAACATAACCATCTGCATGCTTATAATAATTGTACACTTATTTGATAAATCTATTTCAGTAAAACAAAAATCGTAATATAAGTGCTCTAAACAAACATAAAAGGAAAATTAGAATCGTTCAAATCCTATCAATTAGCTTAGTTCCTACACAAACAGAAGGATTAATAAAGTCCAAAGCACATCCAAACATTGCATAGAATGTATAGGATTACCATGACGGAATTCCAACAGCTCCAAGAGCAGGGGATATTTTCCACAACAGGACATAATTTAGGTGACGGCCCCACCAACTACTCCCTTATACAAGAACTAAATATCACACATCTGGGCACATGCAGGTGTACAGAGATGTATAATCCATACACCGTCCGGGGAAAATAACAGGTAACCATGAATACAACATATTATATTGTTGCAGAAAATCAGTCCTTTCTATGTTACAATTAAGTTCATAATTCATTAAATTTCAAAATTTTCATGGAATTGAATGACTTACAATTGTTTCGCATAGACCCTCATCACTGTTTCCTGCTGAAAAATTCAAATTCAACGGGTCAAAAATTTGTACCCACTGAATCTTAGGGGAAGAGTATATCATGGTGGCACCTGAGACCAATTGAATTGTTCTCTTATCAAGAAAGTAAGAGAGATTCTTTGATTTCCAGCAGTTCCATATTAGAGAACCAGCCAACCACTCTAAAATCCTGAATAAGGAGCCACAGAAATTATTTCGGGCTATTGCAGTGAGAATGT
Source organism: Prinsepia uniflora (assembly GCA_032719365.1). Classification (NCBI taxonomy): domain Eukaryota; kingdom Viridiplantae; phylum Streptophyta; class Magnoliopsida; order Rosales; family Rosaceae; genus Prinsepia; species Prinsepia uniflora. The sequence continues at coordinate 5,683,962 of CM064874.1, forward strand.
GAAAACATACAACATTAACATTTTTGACTTTTCAAGTAAACTTTTCTAGATATCTAGAACACACTCATGACCCAACTAACTGCATCCTGGATAAGGTGTTCATTCGGAGACAAACAATCTTCTATCACCAAGAGACTAGCCACTCACTCCTTAAGCCAAGCACATAGCATCTAATGCAACTCCCGACACCTAAGATTGCACACATAATGACTCTTTTACTAAACACACACTTGTGCACGCATTTCCCACTTACTCTGGAGTATTTTCATGCTTTGGATGTTGTTTCAGTAAGTTATCATCAAACTCGCTCCAACTGCCATGTCTGACACTTAGAGAAAGAACATCTAAGCCTGTCTCAACTGTTGACATGAAAGAGACTGCAGGCGACCTCTTCGAGAGCTCTTGAACAACATACTTTGTGAAACCACCATCAGCACAATTATCAATCTTTGTATCTAGTGCAACGCCACGGTCAATTGATGAATTCTGAAGCTTCAACTTGTTAAAGTACGCATTCAGAAAATCATGCTCGGTTTCTGATAGCTCCACAAGATCCAACTCTACAGTTGCCATCAGCAAAGCTCTGAGATGTTCATATCTCAAAGGTAAGGTATTGATAAGATGTTTCAAGACAAAAAGCCTTGCCGCAGTAAGAGTAGAAGATGACAGATATGCAAGGCCCTGCTATACCAGATTAGCACACAACTAAGCTAAGCGGGATAGACTTTAAACTCTATCATAAGAAAACTAGTTAATTCAAAATAATCAGTGTGCCAAAGAAAAATTATCTATAAGACTATAACCTTAGGGAAAGCAGCAGCAGATGTCATTTCAGATAGAGCTGCATCAAGTTCCTCCACAGAGCCCACAAAATCATCCGCGCAGCTAAAACTTCCAAGGACCTAATAATAGCAAAAAAAATTCTCAACTTGCTGTACCCAAATGACAGAGAAGAGAAATTCAGAAATACCCTTATCATTGAACCAATACGATTGCAAAAAAGTACTGAAATCTGACCTTCTCAAAGAAGAGGCCCCACTGGAAAGCTTTTTTGATGTTGTGGGAATCCCAGAGGGCAAGTCAACCAGACAATTGGTACCCAGAAAGCAGAATCAGTATATCTACGAACCCTTTGATCAGATTCATCAGTTCTTCCAAGGAGATATGCGGGTGATTCCAGCCCATTGTCTTCTTCGGCCTCAAAATCTAATCTAATAGGCTAAGAGGAAGCACAAGGTGAGTTTTGATGATCAATTTAACGGAGAAAATGAAATGGCGGAGACAATTGAGAATTTAGTAAAAAAACCTCTGAAAGTGGGGGCATCTAAGTATAAGACGCCGTGTCTTATTGGCTTACTTGTTTTCCCGCCCTTCCCGACCTTATTTCCTGTCGTATAATGAAAACATTTTCTTGGCATGAAAATGATAAAAACAATAATGCTACCAGCATCCAAGTTAAATTTCAAAATTTCCAGACCAATACATGTGTTACATGATACGGCAATTCACGTCTTTTTTTTTAATTAAGATTTTCGAATTAAAACTAACAATTGATAATAATAAAATCAAAAAGATCTCAATCTTAAACTTATTATCGACTCCTCCCAACGCACGTACTCTCCTCCATCGTTGCTATCGAGCATCAAACTCCACCAACGCACCTTTAGTGTCGACTCCTCCCAACACACTTTCCTCCATAGTTGTCGTCGAGCGTTAAACTGCACCAACGCACATTTGACGTCGACTCCTCCCAACGCATTCTCCTCCATCATTGTCGTCGAGCGTCAAACTCCACCAACATACCTTTCTAAAATCATCTTACCTTATTAACCAAAGCTGGTGTGTGTCGCTGGCAAATGTACTTACTGCCAAGAGATGTCAAATGCAAATATTGAACGTGGGGACGAGCAGCCAAAGTAGGGGCATGGAGCAGGAACCTCAAACCAACTTTCAGTACATAAGCAAAAGCTGATTGACACCAATGCCTCTAAGGGTGCGTTGGTGGGGTGGGGAGCTAGGGGAGTCAACGGCAAGTTTAAGATTGGGATCTTTTTTGTTTTATTATTATTAATTGTTAATTTAATATATTGTTTATTTTTAGTTTTAATTTGAAAACCCTAATTAAAAAAGATGGTGTGGATTGACACATCATGTGACACATGTGTTGGAATATGAAATTAGGGATTTAACTTGCCAATATCATTTTCTGATAAAAATGATGGGTCATCAATCCCTCGATTAACCCAAGTAGAGTTCTAATGGTTTTACTCCTAAAATGAAGACTTTTGATATTTCAATGCATATGCGATAAATTGTGCATAGTTGTAATATCGGGTAAGTTCATTCCTATCCATGAAAACAAAAACAAAAAAAGCACTTATTGATGAAAAATCCATATTCATGGGAATTATCATGGGATTAATTTGAGTCAACTACTATACGTGACTATGCATTGATGGTTTTTCTCCATCGATTCCTAAATAAATGAGAGTGATTAATTAAGCATTTTCAATCATTCTTCAAGCAACAAGTGATCTACCAAAGTGAAAGTAAAAAAAGAGTTCACTGTTGTGTGAGAAACATGGATGGGTGGGCTTAGACTAGAAGGACTATAGCTATTCCAACCCAAGCTTACTCCCTTGGTATCTATTGAGCTAGTCCATCCCATTTTCTTATTTTCTTCGTTTAGCCTATATTAAGGCTAAAAAAAAGAACACGTGTGCATATCTAATAAAGACCAATTACCAAGTATCACAATTTAAAACTTTAAACAAGCAACAGTAACTAGCATAACCCATTTCCCATTTTTTCTTCTTCAAATTCATCTCACCATTATTTTCCCTTTATTTTTTTCAAACTTTTATTGGATTTCTCCATCTTCAAGTTTCTCCATCTTCAAACTTTTATTGGATTACTTTTCAACATCATATGGGTGAAATGATAGATTTTTTGATAATATAGTTGAACTTCTTATTCATAGCACATCATTGGATCCTCATAATTCCTTTCAAGTCATTTAATATTGAGGGTATATGTAAACTTGCTCAGAAGTATTATCCTACCAATTTCTTTCCAAGCTATTTTAAGACTTTGAGAATATAGTTGAGATATTTTCATAATAATATGCATCGTTAGCCTTACTTCAAGAATATCTCCACTCTTCCCAAATTATGTCAAACATTGGTATAAACAACTTTAGCATATACTTATTATTTGATTTATAGGCTCATTCGGTTGATATTGACTCTTCAGGTTTCAACAGCAACAATAGAACATGTTTTTTCATCAATGAGAGTTTTCAAGAATTGACTTGGAAATAAAATATGTGATGTATTGTTTACTGGTTGTATGACTCTCTACATTGAAAGAGATTTTACTTATATTATTAGTAACAAAAAGATAATGGATGATTAAGACACTATTAAGACTCAAAGGTACAATTTAAAATTATAAAGTGAAAATGTGTACTTGCATTGTATCTTTACTTATTATTTTTATATTTGTTTTTCTTCTTACTATCAAGTTTTTATTTATGTATATAAATGCATTTGATGGGTAAGACTAAAGAAGTCTCCCTAACCAGCTATCCACTATTTAGTGAGATTGTATTTATATTTCTATTATTCACAGTGAAAGAATTTTGTAGTTGTTACCGGAGAACGTAAACACACTGCCGAACCTCGTTAATTCAGTATTTTTTTTCCTTATTTATTTATTTATTTATGTTTGTTCTGCCTATTTTATTTACTCAATTTATTTTAAGAGTTAGAAAAATTTGATTATTGGGATTATAATGATCTATTTTATTTGGGCATCTTTCTCAACAAAAAAAAAACCCCTGAACCCTGAAAAAATTTCACAAAAGAACCCACCCTTACTGGAATGGGTTGACAATTACATCACAGTGCCCTAAAACCTGAATGGATACTACAGCAAGTGTAACAACCCGTCCCGAATATCGAGATTAAATATTAATTAATTATGAATTTAGTGTGACTAATCGGGGATTAGTCGAGAGAATTCGAATGGACGGTGTAAAATGACTGTTTTGCCCTTGAAATTGGGCAAAATGTTGACTGTTGACCCGGGGAGTCAAACATACGAGGACCAATGACCGTGACGTAGATCGGGATCGGGACGTCACAAGTCGGTAGACAGGCGACACGTCAGAATCGGACGTCAGACAGAGAGGTTATGATCACGGGATCAAAATCGATTTAATTAGTGCCTCGGGATTCGAATTAATTAATGCTTAAATATGATTGGTTGAATAATAATGTGGGGCCTTTAGATGAGTGATAAGTTTCACTCATTCCATTAGTGACTTTCCATAAAATATGGATCTATGTCCATTGTGGCTTTTAATTAATATTTTATTATTCAACTCTCTCTCCTTCCCGTGTGTCATCTTCATTTTCATCTGTCTTCATCTTTTCTTCTTCAAAACTGAACACCCAACCCACACCTTCAATCCACCAAACCTCACCTATTGATGATAGTGTAAACGTGAAAATGAAAGGGGACATTGGGATGGGCACGACGGTGATGTTGGGGTAGACGACGGTGCACGGTGGCCGGAAAATCGTGAAAGTGCTTTTTCGGGTTTGGATTTTGAAGTTGGATTCTAGGAATTTTTGGATGTTTCTATTAATCCTAACGTGTTCCTAGGACTCAGACGAGTGCAATAGGATCGATTGGAGGAAGTCTTTTTTGGATGTTTCTATTAATCCTAACGTGTTCCTAGGACTCAGACGAGTGCAATAGGATCGATTGGAGGAAGCCTGGTGGCCGAAGACGTCTGGAAACAGAAATGGGAAATGGTTGTCGCTATTCATCGAATTGAGGTAATTTTATAGTTCGTTTTCCTTATTTTTTATTAGATAGATCGATTGGGTAGGTTTAGACGAAGCTGTATGAAGAAACGGGGATGATTTTGGTGGTCGGACGGTGGAGAACTGGTCGGGTCACGTTGTGGGTCTACACGACCCGATTCAGAGGATTCGATTGAGGACATGGATGACGTCATTAGGGTGATGTCATCATGTCAAGTTTGACAATGTCAGACTGACATGTCAGACAGAGACCCATGGGAACTCGACAAGTGGCACTGTCAGCTGTCAGAATCTGTCAGTGTTGACGTCAGCAATGACGTTAGTGTTGACTTTTAGGGTTGCCTTTTCAGCGTTGACTTTTGGTTTGACCAAGCTCATAGGGGAACGTGGGCTCAAATTTCGAGGTGGGCTTAGTGCCATTTTAAAGGTTTCGACGATCTAGATCCAACGGTGGTGGTTTTGGGTCGATCGAAGATCGTTAGGTTGGTCAAATCGAGGTTTTTCGCATCGAGAAACGTGTCCAGGACACATTGACTTTTTCGGGAATTTTGAGGTTTTATCCTATGGACTTATATAGATGGTTAGTGACCTTCGGGTGTGATTTGGACATGTCCGGAAGTTCCAGAGATGGTGATTTAGCCCCGAACGGCTTATGGCACGTGTATCGAGGTGGTAGCTAGGACGGTCTGTGAGTGAACATTGGTTTCTAAATATGATGCATGCATAACTGTTTTATATGTTTTAAATATGTGATTTATGATGAACATGATTGTGGTATTCAGTATTCACGTATTTGCAAGTATTTCAAGGTTTATGGTTTTATACTGTGTTTCTATGTGATTGTGGTTTTAATAATGGTTCAATGGTATAATTTCAGATTTGGAAATATGGAACCAGGCATGAGACCCATTTGATTTGCAAACTATTAGACTTGATGTCCATTTGATTCAATGAGGCATCGGGCTGGTGGCCCAGTTGGTTATGATATCGGGCTTGAGGCCCAGTTAGTTTATGAAATGGAATTTCGGACTAAATCCCCTGAATTTGGAAATTGGATTTTTGGAAATGGGTTATAAAAGTTATACTTCGGGCACGATACCCATTTGTGGATTTGCGATGGTTTTATGGAAATCCCGGGTATAGGCCCTTTGAACGGTTTGAAATGATTTATGAAATGTTTTCCATATACCATCCTTACGTATGGATTATCTCCTCCGGATGTCTCGTTGACAGGACCCGCCCCGATCCTCTCTGGGACCACATGGGGACATGCCCTGCTCCCGTCTGACACCCAAAATAATGTTCCAATTTTAACCTTAAACGTTCAAATTGCATAAAAACCAAATTAAAGTTTTACATCAAATCCGAAATAAACAAATGTCAGACAAGGGATGAAATCCAAAACTACAAGTTGCGAGCACGACTCTAACATAAACCTGCGGGTAAAATCACCCAATAGGGTTCAGGTACGCATAAGTAGATCTATGCCTCAGCCTCAGGTTCCTCCTCAACCTCAGTAGCACGACCTGGAGAGGTTACCAAAACAATAAGGGTGAGTGGGCCGAAACTCAAGTTTATAAAATCGTTTAGTAAGTAAAACATATAATTTACCCCTCCGTTTTCCAAACATGCATGCATCAGAATTTAAAACCATAAATCATATAGTATGAACCATAAGGCATGTAATAAAACCATAAACATAAATTTAGCCACTGTACTATACACTCCAATCCTGACATCCCCGATGTCTGACGTCCCTGACGTCCATTAAGGTCACAGTCTCAAGGCTACGCGTGCCACTCGGGTCTCAATTCCGAGTCCAATCCCCGAACCCTGTCCGGGTACGGCATCTCAAATGCCTAGCGTCCTAGACGCTCGACGTCCCTGACGTCCAATAAGCAATCCTGCTCCTGAGTCATTTTACGGTCCGGTTCCTCCGTAGAATGACCCCTCGCAGGCAATGCGCTATGACCACTCCGGGGTACCACATCCGGAGGAGACAGTATCATAAAAATGGATCTATACAGTGCAGTACCAAATACATTTTATTGATATCCACATGCAAAACATATATATACATAGATAAAATCCAAACCGATCTTTAAGTTTCATCAGACGGGTCTCAAGCCCAAATACCGTGAAACGTGCCATAACCATAATTTTAATATTATCAAAACCGTTTCTTGATTCCAGCATGTGAACATATAAGTAAATCGGAAAACATTTAAGCATGCAAGGGTTAATGAAATCGGGCCCTCTCACAGTACGATCCCGCGGTGAACCTGCGCGTACGAACTTGTACCGGGATTATCGTACAATTCCTGTCAGTCCAAATCACACGTAAGGGTCACTACAAGTCTTAAACATTTATCCAAAAAGTCCGAAACAGAAACCGGCTCGGGGAACCCGTCAACACGTTTTCCGAGATAACCGGCCTTAAACTGACCCATCAAAACTATCTCAGATCAACATGGTTAATTCACCAAAAATGTTCAGAATGATGAGAGGAACAAAAGTCATGTTGATCGCCCAAAGTGGCTGCGCGTGAAAGTCACGCGTCTGACACTGTAGCTGCTACAGTGTCACCTTCCTCACCCGATAGCCCTGCTATTCGGACCTTCAGCCCGCGATATGACCCGGGCAATTATGACACGACCCATCCCAATCCCTCCGGGATTACCATGGAATGTGACGTGCTCCCGTCTGACAAGAGGCGTCAGACAAGGGATAACCTATTGCCAGAGCCCAAACGGGCTTCCAGAGTGCGTAAGGATCGATGGAGGAGGTGTGCGATGCCCAAGTCTCTACTGCAACCGCATCCAGAGTCAACCTGAAGGGCATTAAAAACAAAAGCTGTGAGTGGACGAAAATAAACAAGTCTGTTAAAAACATTTATAAGACATTTATGCCCCTCAGTAAAATCATATGCATGCACCATCATTTAAAATCATATATCATACAATACGAATCATAAGGCATTTAATAAATCCATAACCATAATTTTAGCTGCTGCACTATACACTCCAATCCCGACATCAACTGATGTTTTGACGTTCTTGACGCCTAATAAGGTCACAATAATAATAAGGCTACGCGTGCCACTCGGGTCTCAATTTTCCGAGTTAAATCCCCGAATCCCGTTTGGGTACAGCATCACCTGATGCAGCATCGCCTGATGCAGCATCGCCTGATGCTTAGCGTCATAGACGCTGGACGTACTAGACGTCCGTGACCTCTCCGGGGTACCTCGCCGGAGGAGACAATATAATATGGAAGGATCTATACAGTGCAGTACCAAATAAATTTTATTGATATCCACATGCAAAGCATATATATATACATGGATAAAATCCAAACCAATCCTTTAAATTTCATCAGACGGGTCTCAAGCCCAAATACGGTGAAACGTGCCATAACCATAATTTCCATATCATCAATCCGTTATTTGTTTTTAGCATGTGAATATGTATATAAAATGTGAACCAGGAAACCTTTATTCAATTCCATTTTAGGGTCTCCGACCCGAAATCACATATATAAATCAACTGGACTCCTGGCCCGATTTCATAAGTTAACTGGGCTCCTGGCCCGATTTTACTTTATCAAATTCGTAACCGTTTCATGAAATCATATCCAGCCACATTTTTGGAAATCAGTGCAAATCCAGAAAAATCTCGATTTACGTGCAAACACGTAAATCACCTCGAAATGCGTGAAATCATTTAAATTTACCGATATCCAAAGTAAATCATTTAATCATAATTATAACAATCATGAAACAGTTATGCATGCATCGAATTTATAAAACCAATGTCCACTCACAGACCGTTTAACCGAGCGCCTCGATACGCGTGCCATAGGCCTTCCCGGGCCACACCACTATCACCGGGACTCCCGATCCTGTCCAAATCACATTAAAGGATTACTAACCCCTTCATTAACATCCTATCAAAGTCCCGTAATTTTCCCGAATTTTTAAGTATTTTTAACCTCGATTTAAAACCTTCGGACATCCCGAACAATATCGAAACGGGATCCGATCAACACGAAACCAACGCCAAAATGTTCGTTACATTGTATAGGATAAAAGTCATGTTGACCTCACCTCGAGATTCGTGCCCACGCGCCGTCACGCGCCGCCGTGAGTGGCTGCGCGTGAAAGCCACGCGCCTGCTACAGTGACTGCTACAGTGTTCCTTCTTCACCCGAATGACTGGTAAACGGGTCTGATTACCCGCAATAGGATCCGGTTCAATCACACCCAATTCGACATCGATTCAATCCGTTCTTGATCCTATAACAATCATCAACCAACTAATTTCAGTTCTGTGACATCGATCAACATCAACCATTCCTTAAACCAGCCATCAACCGGTGATCACCCAAAACGGGTCAATCACCAAAACTCCTCCAATCCTCAACCATTGCCAAATTAACTTCACAGGAAGCTTATTAGGATTAAAACGAACCAATTCGAATAATTAATTGAACACGACGTTACCTCAATCACCACGACTCAAGCTTGGATTTTCCGGCCGTCCACCGTGTCCGTCCACGGCCCTAGGAGCCTCAAAGCTTGCCACATTTGATTTGGATCGACTCGTTGAAGTTCCAGGAAGCTCAATCCATCATCAATTAGGCTTGGGCTGGCCTGAAAACCGAAATTCGATTTTGAACTCTTCAAAAACCAGTTTCGGGTTTTTGAACAATTCCACACCAATTTTGCTCCTTCCCTCTCATTCTCAATCCCATAACACTTCACTCAGTCCCTTAACTACATTGCCCACCACAATCCGCTCAATTGGGCCCTGGAAAGGCTGAACTCATGTGGGAAACACTCTGCTTTTCATCGTGCACCAGCCATAGTTAATGGCCAAATCCACCGTCCCACACAGCCTGGCATCGTACAATGCCACTAAACAATCCATACAACCTATAAACAATAGTTTTAGGCCATCAATTTGGTCCATAAACGCACCACCCGTGCGCTGGCCATGTTCCCTCCACGGTGCTACAGTAACCGTTCAAACACCCGTGAAATTACCATTCTGCCCTTGTGCAGTAAATTACCAAAATGCCCCTCACGCATCCTGACCCGTAACTCGATCATACGGACTCTGATTGATGCGTGCCGCCTGTCTACGAACTCAGGGCATCGAGACCATCCTAACGGTCCTTGGTCCTCGGCCATCGGACCTCCCGATCAAAAAGTCAACATTTCCCCTTATATCGTCTGATTTACGAAAACGCCCCTGAACTTCCGTACATCATAACTTTCACCACGAACGTCGGAATCGAACGTGCCACCTGTCTATGAACTCGTGACGTCCCAAACTACGTCACGGTCATCGGTCAAAGTTCGTTTGACCATCCGAATTAAAAGTCAACGTTTTGCCCACGCCTAGGGGTAAAACGGTCATTTTGCACAATTCGTCCGAAATCGCCCAACTAATCCCAGATTAGTAAATCACAATTAAATATTATTAAATCCTGATATTCGGGACGGGTCGTTACAAATTAACCCTAACTTTCAACTTGATTTCAATCCAATTTGATCCTAACATGTTATTTACACATCTAATTTAAGTTCTGAGTCACTAATCAACCTCGACAAGTCCCCAATCGACCCATCGACCCGTGATCAACCAATCGGGTCAATCACCAGAACTCACTGGTTTCCAAACCAAAATCAAATTAACCTCCCAGTAAGCTTCCTAAGGCTAAAACGAACTAAATCAAATGATCAATTTACCAAGGTATTACCTGTAAGTGATCGTCCAAATCTCTGCAACTCCACTGAAACAGGAACCTCAGTTCCAGGCCAACAGTGGCTGGTTCCTCTCGAATTTGATATGGCTAAGTTCCAATTGCTCCCAGAAATCTAAACCAGGCTTTAGTTTGGTCCAACGATCACCAGAAATTGAAAACCCAATTTCCCTCAAAAATTTCCCAAAATGGCTTCTCTCTGGTTCCTCTCCTATTTTCAGTCCTTTCAACTGCAGAGTGAAGCTCATTCGCTACTTAATCAGTTTAAAACATTTCAAGCCGTCCCAGAGGCTCGTGGAAGCCTCACTGTCCACTGAACTTTGTTCCCCAAAAAAGCTTTGAATCTTCATTAATCAATTCGACCGTGCACGTGGATGGTTCAGCCAACGATCTAAAGCAATAGACAGCCCTTCCTTTCCAGCACACAATTGCATAAACAATTGCACACTGAACCACCGCACATGGTGGTGTCGTCCATGGTCCCCCGCGGTTGCTACAGTAACCAGGGAAAAATGACCAAAATGCCCCTGGTTCAATAATTACCAAAATGCCCCTCACTTTCTAACCTGTAACTCAGCCATACGAAGTCCGATTTCGGCGTGCCGCCTGTCTACGGACTCAGGGCATCGAGACCTACCTAACGGTTCTTGAGTCGAGTGAAAATTAGTTGCCAAACGAAAAGTCAACATTTTCGCCCCTAAAGTCCAAATTACGGTAATGCCCCTGAACTTCCGATAGTCATAACTTCTTCCCTGAGCGTCCGAATTGGACGTGCCACCTGTCTATAGACTCGTGACGTCCCAAACTACGTCGCGGTCATTGGTCAAAGTTTGATTGACCCACAAATCAAAAAGTCAACAATTTGGCCATAACATTCACAAGGGTAAAAACGTCAATTCATACATTCAATTACAATATTAAAATCCTCAAATTTCCGGGGTGTTACACTCGTAGTATCTCGGAGTAGTCACGGCGCACTACCTGACAGGGGTTGCCCCGAGGCGCAGCTCATGATCAGGAGTGCAATTGTGGATGATAACCTTCAAGGAGGGTCATTGATCTGAGGGTCATTGTGTAACGACCCGTCCCGAATTCCAGGATTAGTTTAGTCACTAATCTTGATTAGTGAGGTTGAACGGTGGTTAGTAGGGCGGAATCAGACAAATTGTGCAAAATGACCGTTTTGCCCATGGTCGTGGGTAAAATGTTGACTTTTTGTTCGGGCGGTCAAATGGACTTTGACCGATGACCGTGACGTAGTTTGGGACGTCACGAGTTCATAGACAGGTGGCACGTTCGATTCCGACATTCGTAGAGAAAGTTATGGTGTTCGGAAGTTGAGGGGTATTTTGGTAATTTGGCTTATTAGGGGCCAAATGTTGACTTTTTGATCGGGAGGTCTGATGGGCGAGGGCCAAGGACCGTTACGTAGGTATCGTCGATACGAATCCAACGACAGGCGGCATGCCGAAATCGGAGATTCGACGACGACGTTATGGTCAAGGAAACAAACTAACGAACCGAGGCCGGGATTGAAATAAAAATATAATAGTGAATAGTGACCGTTGACTGTGCACATCCGGATGAGTGACAAGTGTCACCCATCCCCTGAATTCTGATCCTTGTTTCCCTCCAAACACAATCATTCCTACACCATCATTCCTTCTCCATCTTTTTCCCCCATTTTCTTCTTCTTTGTTTTTCTTACCCGTGGACAATTTCAAAACAGAGAGAGTGTGAGGGCTGGAGGATTTGGCTGCCTTCTCACGGCAGAATGGAGGGCATTGAGAGGCTAGGGAGACTGGATTCATTTCGGGAAACACTGGGACTGAGTGTGGGTGGTGAGACAGAAAATTCGAAAATTAGTTTATGGGAGGGAAAATTCGAAATCAAATCCTAAGGCCGTGAGGATCGAATTGGAGGTTACATTCAGCCTTCTGGGAATTCCACGATCAGAATTGTCGAAGGAACGAAGGGATTTGGCCACCAATTGGCTCTGATCACACTTGGTGACAGAGGAGGAATTTCGAAGTTGAGTCGTGGAATTGGAGGCTTCGTTGGATGAAATTGAGGTGGGGAAACTGCTTCCCATGATCCCACGATGCTTCTGGGATCATCAATTGAAGGAAAACGTTGGAGAATGGCAGAACTCCATTGATGAACAGTGACGGTGCTCGAGTTTGAGTCGTGACGTTTGAGCACCGGTTTGATGCAATTGATGTGGGGGAATTGTTCCTCATGGTCCATTGATGCTTCTGGAATCATCAATTGGATGAAACCTGCATCAATTGAGGGAGTTCCATGATTGCACAGTAACCGGGTGTTCTTCGTGGATCATCATCGAATCGTGGGAATCTGGGTAAGGATTTGTGTAATTGAGTTTACAGACTTGTAATTGGACTTAAAACGAAACTAATGGATTGATCAATTGAAGGAATTAGGATCGAATTGACAGGATTGGAACCGGGTTGTGTCGCGGGTGAATTGGACCCGTTTACCAGACAAACGGGTTGGGCTGGTGACACTGTAGCAGGCGCGTGAGTTTCACGCGCAGCCACTCACGGCGGCGCGTGGCGGCGCGTGGGCACGAATCTCGAGGTGAGGTCAACATGACTTCTGTCCTATTTAATGTAACGGACATTTTGGAATTGGTTTCGTGTCGATCGGACACCGTCTCGATATTGTTCGGGATATCCGAAGGTTTTAAATTAAGTTTAAAAATAAGTAAAAATTCGGGAAAATTACGGAACTTTGATAGGATGTTAATGATGAGGTTAGTGACCCTCTAATGTGATTTGGACAGGATTGGGAGTCCCGGTGATAGTGGTGTAGCCCGGGAGGGCCGGTGGCACGCGTATCGAGGCACACGGTTAAAACGGTCTGTGAGTGGACTTTGGTTTTATAAATTCTATGCATGCTTAAATGTTTTATATGGATTATGGTTGTGATTGTGTGATGTTGACTTGGTTGTTGGTAAATTGTACGGTTTCACGTATTTCGAGGCGATTTACGTGCTTGCACGTAAATCGAGGTTTTCCGGTTTTACATGGATTTTCCATATTTATGACTTGGATATAATGTGATGAAATGGTTTTGAAATTGGAAATATAAACTCGGGCTTGAGGCCCACTTGTTTTGGAAATTTCGGACTTGGAGTCCATTTGAGAATCGGGCCGGGGGCCCAGTTGGTTAATGAAATCGGGTCAGGGGCCCAGTTGGTATGAAATCGGGCTGAGACCCATTTGAGTTATGTTATCGGGCCAGGGGCCCAGTTGATTTGTGAATTTGGGTCGTGGGCCCAGTGGGTTTATAAGTCGGGCTGCGGGCCCAGTTGGTTTACAAATCGGGCCGTGGGCCCAGTAGTTCATAAAATCGGGCATGAGGCCCAGTTGGATAATAAATGTGATTTCGGGTCAGGGACCCTATATTTTATAATGGTGATTTTGGGTTAAGGACCCTAAATGGAATTATGTGGTTTTATGGAAATTTCGGGCAGGGCCCAATGGTAATAATGTGATAAAAGGATTAAATAAAACTGTTTTCCATATACCATCTGGATACAAGGATATATGATGGTCTCCTCCAGATGTCTGGGACACTGGGGAAGTCACGGTGCATTGCCTGCGAGGGGTCACCATACGGAGCAGCCGGACCGTATGATGACTCAGGAGCAGGATTGCTATGATTGACGTCTGGGACGTCAGACATCAGGGATGTCAGATATATGGACCCGGAGAGACCCCGGGCAGCACGCGTAGCTTATGAAACCGTGAGATATGACGTCAGGGACGTCTAGCGTCTGGGACGCTAAGCATCTGGGATGCTGGTGATGGTAATGGTCAAATATGGATTAATGAATAAAATGGCTTATTGGTTGGATATGTGTTGTGGTAAACATGGCTTATTGGTTATGAAATGGTATGTCGGGTCAGGGACCCTAAATGGTTTCGGATTTTAAATTGATGTTCAATTATGGTCGTGGGTGGTGACCCACATGGTTTTAATATGTATGGTGGTGGTATTCCATGGTTTTGGGCTGAGTTCCCACACTTGGTTTTTGGTTAACGGTTTTTGGGCTAAGGCCCTAAGGGCTCGGTTGAGCAAACGTTTTGGTTACTGGTTTTGGTGGCATGCATACGTTTTTGTTGGAGGGCATAAATGTCTTATAAATGTATTTGGTAAATTTATTGGTTTTTGTCCACTCACAGCTTTTGGTTTTAATGCCCTTCAGGTTGACTACGGATGCGATTGCAGCAGAGACTGGGACATTGCACACCTCCTCCATCGATCCTTGCGCACTCTGGATGCCCCGTTTGGGCAGTGGCTCTTGGTTATCCCTTGTCCGACACCCCTTGTTGGACGGGAGCAGGGCACATTCCACGGTAATCCCGGGGGGATTGGGATGGGTCCTGTCAACTTGGTATCAGAGCGCGGTTGCTCTATTTGTGCGCGCAGGTCGAGGGTGTGATGTCTAATTGGGCTGCAATTCGTTATCAACCTGATAGATAGTGTTTGGGTTTGGATAGTGGATGGAGTGTGATTGGCCCGATACGCCGTGCATTAATGTGATTCGACCCAAGTGGGGTTGATTGTGGTGAACTGGTATAGTGGGACCGTCGGTTCGGTCATGTGATATTGGATTGTTGTGCTGCTAGGTGCAGCTAGGTTCGGGGAACCTCATGTGAGTAATGGTCTAAAATGTGAATCCTTGTGGTGGTTTCTAGTGTGAGGGATGTTGGTTCATCGGAGTTGGCCGATGACCTAGTGGTGGAACCCACGTTGATGGGATGGTAGGATTGGATTTGACGTCTATTCGATGTCAGGATCGCGGGGTCGGTCAGGTTGTGGATTTTATATTACGGAAAGCTGTTTGGTTCGGTTGAACCATAGGGTGTGATTGTGGAACTCTAGTATTAAAAAGGTAAACCGTAATTGTGATTAGTGGATGAGAACTTGTGCTGCAACGAGCGGTTGAGGTCATGGATGACCAAGTGGATGGCTCTGGTGAGTCTAGGCAGAACTATGAGATTCGATTTACGGATACGGTTCTGAGATAAATTATGGAATCCCGTGTTGGATCGGGTATTGGTGTGATGTGTGGATGCGGATCTCGATGGCAATGACAGTTAGTCGGGAGTCATATGGAGATGACTGGCTATCGAGGGTAATCAGTGTGGTCATAATACTTGGGGATCAGGGGACGTTCAGGGAACGTTCATTTTCCTGATGTGGATTGTCAGAATAGGGGTACCCATAGTCGTGAGGTACGGGATCGTCGTTCGGTATGAACGGAGATCCAGGATTGTCGTATTTGCACACGGTGTGCAAGTATGGATGTTTGCGGGTTGGTACTTTTGTGCTGATGCTAGTATGGTTGCCTGTGTGCTGATACTAGTGTTGTTGATAGTGTGTTGGTGCTGGTACTAGCGCTGGTGCTAGTGTCGGTAATGGTGTTGACGATGAGCCACAAGTTGAGGGGTGACTCCGTCATGATGAACATATGTTCGGTCTTTTGAGATTCGGTAGTGGTTGAGTGATGGACTGGATGGGATCCAGTTAAGATCGTGCTGTGTTGGGATAAGTCCCAATAGTGGTGAGATAACTAGTAAGGAGTGGATTAAAATGGTATCATCCAAAATTTGTGCGATTTTATGTTTTGAAATATCCCTAAAAGTACATGGAAATGATTAAAACTGGAAAAGACGAGGAAAACCATTAGTGGTATAAAGGTAGGAATTTGTAATTGAGAACTTGGGAAACCGAGTGTTGAACCTGTAAAGGTCGGGATGTGCGAACGGGACAATAACGGATCGATTGTGGACACGTCGTCCAAGTGAGTTGAGGAGGTAGGAAGTCTAGTGGTTAGACTTGACGTCTTGTTGGGAGCATGTCTGTTTCCAGCATGGTTGGAACCTTAAATTCGAGAAGCGTTGTGATTGGGGAACGAGAGTGGTGTTCGTTTTTGGTGATTGGTATTCCGAAGTCCTTGGGGTTGACTTCTTTCTTTCTGCCCTGGCAGACATTGACTGTAGTTACCAGTACGTTGAGCGTGTATTGGTTGGTGAGCTCTTGTGTGTTTGTGAGTCATTAGGAGGAGCTACGTATTCGAAATTAGGTAAACGAGATTTTTCATTTTCTGCTTGGTGGCAGACAATGTTGCGGTACATGGCGTGGTGAGTGCAGTGAGTTTTGTTGCATCCACGTAGGATGAGTTTTGGCGTCATTGTGTTGGATCATCCTTGGTTTTCCTAGGTGGAATGACAAGGATCGAGACGAACTTGGGTATGTGAGTCGTAAACGGCGGGGTTGAACTTCTTTTCGAAGTGGATCCCGTATGGTATCTTACTCGAGTGAGTGGGTTTCCGACTGGTCGGATTTTGTCAACCTTAGACGTGTGGAGGTTGGATTGGCTTCCCTATGAAGTCAATCAAGCGTATTGAGCAGGTGACCGATAGGTTCGGTTTTGGTGTGTCTTGGTAAATGTGAACGAGATTTCGGGATTTGGAATCGAATTTCTGGGTGACGATTCAGGATTCGATTTTGGAACTTGAAAGTATATTTCCGGGTTTGGGTACGGAATGGTTATTCCAAATGATAGCTTACGGAATAATGATTTCGGATTCGGATTTGGATATGAATTATAATGGGATATCTGGGTTTGGATCCGGGATTTCTTACGAAGTTGCGGATTCAGATTCGGAAGTGGAACTAGATGTTGGGTGGAGTTTCGATTTGTCTCGTGCTGGATTGGGCAAACGTACTCCATTATTGGAACGTGTTCGGCTATGACCTAGGTGGTTGTAGTCTGGTTATTAGGTAGATGTGTGTACTTCGTACATGGTTCGAGGTACAATACTTGTAGACTTGTGATGTCTAGTTACGGTATACGGGATATACCCGAGGTGTGTTGGTGAACGTGTTGGTAGTCGGATTGGTTCCGATACCATGGGATTGGTTGTGGACCGGACATTACTATGCAATGGGTCATGGTAATTCCGATGTGTTTAATTACACACAGGTCGTGTGAAATGTCGGTAAGGGTATTGGTGAGTCGAGTACTTTGGTGGCATGTGTAGCCACGAGTGAGTCTAGTGTCAGTTTTCGACTGACAACAACTGTGTGGTGACAGTTTGTCAGGATGTGTCAACATAGATCGTTGAGTGGGGTCAGCTGACTCCTAGTGGGAGTGGGAAAGGAACCGTCGAGTTGTTGCGTCAACGAGAGGGTTGATTTGACAAGTGGTGTCAAATTCGAAACAAGTAGTTTCAGTCATTCGACGAGGTCGAATGTAATCGTTGCGTTTTGAGTACTAGTGGTACGTTTGGGTGTAGACAAGTTTTGTCTAAGTAGTTGGTGTACGGGTGTACACGTGTTGCGTGGTCGATTCCACTTTCCACGGGTGTTTGTGGAATCGGGATAGTCGAGTTTCGAGAGCGAAAATTATTAAGGAGGGAAGTACGTTGAGATTAGATTGGTTGGAATTTCGAGGACGAAATTTATTAAGGAGGGAAGGTTGTAACGACCCGTCCCGAATTCCAGGATTAGTTTAGTCACTAATCTTGATTAGTGAGGTTGAACGGTGGTTAGTAGGGCAGAATCGGACAAATTGTGCAAAATGACCGTTTTGCCCATGGTCGTGGGTAAAATGTTGACTTTTTGTTCGGGCGGTCAAATGGACTTTGACCGATGACCGTGACGTAGTTCGGGACGTCACGAGTTCATAGACAGGTGGCACGTTCGATTCCGACATTCGTAGAGAAAGTTATGGTGTTCGGAAGTTGAGGGGTATTTTGGTAATTTGGCTTATTAGGGGCCAAATGTTGACTTTTTGATCGGGAGGTCTGATGGGCGAGGGCCAAGGACCGTTACGTAGGTATCGTCGATACGAATCCAACGACAGGCGGCATGCCGAAATCGGAGATTCGACGACGACGTTATGGTCAAGGAAACAAACTAACGAACCGAGGCCGGGATTGAAATAAAAATATAATAGTGAATAGTGACCGTTGACTGTGCACATCCGAATGAGTGACAAGTGTCACCCATCCCCTGAATTCTGATCCTTGTTTCCCTCCAAACACAATCATTCCTACACCATCATTCCTTCTCCATCTTTTTCCCACATTTTCTTCTTCTTTGTTTTTCTTACCCGTGGACAATTTCAAAACAGAGAGAGTGTGAGGGCTGGAGGATTTGGCTGCCTTCTCACGGCAGAATGGAGGGCATTGAGAGGCTAGGGAGACTGGATTCATTTCGGGAAACACTGGGACTGAGTGTGGGTGGTGAGACAGAAAATTCGAAAATTAGTTTATGGGAGGGAAAATTCGAAATCAAATCCTAAGGCCGTGAGGATCGAATTGGAGGTTACATTCAGCCTTCTGGGAATTCCACGATCAGAATTGTCGAAGGAACGAAGGGATTTGGCCACCAATTGGCTCTGATCACACTTGGTGACAGAGGAGGAATTTCGAAGTTGAGTCGTGGAATTGGAGGCTTCGTTGGATGAAATTGAGGTGGGGAAACTGCTTCCCATGATCCCACGATGCTTCTGGGATCATCAATTGAAGGAAAACGTTGGAGAATGGCAGAACTCCATTGATGAACAGTGACGGTGCTCGAGTTTGAGTCGTGACGTTTGAGCACCGGTTTGATGCAATTGATGTGGGGGAATTGTTCCTCATGGTCCATTGATGCTTCTGGAATCATCAATTGGATGAAACCTGCATCAATTGAGGGAGTTCCATGATTGCACAGTAACCGGGTGTTCTTCGTGGATCATCATCGAATCGTGGGAATCTGGGTAAGGATTTGTGTAATTGAGTTTACAGACTTGTAATTGGACTTAAAACGAAACTAATGGATTGATCAATTGAAGGAATTAGGATCGAATTGACAGGATTGGAACCGGGTTGTGTCGCGGGTGAATTGGACCCGTTTACCAGACAAACGGGTTGGGCTGGTGACACTGTAGCAGGCGCGTGAGTTTCACGCGCAGCCACTCACGGCGGCGCGTGGCGGCGCGTGGGCACGAATCTCGAGGTGAGGTCAACATGACTTCTGTCCTATTTAATGTAACGGACATTTTGGAATTGGTTTCGTGTCGATCGGACACCGTCTCGATATTGTTCGGGATATCCGAAGGTTTTAAATTAAGTTTAAAAATAAGTAAAAATTCGGGAAAATTACGGGACTTTGATAGGATGTTAATGATGAGGTTAGTGACCCTCTAATGTGATTTGGACAGGATTGGGAGTCCCGGTGATAGTGGTGTAGCCCGGGAGGGCCGGTGGCACGCGTATCGAGGCACACGGTTAAAACGGTCTGTGAGTGGACTTTGGTTTTATAAATTCTATGCATGCTTTGACACGACCCATCCCAATCCCCCAGGGATTACCATGGAATGTGCCATGCTCCCGTCTGACAAGGGGTGTCAGACAAGGGATAACCTATTGCCAGAGCCCGAACGGGCTTCTAGAGTGCGTAAGGATCGATGGAGGAGGTGTGCGATGCCCAAGTCTCTGCTGCAGTCGCATCCGGAATCAACCTGAAGGGCATTAAAAACAAAAGCTGTGAGTGGACGAAAATAGACAAGTCTGTTTAAAACATTTATAAGACATTTATGCCCCTCAGTAAAATCATATGCATGCACCAAAACCAATAATCCCATATTTATTTAGAAATAACCATTAGGGCCTTAGCCCGGAAACCAAAGCATAGTTTCAATTTCCAAAAGTAAATCCAAGAGTTATTTCATAAATCCAGTAATATGAACCATAAGGCATATAATATAAACCATAACCATTATTTTAGCCACTGCACTATACACTCTAATCCGACATCCCTGATGTCTGACGTCCCTGACGTCAATAAGGTCACAATCACAAGGCTACGCGTGCCACTCGGGTCTCAATTTCCGAGTTCATTCCCCGAACCCCGTTCGGGTACTGCATCCCCGATGCTTAGCGTCATAGACGCTGGACGTACTAGACGTCCGTGATCTCTCCGGGGTACCTCATCCGGAGGAGACAATATAATATGGAAGGATCTATACAGTGCAGTACCAAATACATTTTATCGATATCCACATGCAAAACATATAGGTATACATAGGTAAAATCCGAACTGATCGTTACATTTCATCAAACGGGTCTCATGCCCAAAACCGTAAAACGTGCCATGACCGAAACATCATCAAAACCATTTATAGATTCCAGCATGTGAACATATATAAAATGTAAACCAGGAAACATTTATTCAATTCCATTTTAGGGTCCCCGACTCGCAATCACATGTAGAAATCAACAAGGCCCCTGGCCCGATTTCACATATTAACTGGGCCCCTGGCCCGATCCACATGTTAACTGGGCCCCTGGCCCGATTTCATAGTTCAACTGGGCCCCTAGCCTGATTTTACATTATTCAAGTTCGTAAACGTTTCATGAAATTGTATCCAACCATATTTATGGAAATCGGTGCAAATCCAGAAAACCTCGGTTTACGTGCAAATACGTAATTCACCTCGAAATACGTGAAATCATTTTAAATTCACCGATACCCAAAGTAAATCATTTAATCATAATTATAACAATCATAAAACAGTTATGCATGCATCGAATTTATGAAACCAATGTCCACTCACAGACCGTTTAACCGAGCGCCTCGATACGCGTGCCATAGGCCTTCCCGGGCCACATCACTATCACCGGGACTCCCAATCCTGTTCAAATTAATTTATAGGATCACTAACCTCATCATTAACATCCTATTCGAGTCCCGTAATTTTCCCGAATTTTTAAGTATTTTTAAGCTGGATTTAAAACCTTCGGACATCCCGAACAATATCGAGACGGTGTCCGATCGACACGAAACCAATCCCAAAATGTTCGTTACATTGTATAGGACAAAAGTCATGTTGACCTTACCTCGAGATTCGTGCCCACGCGCCGTCACGCGCCGCCGTGAGTGGCTGCGCGTGAAAGCCACGCGCCTGCTATAGTGACTGCTACAGTCACCACCTTCACCCGTTTGTCTGGTAAACGGATCGAAAAGCCCGCGATAGGATCCGGTCAGATAACCATCAATTCGACCCCAATTCAATCCGTTCTTGATCCTACAACAATCATCAATCCACCAATTTCAGTTCTGTGTCAATGATTAGCATCAACCATCGATCAATCGTGTCAACAACCCGTGATCACCCAAAACGGGTCAACCACCAAAACTCCATCAATCCTTAACCATTGTCAAATTAACTTCCTATGAAGCATATAAGGACTAACACGAACCAATTAGCATGATTAATTGAACACGACATTACCTCAATCACCAC
The DNA here is from genome assembly GCA_032719365.1 of Prinsepia uniflora. NCBI lineage: Eukaryota > Viridiplantae > Streptophyta > Magnoliopsida > Rosales > Rosaceae > Prinsepia > Prinsepia uniflora. Next base: position 5,705,889 of record CM064874.1, read on the forward strand.
AACTCAAGCTTGAGTTTTCCGGCCGTCCACCTCGTCTGTCCACGGCCCTAGGAGCCCCAAAGCTTGCTCCATTTGATCTGGTTCGACACGTTGAAGTTCCAGGAAGCTCAATCCACCATCAATTAGGCTTGGGCTGGCCTACAAACCAAAGTTCGAATTTGAATTTCCCAGAAACCAGTTTCGGGTTTTTGAGCATTCCACCACCATTTCCACTCCAATTTTCCCTCTCTCAATCTCAGTGAACTGCCCACGACTCACTCTTCATTCTTTTAATTCAATTTAGCCGTTAAAGGCATCCAAAAGTGTCCAATTTCCACTGTGTAATGTTCCCCTGCACTGTCCCAAAAACAATAGAAAAACCCAGTGCCATGTCGTGCAATCGATGCCAGCACAATCCCCATGTGCAATTCCACCTCAAACCGTCCCAATCCAGCCATTTAATTGATAAACAATCAAGGGATCGATCGCACAAAGTATCCACTACACGGCCAGTGCAATGAAACAGTGTCCCGTGCGAAATTACATTTCTGCCCTTGTGCAGGAAATTACCAAAATGCCCCTCACGCATCCTGACCCGTAACTCGGTCATACGGACTCCGATTGATGCGTGCCGCCTGTCATTGGATTCGTATCGACGATACCTACATAACGGTCCTTGGCCCTCGGCCATCGGACATCCCGGTCGAAAAGTCAACATTTACCCCTTATATCGTCTAAATTACGAAAACGCCCTTGAACTTCCGCACATCATAACTTTCACCACGAACGTCGGAATCGAACGTGCCACCTGTCTATGAACTCGTGACGTCCCGAACTACGTCACGGTCATCGGTCAAAGTCCATTTGACCATCCGAAATAAAAGTCAACGTTTTGCCCACGCCCAGGGGCAAAACGGTCATTTTGCACAATTCGTCCGAAATCGCCCAACTAATCCCAGATTAGTGAATCACAATTAAATATTATTAAATCCCAATATTCGGGACGGGTCGTTACAACCTTCCCTCCTTAAAGAATTTCGTCCTCGAAATTACCAACAATCTTATTCCACAACCACCACGTGGAAAACATTTCGACCACACATCTGTGTACACTTGTACACCCACATACTGGGACAACACCAGCCTCATTTGTACCCAGACATCCCATCACAGTCATACGTCACAATCAACAACACTCGACCACCTCGAGTGGACATAATCACCTGATTCGCGATAAAATCGCTTAACCATTTAGCTGACTCTTTCAGCTAGACGGTTCCTTTCCATTGCCACTAAATCCTTACATTTGCTCCCATTGGGAGTCACCAACTCTCATTTGTCAGTCCACGCTGACACCATCAGTCAAACTGTCATCACAAAACTTTACCACCCTAGTAAAGCCCCAACCATCAGCCAGTCAGTGATAACACCACGTACTACATCACCCTCGATGTAGCGTAAGATCAACCACATGATCTCAATTCGCAGGGCAAGCCCAATCCTGCGACACAACATAATCTCAATGTCCATAATCGCCGACTCCCTCAACGAACCAAGACGCTGGGAAATCACGGTGTGATCAAGTCACACAAGGCTACTCGTGGTTACTCAGACCACCAATTCACTCATTCCGAGTGTACGTATACCGTCAACTTACTCAATCAAGTGGCGTAACTGGAACACAATGAATACCAGCCCAGCAGTGTTCACACATCACAATACTAGGGTTCCACTAGCCAACCATGGCTAAGAGCACCTGCTCATAAAATCACTGAACCCGATAAAAACCACTCTGCTCGGCGCACAGTATCCAATGTCCAGTCCACAATACAGCCAAACAATTGATATCAGAACCAAGCCGATTACCAACACATTTAGTTACACACCACTGGTACATCCCATGTACCGCCATTAGGCACCACTCAGCCTAACCAGTATCAATTCTCGTACCCTGTACGTACCTCAATCCATCAATCTGACTATAGCCACCCAGGTCATAGCCAAACATGTTCTAGTAATGAAGTACCTTTGCCCAAACCAACTTGAGACAAAGCGAACTCCACCCATCATCCAGTTCCCGTTCCGAATCCGAATTCGCAATTTCGGAAGAAATCCCGAATCCGAACCCAAACATCATATTTTATTCCATGTCCAAATCCGAATCCGAAATCATTATTCCGTAAGCTAGCATTGGAATAATCATTCCGCACCCAAATCCAGTAATCCATTTTCGAGCTTCGCAATCGAATCCTGAATCGTCACCCAGAAATTCGATTCCAAAACCCAAAATCTCGTTTACGTCCATCAAGACGTAACATAACCGAATCTATCGGTTGTCTGTCCAAAACACTCGATTGACTTCATAGGGAAGCCAATCCCAATATTCACACGTCAAAGGTTGACCAAATCCGACCACTTCGGAAACCTACTCAACCAAGTCACAACCCATATAGACTCACTCCGAAAAGAAGTTCAGTCCCGTCAATTACGACTCACATATCAAGGTAAGAGTGATAAACTCTCCACCTATCTGGATCATCAAGATCACAATCCATATCCATCGCTACGTCACCCGACAAGTAACATCACGATCCTAGATCGTCACATCGACCAAAGTCGACAACATCACAAATCAGATCCACCTAGGATCCACACATGCTCACATAGCTAACAATCCATCTGGAAGCTGATCGAAGGGTCCTTCACCCTCAATGAATCATTCGCCAAATTTTCCCTTGGTGGAAAGATGACCACGCATATCACCTCCAAATCCAAAATCATACAAAACTTCTTGTGTCCAATGAACCCAAGCCAAACATGGGTCCACCCACCAATACACGCTCAACGTACTGGTAACAACAATCATCATCTGCCACGACAGAAAATAAGAAGTCAACCCCAAAGACTTCGGAATACCAATCACCGATGCGGAGACGAGCACTCCTCTCGTCTCCCAATCACAACTCTCCCCGAATCGGGAGTTCCAACCATGTTGGAAACAGGCATGCTCCCAATGAGATGTCAAGTCCAACCACTGGACTGCCCATGTCCATACCTCACCTGGACCACCACGTGTCCAAGATCAATTCATTACTCGGACCCCACGTCCGCCAATACTCATGTATGCACACACCCCGATTCCGAACGGAAATCCACAACTCCGCCTGGATGTGCATACTATACTGCCTTCGTCTCACATCACAACCTAAACAGGTTCAATCTCAGGTTCCAAATGATTCACAATCACAAAATCCCACATCAATACCACGAATGGTTTTCCTCGACTTTTCCAATTCCAATAATTTCCTTGTACTCTCAGGGGATATAAGCAGTACACAACTTACCAATCTCGGAGCAGACCACCACTCCACAAATCCACCAACACACATGACATAGGGAACAGCATCCCAAGATTCCCCAAATTTTCAATCATACCTTTTGATCCATTCATCACTTGTCATCATATATCTGTTAGGACTTATCCCAACACGACACAACCTCCACTGGAACCCATCCAGTCCAAGACTCAATCACCTCTGAGTCGCAGATACCGATCACATGTCCATCATGACAGAGTCACACCCCAACTGGTGGCTCATCGTCATCACAATCACTGACACCAGCACCAGCGTACAATCATCAACACTAGTATCAGCACACGGGCATCCATACTAGTATTGGCATAAAAGTACCAACATACCAACATCCATACATAGCACACGAATATCCACACTAGCCCACGAACACCCATGCTAGCACACTGTGTGCAAAGTTGTTGCCTTGGATCTCCGTTCATTACGAACGACGATCCCGTAACAGCACTCGTACCCCACGACTATGGGTACCTCCAATTTGACCACTGGCACATGAGGATAATGGACGTTCCCTGAACATCCCCTGATCCTCAAGTGTGAAAGCCACACAAAATACCCTCGATAGCCAGTCATCTCGACACAACTGTCGACCAACAGTCATCGTTGTTAAGATCCGTATCCACACATCACACTAGTATTCGATCCGACACGGGATTCCATATTTTCTCATAACCGTATCCGTAGATCGAAACCCATAAGACTCACTAGAGTCATCCACATGGTCATCCATGACCTCAGCCGCTCGTCGCAGCACAAGTTCTTATTTAAAGTTCACCTTCCGGTCCATCGATTATAATTTAGGGTTCCAAAATCACACCCTAGGGTTCCACCGAACCCAACTGCCGTTTGCAGTAAAATCCACAACCTGACCGACCCCGTGGTCCTGACATCGTATAGACGTCCAATCCAATCCAATTGTCAACTCAACGTGGGTTCCACCACGAAGGTCATCGGCTAACTCCGATGCACCAATGCCCCGTACACTAGCCAACACTACCAGGGTCCATAATTTAGACCATTACTCAACTGAGTTTCGTATTTCCAATACATTATTCAAATGGGGTTCCCTGAACCCGGCTGTGCCGAGTGGCACAACAATCCATCATCACATGACCGAACCGACGGTCCCACATTACCAGTTAATCGGATACAACCCCGCTTGGCTTGAATCGCATCTAGGCACGGCGTATCGGGCCAAACACACCCAATCCACCAAAACTATCTATCAGGTTGAAAACGGAACTGCAGCCTAAAGAGACATCACACCCTCGTCCTTCGCGCACAAAAGAGCAAAACCTGCTCTGATACCACTTGACACGACCCATCCCAATCCCCCTGGGATTACCATGGAATGTGCCATGCTCCCGTCTGACAAGGGGTGTCAGACAAGGGATAACCTATTGCCAGAGCCCGAACGGGCTTCTAGAGTGCGTAAGGATCGATGGAGGAGGTGTGCGATGCCCAAGTCTCTGCTGCAGTCGCATCCGGAATCAACCTGAAGGGCATTAAAAACAAAAGCTGTGAGTGGACGAAAATAGACAAGTCTGTTTAAAACATTTATAAGACATTTATGCCCCTCAGTAAAATCATATGCATGCACCAAAACCAATAATCCCATATTTATTTAGAAATAACCATTAGGGCCTTAGCCCGGAAACCAAAGCATAGTTTCAATTTCCAAAAGTAAATCCAAGAGTTATTTCATAAATCCAGTAATATGAACCATAAGGCATATAATATAAACCATAACCATTATTTTAGCCACTGCACTATACACTCCAATCCGACATCCCTGATGTCTGACGTCCCTGACGTCAATAAGGTCACAATCACAAGGCTACGCGTGCCACTCGGGTCTCAATTTCCGAGTTCATTCCCCGAACCCCGTTCGGGTACTGCATCCCCGATGCTTAGCGTCATAGACCCTGGACTTACTAGACGTCCGTGACCTCTCCGGGGTACCTCATCCGGAGGAGACAATATAATATGGAAGGATCTATACAGTGCAGTACCAAATACATTTTATCGATATCCACATGCAAAACATATAGGTATACATAGGTAAAATCCGAACTGATCGTTACATTTCATCAAACGGGTCTCATGCCCAAAACCGTAAAACGTGCCATGACCGAAACATCATCAAAACCATTTATAGATTCCAGCATGTGAACATATATAAAATGTAAACCAGGAAACATTTATTCAATTCCATTTTAGGGTCCCCGACTCGCAATCACATGTAGAAATCAACTAGGCCCCTGTCCCGATTTCACATATTAACTGGGCCCCTGGTCCGATCCACATGTTAACTGGGCCCCTGGCCCGATTTCATAGTTCAACTGGGCCCCTGGCCTGATTTTACATTATTCAAGTTCGTAAACGTTTCATGAAATTGTATCCAACCATATTTATGGAAATCGGTGCAAATCCAGAAAACCTCGGTTTACGTGCAAATACGTAATTCACCTCGAAATACGTGAAATCATTTTAAATTCACCGATACCCAAAGTAAATCATTTAATCATAATTATAACAATCATAAAACAGTTATGCATGCATCGAATTTATGAAACCAATGTCCACTCACAGACCGTTTAACCGAGCGCCTCGATACGCGTGCCATAGGCCTTCCCGGGCCACATCACTATCACCGGGACTCCCAATCCTGTTCAAATCAATTTATAGGATCACTAACCTCATCATTAACATCCTATTCGAGTCCCGTAATTTTCCCGAATTTTTAAGTATTTTTAAGCTGGATTTAAAACCTTCGGACATCCCGAACAATATCGAGACGGTGTCCGATCGACACGAAACCAATCCCAAAATGTTCGTTACATTGTATAGGACAAAAGTCATGTTGACCTTACCTCGAGATTCGTGCCCACGCGCCGTCACGCGCCGCCGTGAGTGGCTGCGCGTGAAAGCCACGCGCCTGCTACAGTGACTGCTACAGTCACCACCTTCACCCGTTTGTCTGGTAAACGGATCGAAAAGCCCGCGATAGGATCCGGTCAGATAACCATCAATTCGACCCCAATTCAATCCGTTCTTGATCCTACAACAATCATCAATCCACCAATTTCAGTTCTGTGTCAATGATTAGCATCAACCATCGATCAATCGTGTCAACAACCCGTGATCACCCAAAACGGGTCAACCACCAAAACTCCATCAATCCTTAACCATTGTCAAATTAACTTCATATGAAGCATATAAGGACTAACACGAACCAATTACCATGATTAATTGAACACGACATTACCTCAATCACCACAACTCAAGCTTGAGTTTTCCGGCCGTCCACCTCGTCTGTCCACGGCCCTAGGAGCCCCAAAGCTTGCTCCATTTGATCTGGTTCGACACGTTGAAGTTCCAGGAAGCTCAATCCACCATCAATTAGGCTTGGGCTGGCCTACAAACCAAAGTTCGAATTTGAATTTCCCAGAAACCAGTTTCGGGTTTTTGAGCATTCCACCACCATTTCCACTCCAATTTTCCCTCTCTCAATCTCAGTGAACTGCCCACGACTCACTCTTCATTCTTTTAATTCAATTTAGCCGTTAAAGGCATCCAAAAGTGTCCAATTTCCACTGTGTAATGTTCCCCTGCACTGTCCCAAAAACAATAGAAAAACCCAGTGCCATGTCGTGCAATCGATGCCAGCACAATCCCCATGTGCAATTCCACCTCAAACCGTCCCAATCCAGCCATTTAATTGATAAACAATCAAGGGATCGATCGCACAAAGTATCCACTACACGGCCAGTGCAATGAAACAGTGTCCCGTGCGAAATTACATTTCTGCCCTTGTGCAGGAAATTACCAAAATGCCCCTCACGCATCCTGACCCGTAACTCGGTCATACGGACTCCGATTGATGCGTGCCGCCTGTCATTGGATTCGTATCGACGATACCTACGTAACGGTCCTTGGCCCTCGGCCATCGGACATCCCAGTCGAAAAGTCAACATTTACCCCTTATATCGTCCAAATTACGAAAACTCCCTTGAACTTCCGCACAACATAACTTTCACCACGAACGTCGGAATCGAACGTGCCACCTGTCTATGAACTCGTGACGTCCCGAACTACGTCAGTGTCATCGGTCAAAGTCCATTTGACCATCCGAAATAAAAGTCAACGTTTTGCCCACGCCAGGGGCACAACGGTCATTTTGCACAATTCGTTCGAAATCGCCCAACTAATCCCAGATTAGTGAATCACAATTAAATATTATTAAATCCCAATATTCGGGACGGGTCATTACATGCTTAAATGTTTTATATGGATTATGGTTGTGATTGTGTGATGTTGACTTGGTTGTTGGTAAATTGTACGGTTTCACGTATTTCGAGGTGATTTACGTGCTTGCACGTAAATCGAGGTTTTCCAGTTTTACATGGATTTTCCATATTTATGACTTGGATATAATGTGATGAAATGGTTTTGAAATTGGAAATATAAACTCGGGCTTGAGGTCCACTTGTTTTGGAAATTTCGGACTTGGAGTCCATTTGAGAATCGGGCCGGGGGCCCAGTTGGTTAATGAAATCGGACCAGGGGCCCAGTTGGTATGAAATCGGGCTGAGACCCATTTGAGTTATGTTATCGGGCCAGGGGCCCAGTTGATTTGTGAATTTGGGCCGTGGGCCCAGTGGGTTTATAAGTCGGGCTGCGGGCCCAGTTGGTTTACAAATCGGGCCGTGGGCCCAGTAGTTCATAAAATCGGGCATGAGGCCCAGTTGGATAATAAATGTGATTTCGGGTCAGGGACCCTATATTTTATAATGGTGATTTTGGGTCAAGGACCCTAAATGGAATTATGTGGTTTTATGGAAATTTCGGGCAGGGCCCAATGGTAATAATGTGATAAAAGGATTAAATAAAACTGTTTTCCATATACCATCTGGATACAAGGATATATGATGGTCTCCTCCAGATGTCTGGGACACTGGGGAAGTCACGGTGCATTGCCTGCGAGGGGTCACCATACGGAGCAGCCGGACCGTATGATGACTCAGGAGCAGGATTGCTATGATTGACGTCTGGGACGTCAGACATCAGGGATGTCAGATATATGGACCCGGAGAGACCCCGGGCAGCACGCGTAGCTTATGAAACAGTGAGATATGACGTCAGTGACGTCTAGCGTCTGGGACGCTAAGCATCTGGGATGCTGGTGATGGTAATGGTCAAATATGGATTAATGAATAAAATGGCTTATTGGTTGGATATGTGTTGTGGTAAACATGGCTTATTGGTTATGAAATGGTATGTCGGGTCAGGGACCCTAAATGGTTTCGGATTTTAAATTGATGTTCAATTATGGTCGTGGGTGGTGACCCACATGGTTTTAATATGTATGGTGGTGGTATTCCATGGTTTTGGGCTGAGTTCCCACACTTGGTTTTTGGTTAACGGTTTTTGGGCTAAGGCCCTAAGGGCTCGGTTGAGCAAACGTTTTGGTTACTGGTTTTGGTGGCATGCATACGTTTTTGTTGGAGGGCATAAATGTCTTATAAATGTATTTGGTAAATTTATTGGTTTTTGTCCACTCACAGCTTTTGGTTTTAATGCCCTTCAGGTTGACTACGGATGCGATTGCAGCAGAGACTGGGACATTGCACACCTCCTCCATCGATCCTTGCGCACTCTGGATGCCCCGTTTGGGCAGTGGCTCTTGGTTATCCCTTGTCCGACACCCCTTGTTGGACGGGAGCAGGGCACATTCCACGGTAATCCCGGGGGGATTGGGATGGGTCCTGTCACATTGACCTGGGTGGACCCTAGGGAGACTCGGGACTTGAGACCCCGAGTAGTACGCATAGCTTGGAAACCGTGACAATTGTATTGATTAGGCATCTGGGATGCCGAGGATTGGTTACATTGTATTTCGATAAATTTGTTATTTAATATTGATTGGTTTTGGGCTGAGTTCCCATATACTTAATTTTGGGCTGAGTTCTCACATGGTTGGATTTATGATGTTGGGCTAAAGCCCCAATGATTTAATTAAAGTAAATGGTTTGATTACTTGTTTTCGAATGCATGCATACTTTTTAGTGAAGGGCATAAACGACTTTTCATGAATGTGTTCTATAAATTATTTATTTCGTCCACTCACAACTTTTAATGGTTTTTATTGTCCTTCAGGTTGATCGCGGATGCGGGCTGTAGCAGAGACTGAGACATCACACTCCTCCACTGATCCTGACGCACTCTGGAAGCCCCGTTTTGGCTAAGGTTTGAGTTATCCCTTGTCTGACACGAAGCATGACACATTCCGCGTTAATCCCGAGGGGATTTGGGATGGATCGTGTCAGCAAGCTCCGATTAAATAAGCCCCTTGGAAGAAAAAAGTACAAAGTACTAAGAAAAAAGCTCTCTTATCGTTTTTTTTTGGGCTTATTAGACTAAATGCACCATAAGTTCGCACATTTATCACACTTTGCACCCTATACTCGTTATTGCTTCACTTAACTGCATAAAATGGTCGAGTTGATTCACTTAACTCCTTTTACGTCATAGGTGTTAAGTAGCTGTGAAAAATAAGGGTAAAATTGGAATTTTTGACAAGCTGACACATTTTTACCATGTAAGACTCTTATGTGGAAGGGATTGGGACCCACAAATTCTAAGATTAATTATATCATGTAATTGATCATCTTCTTCCTGGATTATTTCATATTCCTGGAATTTGTGTTTGGACTCTTTTGTGGCAGAGGAGGAAATTGGAATTATAGAGTGAGGGACGGGGAGGTTATCGGCTCAATCAGATCCTTCCAGAGGAGCTTGGATCTGATGCGGCGGATGAGAGATGAGGTGTATGTTTTAGGGATTGAAAGGAAAAATGATGAAATGGGGGATATTGCTTAAGGACTTAAGAGAGAAGGTTGGTCTCACTCAATCTCCTTCGTCGCCTTCTTCTTCTTCTTCTTCTTCTGCTTCTGCCACTGCTTCTTTGTCGTTGTCGGCTTTCTCTTCCAATAACCTCCTTGTCGATGATGAGGTTATCTCAATAATGAATTTATCGAATTAAGTTAAGAATGATAGAGTGACGGACATGGAGGATCTTTATCATAATATGCTTTTCACTGAATCAGATTCCAACAAACCATCATTCTCAACTTATATATACACACCGTAAATATCTTATCTTTTTAAATTTACGAATTCAACTTAATTTGGCTGAATTTATCCATGAAAGAGGGCAATAATGAATTCACCTTAAATATCATATCTTTTCAAATACACCGTAATATGCATTTGAATTTGGCTGAATTTTCTCAAGTGGGCAAGCCCACAGCTCATCGTCGGCGAGCCCCATCATCCTCTGATTTCTCCAACCAACGCCAGATGAATTTATCGTGTCCTCTCTACCTCCGTTACCTTAATTTTTTTATCTTTGAATTCATATTGCATAACACAGTCAATGTGATTCGGACCCAATCATTCTCACACTGAAAGATCTGATCAGATCCGGATCTCACACACCCATACCTGGCAAACCCGTCTTCCTCACATTCTGCTATGCCAATGCGGATTTGAATTTCCCCACAACCAGTCCTCTTGTCAACTCCGAAACTGAATTCAAAATGCTCCAGCGCCAGTTTCAAGTTTCGTCGATTTGAATTCCTTCTTCTTCTAAACAGCTGATTTGGTCGAAGATGAAACTTAAAGGTGCGGAGAGAGAAATAAGTTATGGGTCTGAGGAAGGTATTAGGCAGTTTTATACAGTTAAGTGAAGTAATAACGAGTATAGAGTGTAGAGTGTGACAAATATGCGAATTTATAGTGCATTTAGTCTAATAAGTTTTTTTTTTTTTAAATGAGGTGGTTGATCAGTTTGTTGTAACGCCACAATACAAACGAGAAAAAGGAGGGAAAGCCACTAAGGTCAATCAAAAAGGAGGGAAAAAAAGGCCATAAAAACGAGAAAAAAACTGTAGAGAACCTTAAGTCACCAAATTCAAGTTTCACGCTTGATTTTTACCGTGTCTTAAAGCCCTACTTCAACGATAAGTCTATTTTCTGTGAGAACCTTCAACTCCACCACAAAGGGAAAATCACAATTCAAGTGATAACCAGCTTCAACAATCAAAATTTCATAAAAACATGCAACCCCACCAAAGTAGAAAAGTAGGTGCAAAGGAAAGGCATTGCACCCCACATGAAAGAATATTGATGCATCCAGACCAAGCATGCACACCAAAATTGTGATCTGAAATGACGACGTCCATAACTCAAAACAACAAATACAAATCAAATTGAACCCCAGTGATACTAATTTCAAATAAGAAGGCAAAATTAAACAGGAACTCCAAATGGGCATATCTAAAACGAATATAAAGCCTAGAAAGTGTGGCTCGGGCAACGGCTAATGGTGGCAGATTGAGTGATGACGATTTTCCATTTTTTAGATCTAAAGTTACTTTTGAATTCTGTTATTTTTATGTTATTGAACTTTGTTTGCATATGCATTTGATGATTTTTGTGTGTATATTTATGTCTCATTCAAGTTCTTTTGTTTATGAACTTCCATTATTTTATAATATTTACTGGTTAATGAAGTTGTTAATTACTTGATTAAAAAAATCAAAACCTTGAATTCTGACCCAAAACCCGAAATTGAACAGATGTATCAGAAGGATATACCGAATTCGTACCTAATACTTGAAGAGGGCTTTAGGGTTTAGGGTTAAAAGTATTTTTTTTTTCATCTAGAAGATTAAAAGTAATTTAGGGCTTAGGGTAATAAGTAACTTAGGAGTTAGGACTTAGGGTAATTTGGGGTTTTGCATTTTGGGTTGCTTGGTCCGGTTCGAGTTAAGTTTTCCCGGCTCAATTCCGTTTGATCTGATTGTGCTAATTTAAAAATATCTCAAAAACTATTTGATTGGTTTGCTTTCCTCGTCAATCTGGTTCGAGATGTCCTGCACTTCCCTGGTGAGCTCTCCCCGCGTCCCGACTCCGCCACTTAAGAAGCCATCGTCCACCAACTTGTCCAAATACAAGCCCATCAGCTGCCATGCCAGAAGTAGGATGTCGTCTTCCCTCAACCAACCTCCCCAGCCGCCGGACCCAGCTTCCCTCCTCACCTCCGTCACGAAGCTCCTGTCCCTCCCGGCCTCTTCATCTCCACCGTCCGCACAGCGTGGCAGTCCACGTGGCGCCTCATGATGTCCCAGCTCGCCCCCTCCGACCCCACCCTGGCTTACACCAGACCTCTCTCCAAATTTCGCTCCACCAGCGATCAAATCCCCCGTGAAACCCAAACCTCCCTTCACCTCTAGGTCGGCGGCCCACCGCACCCGCATCGTCGGGCTCTGAAAGGCCTAAATGACACCTTCCCAGTCTCAATCGCAGCTCCTGGCCAGGACGGCACTTGGCAATTCAGCAACACCTCTATCCCCACTCCGAACATCCTTGTCCCCCGGCCCGGATACGGCAAACGGGTGCAAAACTCTGAAAGAGGTGTATAAATCCAGAGCAGGAGGGTACGAGGGTCGGTCCACAGTCCCAATGCTTTGGGATGCGAAGAAGAAAGAGGTCGTCTGCAACGAGAGCTACGATATAATCCAATTGTTCAACTCGGGACTCAATGAGTTGGCTCGTAATCCGGGTTTGGATCTTTCACCACCTGCATTGAAACAGAAGATTCAGAATTGGAATACCATAATCTACCCCAATGTCAATAACGGGGTTTATAGGTAATCAATTTTAGTTTTTTTTTTTTATCGATCATGTTCTAATCGAATCTGATTTAGATTAGATGAAGAAAATTCAAATTTGTATTTTACCTTTATTTTGCAGATGTGGATTTGCTCAATCTCAAGAAGCATATGATACAGCAGTGAGAGAGTTCGAAACCTTGGACGTGGTAGAAGATCATCTGAGCAGCTCAAGATACCTGTGTGAAGATGAACTTACGCTTGCAGATGTATGCATGTTTACTACTTTGATTCGCTTCGATCTCGTGTACAATGCGTTGTTCAAATGCACCAAGAAGAAGCTGATTGAGTATCCGAATCTTCACGCTTATACGCGTGACATTTTCCAGATTCCAGAGGTTGCAGAAACCTGCAATTTTGGTGCAATCATGGAGGGCTACTACAAAACACTTTTCCCCCTCAATCCGGGCAACATTCAACCGGTTATGCCCGCCGGGTCAGAACACGAAGTCCTCTTGAGACCTCACAATAGGGATTCAGTATCGATAACTGATAGAGGGGCAACGGGGGCAACTGCGTTTACGTTTGGTGAGCAAAACAAAACCAAACCCCGGTTCAGAGCTTCAGATGTTTACATGAACCCTATATACAATGACAAACTCCCAAGTTTTTTCCCCTTGTGTTTTTTATATTTCGGGAAACCGAATTCTATCATGAAGGGAGCAATAGCATAGGCATTTCTGGGATTTCTAGCCAAATATCCATTTACAAAACAAAACACAGGTCTAAGGAAAAGGCTAAATTACTTTGCACAGCCATGGCAGCTTATGGCTCACTTTAGGCGTCTGCAAACACAGTAAGCTGGAGGCGACTGACTTTAAATTATTCATTAATGGCATCGGACGCTAATAGGCTATACATTTACAAAACCCTGCAAAAATATCCAAAAGATCTGAAATTATCTGTCCTCGGCCTTTGCATCGATACTTGAAGTATCACCAAACGCCAGCCACTACCCATGATCTACAGTTGGACCCATGACGAAGCACTTAAGATACCAGCCCCCCTGGCTTTTACCGTGATGCAGATCTAGATCCTGTTGCATGTAGACATGAAAGTGAAGGTTAGTAACTTAGTATCAGGAGCAACATGTAGTTATTAAAGAAATTGGATGAAGCCTTCAACACGGACATAACCATACAAAAACACACCAGGAAAAATTGAGATAGAAAATGGTTGTCACAAGCAAGGATGGGAAAGTATTGTCTCGAGACCAAAGCAAAAAATTTTGCCACTTACTATTTGAGCGTTTCATGTTCCTGCAGAATTTACTGCCACATCGGCACTGGAACACCTTAACAGGATGATCATGGTCGTCAAAGTCAATGCCATAATCCTGCAAAACAATCCCATCTAACTCGACTTATGAAGGAAACATAAATCCAGTCATTTATACATGAACTTGTACCTATATCCATATACAGAACCTGTCATCTAATGTATGCAATAATACAATGAAAGAAGTTACACAATAATACGAGGATAGGAGTTATACAGTAATACGGTCTACTATAATACGGTACTAGCTATCCAGTCTGAATTGGAAATTGCTCTTCCTGCACTAATATCGGGTACCATATTGTGGTCGAACATATCTGAAGGCTGACGCTAAAAGTTGTTTTTGGGATAAAAGCAAGCATGCCTATTTCAGACACATCGTTCTGCTCAAGACCTCAAGCATTGTATACAATTCTGATCTATAAATCGCAAGTAATGTCATGTTGTAGCAGGTTCAAATTAGGTACTCAAACATCAGGTATGCTTAACCAAACAATATCGATTGACCATAATAAGCATCAAACAATATCAATTGACCATAATAAGCATGAATCCTTTCACGGTAAATAGATCAACAGCTCTACCAAATATCCAGTTACCATACTTCTTAGAAACATAACTGACTAAAAGTGCAAGTCACATGAATTAGAATGTAGCAATGAAGATCAATTGTACAAATAGAATTGTATGTACTAATTCCTATAACCAATCAAGCACAATTATAAGCTAGACAGTCAAATCAGAAATAAATCAAAGTGTAATTAATGGATACTGTGCTTTTGTGTTGGCAAAATAAAAGCCCAAAGCTAGAAACAAATTTGCATAAGAATTCCAGCTTTTTAACTTGCCACACTAAAACAAAAAAGTTTCACTTATGATCCATTCAAGTGTTTGAATGGTGCATGTTAAAATGTCAAACTGTCAATCTTACTTCTCATGGGAGCAGCAATGCATTCGCCATGAAAATTTAAATCTGAAAGCACAAAAAATTTAGGAAATTTTACTGGGACCCAAAATTTTCTTTATAGACCCTATAACAACAAAAAAAAAACTTGCTGTAAATCCTTATTTGACCCATTATAGAAAATTATTTAAGAGCAAAATTAGAACTTAAAAAAAAAATGAAGAAAAAAATCCAAAATCCAGCCAACCCAGCCCCACCCCCACTAGCATATGATGTCCCCATACCCTCTCTCTTCTGTTCTCATCAGTCTATCCAAAACCCATCACTAATCATGGAAATGCATCAGAATGAATGAACCAAAACAAGCCGCCATCTCATTTTCATAAAATCAACACAATTTCAGCTACTCTATGTCATGAAATATCAAGAAACAAAAACCCATTACTTGAAAAATTCTCAAAAGAAAAAGGGGCCTGGATTGGGTATGCCTTTGGAGACACCAATGGTGCGGGGTTAGCTTGACAAAAATTGCGTCCTGATAAAATTGATATATGCAAACAACCAACCGCTACAATCTAACAAGAAAAAAATTCTCACCCAATTCAGTTCTTCCAAGGCATCTACTTTTCTTGTAGTGAAAAAAGCAAGCTGCACAGGGACAACAAATATCCTATTATACTTGTCACCTTGAATAATTGTCTGCAGCAGCCAACAAATTTGATAACTATAACTAAGAAATGAAGGATCAAAGGTTCCATACATGATAGTAGCAACGCTCTGGAGTCTCCACTTCAACTGGGATGTCAACCAAGTTTGCATCCAGACATCTAGCAAAAGACCAAAAAGTATATCAGATATTCTGAAGCTTAACTCAATATAATAAACTCAGATATTTGCCACCTTACTTGAACAAGAGTCATGATCCATCATCTACTGGACTCTTGTTTGGTGTTACTTGACAGGTAATCTATTCCAGAGGTTCATAATAAGTCTCGCTTTCTTGCTTTCCCTAATACATCACATTTGTAATTTCCCTATCATGGAATGTCTAGGGTGATAGGGAAAGGTACAAAAGAAATGCCAACATCAACCAGCACCTTCAGTGCGCCCTTACCTATTATGGGAAACAAGTTTAGGGCACAAAGTCTATACTTCCAGTTCTATTTTAAAGCAAGCCGCCTCACACTTGGGGACAAGAGCAGTAAACTTGCTTCAGACCAGCAAACTTTCCGCAGGAACCAAGGGCTCAGCTACTGATATGATGCTAATGCCTAGTGCAGATTCCATTTCTAACTTCTTAAGTTTTCTTTTTGGCGTCCTTTGTAAAAGTCGGGTTTGTTTCCTACTATACCACCTTTATTCTAAATATAAAATATGGAGAAACCGGAACTTACAATCCAAGATTAACAATTTCTATTTAACCATAAGGAAGCTAGATCCAATAGTTGCATATAACTTAATAGAATAACAGTATAACACATCATATTTCATTTTTTTTTAAGAAACAAATCTTATTGCTAAAAACAATAAAATTACAGGAAATATGAATTAAGGACATGACTGAGCTGGAAGTTTATCTTTCTCAGGTAAACCAAAAATTGGCATAGGCTATAAAAGTCAGGTTAGTGAACCCCAAAAGTTTACCTGTGATTAATAAATCTAGCAACATTTCCATACTTTGTTGCATCCAAACAGAGAGCTTCTTCATCCTTCAGATCTGCTTTGGAACCCCAATTTGCATCCAATAGCACGGGATAGATACGTTTCCCGCTTCTAGCACTTTGAACATTCCTCTCATGTAACTCTTTGCTGGTAAGTACTTCTCCAACATACTCGCACACAAAGGCACCTTTTGGCAGGTCCTCTAAGGTACGGAGACCCCATCCTTTTCCCTCAGAAGTAAAAAATACCTGGCATATGTAGAAGAAATCAAACAGAGAAGCTAAACTGACAAAAGTAGAATATAAGTTTATAATATTATGATATCTTCAGAAAATATAAATATACAATTTACATCAGCAAGAAAATAAATGCACCACTCCATCAACTAACAACAAACTAAAAACATATTTCTCACAATTCCTGACCTGCAACTTGCAAGTTAACCCTCTCTGGACCACTCGATTGCCACATTGTCTGTGGCAGACACATTTCCTCCAGCATTCTCTGATAAAATTCCTCCGTAAATGGCCTTTGCATGGTTCTAAGCAATCATCATTCTTTACTCTTTCAAGTGGACACCTTTTGCAATAGAAGGGACGATGTCGTTGAGGGTTACGAATCATGGAGAGACACTCTTCCAAGAAATCATCCTTAACCAGGCCTTCTGGCGTGTAAGCAAACTTCCCCCCAGTCTGACACGCACAAACACAACGTACAGAAGCTGATAGGCAATCACCCAAGCAAGTTGTGCAGTAATTGCCATCCTCAATACCAGAAAGGCGGAAGTTAACATCAGCACCGTTGAAAACAAGGCTTTGGGGGGTGTAGAAGAAGGACGGTGGATGCTCGCTGTTCATTTCATTAACCCATGGTATTCTGATTCTTTCTTCTCCTTTAGTTATGTCATCTATATCATGATAACTCCTTAAGTCATCAGGATCACACTGCTGAACAACAACCAGACTACAAGGGTCTTCCAATTCTCCTTCCTTATCAGCCTCAACAACACCATCAGAAGCAGTCCCCCCACATGTTTGTCTTCCTCCATTGACACCATTCAAAGTCAAGGGGAGTCTCTGAGCTTGAGGAACAATGTCTGAATTAGCGCATTCAATACTAACAGACCTGCTTGAAAAACATGACTGCATGCATAATGTTTCCTTAGTTCCACATGCAGCATCCCACGCAGTATTTTTCCGCAATGCATCAAGATTTGGTGCTATACTAATTGATCCATCCTGTGATTCACTATTGGAATTAGTTCCCAACTCTAAGAAGCTCTCACACATATGCCCCAACAGATTCTTTAGAGAAAAGTTTGGGTCAATGATTTTGTATGAGTGCAGGCATTTTTCCTCCGTCAGTTTTATAACAGCATCTAGGTTAGGGATTTGAAAATCTGGTCTTCCAATAGCTGAATTGCAACTGAAAGAAAGCTTTACCTCTCCTAAGGGTGAAGAGGCGACCTCTAAGTCACTACAAGATTCCTCTTCGACAGTTGCAAGCTCTAAGTTCATATTCCTCTCATTAGATGAAGATAGACCATTTCTTGTACTTACTCTCTCTTGGGAAACCATGGGGTCTTGATCGCTCTGTTCCCAAGCAGCACCATTTTGGAGTACAGGGTTATCTTTATTTGATGGGTCTGCAGAAGAAAATAACCAAAGTCATTCTATATAAAAAGACTAAAGAAGACAATTGACAGTAATAATAACAACCCAAAACAATTTATTCCATAGTGCCTTTGAAGTTAATAAATTCAATCATAGGTACATCACATCCAAAATGAAAGTAGACTTATTTGGTTCCTGGTATCAACTATTCATCAAGTAGGATATCAATGATCGCATAGTATAGGGAGAGTAAATATATACCTGGTAGGATGACTGCAATAGGAACTTCATGCTGTGCCATGTCATCAGTGAAGGGCTCATCTTTAGGCTTGA
Source organism: Prinsepia uniflora (assembly GCA_032719365.1). Lineage (NCBI taxonomy): Eukaryota > Viridiplantae > Streptophyta > Magnoliopsida > Rosales > Rosaceae > Prinsepia > Prinsepia uniflora. The sequence goes on from CM064874.1 coordinate 5,724,769, forward strand.
TTAATTGATGAGTGCCAATGTTCTGTTTATGGCATTTAGGCATAAGAACGATGCCTGGTTCAGCCAACACCATATCTTTGCGATGCACTCCATGAGATGCCAACGGCACCATGGGTTTAGAGGTAACAGGTTGCTTGCCCTTATTTTTGTTACCAGGTGAAATTGGATGCTGCAATTCAGCCCTTGACTCTGGTGACCGTGAAGTGGCCTGTGGCTGCTGGGACGAATGAGTACCAAGGAGCTCATCTTTCTCCACTTTTGGCCTTATCAATGAAGTATCACTCAACATAGGTTTGCAGGTATTTGAGGACGGTGAAACTTGACCTTCCTGACTTTTTCGCAGTCTTTTAAAAGGGCGTGTCGTCTGTAGAGGTGATGGCAATTCTTCCTCCATATCATCCTCTGGCTATACAATAGGCCAAAAGACTTGTCAGCATATATAGATAGAAGGGCGAGAACACAAGAAACACAAGCAAGGGAGTAACTGTGCATACATCAGCATTTGTAGATTTTTTCTTCTGTGATGAGCTCTCATGACTGCTTAACCTTTTTGAGCGACGACCAGGTTCACAATTCAGCTGAGATTCTTCCTCTGCATCTTTCTCCTGATAGATAATAGGCCATATATATGTTAGGAAATCTAGCCGTAGATATTTCACAGACTATACACACAAAGATGATAAGAAACAATAAAGCATAACACCACAGATTTTAAGTTACATGCATCATGGTTATTGCCTTTCTTTTTCTTTTCCACACCCTAACAGAAGAAATCAAGATCAAATACACATTAGTGGGAGAGAGAGAGAGAGATTGAATGGATGGAATAAAGAATGCAGGACAAAGGGGAAAGAAAAAGAAATAAAAGTACACCTTACCAGAAGAAATCAAGATCAAATACACATTCGTAAAGAAAAGAGAGAGAGAGAGAGAGAGAGAGAGAAGTTGAATGGAATGGAATAAAGAATGCAGGACTGAGAGGAAAGGAAAGAAATAAAAGTACACCTTAGCCTCCTCCGCATCAAATATAGCATCAATAAGAACTCTATAATTCTCTGCTTCTATAAGCTCCCAGTTTTTTTCAAATGTCCTCAAAATATTCTTCAGCACTGGTTTAACCTTTTTTTCATCAATACCGAACTCTCCCATCGCTTTAAAAGCTGCAGTAACTCTTGGATTTGGCGCCATCCACTCCTGCCACTTCTTTTGAATACAATTTTCCCGAGTCCAAATATACCTACATTTTCCAACATTTCTGAGAAAAGATGGCCAATAGGAGTCTAAAGAAGTAGACTGCGAGTGCATTTACAAACCTAAGAGGCTACCACCATCAAATCCTTGTAACTCAAATACAATCGACATAAAGTGTACTAGAATCATGCCATGTCACTCAAATACAATAGAATGTGCAACATCCTTAAAACTAAAGAATCCATGTTTCCTTAACATATACTAATTCAACTTTCCATCCCCAGCCTGCCCATCATAAACTTAAAAAACCAATATTCAAGTCTGGCAAAGAATAAAGCATTTTTCTATCAGATAAGCACCAAAGCAAAACATTACGGAATTAAACGGCATAAATTCATGCATGATAATATCAAAACGACTACAACAAGAATTCGGATATATGAACACTGATATGAAACTTCAAATATAAATAAATGCAAAATAAAGAGCACTGATATTTACACAAGTCTTACCTCGAAAACTCTTCGAAGCTCGATTCAAGCTATCAAGACCCGAAAATTACCAAAAACAGGAATGAGAAACTGAAAGTACATTCTCCTGGATTATTTCACCTGCATTTTCTCAAGAACTAAAAATGAAAAAGAAGACAGCTGAAGCAGAATTCAATATTCTAAAACCTAAAAATCAAAATAATGAACACGGAAATTCATGGAAACAAAAACCCAGAACGCAGAACTTAAGCAAAACATAATCGAAAAGCATTCGGAATAGAAGAACGCAAACGCTTCGGGAAAAAACCGAAAAAAAAAAGAAATTTTGAAATTCGAGAGGTCGAAGGATTGAAATTGGTTTCAGAGAAAAAAAATTTGAAGTATGGGTGTGGAGCTTACCAGCATTTCCAAAGAAATTCGGAGACTGAGAGTGAGACTCAAAGTAAATAGGGTTTTAGAAGAAAACGGAAATTGTTTCGTCTTACATAAATGCTACTCTTGTAACGGTATGACTGACTATATTAGTAAAGGGAAGATTGCAGCCACGCGCGGGCAGAAGAGCGTTAGAGACTCGGAATTTGGGAGCCACTTATGCGAATTGGCGCGTAGACTAACGTGTGGAATGTTTGGTTGACAGTTCAAGGACTGGGCTTATAGCTGCTATCGTGCGCCTGGATGGTGAAAATTCAAAACTTTCCCCTTTGCGACGCTTCTTGGCTTACTTTTGGTGCATTTTTTACTATTTTAGATAGTAAATATATATATATATATATATATTAATTTTAAAAATAAGCTTTTCAATTGATATCAATTCAACAGACCAAATTCAAGAAGATTGTCAACACCACAATAGTGGATTAGCCTCCAGATAATCGGCAGCCCCTTGTGGTTGGCACCCACCGGCTCTTACTCACAACAAACTCATAAATGGCCCAAGCCACACTTGGTAGATTCAAGTCGGCACTCCTGAATAGCCCTCTAACAAATGTCAATATCAGCTCCCTGACATTCTAGAAAATTTATCATCACTCTTGCGCTCCATTTCGAATTTTCGGAACACGTGTCAGTATCTCCGGAGGTGGCTTGAATCCCACATTGTTAAAGTATGATTTGTCATTTACACTCAAAAGTCTCCTAGATCCCTGTAAATAGTAAATAGTAAGTTATCGTTCGTTCGAGATCGAGACATCGGGGGTTATTCGACCAATAACGCTTCAATATTTAAGTCAACTTTGAAAGAGAAATATCAATAGCTTAAGTAGCGTTAAACCGAATTACCTTGGAAATGAAATAAGCTCCGTTATTTATAGGGAAGCCTTGAGAGTCTCGGAGCGTTCTGATTGATCGGTTGAATTTGTAATTAAATAATATATTTAATAATCATAATAATTGATCATTATGATAATTAATGTTAATAATAATTATGATAATAATGATAATCAACATTAATAGTAATTATGATAATAATGATAATTAACATTAATAGTAATTATGATAATAATGATAATTAATATTAATAACAATTGATGGGTCACGGTTTTTTGAACCAAGTATTATCCTTGATTTCATTATGAATCTGGTGGACTAGTATTGAGAATTGTATATTAGGCTTCTTAGTGGTTGAGTCATTGGGAGTTTGGCTCGCCTTGCGTTTGTTGAACCCCCCATATGAAAATTTGTTGTCGACATCCTCTTTGCGTGGTGGTAATGATTTGGAGGCTTTCTCGTTCGTCCTGGTATGATCTGGTACATGTGCAACATTCTTTTCATCCTCCCAGCATGTTGGATACTCTTCTAAGGAGATCATTTTGGTGAGGCTACGGGCATTGTTCATTACTATAACCCTGTAGAGCTAGCTATCCCGGGAAAGCCCCTGTTTGAATGCCATTGCTGTAACAACCCGTCCCAAATTCCTAGATTAGATTAGTGACTAATCACGATTAGTGAGGCTAATCCGTGATTAGTTAGGTGAAATCGGACGAACGATGCAAAATGATCGTTTTGCCCCTAGCGTGGGTAAAACGTTGACTTTTCATTCGGGTGGTCAAATGGACTTTGACCGATGATCCTGACGTAGTTTAGGACGTCACGAGTTTATAGACAGGTGGCACGTTCAATTCCGACATTCGGGGAAGAAGTTATGACGTTCGGAGTTAAGGGACATTTTGGTAATTTTGAGTAAAAGGGATCAAATATTGACTTTTTGACTGGGTGGTCCGATGGCCGAGGGCCAAAGACCGTTACGTAGATCGGGACGATACGAATCCATAGACAGGCGGCACGCTGAAATCGGACTTCGAACGGGAGAGTTATAGGTCACGAAAGTTCGATTTCACTATGCACGTACTTCGAGGCGGGGCTGAGTTGGCAAATTCTGATTGGCCAGATATTTTGAGTGGGTCCCATGGATGAGTGACAAGTGTCACTCATCCCATTGGCTAAATCCCTTAATTTGTGGATCTAAGTAATTAAATATTATTATTTTAATTATTTTATAATTAATCTTTTCTAACAATCAATCCTAGCCCTCCATCTAACATAATATCTCAAATCCTAGCCATCCATTTAATCATCTCCCTCTCATCAGCCATCACTCTTCTTTGTTCTTCCTAAAGCCCGAAACCCATATCCCCCATATTCTTCATTTTCTTCAAAAATCGAAACACACACACACCATCACCATTCATCGCTTGTGTGAGCTGAGAATGACCGTGTGAGGAGTGTGAGGGGTTGAGGACCGAGAGGCTGCACGGTGGCCCACGGTGGAGGCCACGGCGGAGTGAACCCGTGAGGTAAGAAAATATTTGAAAATTTGAATTCAGGTTTCGATGGTTTTTAATCGATTTCTTTAATTGGGTAAGGTTTCTGGGGATCCCAGGAGATGAATAGGATTGGTTTCGAGGCGTTGGACGGCCTGGAACAGCCGTGAACGGCGGGGGAAAATCTGGCCGCCATGGCCGAGGTTCAAGGTACGGATTTTGAGGTTTTTTATCCGATTTTAATAGCTAAAAAGATTAGAAATGGGATTAGGAAGGTATTAGAATGAAAATGGGACAAAATTGATTGAAAACATGGAGGTTTGAGGGTTGAACCGGTCGAGGTCCGGTCCGGTTCGAACCAGCGAACCCGGTCGGTGTGAGGTTGCTGGTGACACTGTTCACCGCGCGTGATCTCATGCGCAGGTGACTTCATAGGGCGCGTGGGGGCGTGTGAGACACTATTTGGGAATGTTGTCAACACGTGAAACACTCTATTCGATGTAACGAACATTTTGGGACTGGTTTCGTGTCAATCGGACACCGTCTCGATATGTTTCGGGGCATCGGAAGGTTTAGGGTCGGTTTAAAAATAGTTAAAAATACGGAAAAATTATGGGGCTTTGGTAGGAGGTTAATTAAGTAGTTAGTAACCTTCTATTACGATTTGGACAGGTTCGGGAGTCCTGGTGATAGCAATTGGCTCAGGAGAGCCTATGACACGCAAATCGAGGCGGCAGCTCGGACGGTATGTGAGTGGACCTTATTTTCTAAATTGGTGCATGCATAAATGTTTATTATATGTTTTAAATACTTGTTTGTGATGCCATGAGTGCATTTGGATGTGTGGTTACGTATAGGCACGTATTTCGAGGTTTCGACCCAATACGGTGCCTATACGGGTCTGTATGTCTTTCTTGGTCTAAATGAAAAGGTTTTGGATTTCTAAAAGGATAAACTCGGGTATGAGACCCATTTGGTTTGGTCTCGGGCATATGACGCTATTTACGACCTTCGGGTCTAAATCGTGGTCGCGACGGGTGCTATGTGCACCGCGATTGACGATACGATGCTCGCCTCCGGTTTGGGATGTGTTCCTTCTGGAGAGGTCACGACGCACGATTCGTGGTCGGGTAGCCTGGAGAGGCTCGACTTCGGAGTGCTGACGGTTCAGGATATCGATCGGTGATGAGTGCACCATGATCTTGTGGTGGTCGCGTCAGTTGATACGTTCACGGAGACATACCAGGATTGAGGGCGGTCCTGGATGGATGGTTACACGCATCACTATGATCGGAGTCGTGACTGACCCTTAGATATCGGGCACGGTGCCCAGTTGAGTCATATGTTCAGGCACAAGACCCAGTTGTTTTACACTGATGATTTCGGGTCAGGGACCCTAGATGGATTTCCGAGTTCATGATGGTTTATGGGAACCGGCATGAACTCTGGAAAGGTCATTGTGGTACATGACGGTTTATGGGAACCGGCATGAATCTTTGTCAGGTCATTATGGTACATGACGGTTTATGGGAACCGGTCATGGAGGATGTAACGACCCGTCCTAGAAATTAAGTTAGGACGGTGATTAGTGAAGGATTGGTGAGCTTAATCGGGGGTTAGTTGGTCCCGATACGGTCGTTAGGGTAGAATGACGATTTTGCCCCTAGTTCGGGCAACATGTTGAATTTTAGTTCGGGCGGTCAATTGGGTTTTGACCGATGACCAGGACGTAGTTTAGGACGTCACGAACCCGTAGACAGGTGGTACGCCCGATTCCGACATCCGAGGAGGAAGTTATGATGTTCGGAAGGTTGAGGGCATAACCGTAATTTGGTTAAAATAGGGGGAATAGTTGACTTTTCGTACGACCGGGTTTTGAGACGTTGACCTAGGATGGTTAAATAGATCTCGCCATCCTGAGTTCGATGACAGGCTGCACGTATTCATCGGACTTACGATGTGTGAGATACGGGTCTAGGAAGGTAGTGGCAAGATCGTAATTTTGACTTAAAAGGAGGGGTATTTTGGTCTTTGTGCTCTGGGATTTGTGCAGCAGAGAGGGACAGATGGATGGCTGGGATTGGGCCATTTGTGTGAGAAGGGACAGGATGGTGACACGTGTAGGAGAACTAGAGGGTTCCAGCATTTTGTGCACGGTCCAAATAATTGGGGGTGCTTGTGTACCCGTGTGTGTTCTTCGACCCAGAGAGAAACAAAGGGAGAGAGGAGTTGTGGGTGATGATGCGGCCGTAATCGATCAATCGAGGCCAGCAGAGGTGTCCAGAGGACGGAGGAGGACGGGAGGAGCTACTGCCTCACAGCTGAGCTCACGACGGTGACAAGAGGTCAGGTAATTTCTTGTTTCCCTTTCGATGCTCTGTTTTGCCGTCGAGTTTCAAATCGAAAGTCGTGGACTTAGGGAGTGAGTCGAGGGACTTGGCGAGTTGGGTGAGTATTAGTGAGGTCTTAGGAAGCTCTGGGTGTCGAAGCCGTGATGGGGGGTGACCTGGGTGACCGGAGAGGAAAACAGGGGAAGAGTACGGGTTTCTGTTCGAGCTTGAGTCGACAGGTTTCAGGTCGAGTCGAGGTGTTAGAGTAAGGGGGATGAGTTCCTTAGGCTGGGATGATGAAGATGGTGAAGAGAGGAGTTGGATTGGTGGCGGAACGGCGGAGAACCGTTCTCGCCGGTTCAAGTTGCAATGACTGTTTCAGACCGGGTCGACGTGAGGATGACGAAGGCACTGTAGCTGGCGCGTGAGGGCCACACACAGCCACTTTGGGCGGTGCGTGGGGGCGCGTGCGGCGGTGTTTGGGGGAAGTGTCAACATGGTTTTTGGTCTAGGAGTCTCTAGGAGTTGTGACGAGTCTGTTGGAATTGGTTTCGGATTGATCGGACGTCGATTCGATGTAGTTCCGCGAGGGTGAAGGTTTAGGGTTTCGGTTCGTTGCGTTTAGGACCCAGGGAGTTTTGGGGAAAATTAGATGTACTTTTGTAGACGTGTTAGTAACGTGCTTTGGCGGCTGTTGACAGGATCAGGACTTCCCGAGGAAGCTGAGGAACGTACGAGACGTTCGGGACGCGATTGAGGGCTCGGTACTGTGAGTGGACCCCTTCTCTAAACTTAAGCATGCATAACTGTTTTTCTATAATTGTTTTATGATTTTACATGTGATTTCATGATTGTTAAATATGTGATGTTGGTTTTGCATAATTGCACGGTTTTCGAGAAATAACGTATTTGGCACGTTTTACGAGGAAAGGTGGATTTCTGAATATTGATGCTATGGTTTTGGGACTTCAAATGATAAATAGGTTTCAATGATTATAAATGGATTTTGGAACGTGATTTTGATGATCAGGGCTTTCGGTTTTAGAATCGGATTTCGGTAACGAGATATGATTTTAAAGTTGAAAAGTGGAATTCCGGATTTGGGTTCGGAATGACGGTTCGGGATGCCGGAAGGGCTTCGGACTAGTGATTTTGGATTCGGGTTTGGATACGGATTTAGAAAAGGTTTTCAAACGGTTTTGGATTGGATTTGCTGGATCTGGTTATTGGGTTTAAAGACCCGGATATTATATTTGACGGGGGACGGGCCCGGATTGGGTTTAAAGACCTGGATTGAGTTTAAAGACTTGGGAGTTTAAAGACTCGGATATATTGATATTTCCCCCATAGGCCTGTTTAGTTTAAAGACTCGGGAGTTTAAAGACTCGGATATTATTGAGGCCTGGATTGAGTTTAAAGACTCGGGAGTTTAAAGACTCGGATAGGTCCAGTAAGTTTGATCGGAAAAATGATGATTTATATTCACGGTTTATGATACAGTTTTATGACGCTTATGATATGATTTCTATAACTGTTTATAGTGTTTCTGTTTCTTATGATGTTTTATGGTGATTGGTTTATAACTGTTTCAAGAACTGGGTTATGCATGTGGTTTCAAAACGGAGGGCTAAACCCGGTTTTCTTATAAAATGGTTTTGGAAACTTTTATTTTATTTTGGTCCACTCACACCTTCTGTTTTAACTTGCCCTCCAGGTCGTGGAGCTAGAGCGGGGTTTCGGCGTGGAGGCAGCGTCTGAGGCATAGAAGTCGCGAGAGGGATCCCAGAGTGTTTTTTTTTCCTTGTGCGTGTACTGTTTATCGGTTTTTCCTTTCTGTGTATTTGGTACTATGCTCTGTATAACTTTAACTTCGGGGTGTTGTTTATAGTTTCTCCTGCGTCTGACTGAGTGCTTTGGTGGCTTCGCGTGAGTTTACTTTAGTGTTGTGTTGGGGAGTCAGACGGGAGCAGGATTTACCTCGGGTTTCGGGGTGAAACCGGGGTGGGTCCTGACAGAGGATGTTGTCTGTATGTATATGAATATAATGGATGTTATGAATCATGAGGGTTCAGGGGAACCGGGCATGAATGTTTATGTTATGTATATATATGTTCCTATACCTTCCTTTACTTGTTCTATTATCTCCTCCGGGGAGGGTCGTTGGCCTGGGTGGACCCCGGAGTAGTCACGGAGCACCGACTGAGTGGAGTCACCCCCCAGTTGGGTTCCTTACTCTCAGGAAGGCTATGATTACTATTACCTCGGGTAGGGTCAGTGGTCTGCGAACATTGATCTTGACTTTGAGAAGACTCAGATTGAGACCTGGGTAGCACGCGCGTAGCTTTGGAAACCGTGACAGGATTGGTTGTGTGAATTATATGATATATGATGTGTGTTTACACAGGATTTGGGCAGTGGACCGTATGATCGTTTTCATTATGGTTCTTTCAATCTTGGCTTTGGGCTTGGTCCCCACATATGGTTTCTTTGGTTAAACGGTTTTCAAATGCATGCATGCTTTTTAGTGAACGGTACAAATGTCTTCTTATGAAATGTTTTTATAAACTTTTTTTTTTGTCCACTCACAGCTTTTAATGTTTTGACTGCCCTTCAGGTTGACACCAGATGTGAACTGTAGCAGAGACCGAGATATCACATACCTCCTCCGAATCCTGGCGTACTCTGATAGCCCGGGAGGGCAAAGGTGGGAAATATCCCTTGTCTGACACTTCGTGTCAGACGGGAACAGGGTCATCCCGCACTAATCCCGGGGGGATTAGGATGGGTCCTGTCAATTGCAGTAACAAGGTCGCTGCAACCAACAATTCGATACTTTTCCTCGCAATATCTCCTGATGTATTATCGGAGAGTCTCTTTTGCTCTCTACCGTATGGTGAAGAGATGATCATCCTTCACTTCGACTGTATGAAGTTGGGAGTACTCTTTCACAAATGCTAGAGCCAACTCTTCAAAATAAGCGATCTATCTTCGTGGGAAATGATTGAATCACGTCATCGCTTGACCCTATAGAGAGGCTTGAAACAACTTACACATAAGTGCGTCATTGTGTCTATGAGGAACCATGACTCCTTGGTAATAATCTATATGTTTTACCAGGTCAGAAGTTTCTTTGAACTGATTGAAGTTCGAAGTCGCGAACCTTCGAGGGAATGTCTCCTCCTCAATGTCTCTCACAAAGGGTGAAGATGACTGAATTTGGCGACGTAGTTCTTCTTCTAGATCGACATCGTGTTGAGCACGGAGGTGTCGATCCAACATCTTTTGGACATCATTGGCTTGCAACGCGCCTCGCTGATGTGGAGAGTCATTATGTGCTAACCGTCGGAATCCTCCTCGAGTCTCATCTTTTGATTTTTGAGAATGTGCAGGTGAGTACGCCTCGTCCCCTTCCTCACTGTGACAGGTTGTTCATCTTGGAGTACTATGGGAAGTCGTATGTTGCCTCCTGCTCCCATTTGAGTGTTCTGCTCGAGACGACGCCCCTACTCGCTTTCTAAGCCACTCATGCACTGATGGCCTTGGGCGTTGTGGGCTCTTTGCTCTACGGACGTGACTTTTTTTTTTCGGAGTCACTTAACGAGGTGTCCTGAGACATTTTTCGACATTAGACCGTTTCCTTTCCTAACTGCCTTAGAATGTCCTCTTGCCTTCAATGCGAGGTGGAGTGTCTCTCAGGTTCTTGAGTTGTTCTCTCCGCTAAGAGCCGTTGCAAAAACACTTACTACATTTGAACTTGGCTGCTCAACCTTTCGACTTACTGAGCCAAGTTTTCGTGAAGAGGTTGGTGGTGGTTCCTCCCTGAGATGTCATGACGTCCATCTAGGAAATTTCGAAGATCCACGTTTGCATGGGGCTGACTCTGCCTTGATGCTCTTCCCATTAACCGCCCGCCTGTTTGTTGTAAGGCTGAAGTTCCTTCTCCTAGCGCAGGCACTTGAGTTGTTGGAGAGAAAAAGGTTCCAAAACTGAAAGTTGGAATCTGTCTCCGCGTCTCCTTGGGAGCTTCAATGGACACACGTCGGGGATAATTTGGGCACTCCTCTATAGTCTTTATGTGAGCTTCATTCCTCGTCTGAACTGTTGAGGCTGAAACCATCTTCGGTTGATCAAACAGATCGACGAACCCTAATGATGTTAAGTCGCGAGAATTTGAACGAAAAGTTTTTGTTGAATTATGGACAACGTTCAAGATCTTCAAACAACATTGATGAACGACGAGCGAAGTAAGAAGAACGATGAACAAAGTTGATAAATGATGAACGATCGTGAGAGCTCCCCTTAAGTATTTCTCAATCGGCTCTCAATGAAAGCATCAATTGTTGAAGCAGAATTCGTCACTTACACTCAAAAGTCTCCTAGATCCATACAAACAGCAAACAGTAAGCTATCGTTGGTTCAAAATCGAGACCCGGGGGTTGTTCGAACAAGAACGCTCAAATGCTTAAGTCAGCTTTGAAAAAGAAATCTCAAGGGCTTAAGTAACGTTGAACCGAATTACCTTGGAAATGAAATAGGCTCTGATATTTATAGGGAAGCTTTGAAAGTGACACGACCCACCCTCAATCCCCCGGGATTAAGGGCTAAGTCATGCTCCCGTCTAACTTACGTGTGACACGAAGGCTAAATCGACGTACAACCTTCATGTAACACGTAAGCCGGACAAGGGATTCCCAAATAACCGTCCAAACCTTCCAAATTTCCCAGAGTGCGCAGAACCTACTGTGGATCGTGTGTGTGATTTCTCCGTCTCTCTAATAACAGCCCGCACCTCATCAAACTTGGAGGGTATTGAAAAACATAAAAAGACTATGAGTGGAAAAAAATAAATAATACGTTTTGAAAACAGGTTATAGAAAAGTACAGTTATACCCTTAATGCAAAAACCAATGCATGCATATGAAAACCAATTCACAAAACCATTTCATATCCAAAAACCATCAATGAAAACCAGAATAGTTTCTTTTCATCAAATTCGTAATTCAAATCCAGGGCCTCAACCCAAACCATCAAAATCCATGTCATTTGGGTCATAGCCCAAAACATCTTAAAAACAGTGAAAAACATCAGTCAATCAAGTTGCTGGATCTCAAGTGCGCTCGAGTCTTTAAACTCAAAACACATGCGCATAATCAGGCATTCTCGGGATATCAACGAGTCTTTAAACTCAAAATACAATCAACAGGCCTCGGGGGATATCATAATAACCGAGTATTTAAACTCAAAACATATCAATCCAGGGCCCTCCCCTGTCAATCAACCGAGTCTTTAAAGTCAAAACCAGATCCAGTCATTTTCTGGGTCTTTAAACCCAAAACCATTTTTCAGCGGGTCTTTATACCCAAAACCAAGTGAAAATCATAGAAAATCCATATTCGAATTCGCAATAATGATTCCGTAAGCTAGCATCCTGAACCATCATCCCGAACCTAAATCCAGAATTTCACTTTCAAGTTTCAAAACTGAATCCGAATTATTTTTCCGAAATTCAATTCCAAAACCGAATCACGTTTATCAAAATCACATGAGCGGGGCTTCGAGCCCGAAATCACTTTCCATAATCCATTATAAATCATTGAAGTCAAATCATATTTCAAATCCCAAAATCAAATTATCGAAACCATCATCAAACCATAGCAGAAAACCGTATCTCGTAAAACGTGCAATTTCGTAAATACCTTGAAATACGTGCAAAACCGTAAATCATCAAGATCATATTATAAACATAGAAATCACGTATAGAAAACTTATAAAAACATTTATGCATGCATCATAAGTTAGAAAACAAAGTCCACTCACAGACCATTCGCATCGCCGCCTCGATACGCACGCACTTAAGCTTTCCCGCTAATCCACTATCACCGGCTTTCCCGAACCTGTCCAAATCCCATAATAAGGTTACTAATTACTTCATTAAGCTTCTACTAAGTCCCCGTAAGTTTCCCAAATTTTTACCTATTTTTAACCGAGCCCTAAAAGCTTCGGACGTCCCGAAACATATCGAGACGATGTCCGATCGACTCGAAACTAGTGCCAAAATGTTCGTTACATCAATTATAACATTTTACATGTTGAACACTTCCCCATCGGAGGCCCCACGCGCTCTCACGCACCAAGCTACTGTTCATCTTCAACCTCTGTCCAATCTGGTCTGAACCGGTTCGAACCGGCCCGATTTGACCGAACCGGCACAAGCAGTCCAACATCTTATCCTGTCCAATTTTTGTCTGTTTTTAATCCTATTTCATCCTACATCTACGTCTCTTCATTCCCCACACTTCTATGTCTTTAAATCATAAAATCGTGGTTTGAAGCATACCTTCCTGCTCAACCTTCAAACCTCCACGTTCCCACTTTCCAGTTCCTATGATTCTGACCATCACGTCCCTTGATTTTAGGCTTGTTAGCTTCGTATTGTCCCTTAAAAGCTCATACAAACAATTAAATCGATTAATACAAGTTAAATCCATGGTTGCCATTTTCGGATTAAAAATCGAAGTTCATGAAAGTTTCACTTATCGTCCATTCCAAGCTTCGAAACCAAGCTTATTCGATTCCCCAGACCTCCAGTAACATCTTTTATCCATTACAATCGATCAACAACCAGGAAATCAGAAGTTACCATTTTTCGATTTTTAAACAAAACTCCCGGTTTTTTACGTGACTTCATCGTCGTGCCCACTGCGACTACCATCTTCATCAACTCACTCTTCTTTCTCACTCTCATTCACACCCCATGACCGATTGATGACGATTGAATTAATTAAGTGGAAAGGTTCTCACGGTTTCCTCTGTTTCTCTGTTTTCCCATAGCCGGGCAACCAAGGTTTAAAACCTGAGAATTGGTGAGGCGGTGAGAGGGTCTACAAACCTCCAGATTGGGCCAGGTGTCCACTTCTCTGTGATCATGACAGGACCTGTCCCAACTGGACTTTGATAACCGTGCCCGGTCCTGCTTCCGTCTGACAAGTCAACTGAAGTCCCGAAAGTACCCTTCAGCACCTATCAGACAAGGGATAACTGCATTGATTTCTGCTCATGCATCCCCCTCTCAATCAGCCCCGAACGTCGTGCCACGACCTGGAGGGTCATTAAAACAGAAAAGGTGTGAGTGGAAAAAAATAATATCATTTAAAATACGTTTGAAAACACATCAGTTACCCTCCAGTTTATCAAACCATGCATGCATAGGGAAAACATATGAATCACAAGTACTGGCTTTCCAGCCAAATCACAAAACAAATCAAATCCCGGCTCTCAGGCCAAAAATATATGAAAACATAAGTACCTGGCCACACAGACCATAAACCCGTACTCAATACCAGTACGTAATCACAATCAACATCAAACAATACAACCAATCAATCAATCAATCCATCAATCCGCATTCTTCACAAGTGCACAATCAATCACACAATCACATCCGCACTACTCATAAGTGCATAACAATCTCATAGTCATATCCGCACTACGTGTAGGCCAATCTCGGGAACTGCACTCAGGCACCATCCGAGTCATATCCATCATGTCTGGGAACTGCACACGCACCATCTAGACGTATCACATACTCGGGAACTGCACTCACGCAACATCTGAGTCCCGTCTAGGAACTGCACTCGCACCATCCAGCACATGATCCAGTATCCAGGATCCACAATCACAAACACAATCCATATCATAATACATATCAATCATATCCATGACCTCAAATCAAGTCATAAGCATGCCCGACAGGGTGTTTAAGTTCAAATACCAATTATACGTAAATCCGTAAAATTACACGGAAAACAGTAAAATAATCCAGAAATCATCATTGACTAACCACTTAAGTCAAAATATCCTTTTCAAAACCTTTTTAACTCCGGGCCTAGCCCAAAATACAATTTGCACATTTCCTCGAAAAACGTGCCCGAAAGACCGATTAAAATAATCATTAAATCACACATAATCATGCCACATCATCACGACATCAATGCAAGTCAAATCATGCAATCAATAATGTAAAAAATTTAACTATACATGCATCATGGTTTATAAAACAAACGTCCACTCACACACTGTCCAAACCGCTCGTTTTCCGCGCTGCACGCGTTTCCGTAATTTCTGACACTTGCTAGAAATCTCGAATCCTGTTTAAAATCATTACTCAGGGTCACTAGGGACTTAATTATCATTATACTAATTTATCATAATTTTTCGGGAATTTAATATTAATTAAATAAGTAACATAAACCTTCGGACCCTCGAAAAATTATCGAGACGGTGTCTGATCGACTCGAAACCAAAGCCAAAATGTTCGTTACACTAAATAGGACAAGTTTCATGTTGACCTCACCTCGAAATTCCCTCGCACGCGCCCCCACGCGCCGCCGTGAGTGGCTGCACGTGGAAGCCACGCGCCAGCTACAGTATCCATGAATAGTCGTCGTTCCAACCCGTCTGACTGGTAAACGGGTCCTGCGACCCGCGAGGTGACCCGGTTCCATTGCTATCAATTCGACATCGATTTGTACAAGTTAATGGTCCATTAGTATCGTTAGAGACTTAATTGTGGTTCTGTACAATCAATTATGTGTTAACTTACCTCAATCCCTTCGAATCAAACTCGATTTTGCGAAGAACATTACACACTGTTCATTCATCTAACTTCACCAAATCGACTGAGTTTACTTCAATTGATCTAGCAGGAAGTATCGTGGGATTCCAGTAAACAGATTTCCACATCCAATTTCATCATTCCATGTCTTTAATTCCTCAACTCAAGCTCACAAAACCGAAGTCTTCCCCCTCTTGGTTTTAGTCAATACCACCCTCAATTTCCTTCATTTTTAATCTCGTTCGACTCGTCTCACTCCCAGAGAGCTAACTGCAACATCAATTTCACTCAAAAACACGCACAACATCAAATTTGATCCTAGCTTCCTTAAAGGTATTTTCGGGTTTCTCAGTGATGTCAATTGAGTTTGTTTTGTATCCCTCTCGTTTTTTCACTCCAAAAGACACTTAATTGTTCACTCAATTGCACTGGTTTCCTTGTTTTGCTGCAAATCGATCAAGGTTGTAAGAGGTTTGTGTTCTCTGTGTTCTCTGTTCTTAGTCGAGTACTAACCAGGTGCTAATTAACATGAATGCAACAGATTGATTAATTAATTAAGTTAATTGTACACCAAAGCAACCAAGTGCCACTACTCTCAAATAGACATTGCCTGGTGTCATTTAGGTAGGAAATCCTCATCCAATAAACTGACTCAGCCACTAACCGTCCTAATCTCTTTGCTTTACCATTTTGCCCTTGCCATAACAAATTACTAAAATGCCCCTCACAATTCTAGACCCATAACTTTTTCGTTCGGACTCCGATTGACGCATGCCGCCTGTCTACGGATTCAGCGTCCCGAGACCTATCCAACGGTCTTCCCGGAAAGTCCAAACAAGGTCCCGCACAAAAAGTCAACTTTCAGCCCTTACCACTAGGGGCAAAATCTTCATTTTCTTCAAATTTTCGGTTTTTCGAATTTCCGAGTCGTTACAGATCAGAACTCCCAAGAACCGCCAAGTGTCCCTTGATCACTGGGCACCAATCCCAATGCAAGCTAATTGACCAAAATGCCCTTGAATGACAAATTACCATTTTGCCCCTCATGTTCCTAGACCCTTAACGTTGTCGTCCAAACTTCAAATGACGCATGCCGCCTGTCGTTGTACTCAGAGGATCGAGACCTACCTAACGATCCTCGAATTACGTGAAAATTCCATGTCATATGAATAGTCAACAAATTGCCCCTTTTTAACCAAATTACCAAATTACCCTTGAACTTCCAAACATCATAACTTTTTCCTCGAATGTCGGAATCGGACGTGCCACCTGTCTATGAACTCGTGACGTCCCGACCTACGTCATAGTCATCGATCAAAGTCCATTTGACCGCCCAAAACAAAAGTCAACTTTTTTGCTCATTCTAGGGGAAAAACCGTCATTTCGCACCGTCCGTCCGAGATCACCCAACTAATCACCGATTAACTTCACTAATCGGTCATTAACCACTAATCTAATCATGATTTCCGAGACGGGTCGTTACAGAAAGTCTCGGAGCATTCTGATTGGTCGGTTGAATTTGTAATTAAATAATATATTTAAATATTATTTAATAATCATAATAATTGATCATTATGATAATAATGATAATTAATGTTAATAATTGTTGATGCAAAAATTGTACCAACGAGATTGTAAAGACACGCACGCACACCAAGACACAAGAACGTACGTGGTTCACCCAAATCGGGCTACGTCCACAGTGTTGTATTTAAATATTATTTAATAATCATAATAATTGGTCATTACGATAATAATGATAATTAATGTTAATAATTTTTGATGCAAAAATTGTACCAACGAGACTGTAAAGACACGCACGCACACCAAGACACAAGAACGTACGTGGTTCACCCAAATCGGGTTACATCCACGGTGTTGCCTCACTCTCATTAATAATATGATGTTGTTTGTACAAGTATATGAGGTTTTGAACCTTTAGAGAGAGAAATAGAGAGAAGAAAGAAAGAGAGGAGCCTCCTCAAATGAGGGAGGAGGATTACTATTTATAGAAGTTGTCTAGGGTTTAGGTTAGGGTAATAGTGATGGGTTTTGAGGCATGGGCCTTGTGTGATCTTTGAGTGTCTTCTGGTGGGCTTATCTCGTGGTCCAATGCAGTATTTTGACAGGTCCGTTACTTGGTTAGATGTCACGTCAATAAGTCCCCCAGTTCTTGACTGAGGCAGACTGCCTCAGTTGAGGACTTTCAAGTAAAGTGCACTGAACGGGCAACTCCTCACTTTTGTACGGCTCCGCTCGGTGTATCATCAATCCCCCAAGTCCTCGATCGAGGTAGGATGCGGAAGAGAAAAGGCCTTGCAGTATGTTGTATATTTGAGTGGATTGACGTTGTAGTGATTGCGCTCTGGTAGTCCCCCGATGAATATGACTCCAGGTATGAATTTGACTGCTTGTGAGTGATCCTTGATGTACATTTGTGTTATTTAGGATGTGAGCTAGGTGTAGCGTTGAAAGTAGGCTTGGTAGATGAGCGACTCGATATGCGTTAAGCTGATGTGAGTGCTCGGTAATGTGTCGAGCAGCTCGGTACTGTGTCGAGCGCATGTGGGTGCTCGGTAGTGTGTCGAGCGGCTCGGTAATTTTTTGAGCGTATGTGGGAGCTCGGTAATGTATCGAGCGGCTCGGTACTGTGTCGAGCGCATGTGGGTGCTCGGTAATATGTCAAGCCAATGTGGGTGCTCGGTAATGTGTCGAGCCAATGTGGGTGATCGGTAATGTGTCGAGCAGCTCAGTATGTGTTGAGCGTATGTATGAGTTCATGTATGTTCGACATGGATTTATGTATGTCAGCATGCACGAGGGTATGTATGTGTGACATGTATGAGTGGCATGTATGTGTGACATGTCAGGACCCACCCCGGTTTCACCCCGAAACCCGAGGTAAATCCTGCTCTCGTCTGACTCCCCAACACAACACTAAAGTAAAACTCACGTAAACACACCAACACACCCAGTCAGACGCAGGAGAAATTCAAACATCCCGAAGTTAAAAGTTTACAGAGCATAGTCCCAAATACACAGGAAAGCAAACCGATAAACTAGATACACGCACGCGGAAAGATTTAAAACACTCCGGGATCCCTCTCGCGACTTCTATGCCTCAGACACTGCCTCGACGCGGAAACCCCGCTCTAGCTCCACGACCTGGAGGGCAATTTAAAACAGAAGGTGTGAGTGAACCATAAATAAAAGAAGAGTTTCCAAAACCATTTTATAAGCAAACCGGGTTTAGCCCTCCGTTTTGAAACCACATGCATAACTCAGTTATTAAAACAGTTGCAAATCAATCACCATAAAACATCATAAGAAACAGAAACACTATAAAACGGTATAAAAGTCATATCAGAAGTATCATAAAACTTGAATATCAAATCATCATTTTACGATCAAACCTGCTGGACCTATCCGAGTCTTTAAACTCTCGAGTCTTTAAACTCAATCCAGGCATACGGGGGAAATATCAATATATCCGAGTCTTTAAACTCCCGAGTCTTTAAACTCAATCCGGGTCTTTAAACCCAATCCGGGCCCGTCCCCCGTCAAATATAATCCGGGTCTTTAAACCTAATAACCAGATCCAGCAAATCCAATCCAAAACCATCGAAAAACCATTTCTAAATCCGTATCCAAACTCGAATCCGAAAACACTAGTCCGATGCCCTTCCAGCATCCCGAACCGTCATTCCGAACCCAAATCCGGAAATTCACTTTTCAACCTTAAAACCAAATTCCGTTTCCGAAATCCGTTTCTAAAACCGAAAATCCTTTAATCACCAAATCATGTTTCAAAATCCCTTTATAAGCATTTAAACCAGTTATCCTTTGAAAACCTCAAAACCATGGCATTTTACTCAGAAATCGACGTTTCTCGTAAAATGTGCCAAATACCATACTTCCTCGAAAAACGTGCAATTATGTAAAATCAATAAAACATATTCGATAACATAGAATCATGATTAAAACCATAAACCAATTATAGAAAACAGTTATGCATGCTCGAGTTTAGAGAAGGGGTCCACTCACAGTACCAAGCCCTCAATTGCGTCCTGAACGTCTCGTACGTTCCTCAGCTTCCTCGGGAACTCCCGATCCTGTCAACAACCACCAAAGTACGTTACCAACACGTCTACTAAGTTCCACCTAAATTCCCACAAAAATCCCCGGGTCCTAAACGGAACGAATCGGAACCTTAAGCCTTCAACCTCGCGGAACTACTTCGAATCGACGTCCGATTACTCCGAAACCACCTCCAATAGACTCGTCACAACACCTAGACCAAAAATCATGTTGACAACTTTCCCAACCGCCACCGCACGCGCCCCCACGCGCCGCCCAAAGTGGCTGCGCGTGGCCCTCACGCGCCAGCTAGGCAGCTACAGTGCATCTTCAACCTCGAGCAGACCCGGTTCAGCACAGTTCCTGCAACTTGAACCGGTGTCAGCGGTTCTTCGCCGTACCTGCACTAAATCGACTCCTCTCTTCACCCACTGCTTCGTCCCGTCCTAAGGAACTCATCCCCCTCACTCCAATACCTCGACACGACCTAAAACCTGTCGACTCTAGTTCGAACAAAACCCGTACCAGTCCCATGTTTCCTTCTCCGGCCACCCAGGTCACCTCGACACGACCTAAAACCTGTCGACTCTAGTTCGAACAAAACTCGTACCAGTCCCATGTTTCCTTCTCCAGCCACCCAGGTCACCTCCCATCACGGTGGCAGTCTCAACCTCTTCCTAAGACCTTCCTAAGAGTCACCCATCACACAAAAACCCTCGACTCACACTCAAAACCCACAACTTTCAAACTGAGAAAAATGGATAAAACAGAGCACACAGGGTACTCTCCGTCGTCTGGACTCCGCCATTCATTCCTCCGTCACGGAAGCATAACCAGCAGCTACCTAGGACTCAACTGAGTCCCCTAGACTTCACTAGACTCCTCGATTCAACCTCTAACGCTACAACTCTCGACTTGAAACTCGACGGCAAAACAGAGCACGAAGAGAAAAGTATGAAATTTACCTGCTTCCAGGCGCCGTCGTGAGCTCAGCCGTGAGGCAATAGCTCCTCCCGTCCACCGCCAACCTCTGGACACCTTCTTTGGCCTCGATTGGTCGAACACGACAGAACCACTACCACGATCTCTCTGTTTTTCTCTGGGTTTCCTTCCTGTTTTTCCCGTGGCTCACTACTCACACACACATGGCCACCGTACCTCCCTGTCTCCTCCCAAGCTCTCTTCCACTCTCTGGTCACTCCACACCCTTCAATTCACACAACACACACACACACACACTAACCCCTCAATTCTTCTCAATTCCTCCCTCTGTTTCTGTCTGGGTCGAACAACACACACGGCACGGTTGCACCCCAAATAATTGGACCGTGCACTCACTAGAACCAACCAGACCTCCTACACGTGTCACCAATCCCTAAACTCCTCTCCCAAGTGGCTCAATCTCAGCCCTCCATCTGTCCCTCTCTGTTGCACAAATCCCAGAGCACAAAAGACCAAAATGCCCTTCTGTTTTAACCCAAAATTACAACTTTGCCACTACCTTTCTAGACCCGTAACTCCCACATCGTAAGTCCGATGAATACGTGCCGCATGTCATTGAATTCAGGACGACGAGATCTACCCAACCATCCGAGGTCAACATCTCAAAACCCGATCATACAAAAAGTCAACTATTCCCCCTATTTTAACCAAATTATGTTTATGCCCTCAACCTTCCGAACATCATAACTTCCTCCTCGGATGTCGGAATTGGGCGTACCACCTGTCTACGGATTCGTGACGTCCCGAACTACGTCCTGGTCACTAGTCAAAGCCCATTTGACCACCCAAACTAAAAGTCAACATTTTTCCCAAACTAGGGGCAAAATCGTCATTCTACCCTAACGACCTTATCCAGACTAACTAACCACCGATTAAGCTCGCTAATCCCATCTTAATCACTATCTTAACCCTGATTTCAGGGACGGGTCGTTACATGACATGTATGTTAGCATGATGACATGTATGCTCACTATGGTAATGGGGGTTAGAAGGAGTGTTCGATTTAAAGTGTTACCTGCGTGTGGAGGCGTATATAGCTCGGTGCGAGCAAATAAATGCAGGTGGTAGACCCATGAACAAGCGGATACTAAGAGGATCCCCGCGGTCGGGCGTCGAGCAGGTCGAAGAAGGAGTTGATGTAGTGGGTCATGTTGACCAACCGGGGTTGGCGATAGTGTCGGTCAATAATCGAGTCATGCCACATTTCCTGGGAATAAAAAATAAGTTTGGTTGATCTGTAAATCCACAAGATGTAAAATATATTTGTGTTGTACAAATAATGGGTATTTGTAAAAATAGTGGCATAATAAGCATGCCTAATGTGTGAAAGTAAGATGCATAGGGTATGAATTTCAGCATGTGTATTTGCCTATAAAGATTGACAATTAAATGTAAATGAGTGGTGGATATGTAAGGACCCAAAATAACTAGTGTATGTGCTAAGATAACACCCTAAAGGGATGAGCCCACAATTGGGATTGTGTTTTTTGGGTTAAAAATGGCAACCCAGTTGTGCAAGGTCTTGGGCCAACCAATTTGTTTTTTTTTGTGTAAAATGTTGAGCCCGGCTGTATTGTGTTTTTAGCCCAGCTGAAAATATACCAGCCCAACTAAGAAATGAGTGGCCCAACTTAAAAAAAAAAATGTTTTGGTGTAAGTTATTGAGCCTAAATTCAAAAAGTGTTAAACAATATATTGTTGTTTTAAGTCCAAATAGATTTTGGGTTTTATACGTTTAGACAACCCAAACCCGTTTTGGGTGTGTTTTCTTTTTGTTGTTTTTAATGGCATAAATGTAAATAAAGAGACAAAGCACTTATCTTCCCCGATGGAGGTAAAACAGCAAATCCATTTTGACGTAGGCGACTGGCGCATCGAACCAGTCGGTAGGTGGGCGGCCGGGTCGGTCGAGCAGTGGACATCGTCGCCGAGCAAGCCCATGGTTAATCGGTAGACGGTAGGGACCGATGATGATGAGCAGCCTGGTAGACCGAGGACGGCGAGCGGTCGGTGGAGTATGTCTTGATTTCAGCGATGAGCTAGCCCACCGACTTTTCGTTGGTCAGGTAGACGGGGAAGCCTCCCCATTCCTTTCATTCTCAACACATTGCATCGATGTAGGGCACCATAGGCTAACCGAGTCATCATGGGTATTGGACCGAACGGTCACAGAAGTCGTCAAATCCGGTCGGTGAAGCCATTGAGCGCGATCGGTGGAGCCGTTGGCGCCGTCCTCGACAAGCACCGATCGAGGGTACTCATTTGTTACTGACAAGGTTGACGAGGTGCAGTAGGTCGACGGTTCATGTGGCTCAGACAACATGGGACTTCATCATTCAGAGGTGGGGGACTAATGTTGAGCTTATACAGGTCGGTATGGGCGTGAAGGCCGAGTGAAGGTCGGCATGAGGGTCGCTGAAGGAGCGGTGAATAGGTTGCCACCGGTCTGTGATGCATAAATGGAATCCTAGGTGTTATTGGCAGTCGACATGGGAGCTCTCATAGCTCAGACGACCTGGGTCTACTTTCCTTTGTTTGCCCTTTTTTTTGCCCTTCTATCCCTTGTTGTGTTTTTTTTCGTTAATGTAGCCTCTTTGTGGCAACAATGCGAAGGGAGAAGCAGGGGACCTCTCTTCATGGTTTTTTTGTCTTTGTGCTTTCGCATATGCTGCAGAAGAGAGACGGTGGGGAGAGGTGCAGCACCACGGTGGCTCGGAGGTACGGCGACGAGGCAGTATGGGCGGTTCAGGTGGCACAATTGTGCAGCGACACGGTGGGGCTACTGGGCGGTGGTGGGATTTCTTCGCTGGCTCTCCAATTCACTATCTCCTCGTGGCTGATCAACAAAGCCCTAAAAAGCCATTGTTGTCCCTTTTTTTTAAAATATATATAGATGCATCACTGCATATATGGAAAACATATATGCTGGGTAGCTCTTAGGCGTGGATCACAGGGAATAAAATTGATTTTCTGGGTTATCTTGCAAGGTGACAATCTGAATTTTTTCTTGGTGTTCTTGGTGGCTATGGTGTTTCAGTAGGTAGAAAAATTGAAAAGGACCGACATAACTTTTTGTATCGATTCCCACAGACGGCGCCAAAATGTTGATGCAAAAATTGTACCAACGAGACTGTAAAGACACGCACGTACACCAAGACACAAGAATGTACATGGTTCACCCAAATCGAGCTACATCCATGGTGTTTCCTCACTCTCATTAATAATATGATATTGTTTGTACAAGTATAGGAGGTTTTGAACCTTTAGAGAGAGAAAGTAGATAGAAGAAAGAGAGAGAGGAGCCCTCTCAAATGAGGGAGGGGGCTCCCTATTTATGAGAATTTTTCTAGGGTTTAGATTAGGGTAATAGTGATGGGCTTTGAGGCATGGGCCTTGTGTGATCTTTGAGTGTCTTCTGGTGGGTTTATCCCGTGGTCCAGTGTAGTATTTTGACAAGCCCGTTGTTTGGTCAGATGTTGTCAGGACCCTCCCCTAATCCCCCGGGATTAAGGGCTAAATCCTGCTCCCGTCTAACTTACGCATGACACGAAGGCTAAACCGACGTCCAACCTCCATGTGACACGTAAGTCAGACAAGGGATTCTCGATTCGACCGCCCAACAGTATCCGGACTAGCTGGGCACAGATCCCTATGCACAGGAATGACCAAAATGCCCATACTAGGGCAAATTACCATTTTGCCTTTCATATTCCCTGACCCGTAACTTTGTTGTCCGATGTACGATGAAGGTGTGCCACCTGTCGTTGTACTCATGGAATCGCGACCTATCTAACAGTCCTCAAGTTACGTGAAAAAGCCATGTCGTTTGAAAAGTCAACAAATTACCCCATTTTCAACCAAATTACCAACTTACCCTTGAACTTCCGAACGTCATAAATTTTCCCTCGAAATTCGGAATCGGACGTGCCACCTGTCTATGAACTCGTGACGTCCCGAACTACGTCACGGTCATCGGTCAAAGTCCATTTGACAGCCCGGACGAAAAGTCAACATTTTGGCCCATTCCAAGGGAAAAATCGTCATTTGCACCGTCCGTCCGAATGCATCCAACTAATCCCCGATTAACGTCACTAATCCGTCATTAACAACTAATATAATCCCGATTCCCGGGACGGGTCGTTACAAATGTCACGTCAACAATAATAATTATGATAATAATGATAATCAACATTAATAGTAATTATGATAATAATGATAATTAATATTAATAACAATTGTTTATTATTATGAATATCAATTATTTCTCGGAGAATATCAATATTATCAAGGCGTTAACCCATTTTAATAATATACTTGACTGGAAATATATGATTTATTATGTGAGTGTCTGTAAGTCATTAATGTCATTACTAGGGGTAATTTGGACATTTTGATAATTATGTGCCACGTGGTAACTCCACAATTTTCAGGCGATCTTGGTTTCGACACACATTATTAGGGTTCAATCACCACATTCATTTCTACTATAAATACAAGTCAAAACGCTTTCATAAAAGGTAATCTCAACTTATAAACTACAATGTCTCATTACCTATATGCTGCTAATTTGCCTACAGGACTCCATCTTGCTTACTAACTTAAACACCAAAGTCTATTAGGCAGACGCCCCGCCGGTACCAAGTGATTTTCTCTTTGCTTTGCAAATCATTCGACAGGCATGGAAATGAGCATGCCAGCAGCTAGCAAGACTACAACCCATTAGGTCCATTTTCGAACCAAAATTACTAATTCCAATAAAAAGAACATAATTATAAATTAACACCAATAAATTTAATTTTTAAAATCCCTAAACCGAATTTATATGAGTTATTTCTTGATTATTTTGATCATTAGATGCATGACATATTATATGGAAAGATTTAATTCATCCAGGTAAGTTCAAATACAATTATAACGTGTAATCTTTCATAAATTGCAAATATTAATGCATATTTAACTCCCAATAAAAATTCAGACGATTTACAAGTTGAACATCTTAAAAAAATTTGACAAAATTAGGTGGTTTGTCAAAAATGTATTCAAAAATAGGGACCCCTAAAATTCTTTTACTAATCTAGATACTATATATGTAACGACCAGTCCCGAATTTCGGGATTAGATTAGTGAGTTTAATCGGTGATTAATTGAGTGAAATCGGACGGACGATGTAAAATGACTGTTTTACCCCTGAAATTGGGCAAAATGTTGACTTTTGACCCAAGAAGTCAAACATACGAGGACCGATGACCGTGACGTCTATCGGGACGTCACGAGTCCGTAAGCAGGTGGCACGTCAAAATTGGAAGTCGAACGGGAGAGTTATGGTCATGTGATCGAAATCGGGAACTTACGTCTCGGGATTCGAATTAAATAAACCTAAAATCTGATTGGCTGATGACTTAATTAGGAACCCTTGGATGAGTGACAAGTGTCACTCATCCCATTGGCCATCTTCCCTAAATTGTGGATATGTTGTATTAAAATATTATTTTTATATTATTTTATTATTTTCCCTCCTTATCTCTCTCTCTCTTCTCTCCCTTTGCGATTATCTTCGTCTTCTTCATTGTTTTTCTTCTAAGTCATGAACCTTCACACACTAAACCCTCTAATCTTCATCAATAGCAATTGAGCCATGAAAATGAATGAGAGAGTGAGGTGAGACGATGCTGGTGATAAGTGTGTGAAACTGGTGTTTCGGTGAGGGTCAACCGAGAGACTGAAAAGCAGAGTGACCGTGAAATCCATTCATACAATCCTTTTTATCCTCATCACCTGTTAGTGACTTGTGAAGGAAAAAGAAATGGTAGAAAGTGAGGAACGTGGTGGTGCCTTCGTGATGAGGCATGTCGTGGACGGTGGCTGGTGAACCCGAAAAATGGTAAGTTGGATTCAAAAATGGTGAGTTACGATTTAGTGTTTATTGTGAGGTTTTGATGATCGGAATTTGTTTCTAGAGGTTCCAGAGAGCGTTTGGGATCAAAAGCAAGGAAGAAGGTGCCCGAGAACATGGAGACTCGACGATGGGAAGTTAGCAGGTTTTTGCTTGATCGCGAAGGTACTTTCTCGTTCTTAATTTTATGTTTTGACATCGTAGATTAATTGGAAATGAAGGGACGAAGCTAATGGTAGAAATCAGATCGAAAATAGAATGAAATTGGACCAAAACCAGGAACACTAGTTGGGGTTGGACCTGGTGGGTCTGAACCGGGTCGACCTGAGGTAGATGATGATGAATAGTACGGCACATGGCTCCCATGCGCAGCGCCTTTGGGCGGTGTGTGGGGGCGCTTGGAGGACTTTCTGGGGATGTGTTCAATATATGAAATCATCTATTCGATGTAACGAACATTTTGGGACTAGTTTCGTGTTGATCGGACATCGTTTCGTTATAGTTCGGGACGTCCGAAAATTTAGGATGGAGTTTTAAAATGTTTCATAATTTGAGAAAAATTACGGGGTTTTAATGAGAGGTTAATGAGGTAGTTAGTAATCCTCTAGTATGATTTGGACAGGTTTGGGAGTCCCGATGACGTAGGACGGTAGCGTAGGACGGTCTGTGAGTGGACCTTGATTTCTAAATTGTGATGCATGCATAAATGTTTATATGTTATATATATGATTTCTATCATGATGATCATGGTATTGGTGATTTACATGATTACACGTATTTCGAGGCGATTTACGTATTTACACGTATATCGAGGTTTATGGTTTTATACTGATTATACGTGCTTGTGGTTTCAGTGATGATTTGATGAAATGGTTTTGGATTTGAAAAGGTAAACTGGGCACGAGACCCATTTGTTTTGGAAACTCTCGGACTTGAAGTCCATTTTAGTTACATTATCGGGCCAGGGGCCCAATTGGTTCGTGGATTGATGGATTGATTTCAGATTTAGAAATATGGAACCGGGTATGAGAACCTTTTGATTTACAAACTATCGGACTTGGAGTCCATTTGATTTCATAAGGCATCGGACAGGGGGCCCAGTTGGTTTACATGATTGGGCTTGAGGCCCAATTGGTTATGATATCGGGCATGAGTCCCATTTATGGTTTATAAATGTGATTTCGGGTTCGGAGACCCTAAATGGATTTGGATTTGGAAAGAATGGATTTCTGGATTCATGACGGTTTTATGGGAAACCCGGCATGAACCCTTTGAAAGATTTGAAAGGTTATGAGAATGATTGCGAAATGGTTTTTCATATACCATCCTTTTATTTATGAATTTTCTCCTTTGGGGAGGGTCGTTGGCCTAGGTGGAACCCGGAGTAGTCACGGAGCACTAACTGAGTGGAGTCGCCCCCGTGGGGTACCTTACTCTCAGGAAGGCATTTATGGATTATAGCCCCCAAGGAGGGTCATTGATCTGCAGACATTGACCTAGGTGGGCCCTGGGGAGACTTGGGATTTGAGACCCCGAGTAGCACGCATAGCTTTGGAAACCGTGACAGGATTGGTTATATGGTAAATGGTAAACATGAATTATTGGATTTCAAAAATGGTGTTTTTGTGTTTTATGGATTTGGGTAGTGGTCCATTTGGATCTAGATTTACGATTTTTGGTATTCTATGGTTTTGGACTGAGTTCCCACGTATGACTTGGATTTATGGAATTTGGGCTGAGACCCTAATAATGGTTATTTGAATAAATGGTTTGGTAAATGGTTTTCGAATGCATGCATACTTTTTAATGAAGAGCATAAATGTCTTTTTGAGATAAATGAGTTTTTATTAAACTATTTATTTTCGTCCACTCACAACTTTTGTTGTTTTTAATGCCCTTCAGGTTGATCACGGATGCGGGCTGTATGTAACGACCCGAACCGAGAATAATAATATTTTAATGTAAAAAGACTATTTTGCCCTTGAAGGGGGGAAACTTTGACTTTTGACCCAGGAAATAATTTGAACTTTGACCCATGACTAGGACGTAGATCGGGACGTCACGAATCCGTAGACAGGCGGCACGCCGAAATCGGAGTTCGTATGAAGAAGTTATGGTCACGGAAGCGTTTTAGCGGAAATTACGAACCGAGAACAACGGAATAAAATATTAATTAATTATGGGAATCCGTGCCAAATTCATATTTAAATTAAACTAGCGGATGAGTGACAAGTGTCACTCATCCAAGTCCACACTATTCCAATAAAGTAACCTTACCACTATTTCCTCATTTTATAATAATTTAATTTTCCCTCCATAATTCCTAACCCTTGGATCTCTGCCCAAATGAATCCTAGCCCTCCATTCATTCTGCTTTTTCTTCTTCATGCACGATCATCTCCCTTTTCTCTCAAACACAAACACATACACATCCATCCCCCCTAACCCGTGCACCTTCCTTTCCATTTTCTCTCGATCCAAACACACAAACCAGCAGCCCTCACACCACCAGCCGACCACCCACAGCACCACCATCATCTGCTGATCACCACCGTGCATCACCAGAGACCACCACCCCATTTCCCCTGCCCTGAACTGCCGTGCAAACTCAGACCCGAAACACAGAGGAATCGGGTCCAAGAAGCAAAACTCGACATCCACACCACCTCGACGCAAGGGAAGCTCCAGTCTACACCGTGAGGACCCCAGGAGCATAACTGGACGACGGCGAAGGCTGCGGTGGCGACACGGCAGCGGTAAGAAGCAAAACCCAAGAACCCCGTTTTTCTTCCCTGTTTCGAACCAACCTGTTTTGATGCTTAGAAATCGATTAATTGGTTATAGACATGTCCTAGGATTAGAGACGAGTTGATTGGGACCGGTTTGGACGACGGAGACGGCGTGGATCGACGGAGACGACGATCAGATTTTGACCGTGAGTTTCAGCGACACTCTGGTAAGTTTCTTCCCGTTTTCTTCCTATTTTGAGGTTACAGAGCCATAGAACAGACCTAGACGACCCTATAGGAATTAACCCCGTTGAAAATGGTGGCCGGAATCGTACGGTGGAATCGGGTCAAGCCGTGGGTCGACGGTGACCCGGTACTGTAGCAGTGATGACGTCATCATGCTGACGTCACCTCTGACATCATGATGACGTCATCCTGTCAGAAATTTTCAGACCAGGGACCAATCAGAACATGCCACATGTCACCTGACATGTGTCAGTGATGACGTCATGCTGACGTCAGCGTACTGTAGCAGCGTTGACCCACGCGTTGGCCAGGGGCGTGGGGGCGCGTGTGAACAGTGATTTTGGTGGGGCCGGTACCATTTTCAAGGTTTCGACGATACGGATCCAATATAGGTGGTTTCGTGTCGATCGGAGATCGTTAGATTAGTCAAAATGGGGTTTGAAACACCGGGAATAGTGCCCGGGATGCGATTTTGAGGCGGATCTGTTATAGGGTCTTGTTATTGATGTTATAGGGTCCTTAAGTAACCCTCAGGTATAATAATACAGGTTTTAGAGATCGTTGAGCAGCAAGGACCGAGTGTGAGTGGGCTGCTTGATTTATAAAAGGCTTGCATGCATAAACTGTTTTACTATTTCCACTTATGATTTCGATGAGTCTTATATGAACTATGTATATATGCTATTACAATGTTTTGGGTATGAAACCCGTCTGGATTATATGTGGATTTTGTTTGGGATGTCCGCCGGGGGGGGGGGGGGGGGGGGGGGGGGGGGACATAGGGTAAACTATACTGTTATTGTACTGTACTTTCCTACCTGTGTATATTGTCTCCTCCAGGGAGGGTCGTTGGCCTGGGTGGACCCTGGAGTAGTCACGGGGCCCTGACTGAGTGAAGTTGACCCCCTTTGGGTTGCTTACTCTCAGGAAGGCATGTTCATATACCTCGGGCAATGATCGGGATACCGGGAGCTGATGTACCTAGAGAGTCTCGGGTGTGAGACCCTGAGTGGCAACGCGTAGCCTTAGAACCGTGACATCATTTGGGTTGGGTTTTACAGTGCACTGATATGTTAGTTTCTCCTTTCGATTATTATTGTGGTTTTATGGATTGATTCATTGTAACATTATGTTATCACTGCATGCAAGATTTGGAAAACGGAGGGGTAAAACCTTATGATTATATTATTATTAAATTGATTTATAAACTGTTATTTTTGGCCCACTCACTCTTGTTTTACTGACCCCTCCAGACCCTGACACAGAAATAGAGGAGGAGGACCCGGAAGAGGAGGCAGAGGTTTAGTTTGCTTAGCTGTGCACCTGTACACCCACTTGTGGGTAGGTTGAGCACCGAATAATGTACTCTGACTATTGTGCTCACGTGTTGTTATTTTACTTTCCCTTGTCTGACAGTATCGCTTTAAACACTGTTAATGTACGTTATCTATCTATTTAAGTATTCGGTTTTTATTTAAGGGTAATTTTGGTATGTTTAGAGTCATTTTCAGACGGGAGCGGGGCACGTCCCCGGGTGGTCCCAGTGGGATTGGGACGGGTCCTGTCACTGTAGCAGAGACCGAGACATCACACTTCTCCTCCACTGATCCTGACGCGCTCTGGAAGCTCGGTCGGGCTGAAGGTTTGAATTATCCCTTGTCTGACACTTCGTGTCAAACGGGAGCATGGGACATCCCGTGATAATCCTGAGGGGATTGGGTTGGGTCGTGTCATTATATATCTTATAGTAACCATCATCCCACTATGTCTTGTTTTTTTTTCCTCCCAAAGAGAACCAAGACTTCATTTCGCTCATCTGATTGCAAGCAACCTCTCATCTTCATTTGCTCATCATCTTAAGCGCCTCTCAAAAGAGAATGATGCAGCCTATCGAGAGAGAACCAAGCAGCCTCTCAAGGGAGAACCAAGTAACCTCTCATCTTCGTTAGCTCATCTTTTGGTTGCAAGCAGCCTCTCATATCCTTTTGCTTCAATCTACTCATCATTCTTGCTCATCATCAGTTCTTCTCTCATCTTTTATCATGAGTATATCTCTAATTTGTTTCTTAATTATTATTTTGGGTATTTTGTGTTTAATAAAATTGTTTAAATATGTGTTGGGCAATCCAAACATTAAAGAAAATAATTAAATGGGAAGTGAGTAAGGTTAATTTGCAGGTGTGAGATTGAGAAGAAACCTGAGTTGAAGGTCATATAAACCATTTTCGGATCTTGAGATCTGAAATTAGAATAGTTATAGTCTGATAGTGCCCCTATAGTCCAGTAGTTTGATAGTGCCATTATAGTCCAGTAGTCTTATAATGCCCCAAAAATCATGCAGTTTACTTGTAGTATTGTAGTGAAGTTTATCTTTAATCTAATAAATATTAGTGTATGAAATTTCAGGAATGGAATCGGTTGCAATTATGATTTGTTTCAATGAAAAATGGTTGAGGTGTGGAATGAAATACATGTATGAAGGGGAATATATGAAAGGCATTATTGTACCAAGGGCTACAACGTTTGCCGAGCTTATAAATCGTGTTCGCCTTATTGGCCAACCAAATAATCCCGTTGAATCACTCAAATTGAAATTTTCAGTTCCTGTAACATCCATCGAATACAAGTATATTGAAATTGTGGATGATGATAATGTCCAATATTTTGTTGAAAGCTTATGTACTCATTTATTTAGATTCATGTGATATTTGTTATTGGACCTTAGATTGTGTGCTAGCCATCGTTTTTTGAAGTTCTTAGTAATCCATATGTTGCCTTAATGTTTTATCATGGATTTCTATCAGAGGATACAACTTGCTATTCTCATAGTATAGTAGTGTCCTCATAATCTGTTTAGTGAAATTTCTATATTTTCTCAAGAATTTTTATCATAGGATGCACTTGTTGTCCTCGTAGTTCGATAATACTCTCATAGTTCGTCCAATGATATTTCTATGTGTTCTCATGGATTTTATCAGAGGATGCAATGTCACGACCCGACCCTCCTCGATCAGGACCCGACTCTAGCAAGATATTGTCCTCTTTGAGCCTCCTCGCCCTCACGATTTTTTTCTCGGGAGCTCACAGTGCAACTTCCCAAGGGGTCACCCATCATGGAATTGCACCAGCCTCAATTCGCTTAACTTTGGAGTTTCAACCGAACTCAAAGCCACTGAACTCCCAAAAGGCCTCGTACTAGATAGGTGTGTGCCTACACCTTTAAGGCACACCACCATTCCCCTCCCAGACCATTCCTCCCTCACAAGAATGTGATATCGTTCATCGTTCCCTTCAAGACACAGGCTTTTACAATCCACCCCCCTTAGGGCCCAGCGTCCTCACTGGCACACTTCCCGGTCAGGGTTTAGCTCTGATACCATTTTGTCAGGACCCGACCCTCTTCGGTCAGAACCCGACTCTAGCATGACATTGTCCGTTTTGAGCCTACTCGCCCTCACGGTTTTGTTTTCGGGAGCTCACGGTACAACTTCTCAGAGGGTCACCCATCATGGAATTGCAGCAGCCTTAACTCACTTAACTCTGGCGTTCCAACCAAATTCAAAGCCACTAAGCTCCCAAAAGGCCTCTTACTAGATAGGTGTGTGCCTACACCTTTAAGGCACACCACCATTGCCCTCCCAGACCATTCCTCCCTCGCAGGAATGTGGGATCGTTCACCATTCCCTGCAGGACACGGGCTTTTACATGCAACTTGTTGTCCTCATGGTTTGGTAGTGTCCTCATAGTCTATTCAGTGAAATTTCTTTATTTTCTCATGGATTTTTATCATAGGATGCAACTTGTTGCCATCATAGTCCGATAGTATCCTTATAATCTGTCTAGTAATATTTTTATATTTACTCACTCACACGAGACTATATTTTCACCAACAATACCAAGTACGAGAATATTACGAATGAAGGAAAACGACAATTGAGATTAATGACAGTAACTGAACAAAATATATACCCATATTAAAAAGCGTGAAAATAGGCACTCATTTTACAAAAGTACATATTGCAGAACCTAATGGCACCACCAAAAAAAAATATGTAAAGAAATGCATCCTCCTAGCAGCTTACCAAAAATCCCTACTTATGAACTGATTCGCACGTTCACCAAGTAAAAACGACACCTTATTAGATTTTTGCAGTCGAGTGCCCGTTATTTTGTGCAGCAATAGTCCATGCATTATGGCATGGCTCCACTGTAGGGCATCTATACCCATGAGATGACCAAAACAAGTGGTCTGAAACTAAACCAATCCATCAACCCCAAGTTCATCTTTCATTAGTTTCATGCATCTCCTAGTCTGACAAAAGCATTGTACCTTTATTGAGAAAATTTGCTCATCTGGTATGACTAGATTATAAGTCATACTTGGCCTATATAATCAATCAGTCAACAAATGAGTTCACTACTTCACTATCCGAACATTATCAAACTATGAAGACACTGTCAGGCTACGAGGACACTATCAGACTATGAGGACACTATTAGACTATGATGACACTATTAGATTATGAATACAGAAAAGAAAGCATTTCATTCTCATACCTATGCGGGTCTTACTTCCAAAACGAGTATACAAAACCAGGATATCAAGTAGCATATTAGGCGTAACATGCAATAAATCACTAAACTCAACCTTACATTCGATGACAAATGTAGAAATAATGTGCTAAATGTAGCAATAAATTTACTAATAAAATGTCAAGATTGTCAAGACCAAATTGATGTTCACAACAAACTAAAAATTTGTGCAGTTGATCTTCAATGCATAACCATATCGATGTCCAGATGGTTAAGAGTTTTTAACAAACCAGAACCTTATCATTCTCATCAATACTTGTTATGCTGGGAAGCCAGTTTTTAACAAAATCAACCAAATCGATGTCCAAAACCATAACTAACGTATCACAGAAACATATGTGATCTTCAAAGCAAATTGATCAAAAACCTCATGGTAAACTTATTATTGCTTAAAATCATCAACAAAAAACTGCAAGATTTTTATCAATAAGCCAAAATTACATTATGCAGCAACATAGAAGGATGCAGTTCATCAAGTACAATATAAGCTTATCAACCAAAAACTACAAAATTTCTTCATCTTAACATGCTAAGCAACGAAATGGTTGCTGCTCATTTATCAAAATTTCAGATTTTCGACAACCCAACCAAGATTTCAAAGTTATAATTAAGTTAATATTCAAATTTCTTTGAGCTAATATTGAAAGTCGAATTTATTGCACAATTTATTCTTCTTAACATGCTAAGCAACGAAATGGTTGCTGCCCAAATATCAAAATTTCAGATTTTCGACAACCCAACCGAGATTCATAAGTTAATTAAGCTAATATTCAAATTTTTTGAGCTAATATTCAAAGACGAATCAATTGCATAATTTCTTCATCTTCATATGTAATTTCTTCATCTTCACATGCTAAGCAACAAAATGGTTGATGCCCATTTATCAAAATTTCAAAAATTTTCCCACCCAATCAATATTTCAATCATATAGTTAAGCTCATATTCAAATTAGATTTGAGCTAATATTCAAAGGCAAATATACTCACCTAGTCGTGATTTCTTTCTTGTGGGTACTGGGTTGTTGCGTTGACGAAGAATAAGGGAGGAGATGGTGGTCGCGACTTGGCGGAGATGGTAATCGCGAAGTCTGGAAGCAGTTGGTCGTGATTCGAAGAAGTACGTGTTCGCGGGACCGAGAAGTTGGTGTTTTGCGATTTCGAGAAGATGGGCACACTCGATGTCTTTCTTCGTGGGTATTAGGTTGTTGCAGTGACGAAGAAGAATGTAGGACAAGAAGGTTTGCTTGATTTGGAGAAGAAGTGGTCAATTCCGTTCTCCGTAGGTTTTACGAGTTTCTAGTGACGTGAATAACAGAGGAAGGAAAGATTTAGAGTTAGGGTTTTTTGTTGCTAGTGTTCAATTGCATTTTTTGACTGTTACTATAAGGTTTATATAGTATT
Source organism: Prinsepia uniflora (assembly GCA_032719365.1). Classification (NCBI taxonomy): domain Eukaryota; kingdom Viridiplantae; phylum Streptophyta; class Magnoliopsida; order Rosales; family Rosaceae; genus Prinsepia; species Prinsepia uniflora. The sequence goes on from CM064874.1 coordinate 5,760,094, forward strand.
TAGCAATATAAAAATATTTTAGAAGTCCCTATTTTTTAATATTTTTTGACAAACTACCTATCTTTATTAATTTCCCAAAAAAAAAAAATCTGAGTCCGCCGCCTGCCCAGGCGACCATCGAGGAAACTACAAAATCCACTAATGTCACACGCATTTGACTAAACCCCATCTTAAGCATTACACCTTCTAGGTTGTCTTTGTCGTAAGGCTTTTGCATATCCAGTTTCATAACAAGTTCACAGCAAGTCTTGGTCTTCCTAGTTTCAGAAAATTGAGGATTTCCTGAGCCACCAAGACAAATTCAATACTTGCCACAGTTAAGATCCACTTCTTTTTTATCATCTGGATTATTTGGTTTTTACTTTCCTTTTCATTTTATCTTTTTTTTATTTATAAATGAAAATACCATTCCAAATTTATTTTCATAATATCAATTAAAAAAATTTAAGAAAAAATTAGTCCAAGCTTGAGGGATGACAAGATATCAGTCAACGATGAAATTAACAGAACTACAAAGATTGAATGCCGATGATTTTTTTTTTATGGCAGTTCAACGCATGTATGTTGGAACAATACCTTCAGTAATTGGAACTGTAATTTTTCCTCTCTACCACTATTTCTCTAACTTCTCAACAAGATAAATCATTTCAAAACTAATTAAACCCCCAGTAATTGGAATGATGATGTAAGAATTTAAGCCTTGGATGAAAAGCCTTCACATAATCATAGATACGGACAGCGCAATGATCAGCTTAGTTTCAAAATTAGTCACTTTTCAAACATCCCTCTGAGTCTTCATGCTTTAGTTTAGGTGTTCCTTCAGAAAATTCAAACTTTGCACCTCCTTCAACGTTGTGAAGAGAAGTGACTACAAAAAGAGGTTCATATTTCATTCAGACAGTTTCACAAATTGCATGCTTCACTTATCTCTCCAACAATGAGGCTCATCAAATTGGTCATAGCTTCAATCAATTTACTCGCCTCAAGATGATCATCAAGCTCTTGTTGGATGGCAATGGTGACAAGGGAGGCATCAGATTGGAGGCCCTTTGACCCACCATCAGGCATTATGGCAAAACCTGAAGCTCTTAAGTGAGGAGCAGAAATAACTCCATGTCGTAAAGCTTGCTTGATTTCAAAATGGGTCAGGGTTGATGATATCACAAAGGAGCAGAATTCATCCCTAGTAGCCTCTTGCACCAAGTATTCGAATCTACGATCCTGACACATTGAGATAGTTTCGTGTTAAGCGAATTCAAAGCAGCATTGAAGTTAAAAAGTGAGAGCAAATAATAATAATATTATTGTTACCTCTGTGAGCATCTTGGGCATAAAAAATCTCTCATGTAAAGTAACACGGTAGCTGTCATCTGTTGTGGCTAATTTAACCAGTTCAGAAGGGTTCTGTGTATTTGGCCACTGTCATAGATACATAACAAAGTTAGCAGCAGTTCAGATAGATTAGATTGAAATGTCGACAGATATCAACATAATATTTTATTGATTCATCATCAAAGTTGTAAAGGTTACATTTTTACCTGCAATTCCATGTTCCGTTTGACAAGAAAGTCGAAAACAGGGATGGGTTTTGCTTCAACTCGAAAACTAGTCACTGCCATGTGATTATTTTCTAATGAATCGGTATCCTTCAAAATTTTAACTCCTTTCACATCTGACAGCAACTCCCATATAGTCTCGTCGTGATCCTCATTTATGCAACTCATATAAGCCACCTTCAACTTACTAGTCAATTCCAGCAAACCATCGCGAACAGCGTTTCCTAAACAAAGTTCAAATTTGTGAGAAAATTTTGAACTCCAAAAACAACACGATAAGTTGAGACTGGGAGAGTAGCATTGGAGGCCTAAAAGTCCAGTACCTGGAAAATCTGACAGTTTATTGTTGACGAAAAGGGTTTGGTTCCGATTCCAACTCTGTAAAATTGCACTAAGCCAGTGCTTTGAGCTGAATGCCAGGTTTGAGTTGATTAGTTTTGAGTATATATTATCTTCGTCGCTGAATTTGGGTACTTCCACATTTTCAATCCATATAACCTGCGTTGACAGAGAAACTCAAATTTTACCATCTTATTTACGGAAGAAAAAAATAAGATCATAAACATTTTGCAGTTGAAAAATTACGAACCTTAGACCTACTTCCATTTCCCCAGATAACAACCCCAGATGGTCTCCGCTTACAATACCCTTTCGATTCATAATCAAGTGAACCATGCTGAAAAAAATCACTTGACACATCAATTATAGCCCATGCCTCCTTTGGTATGATCTCCCTTACAAATCTGATAAAACTGAATTTTCGGTTTGGGACAAAGGGTGTAGGCAATCGAAATTCAGCATTGATCTGCATAATATATGTCATGTGTTAGATTAACACATTCAATTTCATCCCATGTGAATGTTACTAAAGATTGGTAAAAAGTGAAGGAGGTAATTAAAAGTTTACCATTTTTATATACATGGTCCTGTGAGCTGGGTGAAAATTGAGTCTTTTGGAGCTTAGCAATAGTGGCAAAACACCAGATGGCTCATGTTCAGATGGTTGATGAACAATGTGGGAAAAAATTGCACCCCATTGATCCTGAAAAATAGGGAAAACCAACATAAATATGTGACAAAATTAAAAAGACCAAACCTTTTATACTGAAATTGAACGTTAAAGTGATAGGGATTAAGAAACCGAACCAATTCGATCATACTGCTAATTAGGGCATCTGGAGAAAGCGGGATCAGGGCGGTCTCAACAGAATGTTCAACTCTCATTCCCGGGGAAGGTGGAGTTCTGAACATTTGTTGGAGATCCTCGACTGAACCGAGCGCCGGAAATTCATTAACCCAAGTATTTTCTTGCACAGCCAATGCCATTATCTCTCTGTAAGCTGCCTTGTAGATGTTTTCCGCCTCTTGAAGCTCTAGGAAGACCTTCCCATGGCTGTTAAATCTCTGCCAGGTGATGCACATATTAGAAGAAGCCTCTTTCTTATTGTAACTCTTCTGTGTTATTTTTAGCCTAATCTTCTACATGTAAAACTACTGTGTAATTGATTGATATTGTAGATTAGGTAATTGAATAACATGTCGGTAGGTTTTTTTAGTGACACTGACATGTTATATACACGTTATTCAAGTATAATGTAAGGAAGGTTTATTTTGTTACTCATACACAAAAAACGGAATGGTTATCAAAGGGTCGCTTAGGGTTTTACCGACCAAATACTGAGAGTAAAATTTAATTTGCTAACTATTTTAACTTGCAATAATTACAACAGAAATTTATATATGTATAAAAAATGAAAGGTGAAATACCCAATTGTTGTCGTTCATCTTGAGTTAATTAGCCGAAGTCTTCTGACTTCAGAGAGCCATACAAAAACGACCAACTGGGTTCTGCAACAACAGGCCAAAAAAAAAATATCAATACAAACATCAATATGTATCTCGACCAATAAGGCACCCTAATAAACCAACAAAAAGACCTTACATGGAAACAAAGATTTTAAAAAAGAAAATCAAGAACAGGAATCCTCAACCGCCATTAAATTTCAGTCATAGAAAAAGAAATCAAAGAAATTCACGCTGCAAACCCAGATAGGGTGTAAAAATCTTCTTCCCAAATTACGCATGTAAAACTACCTCTTGTGGGCATAGAAATCATACGAAACTATACAATTACTTGAGAAAAAACTTATTCTGACCAACCCCAGTCTCTGCGAAACGAATAAAATTCTTTTACATTATATGAGTTGAAAGCTAAAATACCTTATAATTACTGGTCGAACTTTCTCTAAACTTTGACAAAGGAAGCAGAGAGAGAGAGAGAGAGAGAGAGGAGGAGGAGAGGGGTAAAGTTTTGGTGTTGGTTTAGTTTTCTGAAGCAGGAGCTTTTTTGAATTCAACTTGAATTTCTTTTCTGCCCGTCGTTTCAGCTATATAGGTTTTGGAGGCACCGCGAAACACGTGCGACCCACGTGATGCTATCCGTATCATAAAGGGAAAAGATTTAATTTTACAAAAATCAAAGGAGGATTTTGGCTATTTAATATTGAATATGCTTTTTACAAGAATTTATCCTGGTACCATTAGGATTAGGGATTTTTTTTTTTTGCTTATCCCAAGACAATTTGGATTTTGGAGCAGCGAATTTGTTGGTTCTACGTAATTTTTCTGTGATTTTGGGTGATTATACGTACTAAATTTTGTTCACACTTAAAAAGGGCTAAAGAACGGACTGAAAAAAGTTTAAATTATTAAAAAACAAAACATAAAAATGGCCTAAGAAACTAGAAAAGACAAAAAAAAAGGTAGCGGTAGCGAGGGGCGGTCCAAGTTGTAACTAAGCTGATTTTAGGAGGATAGAAGCTTCAACAATGATACATGAGATGTGAACACTTCACAAGGATAAAAATTTATGATACTTTTATTCAAAATTTATTATGCATTTATTTTCTATAGACGAATTTAAATAACTTGAATAATACACTTAGATTGTGTTTGAATAAAGAATTTTTAATTTAATAAAAATTTATAAATTTCATAATTTGCAATTTTATATTTACAATTTCCTGATTTGTAAATTTTAGTGTTTGGATATCAATTTCAAAAATCAAGGAAATTACAATTTTACTTGTTTCAACTCATCATTTGAAAAATCATGTCCCTTAAGACATAATTTCAACTCATCATTTGAGATCTTCAATTCTTCTTAGATTTTCCTCTAGAAATTATTAAATCCTGACTCAATTTTTCAAATGAAGGAGGACTGATTTTCTGCTCATCGAATGCTCTCTTTAAGCCAAATGACATGTTTATTTCTTAAAGCTAAGCACACCCTTAATAAATAAAATACCTAAATACCTTCCAATTTTTTTAAAAACAACAATATTCTGATGCCCTGCGAAAATGACCTTCACACCGTTGGTCCATTGCCACTCTTTCTTTTTTCCCTCATCTCTTACTGATGATATGATGTATGTTTCCTTCCCCTCTTACCCCATGGAGTATTATAATCGGGCTGATATAGCAGACGATCTTCGTTTCCTTCCATCCTCCCTCAACTCATCATTTTTAACTAATACTTTGAAATTTTTCACTCAAACATTGCTCGAGGATTTCTTTACATGATCAATTGGTTTTGATGAGATTCATTCGTCAAACTATATCTATATATAACACACCTCATTAAGGGTTAGATTTAAAACCATGCAATGGTTTAGATTGCTTCTACAATAAAAAGAAAATTAGTATACTTTTGTGAACATCTTGACTTGTACCCCCAAAAATCTTTCAACTTGCTCTTCTACATATGTTGTTGTTCTTGCCCAAAATATTTTTTTCCGTATTACGAGCTAAGTGTCCCGAGGCAACTCTAGCTGGGCCTTCACGCGGAACCTTGTCTACGGAAGCAAGGGAAGCAGACCACTCGTGGGGATCTCCTTATTGTGAATGGCGAAGTATAGAGATGTTGGATCGGCTGAGAATAATGGAACTCGAGCTACGGTCAATCCCTAGATGGGCAGACCAGTAAGCGAATGAGCTTTCTCAACTTAGGTATAGGCGTGCCACTAGTAGGAAAACTGCTACTAGACAGTGTAGGTTTGACATGACCGTTCCCGAAGGGACATTGAAAACCATGCCCGGTCCTACTCCCGTCTGGCAAGTCGACTGAAATTCCCAACTTACCCTCAGTGCTTGCCAAACCAGGGATAGCCACACGCGTACTTATTCATGCCTCCGTGTCAGGACCCACCCCGGTTTCACCCCGAAAATCGAGACAAATCATGCTCCCGTCTGGCACCCCGACACACACAAAAGTAAATTCACTCTAAATCACCAAAGATATCAGTCAGACGCAGGAGAAAATATACAAAATATCCCGAAGTCAACAGTTTACAGAGCATAGTACTAATATAGACGAGAGAAAACCGTTAAACTAAAGACACGCACACGGAAAATTAAAACACTTCGGGATCCCTCTCGTAACTTCTATGCCTCAGACGCTGCCTCGACGCCGGAACCCCGAGCTAACTCCACAACCTGGAGGGCAATTAAAAACCAGAAAGTGTGAGTGGACCATAAATAAAAGAAAAGTTTCTAAAACCATTTATAAGAAAACCGGGTTTAGCCCTCCGTTTTGAAACCACATGCATAACCCAGTTATCAAAACAGTTATAAACCATGTAATGATCCTCATAAGAACAGAAACACTATAAAACACCGTTAAAGAAATCATAGTATAAACATCATAAAACCGTATCATAAACCAAGACCATCAAATCATCATTTTCCGATCAAACCTGTTGGACCTATCCGAATCTTTGAACTCCCGAGTCTTTAAACTCAATCCAGGCCTCAATAATATCCGAGTCTTTAAACTCCCGAGTCTTTAAACTCAATAGGCCTACGGGGGAAATATCAATATATCCGAGTCTTTAAACTCCCGAGTCTTTAAACTCAATCCGGGTCTTTAAACCCAATCCGGGCCCATCCCCCGTCAATCAATATCCGGGTCTTTAAACCCAATATCCAGATCCTGCAAATCCAATCAAAACCATTTGAAAACTATTTCCGAATTCACATCCAAACACGAATCCAAAATCACTGGTCCGATGCTCGTCCGGCATCCCGAACCGTCATTCCGAACCCAAATCCGGAATCCCACTCTCCAATTTAAAACCAAATCCCGTTACCCAAATCCGATTTCAAAATCCATTTATACACATTGAAAACCAATTAGAGATTGAAATCCCAAAACCATGGCATTATTCTCAGAAATCGACATTTCTCGTAAAACGTGCCAAATACCGTACTTTCTCGAAAACCGTGCAATTATGCAAAACCACATCATAAATTCAACAATCATGAAATCACATATATAAAACAATTATAGAAAACAGTTATGCATGTTCGAGTTTAAGGAAAGGGTCCACTCACAGTACCGAGCCCTTAATCGCGTCTCGAACGTCCCGTACGTTCCTCAGCTTCCTCGGGAAGTCTCGATCCTGTCAACAACCACCAACGTACGTCACTAACACGTCTACCAAGACTCTCCTAATTTTCCCCAAAAATCCCCGGGTCCTAAACGTAACGAACCTGAACCCTAAACCTTCACCCTCGCGGAACTAACCTCAAACGACGTCCGATCAACCCGAAACCAATTCCATTAGACTCGTCACAACACCTAGACCAAAAACCTTGTTGATCATTTTCCCAGCCGCCGCCGCACGCACCCCCACGCGCCGCCCAAAGTGGATGTGCGTGGCCTTCACGCGCCAGCTACAGTGTCACTAGCAACCTCTGGTCGACCCAGTTCGACACAGTCCCTGCAACTCGAACCGGCGTGAACGGTTCACCACCGTACCTGCACCAAAACAGCTCCTTTCTTCACCAGCTTCATCATCCCATTCTCAGTAATCCAGTCTGTCAGGACCCACCCCGGTTTCACCCCGAAAATCGAGGTAAATCCTGCTCTCGTCTGACACCCCGACACAACACAGTCAGACGCAGGAGAAACTATATCACATATCCCGAAATTAATAGTTTACAGAGCATAGTACTCAAGACAAAAGAAAGAAAACCGATAAACTAGATACACGCACGCGAAAAATTTAACACAGTTCGGGATCGCTCTCGTGACTTCTATGCCTCCGATGCTGCCTCGACGCCGAAACCCTGCTCTTGCTCCACGACCTGGAGGGCAATTTAAAACAGAAGGTGTGAGTGGACCATAATAACAGAAAAGTTCTAAAACCATTTATAAGAAAACCGGGTTTAGCCCTCCGTTTTAAAATTACATGCATAACCCAGTTATGAAAACAGTCATCCATCAATCACCATAAAACATCATAAGAAACAGAAACACTATAAAACAGGTATAAAAACAATCTCATAAGCATCATAAAAACCGTAACGTAAAGCATAAAGTTCAACCAATCATTTGCCGATCAAACTTGCTGGGCCTATCCGAGTCTTTAAACTCCCGAGTCTTTAAACTCAATCCAGGCCTCAATAATATCCGAGTCTTTAAACTCCCAAGTCTTTAAACTCAACAGGCCTACGGGGGAAATATCAATATATCCGAGTCTTTAAACTCCCGAGTCTTTAAACTCAATTCGGGCCCGTCCCCCGTCAATCAATATCCGGGTCTTTAAACCCAATAACCAGATCCAGCAAATCCAATCCAAAACCATTTAAAAACCATTGTCCATTTCCATATCCAAACCCGAATCCGAAATCACTGGTCCGATGCCCTTCCGGCATCCCGAACCGTCATTCCGAACCCAAATCCGGAAATCCACTTTTCAACTTTAAAACCAAATCTCGTTACTGAAATCCGATTCTAAAACCGAAAACCTTTGATCATCAAATCATGTTCCAAAAATCCATTTAAAATCATTGAAACTCATTTAACGTTTGAAACCCCAAAACCACCGCTTAATATGCAGAAGTCACACTTTCTCGTAAAACGTGCCAAATAGTTATTTCTCGAAAATCGTGTAATTATATAAAACCACGTCATAAATCCAACAATCATGAAATCACGTATATAAAACAAGTATAGAAAACAGTTATGCATGTTCGAGTTTAAGGAAAGGGTCCACTCACAGTACTGAGCCCTCAATCGCGTCCCGAACGTCTCGTACGTTCCTCAGCTTCCTCGGGAACTCCCGATCCTGTCAACAACCACCAAAGTACGTCACCAACACGTCTACTAAGGTCCACCTAAATTCCCTAAAAAATCCCCGGGTCTTAAACGTAACGAATCGGAACCCTAAGCCTTCACCCTCGCGGAACTACTTCGATTCGACGTCCGATTAACCCGAAACCAACGCTAAAAGACTCGTCACAACACCTAGACCAAAAACCATGTTGATAACTTTCCCCAAAGACCGCCGCACGCGCCCCCACGCGCCTCCCAAAGTGGCTGCGCGTGGCCCTCACGCGCCAGCTACAGTACATCTTCAACCTCGAGCAGACCCGGTTCAGCACAGTGTCTGCATCTTGAACCGGCGTCCACGGTTCTCCGTCGTACCTGCACCAAAACACCTCCTCTCTTCACCAACAGCTTCGTCTAGTCCTAGGCTACTCATCCCTCTCACTCCAATACCTCGACACGGCCTAAAACCTATCGACTCTAACTCGAACTACAAACCCGATAAACCCCTGTTTCCTTCTCCGGCCACCCAAGTCACCTCCCATCACGGTGGCAGTCTCAACCTCTTCCTAAGACCTTCCTAAGAGTCACCCAATGTAATGACCCGTCCCGAATAACGGGATTGAATATTAATTAATTATGGTTTAGAATGACTAATCGGGGATTAGTTGAGTGAAATCGGACGAATTGTGCAAAATGACTGTTTTGCCCCTAGCGTGGGCAAAATGTTGACTTTTAGTTCGGGCGGTCAAACAGACTTTGCCTGATGACTGTGACGTAGTTCGGGACGTCACGAGTTCATAGACAGGTGGCACGTTCGATTCCGACATTCGAGGAGAAAGTTATGATGTTCGGAAGTTGAGGGGTATTTTGGTAATTTGGCATATTAGGGGCCAAATGTTGACTTTTTGATCGGGAGGTCCGATGGACGAGGGCCAAGGACCGTTACGTAGGTCTCGTCGATACGAATCCAACGACAGGCGGCATGCCGAAATCGGAGATTCGACGACGAAGTTATGGTCACGGAATCGGGCTCGATTAACCGAACGAACTGGGAATAAAATAATATTTTATTATGAATAGTACCTGGTGACTGTGCACATCTGGATGAGTGACAAGTGTCACCCATCCCTTGATTCCAGCTCCATGTTTCCCTCCCAACACCATCATTACAACATCATCATTTATCCTTCATCATTTCCTCAATTTTCTCCTTAATTTTCTCCTTCTTTGTTTTTCTTACCCGTGAGCATTGAGCAGCAGAATTGGAGAGTGTTAGTTGCCATTTCTAACTGGTTTTGAGGGCAAAATCGAGTGCTTGTTGAGACTAACTCAACTGGGTAAACACGGGAGATTGAGAGTGGCTGAAAACTGGGAATTCGAAAATTGGGTTTTTGGGACGAAAAATCAAATTGGATGAATTGAGCCTTGTTGATCGAAATTGGGTTCAGTTTCAGTCTTCTGGGATTACTACGATCAATTTTGTAGAAGGAACTAAGTGGAATTGAGGTCGAATTGAGGTAGAACTGAGGAAGGAAACTTTCAGAATTTTCGAGATTGAGTCGAGGAATTGGAGGCTTTGATTGTTGAAATTGAGCTGGGGATTATGTTCCTGAGGATCCCACGATGCTTCTGGATCCATCAATTGGAAGAAACTGATTGAGATTGACTGAACTCCATAGTTGCACAGTGACGAAGAATCGAGTTTGAGTCGTGGCGTTTGAGCCATGAATTGATGCAATTGAGATGGGGAAAGAGTTTACCTGAATCCACTAAAGCTTCTGGTTGCATCAATTGAGAGAAATCGATTGAAATTGAGGGAGTTCTGATGATGAACAGTGTGCGGGGTTTTCTTCGAATGATCAACTGTGATCATGAGGTTTGAGGTAAGTTCGATTGTAATTGTGTCCACAGATCTTTAATTGAACTTAATTCGAAGCTGTATGAATGCTCAATTGATGAATTCAGTGTGGAATTGACAGAAAACCAAACGGGTCTGATCGCGGGTTAAAGGACCCGTTTACCAGACAAACGGGTGAGAGGGACAGCACTGTAGCAGGCGCGTGGGTTTCACGCGCAGCCACTCACGGCGGCGCGTGGAGGCGTGTCCGGCCTAGTCTCAAGGTGAGATCAACACGACTTTTGATCCTCTCAGTGTAACGAACATTTTGACGTTGGTTTCGGGGAAATCGGATATTGTTTCGATAATGTTCCGCGTATCCGAAGTTTTGTATTACGTTAAAAATACGTATTTAAATCCCGGAAAAATTGGGGAAAATTATATGATGTATTTTGAGATGTTAGTAACCCTCTATAATGATTTTGGACAGGAGTTGTGATTTCCAGATTTTACGGAAAAACGTGCAGCTCGGAAACGGACCGTTTTGGACGGTGTGTGTGAGTGGACTTTATTTTCTAACCGTGATGCATGCATATATGATTTCTAATGCCTTATTATATGATTTTATATGCTTGGGCATGATTTGTGTTTCAATCCGGTAATTTCTCGGTTTTATGATTATTATATTATTATTTTTGGGCGATTTTCGAGAAATTACGAAATTTGGTAAAAATGATGTTTGGACTTGGTTTATGAGTCCGGGATTGAAATTGATTGAAAATAATGTTTGGACTCGGGGAGTCATGGATTGAAAAATGATGTGGTGACTCGGGAATGAGTCGAGGGTCAATTTCGTGGATTTACGTGAAAATGGCAACGGAGGTTGCAACGCATGGATTGCGTGATAATGTTATTTTGGGCATGAGAACCCAAGTGAATAGTGATTTTGACTCGGAATTGGAGTCATTTGTGAAATTGTGAAATTAATGATTTATTGGGATTTTATGATTATTTTAATCAGTCTTTCGGGCACGTTTTACGAGGAATGTGCAGATGATGTTTTGGGCTAGGCCCGGAGTTTAAATGATTTCTAAAATGATGTTTTGACTTGGTTGGTGAGTCAATGATGATTTTCGGATTATTCTATTGATTTAAATGTGATTTTAACGGTTTATGTGTAAAAGGTATTTTGGGCTTGAGACCCAGTTGAGAAGGACCTTGACTTGGTATGAAGTCAAGATTTGATTGAAATGTTTTGGGATGTAATTCCCGGGATGGTTTTCATTGTGATTGTGATATTCCCAGACGGTCGGTGCTTGGGGGGATTACCCAGACGACCGGAGCTTGGGGGATGTGATTGTAGGATCGGGAGTTGATCCTATGGTAGTCAGCTTCTCGGATGAGACTGAGCCTGGATGTACCACTCGGAGGTGTCTGAACCTGGGGATGTGTTCGCCCAGAGGTGACTGAGCCCGAGGGGGTTGAGCCCAGAGGTGTCTGTTCCCGAGAGAGTGACTGGATATTGGCCTACGCGTAGTGCAGCACTTGTGAGTAGTGCAGTTTGATTGATTGTGCACTTGTGAGTAGTGCAGATGTGATTTGTGATATTTGATGCACTTGTGAGTAGTGCGGTTTGATTGGATTGTTATAGTTCTTGAGCACTGGTGATTAGTGCTGATTGATGTTGTTGTGATGATGTACTGGTATTGAGTACGGATTTTTGGTCTTTGTGGCCAGGTGATTATGTTTTCACATGTTTTGGCCTGAGAGCCGGGATTTGATGTTTTATAACATGAACTGATTTGGTGAACATGAGTTTTATGGACCATGGGAAAATATGTTTTGATTTTATCGGTCACTCATGTTTTACGATATGCATGCAAGTTTGTGAAAACTGGAGGGTAAGATTGTATTTCGATAAATGTTTTTATAAGAGGTCATTTTTGTCCACTCACACCTTTTCTGCTTTGTGACCCTCCAGGCCGTGGTACGACGCTCGGGACTGATCGTGAGGCAGTCACAGCAGCAGAAATCCGCGCGAACATCCCTTGTCTGGCAAGCACTGAAGGGGAGTTTCGGACCTTTAGTTGACTTGTCAGACGGGAGCAGGACCGGGCACGGTTTTTGACGTCCAGTTGGGACGGGTCCTGTCACCCAACACACAAAAACCCTCGACTCACACTCAAAACCCACGACTTTCAATCTAAACATCGACGGCAAAACAGAGCACATCCGTACCCCGTCGTGCTAACCTCCGCCGTGCACTCCCCCGTCACGGCTGCTCCACCAGAAGGCTCCTAGGACTCCACTGAACTCCCTAGACCTCCTTAAACTCTTCGATTCTACCTCTAAAGCTACGACTTAGCTTTTGAAACCAAGCGACAAAACAGAGCAAAGAAACGGGGATGAGGAATTACCTGTCCTCATGTCGCCGTCGTGAGCTCAGCCGTGAGGCAGCAGCTCCTCCCGTCCACCTCTAGTCTCTGGACACCTCTACGAGTCCAATTGCACCAACACACGGCCGCACCACCACCACGATCGTCCAAATCCTCTCTGTTTTCTCTGAAAACCGACTGCCCCGACCACCGTGTTCTTGCACGATTTCTCTTCCCCAAACACTCACCAGTTCATTCTTCCACCCTCTGATCACTCCTCACTTACCAAAACACACTAACACTCACCATCGTCTCTCAATTTCTCACAATTCCTCCCTCTGTTTCTGTCTGATTTGAAGAACACACACACACACACACGACATACACGACACACTCAGCCCCAAATAATTGGACCGTGTATACTAGAAACCTCTAGCCCTCCTACACGTGTCACCAATCCTACCCTTCCTCTCACACAAATGGCTCAATCCCAGCCATCCACTTCCTTCTTTGTGCACAATTCCCAGAGCACAAAAGACCAAAATACCCTTCTGTTTTAACCAAAATTACAACTTTGCCACTACCTTTCTAGACCCGTAACTCCCACATCGTAAGTCCGATGAATACGTGCCGCCTGTCGTTGGATTCAGGACGACGAGATCTATTTAACCATCCTAGGTCAACATCTCAAAACCCGATCATACAAAAAGTCAACTTTTCCCCCTAATTTAACCAAATTACGGTTATGCCCTCAACCTTCCGAACATCATATCTTCCTCCTCGGATGTCGGAATCGGGCGTACCACCTGCCTATGGATTTGTGACGTCCTAAACTACGTCACAGTCATCGGTCAAAGTCCATTTGACCGCCCGAACTAAAAGTCAACTATTTGCGCGAACTAGGGGCAAAATCGTCATTCTACCTTAACGACTCTAGCGTCACCCGCTAACCACCGTTTAAGCTCACTAATCCTTCATTAATCACTGTCTTAACCCTAATTTCCGGGACGGGTCGTTACACAGTCCCCTTACTCAAACACCTCGACACGGCCTAAAACCTGTCGACTCCAACTCGAAACCAAAACCCGAACACCTGCCCTGTTTCACGATCCGTCCAACCCGGTCACCCTCCGTCACGGTAACCACCGTAGACGGTTCCTAGAACCTCCCTGAACCTCACCTCACTCACCAAAACTGTCGACTCACACCCAAAACCTACAACTCTACGTTTGAAGCAAAACGAAAAAATAGAGTACACCGGTACCCTCCTTCGTTCCAACCTCCACCGTACACTTCCCCGTCACGGCTGCACAACCAGCAGTTACCCAAGACCCTACTGAGTCCCCTAGACCTCACTAGACTCCTCAATTCAACCCCTAAAGCCAAGACTTTCGACTTGAAAATCGACGGCAAAACAGAGCATCGAAAGGGGAAACAAGAAATTACCTGCCTCCTGTCGCCGTCGTGAGCTCAGTCGTGAGGACACGGCTCCTCCCGTCCACCTCCAGCCTCTGGACACCTCCACGAGTCCAATTACACCGTACACGGCCACACCACCACCACGATCTCTCTGTTCACTCTGTTTTCCTCCCTGATTTTCCCGTAGCTCACAACTCACCCACACACAACCACCACACCGTCTAACCTTCTCACTGTCTCCCTCTCAATCTCTGATCACTCATTACTCATCAAGTCACACAACACACACACCACCACCGTCCAATTCTCCCAACTCTCTCCCTCTGTTTCTGTCTAGTTCGAAGAACAAACACGAACACTCTGCACCCCCAATTATTTGGACCGTGCACACGCCTAGAAACCACTAGGCCCTTGCCACGCGTCACAATCCTCTCCTTCTCTCTCACAAGTGTCCAAATCTCAGCCCTCCATTTGTCCTTCTCTGTTGCATCAGGCCCAAAGCACAAAGACCAAAATGCCCTTCTTTTTAGGCCAAAATTACAACTTTGCCACTACCTTTCTAGACCCATATCTCATACATCGTAAGTCCGATGAATACGTGCCGCCTGGCATCGAACTCAGGATGACGAGATCTATCTAACGGTCCTAGGTCAACGTCTCAAAACCCGATCATACGAAAAGTCAACTTTTCCCCTTAGTTTACTCAAATTACCGTTATGCCCTCAACCTTCCGAACATCATAACTTCCTCCTCGGATGTCGGAATCAGGCGTGTCACCTGTCTACGGATTCGTGACGTCCTAACCTACGTCCTGGTCATCGTTCAATACCCAATTGACTGTCCGAAATAAAAGTCAACTTCTTGCCCGAACTAGGGGCAAAATCGTCATTCTACCTTCACGAACCTATCGTCACCGACTAACCCCCGATTAAGCTCACTAATCTCACCTTAACCACGATCGTAACCCTAATTCCTGGGACAGGTCGTTACAACCTACCCACCTAAAAAAAATTTCGTCCCCGAAATTCCATAGCTAATTCCCAACACCCAGGGTCTCCTACCCGTCGATTCACAACGACGTTATTACCTTCTCTTAAGTTTCCTGTCTATCATCTCCACCTTGGGTATTTCACACCATCCCCAACTACAAGTTACACTTCATGGTGTACGCAAGGGAAACCCTATGAACAGAAAACAAAGGTATTTTAAAATACCTCATATGGAGTACCCTATAGAATTCATAGAGTACATCCTCACATACAACCACCTCACTTTCCAGAAACTCAACTTAAATCCTAACCCAAAACAATCTAGTCCAAACAGCAACTCCTACTGGCTGGCTCCTCCCTCGGCTGTTACTTCGGCCACTTATCGGAATAAATCTACAAAGTCCTAAAGGCAAACTCTAGATTGTGGGTTCTCTTCCTTCAATAACCTCATATCGATCAGTTATAGTCACTCCTTTCTCCTTTCTTCCATCCTCCTTCAACGGAACTCACCATACCGCTCCAGATCATCTAGGGAACATCCTAGACTCTACCCCGGAATCCAACAACAAAACTGGGTACAACACATCCAAGGATAATAAAAGTACCTGTCCCCGCACCTGGTGCCGACTGAGCCTCCAGCTGAGTCATCGAAAACACTCGGGCCTGAGATCCCGATGCTCTACCACGTCCCCTCGAACTACTAGTGGCACCACCACCTCCTCTAGTGCCCGCTGTTCCTGACGATGTACTCTGTCCAGGCTCCGCCACTCCTCGGCCTACACCACCTTCCTGTGGCAACAGTGGACACTCACGTCGGAAGTGACCTCGCTCCCCACAGCAGAAACAAACATCCCGACCGGAAGGACCTGGTCTCCCTGTAGACGCAACAGACGTCGCACTAGCTTGCGGAGTCGGCTGTGCTCGGTAACCATGAAATCCTGAACTCTAGAAACTAACAGGTCTACCGAAACGATCATCGCCCGACGACGGTGCTCCACTGAAATGACCTCTCTTCGGTGTCCTCTGACTCGAAGCTCCCAAAAAAGATGACTCTCGGCGTCGCACCGGCAAACTAGCCTCAACCCTCACCGCTGCGTCCGACAATTCTCGGAGGGTAGTAAACGATCCAGCCGTCACTATGGCTCGAATCTCACCTCGCAGGCCCAACTCAAACCTACGGCACTTCTTGGCTTCAGTAGCTACAAACGCAGGAGCAAACCGAGACAACATCTGAAACTTCTGTTCGTACTCAGCCACACTCAGATTCCCTTGTTGGAGCTGCAGAAATTCAGCCTCCTTGGCATCTCGGAAAGAACGAGGGTAATACTGATCTAAGAACCTCTCCCGAAACGTCTCCCAGGTCACAGTATGGGCATCCCAGCCAGACAACTCGAGGGTATACCACCACTCATGCGCCGCACCATCCAGTAAAAACGTAGCCAATAACACTCGCTCCTCTGGTGGACAATGCATCACTGTAAAGATCCGCTCAAGTCTCGTAATCCACCTCTGGGCTTCCTCAGGATCTACCCCACCACTAAAAGTCGTAGCCCCGAGCCGCTGGGCTCGCTCAATCGTAGCACTCTCTGTCCCTCTAGCAGCTTCGTCTTCAGGTCGTGGAGAGGGTCCATGTCTCGGAGGCATCGTCAATCGCACGCTGAAAGAGGCATAGAAGCAGTCAAACAACCGAAAACAACCTCACAGACCGACAAACCCCAACAAACTCGACAAACCTATGCTCTGATACCAATTGTTAATACCCACCCCGGTTTCACCCCGAAAACCGAGACAAATCCTACTCCCGTCTGACACCCCGACACACAAAAAAGTAAATTCACTCTAAATCACCAAAGATATCAGTCAGACGCAGGAGAAACTATACAAAATATCCCGAAGTCAACAGTTTACAGAGCATAGTACTAATACAGAAGAGAGAAAACCGTTAAACTAAAGACACGCACACGAAAAATTAAAACACTTCGGGATCCCTCTCATAACTTCTATGCCTCAGACGCTGCCTCGACGCTCGAACCCCGCGCTAACTCCACAACCTAGAGGGCAATTAAAAACCAGAAAGTGTGAGTGGACCATAAATAAAAGAAAAGTTTCTAAAACCATTTATAAGAAAACCGGGTTTAGCCCTCCGTTTTGAAACCACATGCATAACCCAGTTATCAAAACAGTTATAAACCATGTAACGATCCTCATAAGAACAGAAACACTATAAAACACCGTTAAAGAAATCATAGTATAAACATCATAAAACCGTATCATAAACCAAGACCATCAAATCATTATTTTCCGATCAAACCTGCTGGACCTATCCGAGTCTTTAAACTCCCGAGTCTTTAAACTCCCGAGTCTTTAAACTCAATAGGCCTACGGAGGAAATATCAATATATCCGAGTCTTTAAACTCCCGAGTCTTTAAACTCAATCCGGGTCTTTAAACCCAATCTGGGCCCATCCCCCGTCAATCAATATCCGGGTCTTTAAACCCAATATCCAGATCCAGCAAATCCAATCAAAACCATTTGAAAACTATTTCCAAATTCACATCCAAAACCGAATCCAAAATCACTGGTCCGATGCTCGTCCGGCATCCCGAACCGTCATTCCGAACCCAAATCCGGAATCTCACTCTCCAATTTAAAACCAAATCCAGTTACCGAAATCCGATTTCAAAATCCATTTATACACATTGAAAACCAATTAGAGATTGAAATCCCAAAACCATGGCATTATTCTCAGAAATCGACATTTCTCGTAAAACGTGCAAAATACCGTACTTTCTCGAAAACCGTGCAATTATGCAAAACCACATCATAAATTCAACAATCATGAAATCACATATATAAAACAATTATAGAAAGCAGTTATGCATGTTCGAGTTTAAGGAAAGGGTCCACTCACAGTACCGAGCCCTTAATCGCGTCCCGAACGTCCCATACGTTCCTCAGCTTCCTCGGGAAGTCTCGATCTTGTCAACAACCACCAACGTACGTCACTAACACGTCTACCAAGACTCTCCTAATTTTCCCCAAAAATCCTCGGGTCCTAAACGTAACGAACCTGAACCCTAAACCTTCACCCTCGCGAAACTAACCTCAAACGACGTCCAATAAACCCGAAACCAATTCCATTAGACTCGTCACAACACCTAGACCAAAAACCATGTTGACCATTTTCCCAGCCGCCGCAGCACGCGCCCCCACGCGCCGCCCAAAGTGCCTGCGCGTGGCCTTCACGCGCTAGCTACAGTGTCACCAGCAACCTCTGGTCGACCCGGTTCGACACAGTCCCTGCAACTCGAACTGGCGTGAACGGTTCACCACCGTACCTGCACCAAAACAGCTCCTTTCTTCACCAGCTTCATCGTCCCATTCTCAGTAATCCATTCCCCTTACTCAAACACCTCGACACGGCCTAAAACCTGCCGACTCCAACTCGAAACCAAAACCCGAACACCTGCCCTGTTTCACGATCCGTCCAACCCGGTCACCCCCCGTCACGGTAACCACCGTAGACGGTTCCTAGAACCTCCCTGAACCTCACCTCACTCACCAAAACTGTCGACTCACACCCAAAACCTACAACTCTACGTTTGAAGCAAAACGGAAAAACAGAGTACACCGGTACCCTCCTTCGTTCCAACCTCCACCGTGCACTTCCCCGTCACGGCTGCATAACCAGCAGTTACCCAAGACCCTATTGAGTCCCCTAGATTTCACTAGACTCCTCGATTCAACCCCTAAAGCCACGACTTTCGACTTGAAAATCGATGGCAAAACAGAGCATCGAAAGGGGAAACAAGAAATTACCTGCCTCCTGTCGCCGTCGTGAGCTCAGCTGTGAAGACGCGGCTCCTCCCGTCCACCTCCAGCCTGTGGACACCTCCACGAGTCCAATTGCACCGTACACGGCCACACCACCACCACGATCTCTCTGTTCACTCTGTTTTCCTCCCTGATTTTCCCGTAGCTCACAACTCACCCACACACAACCACCACACTGTCTAACCTTTTCACTGTCTCCCTCTCAATCTCTGATCACTCATTACTCATCAAGTCACACAACACACACACCACCACCATCCAATTCTCCCAACTCTCTCCCTTTGTTTCTGTCTAGTTCGAAGAACAAACACGAACACTTTGCATCCCCAATTATTTGGACCGTGCACACGCCTAGAAACCACTAGGTCCTTTCCACGCGTCACAATTCTCTCCTTCTCTCTCATAAGTGTCCCAATCTCAGCCCTCCATTTGTCCCTTTCTGTTGCATCAGGCCCAAAGCACAAAGACCAAAATGCCCTTCCTTTTAGGCCAAAATTACAACTTTGCCACTACCTTTCTAGACCCATATCTCATACATCGTATGTCCGATGAATACGTGCCGCCTATCATCGAACTCAGGACGACGAGATCTATCTAACGGTCCTAGGTCAACGTCTCAAAACCCGATCATACGAAAAGTCAACGTTTCCCCTTAGTTTACTCAAATTACGGTTATGCCCTCAACCTTCCGAACATCATAACTTCCTCCTCGGATGTCGGAATCAGGCGTGTCACCTGTCTACGGATTCGTGACGTCCTAACCTACGTCCAGGTCCTCGGTTAATACCCAATTGACCGTCCGAAATAAAAGTCAACTTCTTGCCCGAACCAGGGGCAAAATCGTCATTCTACCTTCACGAACCTATCGTCACCGACTAACCCCCGATTAAGCTCACTAATCTCACCTTAACCACGATCGTAACCCTAATTTCTGGGATGGGTCGTTATACTCCGCCTCTCGATCAGCCTCGAACAACGCACCACGACCTGGAGGGTCAATAAAAACCAAAAGGTGTGAGTGGACAAAAATAAATCAGTTCATAAAACAGTTACCGAAAGACATTTTTACCCTCCACGTAAAACCAATGCATGCATCCAAAAATTGTTCGCAATCCGTTACATTTTCAACATAAGAAAACCGAGCATGAAAATCAAAAACATTTTCCTTTTCTTAACCTTCGGGTCTTAGCCCGCAATCATAACACAGAGCTTCAGCCCAAAACCATGAATCAAAACCAAGTACACAGCATAATCCAAACCATCAACCATATAACCGGGCCACTGCCCAACACATCCGAAACATCAGAGATTAACGATAAATCACAAGTCAATCAGTTTGCTGGATATCAAGTGCGCCCGAGTCTTTAAACTCAAAACCATGCACATAATCAAGCTTTCCCAGGATTTCAACGAGTCTTTAAACTCAAAACATATTCCATAGGCCTCGGGGGTATCACAATAACCGAGTCTTTAAACTCACAAGTCTTTAAACTCATTAAGGGCCCTCCCCCGTCATCAATTAAACGAGTCTTTAAACTCAAAACATGCTCCAGCAATAGCACCGGGTCTTTAAACCCCAAACATTTTTCAATCACCAACAACTCGGGATCCATCGTGATCCAAGTTCCAAGTCAAATCCGAAATCACATTTTATCATAACAAAACTCGTGTCCAAATTTCCACATTCAAAACCCCAAAATCTTACTTCAAAAACATAATCAATCATCATGGAAAACGGGGCATGTATAATCATAACCAGCCATTTTATCAAACCATCACCCGTTCCCGAATTCGAATTTGCAACGATGATTTCCGTAAGCCGGCATCCGGAAACATTATCCCGAACCTAAACCAAGAATCCGTTTTCAAACTTCCGAAATGACAAGACCCATCCCAATCCCCTCGGGATTACCGTGGAATGTGCCTTGCTCCCGTCCAACAAGAGGTGTCAGACAAGGGATAACCAAAAGTCACTGCCCAAACTGGGCTTCCAGAGTGCGCAAGGATCGATGGAGGAAGCGTGCAATGTCCCAGTCTCTGCTGCAGTCGCATCCGTGATCAACCTGAAGGGCATTAAAACCAATAAAAGCTGTGAGTGGACAAAAAGGAACCTTTAGAAATACATTTACCAAAACACATTCTTACCCTTCAGTTTTCATAAACGTGCATGCATAACTTAAAACATGAGTAATAGTATGAAATCATTCAAGTATGAACAGTGGACCGATAAAATCTAAACATATTTTCCCAAGGTCCGTAAAACTCATGTTGACACGACCCATCCCAATCCCCCCGGGATTACCATGGAATGTGACGTGCTCCCGTTTGACAAGAGGCGCCAGACAAGGGATAACCGATTGCCATTGCCCAAACGGGCTTCCAGAGTGCGTAAGGATCGATGGAGGAGGTGTGCGATGCTCAAGTCTCTGCTGCAGTCGTATCCGGAATCAACCTGAAGGGCATTGAAAACCAAAGCTGTGAGTGGACGAAAATAAACAAGTCTGTTAAAAACATTTATAAGACATTTATGCCCCTCAGTAAAATCATATGCATGTACCAAAAACCAATAATTTAGAAATAACCATTAGGGCCTTAGCCCGGAAACCAAAGCATAGTTTCAAATTCCAAAAGTCAATCCAAGAGTTATTTCATCAATTTAGTAATATTCATTTATTATTTTTCCATCTCCGGCATCCCCGATGCCTAGCGTCCTAGACGCTTGACGTTCCAGACGTCATATCTCACGGTATTAAGCAACGCGTGCTGCCCGGGGTCTCACCGGGTCCATATCTCTGACATCCCCGATGTCTGACGTCCATGACGTCTAGCAATCCTGCTCCTGGATCACTATACGGCCCGGTAGCTCCGTATAATGAGCCCTCGCAGGCAATGCACCGTAACTTCTCCAGTGTCCCCGACACTTGGAGGAGACCAGGATATAAATATCCTCATATCGAGATGGTTTTATGGAACACATTCAATTATTCATTTCCAACATATCACAAGGGCCCTGCCCCGAATTTCCATAAAACCGTCGTAAGTCCAAATAGTTGAATCAAATCCGAAATAGTTTATTCAATTCCATTTTAGGGTCCCCGACCCGAAATCACATATACAAGTCAACTGGGCTCCTGGCCCGATTCATAAGTTAACTGGGCCCCTGGCCCGATTTCATAATTCAATTGGGCCCCTGGCCCGATTCAACAAATTAACTGGGCCCCTGGCCCGATTTCACTTTATCAAATCCGTAACCGTTTCATGAAATCATATCCATCCATATTTATGGAAATCAGTGCAAATCCAGAAAACCTCGATTCACGTGCAAACACGTAAATCGCCTCGAAAAGCGTGAAAACATATAAATTCACTGATATCCAAAATAAATCATATAATCCCAATTATAACAATCATGAAACAGTTATGCATGCATCGAATTTATAAAACCAATGTCCACTCACAGACCGTTTAACCGAGCGCCTCGATACGCGTGCCATAGGCCCTCCCGGGCCACCTCACTATCACCGGGACTCCCAATCCTGTTCAAATCAATTTAGAGGATCACTAACCTCATCATTAACATCCTATTCAAGTCCCGTAATTTTTCCGAATTTTTAAGTATTTTTAAATTGGATTTAAAACCTTCGGACATCCCGAACAATATCGAGACGGTGTCCGATCGACACGAAACCAATCCCAAAATGTTCGTTACAATGTATAGGATAAAAGTCATGTTGACCTCACCTCGAGATTCGTGCCCACGCGCCGTCACGCGCCGCCGTGAGTGGCTGCGCGTGAAAGCCACGCGCCTGCTACAGTGCTCCTTCTTCACCCGAATGACTGGTAAACGGGTTTGATTACCCGCGATAGGATCCGTTTCAAACACCCTCAATTCGATATCAATTCCATCCGTTCTTGATCCTACAACAATCATCAATCCACCAATTTCAGTTCTGTGTCCATGATTAGCATCAACCATCGATCAATCTTGTCGACAGCCCGTGATCACCCCAAAACGGGTCGATCACCAGAACTCCTCCAATCCTTAACCATAATCAAATTAACTTCACAGGAAGTTAATAAGGACTAATACGAACTAATTAGCATAATTAATTTAACTCGACAATACCTCAATCGTCACAACTCAAGCTCGAGTTTTCCGGCCGTCCACCATGTCCGTTCACGGCCCTAGGAGCTCCCAAGCTTGCCCCATTTGATCTGGTTCGACTCGTTGAAGTTCCAGGAAGCTCAATCACTCATCAATTAGGCTTGGGCTGGCCTGAAACTGGAAATTCGAATTTGAATTCCCCAGAACCCAGTTTCGGGTTTTTGAGTATTCCTCCACCATTTCCACTCCATTTTTCCATCTCTCAATCTCAGTGAACTGCCCTCGACACACTCTTCATTCTTTTAATTCAATTTAGCCGTTAAAGGCGTCCAAAACCGTCCTCAATCCACTGTGTAAAGGTTCCCGCACTGACCCGAAAATCATAGAAAAACCCAGTGCCCACGTTCAGTGATCGATGCCAATCACAACCCCATGTGCAATTCAACCTCAAACTGGTCCAATTCAATCAATTAATTCATAAACAAATCAAGGGATCGATCGCACAAAGCATCCACCTCACGGCTAATCAATGAAACAGTACCCCCGTGTGAATTTACCATTCTGCCCTTGTGCAGAAAATTACCAAAATGCCCCTCACGCATCCTGACCCGTAACTCGGTCATACGGACTCCGATTGATGCGTGCCGCCTGTCATTGGATTCGTATCGACGATACCTACGTAACGGTCCTTGGCCCTCGGCCATCGGACATCCCGATCAAAAAGTCAACATTTCCCCTTATATCGTCCAAATTACGAAAATGCCCCTGGACTTCCGTACATCATAACTTTCACCACGAACGTCGGAATTGTACGTGCCACCTGTCTATGAACTCGTGACGTCCCGAACTACGTCACAGTCATCGGTCAAAGTCCATTTGACCATCCGAAATAAAAGTCAACGTTTTGCCCACGCCCAGGGGCAAAACGGTCATTTTGCACAATTCGTCCGAAATCGCCCAACTAATCCCAGATTAGTAAATCACAATTAAATATTATTAAATCCCGATATTCGGGACGGGTCGTTACAACCTTCCCTCCTTAAAGAATTTCGTCCTCGAAATTACCAATAACCTTATTCCACAACCACCTTGTGGAAACATTTCGACCACACATCTGTGTACACTTGTACACCCACATACTGGGACAACACCAGCCTCGTTTGTACCCAGACATCCCATCACAGTCATACGTCACAACAACAACACTCGACCACTGCGAGTGGAAATGATCACCTGATCCGCGATAAAATCGCTTAACCATTTAGCTGACTCCTTCAGCTAGACGGTTCCCTTCCATTGCCAATAAATCCTTACATTTGCTCCCGTTGGGAGTCACCAAATCTCATTTGTCAGTCCACGCTGACACCACCAGTCACACTGTCATCACAAAACTTTACCACCCTAGTAAAGCCCCAACCATCTGTCTATCCGTGACAACACCATGTACTACATCACTCTCGATGTAGCGCAAGATCAACCACATGATCTCAATTCGCAGGGCAAGCCCATCCTGCGACATAAATAAATCTCAATGTCCATAATCGCCGACTCCCTCAGCGAACCAAGACGCTGGAAAATATAACGGCGTAGTAGCATCACGCAAGGCTACTCGTGGTTACCCTGACCACCAATTCACTCATCCTGAGTGTACGTATACCGTCAACTTACTCCATCAAGTGGTGTAACTGGAACACATTGAATACCAGCCCAGCAGTGAACACACATATCAATATCGGGGTTCCACTAGCCAACCGTGGCTAAGAGCACTTGCTCATACAATCACTGAACCCAGACAAAATCACTCTGCCCAGCGCACAGTATCCAATGTCCAGTCCACAATACAGCCAAACAAATGATATCGGAACCAAGCCGATTACCAACACGTTAGTTACACACCACTGGTACATCCCATGTACCGCCATTAGGCACCACTCAGCCTAACCAGTATCAATCATCGTACAACGTACCCTGTACGTACCTCAATCCATCAATCTGACTATAGCCACCCAGGTTATAGCCAAACACGTTCTAGTAATGGAGTACATTTGCCCAAACCAACATGAGACAAAACGAACTCCACCCGACATCTAGTTCCAATTCCGAATCCGAATTCGCAATTTCGTAAGAAATCCCGAACCCGAACCCAACATCATATTTTTAACCCATTTCCAAATCCGAATCCGAAATCATTATTCCGTAAGCTAGCATTGGAATAACCATTCCGCACCCAAATCCAGTAATCCATTTTCGAGCTTCGCAATCGAATCCTGAATCGTCACCCAGAAATTCGATTCCAAAACCCAAAACCTCGTTTACGTCCATCAAGACATAACGTAACCGAATCTATCGGTTGCCTCTCCAAAACACTCGATTGACTTCATAGGGAAGCCAATCCCAATATCCACACGTCAGAGTTGACAAAATCCGACCACATCGGAAACCTACTCAACCAAGTCACAAACCATATGGACTCACTCCGAAAAGAAGTTCTGTCCCGTCATTTACGACTCGCATACCAAGGTAAGAGTGATAAACTCTCCATCCATCTGGATCATCAAGATCACAAACCATATCCATCGCTACGTCACCCGACAAGTAATATCACGATCCTAGATTGTCACATCGACCAAAGTCGACAACATCGCAAATCAGATCCACCTAGGATCCACACATGTCCACAGAGCTAACAATCCATCTGAAAGCTGATCGTAGGGTCTTACACCCTCAATTGAATCCTTCGCCAAATTTCCCTTGGTGGAAAGATGACCACGCATATCACCACCAAATCCAAAATCATACAAAACTTCTTGTGTCCAATGAACCCAAGCCAAACATGGGTCCACCCACCAATGCACGCTTAACGTACTGGTAGCAACAATCATCGTCTGCCACGGCAGGAAAATATGAAGTCAACCCCAATGACTTCGGAATACCAATCACCGATGTGGAAACGAGCACTCCTCTCGTCTCCCAATCACAACTCTCCCCGAAACGGGAGTTCCAACCACGTTGGAAACAGACATGCTCCCAATGAGATGTCAAGTCCAACCACTGGACTACCCATGTCCATACCTTACTTGGACCACCACGTGTCCAAGATCGATTCATTACTCGGACCTCACGTCCGTCAATAATCATGTATGCACACACCCCGATTCCGAACGGAATATCCACAACTCTGCCTGGATGTGCATACCATACTGCCTTCGTCTCACATCTCGACCTAAACAGGTTCAATCCTCAGGTTCCAAGTGATTCACAATCACAAAATCCCACATCACCACCACGAATGGTTTCCCGACTTTTCAAATTTCAATAATTTCCTTGTACTCTCAGGGGATATAAGCAGTACACAAACTTACCAATCTCGGAGTTGACCACAACTCCCCAAATCCACCAACTTGCATGACATAGGGAACATCGTCCCTAGATTCCCCAAGTTTCAATCATACCATTTTATCCGTTCATCACTTGTCGTCATATATCTGTTAGGACTTATCCCAACACGACACAACCTCCACTGGATCCCATCCAGTCCAAGACTCAACCACTACTGAGTCGCAGATACCAATCATCTGTCCATCATGACAGAGTCACACCCCAAATGGTGGCTCCTTGTCATCACAATCACCGACACCGGTACCAGCACCAGTGCTAGTACCAGCACCACGCACCATCATCAATACCAGTATCAGCACACAGGCATCCATACTAGTATTGGCATATAGGTACCCACATCCATACATAGCACACGAACACCCATGCTAGCACACGAACATCCATGCTAGCACACAGTGTGCAAGGTTGTTACCCTGGATCTCCGTTCATTCCGAACGACGATCCCGTAACACCACTCGTTCCCCACGACTATGGGTACCTCCAATTTTTGCCATCGGCACATCAGGATAATGAACGTTCCCTGAACGTCCCCAAGTATTAAAACCACACTAACTACCCTCGATAGCTAGTCATCTCGACACAACTGTCGACCAACAGTCATCGTTGTCAAGATCCGTAACCACACCTCACACTCATATTCGATCCAACACGGGATTCCATATTTTATCTCATAACCGCATCCGTGGATCGAATCCCATAATCCAGACTAGACTCACTATAGTCATCCACATGGTCATCCATGACCTCAGCCGCTCGTCGCAGCACAAGTTCTCACTTAAGGTTCACCTTTCGGTCCATCAATTATAAACTAGGGTTCCAAGGTCACACCCTAGGGTTCCACCGAACCCAACTGCCTTCTGCAGTAAAATCCACAACCTGACCGACCCCGCGGTCCTGACATCGTATAGACGTCCAATCCAATCCAATCGTCAATTCAACGTGGGTTCCATCGTGGGTTCCACCACGAAGGTCATCGGCTAACTCCGATGCACCAACACCCCGAACATTAGCCAACACTACCAGGGTCCAAAACATAGACCAATACTCAACCGAGTTTCACATTTCCAATCAAATGGGGTTCCCTGAACCTAGCTGTGCCCAGTGGCACAACAATCCATCATCACATGACCGAACCGACGGTCCCACATTACCAGTTAATCGTATACAACCCCACCTGGGTTGAATCGCATCAATGCACGGCGTATCGGGCCAAACACACCCAATTCACCATACAAACCCAAAACTATCTATCAGGTTGACAACGGAACTGCAGCCCAACGAGACATCACACCCTCGTCCTTCGCGCACAAAAGAGCAAAACCTGCTCTGATACCACTTGACACGACCCATCCCAATCCCCCCGGGATTACCATGGAATGTGACGTGCTCCCGTCTGACAAGAGGCGCCAGACAAGGGATAACCGATTGCCATTGCCCAAACGGGCTTCCAGAGTGCGTAAGGATCGATGGAGGAGGTGTGCGATGCTCAAGTCTCTGCTGCAGTCGTATCCGGAATCAACCTGAAGGGCATTGAAAACCAAAGCTGTGAGTGGACGAAAATAAACAAGTCTGTTAAAAACATTTATAAGACATTTATGCCCCTCAGTAAAATCATATGCATGTACCAAAAACCAATAATTTAGAAATAACCATTAGGGCCTTAGCCCGGAAACCAAAGCATAGTTTCAAATTCCAAAAGTCAATCCAAGAGTTATTTCATCAATTTAGTAATATTCATTTATTATTTTTCCATCTCCGGCATCCCCGATGCCTAGCGTCCTAGACGCTTGACGTTCCAGACGTCATATCTCACGGTATTAAGCAACGCGTGCTGCCCGGGGTCTCACCGGGTCCATATCTCTGACATCCCCGATGTCTGACGTCCATGACGTCTAGCAATCCTGCTCCTGGATCACTATACGGTCCGGTAGCTCCGTATAATGAGCCCTCGCAGGCAATGCACCGTGACTTCTCCAGTGTCCCCGACACTTGGAGGAGACCAGGATATAAATATCCTCATATCGAGATGGTTTTATGGAACACATTCAATTATTCATTTCCAACATATCACAAGGGCCCTGCCCCGAATTTCCATAAAACCGTCGTAAGTCCAAATAGTTGAATCAAATCCGAAATAGTTTATTCAATTCAATTTTAGGGTCCCCGACCCGAAATCACATATACAAGTCAACTGGGCTCCTGGCCCGATTCATAAGTTAACTGGGCCCCTGGCCCGATTTCATAATTCAATTGGGCCCCTGGCCCGATTCAACAAATTAACTGGGCCCCTGGCCCGATTTCACTTTATCAAATCCGTAACCGTTTCATGAAATCATATCCATCCATATTTATGGAAATCAGTGCAAATCCAGAAAACCTCGATTCACGTGCAAACACGTAAATCGCCTCGAAAAGCGTGAAAACATATAAATTCACTGATATCCAAAATAAATCATATAATCCCAATTATAACAATCATGAAACAGTTATGCATGCATCGAATTTATAAAACCAATGTCCACTCACAGACCGTTTAACCGAGCGCCTCGATACGCGTGCCATAGGCCCTCCCGGGCCACCTCACTATCACCGGGACTCCCAATCCTGTTCAAATCAATTTAGAGGATCACTAACCTCATCATTAACATCCTATTCAAGTCCCGTAATTTTCCCGAAT
Organism: Prinsepia uniflora; assembly: GCA_032719365.1. NCBI lineage: Eukaryota > Viridiplantae > Streptophyta > Magnoliopsida > Rosales > Rosaceae > Prinsepia > Prinsepia uniflora. The sequence continues at coordinate 5,789,400 of CM064874.1, forward strand.
TTTTAAGTATTTTTAAATTGGATTTAAAACCTTCGGACATCCCGAACAATATCGAGACGGTGTCCGATCGACACGAAACCAATCCCAAAATGTTCGTTACAATGTATAGGATAAAAGTCATGTTGACCTCACCTCGAGATTCGTGCCCACGCGCCGTCACGCGCCGCCGTGAGTGGCTGCGCGTGAAAGCCACGCGCCTGCTACAGTGCTCCTTCTTCACCCGAATGACTGGTAAACGGGTTTGATTACCCGCGATAGGATCCGTTTCAAACACCCTCAATTCGATATCAATTCCATCCGTTCTTGATCCTACAACAATCATCAATCCACCAATTTTAGTTCTGTGTCCATGATTAGCATCAACCATCGATCAATCTTGTCGACAGCCCGTGATCACCCCAAAACGGGTCGATCACCAGAACTCCTCCAATCCTTAACCATAATCAAATTAACTTCACAGGAAGTTAATAAGGACTAATACGAACTAATTAGCATAATTAATTTAACTCGACAATACCTCAATCGTCACAACTCAAGCTCGAGTTTTCCGGTCGTCCACCATGTCCGTTCACGGCCCTAGGAGCTCCCAAGCTTGCCCCATTTGATCTGGTTCGACTCGTTGAAGTTCCAGGAAGCTCAATCACTCATCAATTAGGCTTGGGCTGGCCTGAAACTGGAAATTCGAATTTGAATTCCCCAGAACCCAGTTTCGGGTTTTTGAGTATTCCTCCACCATTTCCACTCCATTTTTCCATCTCTCAATCTCAGTGAACTGCCCTCGACACACTCTTCATTCTTTTAATTCAATTTAGCCGTTAAAGGCGTCCAAAACCGTCCTCAATCCACTGTGTAAAGGTTCCCGCACTGACCCGAAAATCATAGAAAAACCCAGTGCCCACGTTCAGTGATCGATGCCAATCACAACCCCATGTGCAATTCAACCTCAAACTGGTCCAATTCAATCAATTAATTCATAAACAAATCAAGGGATCGATCGCACAAAGCATCCACCTCACGGCTAATCAATGAAACAGTACCCCCGTGTGAATTTACCATTCTGCCCTTGTGCAGAAAATTACCAAAATGCCCCTCACGCATCCTGACCCGTAACTCGGTCATACGGACTCCGATTGATGCGTGCCGCCTGTCATTGGATTCGTATCGACGATACCTACGTAACGGTCCTTGGCCCTCGGCCATCGGACATCCCGATCAAAAAGTCAACATTTCCCCTTATATCGTCCAAATTACGAAAATGCCCCTGGACTTCCGTACATCATAACTTTCACCACGAACGTCGGAATTGTACGTGCCACCTGTCTATGAACTCGTGACGTCCCGAACTACGTCACAGTCATCGGTCAAAGTCCATTTGACCATCCGAAATAAAAGTCAACGTTTTGCCCACGCCCAGGGGCAAAACGGTCATTTTGCACAATTCGTCCGAAATCGCCCAACTAATCCCAGATTAGTAAATCACAATTAAATATTATTAAATCCCGATATTCGGGACGGGTCGTTACACATGTTCACCAAATCAGTTCAAGTTATAAAACATCAAATCCCCGCTCTTAGGCCAAAACGTGTGAACACCATCACCTGACCACAAAGACCAAAAACTCGTACTCAAAACTGGTACGTAATCACAAACAACATGTTTCTAAATTCCATGTCCACATATTTTCCTTAAAACTCATTTTCATTAAATCAATTTGAATCTCAATAAATTCACGTTTTCCTTAAATCATTTTATATTTAAACCACGGTTTCCTCAAAATCATTTTCCATAAAACCACGGGACTTATTTCCATATCCTGTTGCTTAGAGTCACGTTTATCCCTGCAACGCGTGCAAATCAATAGGCTCAAGGACCGCACAAAATCCGAGCATCCGCTGCTGTGAACACATCACCAGTCAGCAATCCGTCGCTGTGAAAACCTCACCAGTCGACGATCCGGACCTCGTGAACACATCACTTACCGATCCATATAATCCAGCACATCTGATCTGAGTCAAGCCTCCCTCGGCTGCTCGACAAAGATCGTGCTACGTGACCTCTTCGGGGTAAACACTTCCATCCCGAAGCCGAGCGTTATCTCCAGGGTGCACTCCGGGGAAAAACATATTTCCACCCGAAAGCCCTAATTATCCGCAACATATCATCATCACAAAAACCAGTGAAAACAGTTTCATTGAAAACCAAATCATTTACAATACAGGGTCTCAGCCCCAAGTCCCGATTTACTTTATAAATCCGAAAATCATCAATATCATCATGTCATCACATGGAAATACAAATCCAATCAAAATCACAATTCCATTGGGTCTCAAACCCAAAATATCATTTTCACGCAAATCCGTGCAACCGTAAACCCGAGTTGCCACGATCACGTAAATCCATAAAATCAATCACTGACTCATAATCCGAGTCCAAATATCATTTTTAATTTCCTGACTCATAATCCGAGTCAAAACATCATTTTCAATCCGGGCCTAGCCCAAAAACACCAATTTCATCATTTCTTGAAAATCGTGCCAAAATATAATATAATAATCATAAAATTGAGAAATCACCAGATTGAAACATCAATCATGCCAAAGCATATAAAATCATATAATAAAGCATTTAAAACATATATGCATGCATCACGGTTAGAAAACAAAGTCCACTCACAGACCGTTTCATGATAAGCCTCGATACGCGTGCCATAAGCCTTCTCGGGCTAATCCAACCTCTCCGGGTCATCCTAACCTGTCCAAATCATACCCAAAGGTTACTACTAACCTATACAAGTCCATATTAAGAACCCTAACTTTTCCGAAAAAGTCAACGTGTCCCGAGGTGAAAAACCTCGATTTGACCAACTTAACGATCTCCGATCGACCCGAAACCACTGCCATTGGATCCGGATCGTCGAAACCTTTAGAATGGTCCTGGTCCCACCTAAAAATACGCTCCCACGCGCCCACACGCGCGGGTCAAAGTTTTAGTCAAATGTTGACAAAAAAGTCAACGCTGACGTCATCATGAACAGTAAGTCAACGAGTCAACTCGCCGATCAATGAGTCAACTCACCGGCGACCGAGTCAACTCACCGGAATTTCTCGCCGGAAAACTCCATTGATGTTCCAAACTTCAAACTTCGATATCTCACTCGTTTCTCAACCAAATTGGACGTTCTACCTATGTAAATCCATCTACTCGAGCCAAGGATTCCAAATATCAACCCAGAAAATTTAGAAAGTACCTGGATTTTAAGTTATGGCCATACAAATTTCGGCCAGAATTCCAATCATCATTCCGGCCACCTCCAACGTCCAAATCCGTCCCAAAATGCACCTACAAGCTCGTGAGAACTCAAAGAACATCATCCTAAGCTTAGAATTGATCAACACCATCAAAATCAAAAACCCAAAATTTGAATCTCATGGTTTACCTTCCAAAATTCCGGCCACCGTGCATGACGGTCCTTGTCGTGGCCACCATTGGGTTCGTCTCAACATCCTCTCCAACTTTCATTCACAGGTCATAAGCAAAGGATGAAGATCAAGGGGGGTTGTAGAGCTTGTTTGCTCACTTCTCTCATGCTCTGTTTTCTTGGTTGTTCACGATTCAATGAAGAACATAGAGAAGGCATAATGGTGATTAATTAAGGCTAATGGTGATGATGATGTAGGAATGATGATGTTGGGAGGGAAACATGGATCAGATTTTAGGGCTTAAATCAAGGGATGGGTGACACTTGTTATTCATCCAAGCAGCCACATCAATGGTCACTATTCAATATTATAATATTATTTTAATCGAAGCCTCGGTTCGTTCGGTTAATCGAATTTGTTCCCGTGACCATAACTTCGTCGTCGAAACTCTGATTTCGGCATGCCGCCTGTCGTTGAATTCGTATCGACGAGACCTACGTAACGGTCCTTGGCCCTCTTCCATTGGACCTCCCGGGTCAAAAGTCAACATTTGGCCCCATTTCTGCCAAATTACCAAAATGCCCCTCAACTTCTGAACATCATAACTTTTTCCTCGAATGTTGGAATCGAACGTGCCACCTGTCTATGAACTCGTGACGTCCTGAACTACGTCATGGTCATCGGTCAAAGTCCATTTGACCACCCGATCAAAAAGTCAACATTTTTCCCACGACCAAGGGCAAAACGGTCATTTTGCACATTTTTTCCGATTTCGCCCAACTAATCACCGATCAACCTCACTAATCAAGATTAGTCACTAATCTAATCCTGGAATTCGGGACGGGTCGTTACACGAAAACCGAAACCTCGTTCATCAAAATTAGTTTTATGCCCCGAGCATCAAGCCCGAAATCTCCTTTTTCAAAATCCGTTTTAAATCCTTGAAAACACCTCATATTTCAACTCTCAAGGTCAAGACATCAAAACCACAGTTAAATCACCAAAATCAAGGTCAAACCACAACATACTCGAAATCTCGTAAAACGTGCAAATCCATAAAAGCCTCGAAATACCTGTCAAAGCCGTGAATTATACTCACAATCATAGTCAAAACATCATTAAAACATGATATGCACAAATCGTATAAAATCATTCGTTAACCCATCATCAAAGCATAAGTGCAACTATAGTCTCGAAATACGTGCAATTTCGTATGCATATAAAAAATACGTATAAATACGAAAATCGGAATCAATCACAGTTCATAATCATAATCATAGAAATCATAGAAATATTTATGCATGCATTAAATTTTGAAAGCAACGTCCACTCACACACCGTCCATAAAGCTCGCTTTCGAGCCGCGCGCGTTTCCGTAATTTTCGGCATTTTCCAGAAACCTCGAATCCTGTCCGAAATCACTTTTCAGGATTACTAAGGTCTCAAATAACATCATACTAATTTCCCACAATTTTCCGGGAATTAAACGTTAATTAAAAACGTAACATAGACCTTCGGACACTCGAAACAACATCGAAACGGTGTCCGATTAATTCGAAATCAATGCTAAAATGTTCGTTACATTGTGTAGGACAGAAGTCGTTTTGAACTCACCTTGAAAAACCGTCCCACGCGCCCTCACGCGCCGCCGCAAGCGGCTGCCCGTGAGGCCCACGCGCCTGCTACAGTACTGCACAGTCGTCGTCCTTACCCGGCTAACTGGTAAACGGGCCATTTCACCCTCGTCTTGACCCGATTCAATCCCTGCGATAAACCAACTAATTCCTTCAATTGATCCAACAAGTAGACTCGCAATACACTCAATTAGGGGTCTGTAATACTGATTCAATTCGACTGGGCCTAAAACCAACTCAACTGGACTCAAGTCGTATTCGAAAGTTCATCGTCCCAGTTCATCACACAATTACTGCTTCCTTCAATTGATTAGTTGGGAAGCTTCGTATGCTCACACTAAGGATGATTTCACAATTAATTTCACAAGAACTCGCCTCAATCACCACGACTCCAAGCTCGAATTTTCCAGCCATCCACCACGTCCCTCCATGGCTCCAGGAGCTTCGAAAATGGCCACACTTGATTTGGATCGACTCATTAAGGTTCCAGGAAGCTTATTCGGACCTCAATTAGGCTTGGGCTGGCCTAAGACCGAAATTCAAATTTGAATTTATCAACAACCAGTTTTGAGTTTTTGAACTTTCCCTCACCATATTCCTCTCGTTTTTCCATCTCTCCCCCTCAGAGCACTTCTCTCAGTCCCTTAATCTCCTTCTCGTTCACATTTTCTCTCAATTCGGCCTTGGGGTAGTCGATCACGCCCTGCACAATGTCTCTGTTTTTCTCAGTTCAGTGGCACTAACCCAGGTTGTCTCCCACACTCACCTCAACCAGCCACCCGTGCTCATCCACCTCCAACTCTGCTCTCCCACTCAATTACATCAATTCAACACAACAGGTATTCTATTCTCCAAAATCAAAACACCAACACGGCATTGTGGACCCGTGCACTGCCCAAAACACCCAACTACATAAACAAATTCCCAGCACGTCTAACACTAAATCCTCAGTGCTAAACAATCTCCCCCAATGTCACTAACCTTTATAAACAATTCATTGGACAGGTTAAACAATTTGTAGATTAGGCTTAAACAAATCAATGGAACATGACACTCACGGCATGGGCACTCAGACTCTGTTTCCACGATATTCAAACAGTTCCCTAGCAAAAATTACCATTTTGCCCTTCTGTTCAAAAATTACCAAAATGCCCTTGGACTTCCGAACGTCATAGCTTTCACCTCGAACGTCGGAATCGGACATGCCACCTGTCTATGAACTCGTGACATCCCAAGCTATGTCACGGTCATCGGTCAAAGTCCATTTGACCACCCGAATTAAAAGTCAACGTTTTACCCACGACTAGGGGCAAAACGGTCATTTTGCATTGTCCGTCCGATTTCGCCCAACTAATCACTAACCCCGTTAATCATGATTAGTTACTAATCTAATCCCGGAAATCGGGACAGGTCGTTACAAGGTTGGTTATGTTTTCCGCCCAAGAACCTTCCTTCTAATCAATGCGATTGTGAGGCAGATGGACAAGAATTCTCCTACGTTGTTCTTTTCTATGCCTTTTTCAAGGACTTAAAATATTCTTTTTCTAGCGTTGCCCAAATCAATAAGTTTCATTTTGCCATGATATTCTGGTTGGCGACATTGTCGTTTCGATTGTTAAAATGGTTAGTGGTCCCAGGTTCTCTCGAGTCGAAATCAAAGTAGTCGGACCAATACTCAAAGATGGTATCCCAACTTGGAAAGTCGGAAACCAAATTCGGATGGTATATCCCGAATACCAATTACTTACTTAAAAAAATCTGGTTAGTGCATTGAAATGAATATGGAAATACAAATACAATAATGTAAAGGCACTCAGAATTAAATAATAACTGAAATTACAAGTAAAATGAAGTAAACTATTCCCTTTGTGTTTCAAACTTGTAACAAGTAAGAAAAATCCAGGAACCATCAAATGAAAAGAATATCAGTCGAAAATCATGCTATGAGATGGTAGAGCACTCAAATGCGACAATGAGATCGTCGAAATGAAGGTTTGATGTCACGGCCCGACCCATCTAGCACGATATTGTCCGCTTTAGACCCAGCCCTCACTATTTTGTTTATGGGAACTCACGTGCAACTTCTCAGTAGATCACCTTTCCTGGGATTGCACTAGCCCAAACTCGCTTAATTTGGGGTTCCAATCAAACCCAAAGCTAGGGAGCTCTGAAATTCCAATCAAACCCAAAACCCGTGAGCTCCCAAAGTCCAATCAAACCTAAAGCCAGTGAGCTCCCAAAAGGCCTCAAGCTAGATAGATACGTACTCACACATGTAAGGCACTTCACCTTTCCCTACCCGAGCAGTGTGGGATTGTTCATCGTTCTTCTCAGGATACGGGTGTTACAATCCACCCCCATTGGGGCCCAGCTTCCTCGCTAGCACACTTCCGATCGGGGTCCGGCTCTGATACCAAATTGTCACGACCTGACCCATTTAGCATGATATTATCCGTTTTAGACCCAGCCCTCACAGTTTTGTTTCTAGGAACTCGCGTGCAATTTCCCATTAGGTCACCTATCCTAGAATTGCACCAACCTAAAATCGCTTAACTTTGGGGTTCCAATCAAACTCAAAGTAGTGAGCACCCAAATTTCAATCAAACTCAAAGCCAGTGAGCTCCCAAAAGGTCTCATGCTAGAAAGATACGTACCCACACATGTAAGACATTTCACCTTTCCCTCCCCGAGCGATGTGGGATTGTTCACCGTTCTTCTCAAGGCACGGGTGTTACAATCCACCCCCCCTCCCCCCTTGGGGCCTAGCGTCCTCGTTGGCACAATTCTGATCGGGGGTCGGCTCTGATATCAAATTGTCACAACCTGGCCCATCTAGTATAATATTGTCTACTTTGGGCCCAACCATCATAGTTTTGTTTCTGAGAATTCACGTGCAATTTCCCAGTAGGTTACCCATCCTAGGATTGCACCAGTCCAAACTCGCTTAACTTTGGGGTTCCAATCAAATCCAAAGCCAGTGAGCTCCCAAAATGTCTTATACTAGATAAATACGTACACACGCATGTAAAAAACTTCACCTTTCTCTCCCCGAGCGGTGTGGGATTGTTCACCGTTCTTCTCAAGACACATGTGTTACAATCTACCCCCCTCCCCCCCCCCCCCCCCCCCCGTTAGCACCCAGCGTCCCCGCTGGCACACTTCTGATCGGGGTCCGGCTCTGGTACCAAAATTGTCACGATCCGACCCATCTAGCACGATATTGTCTGCCTTGGGTCCATCCCTTACGGTTTTATTTCTGGGAACTTACGTGCAACTTCCCAATAGGCCACCCATCTTGGGATTGCACCAGCCCAAACTCACTTAACTTTGGGGTTCTAATCAAACCCAAAGCCAGTAAGCTCCCAAAATGCCTCATACTAGATAGATACGTACCCACACATATAAGACACTTCACCATTCCCTCCCCGAGCAGTGTAGGATTGTTCACCATTATTCTCAAGACACGGGTGTTCCATTTGAGTTCCTCAGCAACCAACGATGAATTGATAGTCAGGATGACTTTTCGTGGGGCGGTAGTCAGGATGGCTTTCTATGGAACAATGGCCTGATGTTGTCCATGAATTAGTAATCGGGATGACTTTCCGTGAGCCGAAAACTGATAATATCATGGATGGTCACTCCGAAGAGGCCCACACCTCCCGTGCAATTGGGTTGCATGAAAGCATTGCCACCGGGCTTTTCTCGGAATTAAAATCAAAGAAAGACTTGGAGCGGTTCCGCAAAGGGGTTTTGGAGCCGTTGACCAAGTACCGTTGTCGCCAACACATGTTTAACCAATGAAAACGCCCCTGGATGGTGGAGTATTTTGAGAAGGTCAAAGCAGAAGCAGTAATAGGAAGAGGCAACAACATAATGAAGCTAGAGTGGGATGCTTTGCCACCAGCTTGTATCACTGGGAACTTGGGAGATGAAGATCCCGGGAAAGCGGCAGAGCTTCAATGGAATGCATTAGTAAATCACCTAAAGCAGGAGGGTAAATTCAAAAACTATTTGGCACTTTTTGAAACCCCCTTAGATAGAGGATGGTGCACACACGGGGGTTTGGGATTTTTGGTGTCCCAACCATGCGATGTAAAACCATGGAAAGGAAACGTGATTATAGAAGATGACATGGAAAAGCCCGAGCTAGACTTGATACAAGGTGATGATCCAAAGTCCAAATGGGAGTTTTTGAGTACGACGATAAAGAAGTATAAATGGAATGTCAATGTTTTGAAGGTGTTAGAATTGATACTAGAGATGAGTGTGAATGAGAATTTGAAGCCGGAGCAGATGATCAAGAAGGTGTTTGTGTTTCATGATCTCCAAACAAGCATTGAAGAGCATGAGTGTGAGGCAATTTGGAACAAGTTTAAGGCCAAAGGGTATGGACATGATGCAGTGCCACACATTATTTTTTGTCAAAGTGAAATCGAATACGGTTTTATACAACAACATCGAGGATTTACATTGTTCGATGGAGACTCCTTCGAAAATAATTTCATCAATTTGTTCTTGGACAAGGGCGGAGGAATTGGCCTGCAGCATTTCATGGAAGCTTGCATCACTGGCAAAGAGTATCATCATCTCTATGTAGTCGATTGACTTTAATTACAATTCTTATCTCTATGTTGTCGATTGACTTTAATTATAATTCTGCTTTTTTCAAACGATTAATTAGATTGATCATCATCCAGCTTAGTCATTATTGTTACTCTTCTTTCCAAGTGATATCACCTAGAATGAGAAAGAATAATAAAATGAATTTAGACGAGCAAACTGAAATGCCTTAAACGCATGGACTATTTGTTTGAGGTCACACATGCTTATGAATTTTTGTAAGACTACATACGGGCATCATTTTCTAATCCAGGAAGTTCCATCATTCCACATATTTTCTCTGCCCAAGACTACCTAATTGGATGCTGAATATATACCTCGCCCAATTGACCAGGTAAAATTAATATAATTAATCATAGGAAAACCATCTGCAAAGGTTACAAACGACTCACAAGTCATCTTCTAAGTCAAACCCATCTAGGGTAGTCTAAAATGAGGCTCAAAAGCACTACAAATGTACCAAAACATGCTAAAAACTGTCCAAAACACCTCAAACCTTCACCCACGCACTGCCATGGGCTGGAAATCAGCCCCACGTGCCAGCTAGAGGCTGGAAAATCTTCTCATGCACCGCCACGCACCGATCAGAAGTTGGAAACCTGCCTCACGCGTCGTCATGTGCCAGCTAGAGGTCGAAACCCCGCCTTGCGCGCCATCACGCGCCGATTAGATGCCCTTGCACCGATTACGCGTCGGAGGCTATGGTCAAATGCACCAATTTGAAGCACGAATGAGGCTTTGCCATGAGATCTCAGGCGGTGGAAGGAAGAAGATGATATGATGAGGTAAGTTGGTGGTCCTTGCTAGTATCTCCAAATCGGTTCAACTGGGTTGTAAACTGCCTTAAATTTGAAAGTGGATGCATTGGAGAACCTAGATTGATTGGTGGTTATGGTGTAGTTTGTTCATGGTCAAGTGGGGGAAGAAGGCCGTATGGGTATGTTTGTGAAACTCAACTGCTGGAAGTTTTTCATTTATTTTTCACTTAAAGAATGATTTTATTTTAAATTAACTCAAATATGTAGCAGTTGTCTCATAATATAATTTGTGTTACATACTTTCACTATGCCAAAAAAACCTATTACACTGCGGTTAAAAAATACTGTGGTAATTTTTTACAGAATTAAAGAAATCATTGTAATAGCCGACGCAATAGTAGAAGTGTCCCTACCATAGCATTTTCAAAACACTATTAAAAAGCGTTTTTGAAGTGCTATATATGAATTTTCAGCTAAACACTATCATTAATTTTGGTTTTCCATGGCGTTTTCAAGAAATGCTATGGAAAAACTTTCCATGGCGTTTTCAACAAACGCTATGGAAAAACTTTCCATAGTTTTTCCATAGCGTTTTCAAGAAATGCTACGAAAAAATTTTACATAGCATTTCAAAAACGCTATGGAAGCTTTTCCATAGCATTTTAAGAATGCAACAGAAAGTTTTTCCGAATTCTGTTCAGTAGTTGTCGCCTAATACTAAATTAGAAAGCATAACTAATTGAACAAAATAAGAGATTGATGGCATAATTTTTTGCCATCAAACACAAAATATATTCATAAATTCATTGCATAATATTAATAAAACTTCGTATTCAACCAAGACATCAAATACAAAAATTTTCGTATCCATTGTACATGAACTTTCAACATAAAGTTTCATAACCATAAAAGTATGTCATCAACTTTATATACATAGACTATCATATATAGCTTAATTTGCTGCTAATGCCCCTCTAATTCCATCCTCCAAAATCCATGATACATATGCATTCAAAGTGCAAATCAATTCAACAACATCAACGACAGAAAATGCAGAATTTACTTCCATATACATATGCAGAAAATGGATTAAGTGGAAAATGGATAAGCATAAAATGAATAACAGAAAATACAGAAAACAATGAACTTGTAATATTTTCATTCTTCTACCCTTACTACACTTAGACAAAGTTAAAAGATAACTTGTACTTTTTCATTATTCTATCCATAGTCAAGCAACAATGTAGGAAATGCAAAACAACAGAAAATGCAAAACAAGCTCAAGTGGTAAACCCGAAAATGCCCAATCATATGGCATCTTGAGGGTAAAGAGTGGTAAAACTAAATAATATCTACACAACAAGATTAATGTATCAAAGTAATCAAAACCACCATAAGCTATGTAGATCATTATAATATACTAGATTATTTTGACGTGGTATATTCATGGTCCTAGGAACCAATCTCACCTTATGAAAATAAGAGCACTGATGCTGTTTATATTACTGTGGAACCCGAAATCATCCGAAAATTACGAAGCTGCCACGTGGCCCGTAATTCCCAAAAATGACCAATTTGCCCCTGGCAATAACACTGATGATTTGAAAACAACCGCACATTAAATAATCTATTTACCAGTTAAATACGTTATTTGATCGGGTTAAAATCTCCATAATATTAATATTCTTCCCGAGAGTTAATTGTCGTTATTCTTAATAATGGATAATTAATATTAAAATACAATAAATATCATTACTATCATGATGAGCCATCATTACAATTATTAAATAATATATTTAATAATAATATATTATTTACTAATTAAATATTCAACCGACCAATCAGAACGCTCCAAGGCTCCCAAGATTTTCCTATAAATAGCAAGGCACATTTCATTTCCAAGGTACGTTGATTCTTCGTTTCGAAGTATATCCATTTCCTCTCTCAAAGCTAACTTAAGCATCAGAGTGTTCTTGGTCGAACAACCCCCCGGGTAAATCGATCGAAGCAACGATAGCTAATTGTTTGCTGTTTGCAGGAATTGTGAAGACTTTCCGCGACGAGTTCAATCTTTGATTCAACAATTGGTGCTTTCATTGAGAGTTATTGAGGAATACTCAGAAGAAGCTCTCTCAATTGTTCATCGTTCATCTTTCTTCGTTCGTCGTTCATCGACATTGTTCGAAAATTTTGAACGTTGTTCATCACTCATCAAAAAATCGTTCATCGTTCATCTTTCTTCGTTCGTCGTTCATCGACATTGTTCGAATATTTTGAACATTGTTCAAATCATCCATCAACAAGTTTTCCAACTCAAAATTCTTCGAATCAGCATGGCTAAAGTTCGTCGATCCGTTCAGTCAGCCGGAGAAGGTGTTTCGGCCTCAACAGCTCAGACGAGGAATGAAGCTCACATAGAAACTCCAAAGAGGCGCCCAGCTCAACCCAGGCGCGTGTCCATAGAAGCACCCATTGAGACACTCGAAGGGAGACCAACCTTCAGCTTTGGAGCATTCCCCTCTCCAGCTAGCCAAATACCCCCGCCAGGGGAAGGAACTTCGGCTCTACAACAGGCAGGCAGGAGGTTGATGGGAAGTACATCACGACATGATCAGCCCGCAACAAACATGGTCCTAAGGGACCTCCTGGATGGGTATCATGACATCTCAGGGAGAGGTCACCCCCAACCCCCCCAGGATAACTTGGCGCAACAAGTTGAATGGTTGAGCAACCATGTTCAACTTCAGTCAGAGCTCTTGTAGCAACTCCTAGCAGGGAGATCGATCCAGGAGCAGGACAGACGATCCACGTCACGTGGAAGACAAGAGAATGCCTAAAGACGTCCTGAGAAAGAACAAGTCCGCTTCCAAACAATGTCACGAGATACATCGCTAAGCGATTCTGGAGAAGAAAGTCACGCTCGTCGAGCAAAAAGCCCACAACGGCTAAAGCCATCAATACGTGAACGACTAGGAGGTAGGGTTGGGGCAACCTCACGGGCAGAGCTCTCACAGCGCTCACATGGGAGTAGGGGGCAACCAAAGGCTCTATACGAAGACCTAAGATGATCTGCCCACGACAGTGAAGGAGAAGATGAGGCCTACTCCCCTACACGATCCCAGAGATCGAGGGAAGAGGCCCATGGAGGTTCTCGACGACTGGCACAATGGGACTCATCGCCTCGGCACGGTGCGTTGCGGGCTAATGATGTTTAAAAGATGCTGGACAGGCACCTTCGTGCTCAGCGAGGTGGCGATCTAGAGGACGATCTACGTCGCCAAATACAGCTCTCTACACCCTTTGTAAGGGATATCGAGGAGGAGCCATTCCCCCAGAGGTTCGCAACGCCGAACTTTACTCCATTCAAAGGAGCCTCCGATCCGGTAAAACACATAGATTATTACTGAGGAGTCATGGTCCCCCACAAGTCTAACGGTGCACTTATGTGCAAAGTTTTTCAAGCTTCTCTTCAAGGCCAAGTCATGACTTGGTTCAATTGTAACGACCCGTCCCGGGAATTAAGGTTAAGACAGTGATTAAGATGGGATTAGTAAGCTTAATCGGGGGTTAGTTGGTCTCGATAAGGTCGTTAACCTAGAATGACGATTTTACCCCGAGTTTGGGCAAAATGTTGACTTTTCGTTCGGGCGGTCAATTGGGTATTGACCGATGACCAGGACGTGGTTTAGGACGTCACGAATCCGTAGGCAGGTGGCACGCCCGATTTCGACATCCGAGGAGGAAGTTATGATGTTTGGAAGGTTGAGGGCATAACCGTAATTTGGCTAAATTAGGGGGGAAAAGTTGACTTTTCGTATGATCGGGTTTTGACACGTTGACCTAGGAGGGTTAGCTAGGTCTCATCGTCCTGAGTTCGATGACAGGCGGCACGTATTCATCGGACTTACGATGTGTGAGATATGGGTCTCAAACGGTAAGGGTAAAATCGTAATTTTGGTTAAAAGGAAGGGCATTTTGGTCTTTTTGCACCTTGGGATGTGTGCAACAAAGAGGGTAAATTGAGGGTTGAGATTGAGCCACTTGTGAGAAGGCTGAGGGGATAGTGACACGTGTAGGGGTTCTGGTTGGTTCTAGGGAACACGGTCCCAATTATTTGGGGTGCCCGTGTGTGTTCATGTGTGATCTTCGAACTAGACAGAAACAGAGGGAGAGAGTTGGGAGAATTGGACGGTGGTGGTGTGTGTGTTGTGTGACTTGATGAGTGAAGGGTGATCAGAGATGGAGAGGGAGATAGTGAGAAGGTTGGGAGGTGAGGAATCAGTGTGTGGGTGAGTTGAGAGCCACGGGAAAACCAGGGAGAAAACAGGGAGGAATTGAAAGATCGTGGTGGTGGTGTGGCCGTGTACGGTGCAATTGGACTCGTGGTGGTGTCGTGAGGGTGAGAGGAGTCGACTAACCCCAGCGGAGCTCGCGACGGCGACCGGAGGACAGGTAATTGCTTATCCCCATTAAATTGCTCTGTTTTGCCGTTTAGGTTCAGACGCCAAGTCATGGCTTTAGGGGTTGAATCGAGGAGTATAGTGAGGTCTAAGGGACGCAGTAGGGTCCTAAGTGTCTTCTGGTTGTGCAGCCGTGGCGGAGGAGTTCACGGCGGAGTCCAGAACGACGAAGAGTACCCGCCGTTCTCTGTTTTTCCGTTTTACTTCAGACGTAGAGTCGTGGGTTTTGGGTGTAAGTCGATGGTCTTGGTGAGCTGGGTGAGGTTTAGGACGGTCCTAGAATTGGTTTAAGCTAGCCACCGTGACGGGGGGACACCTGGGTGGCCGGAGAAGGGAACAGGGGAAGAGTACGGGTTTCTGTTCGAGCTTGAGTCGACAGGTTTTAGGCTGAGTCGAGGTGTGTGGAGTAGGGGAAAGGGTAGCCTAGGTCTGGACGAAGCCGTTGGTGCAGAGAGGAGTCGATTTGGTGGACGGAAGGCGGAGAACCGGTCACGCCGGTTCGAATTGCAGCAACTGTGTCGAACCGGGTCGACCAGAGGAAGACGATGCACTGTAGCAGGCGCGTGAGGGCCACGCGCAGCCACTTTGGGCGGCGCGTGCGGCGGCGGTTGGGAAAACGGTCAACATGGTTTTTGGTCTAGGTGTTGTGACGAGTCCGTTGGAATTGGTTTCGGGTTGATCGGACGTCAATTCGATGTAGTTCCGCGAGGGTGAAGGTTTAGGGTTCCGGTTCGTTATGATTAGGACCCGGGGATTTTTTTGGGGAAAATTAGGAGAGTCTTAGTAGACGTGTTAGTAACGTACTTCGGTGGTTGTTGACAGGATCGAGACTTCCCGAGGAAGCAGAGGAACGTACGAGACGTTCGGGACGCGATTGAGGGCTTGGTACTGTGAGTGGACCCTTTCCTTAAACTCGAGCATGCATAACTGCTTTTAATTACTTGCTTTATGATTTTAATCATGATTCTATGTTATCGAATATGCTTTGTTTATTTTACATAATTGCACGTTTTTCGAGGAAGTTTGGTTTCAGCACGTTTTACGAGAAAAGTGTGATTTCTGAATATGATGCTATGGATTTGGGATTTCAATGGATAAGTGGTTTGAATGTTCATAAAGGGATTTTTAAACATGATTTGCTGATTAAAGGGTTTCGGTTTTGAAATCGGATTTCGAGAATCGGAGTTTGGTTTGAAAGTTGAAAAGTGGATTTCCGGATTTGGGTTCGGAATGACGGTTTTGAAAGCCGGAAGGGCTTCGAACCGGGGATTTCGGATTCGGGTTTGGATACAGATTTATAAATGATTTTCAAATGGTTTTTGGATTGGATTTGTTGGATCTGGTTATTGGGTTTAAAGACCCGGATATTGATTTGACGGGGGACGGGCCCGGATTGGGTTTAAAGACCCGAATTGAGTTTAAAGACTCGGATACATTGATATTTCCTCCGTAGGCCTGTTGAGTTTAAAGACTCGGGAGTTTAAAGACTCGGATATTATTGAGGCCTGGATTGAGTTTAAAGACTCGGGAGTTTAAAGACTCGGATAGATCCAGCAGGTTTGATCGGTTGGTTATGGCTTGGTACTTATGTTTTCTGATACAGTTTTATGACGCTAATGATATGATTTCTACAACTGTTTTTATAGTGTTTCTGTTTTTATGATGAGGTTTACGTGATTGTGATTGATAACTGTTTTAATAACTAGGTTATGCATGTGGTTTCAAAACGGAGGGCCAAACCCGGTTTTCTTATAAATGGTTTTAGAAACTTTTCTTTGATTTATGGTCCACTCACACCTTCTGTTTTTAAATTGCCCTCCAGGTTGTGGAGCTAGCGCGGGGTTTCGGCGTCGAGGCAGCGTCTGAGGCATAGAAGTCACGAGAGGGATCCCGAAGTGTTTTAAATTTTCCGTGTGCGTGTACTCTTTGTATCGGTTTTTCCTTTCTTTTGTATGTAGAACTATGCTCTGTTCACCTTCATTTTGGGATATTTTGTTTAGTTTCTCCTGCATCTGACTGAGTACTTTGGTGGTTTAGAGTGAATTTACTTTTGTGTGTGTCAGGGTGTCAGACGGGAGCAGGATTTACCTCGGTTTTCGGGGTGAAACCGGGGTGGGTCCTGACATCAATCATCTCCCCCCGAGGTCGATTGAGTTCTTTGAAGAGTTGGCCCTAGCATTTGTGAAGGAATACGCACAACTTCGGACAATCGAGGTGAAAGACGACCATCTTTTCTCTGTCCGAAAGAGAACAAAAGATACTCTGCGACAATATATACGGAGATTTTTCGAAAAGAAGTCTCGCATTGTCGGCTGTAGTGACCTTGTTGCAGCAATGACATTCAAACAAGGACTCCCCCGAGACAGCCAGCTTTACGGGGACATCGTCATGAGCAATGCACAAAGTCTCACCAAAATACTTTCGCTAGCAGAGCGACATGCAAGTTGGGAGGACGAGAAGAACGCCACTCAAACTCAAGACCATGCTGGGGCTAATGAGAAGACCCCCAAAAAGGAGGAGTCCCATGGAAAGTTTGCGGCTGGAAAGTCCAACAAGCGCAAAGCAGGACAACCTTCCCAAACACCGGCTGTGGGGAAACCTAATTTACAGCTATCTTTGCCAGTCCATCAGATCCACAATGAAATTAAGGACAAACCATGGTTCAAGAAGCCGGAGCCAGTCAAAGGAGATCAGGAGAAGGTTGATAAAACGAAGTGGTGTGCCTTCCACGAGTGTTATGGGCACAGCATCGGAAAATGCATATCTTTCGAGAGATATCTCCGAAATCTCATCAAGGAAGGGCATTACACTGAGTACGTCAAGGGGAAGGCTGTGGATCGACCTACTGACAAGGGACCAAAGGAACATGCATCCAAGATGATCCACATCAACACCATCATGGCAGAATCAGAATTGCTAGGAACCACCTTCAAGCAGAAAAAGAGAAAGATATGAGATGCACTTGCCGTCTCTCAAGTCTCCCAAGTTACCACCCCTGGGGTGGCCAACGACCTTGTCGTTGGATTCTCTTTGAAGGAAAAGGAGGGACTTGATTGGCCGCATGATGATGCATTAGTCGTATCAATTCAGATCACTCATGCTCAAGTTGATCGAATTCACGTGGATGAGGGGAGCACGGCAAATATCCTCAGCCTGGATGCAGTGCGCAGGATGGGGTTAGAGAGCCTCGCAGTAAAAGGGGTTGTCCCTCTCCGAGGTTTCAATGGGTCAACCAGCATGACCGTAGGTACTCTCCAGCTGGATGTACATTCAGACCCCGTTGTCACGGCCCAGACCTTTTACATCATGGACGAATACTCCCCATACAATGGAATCCTCGGAAGGCCATGGCTTCACAAAATTCTCGCAACCACATCAAGCCTTTACCAGAGGATTAGATTCCCTATTCCCGGTGGTGGAATCAGAGAAATCAAGGGCGATCAGACGATGGCTCGACGGTGCCTTACCGAAGGGCTAAAGGAGGTCAAAGCGGCAGAATTTATTCCCCAAGCAGGATCATTCATTGGGGGCAAGCTTTCTTCTTCATTCCCCAATTAGCAACTAATCGCAGGTAAAGATCCTGACGTTCATGAGGAGCCACCGGCTCCGGAAGGGTGGCAGCCGGAGGATGACGTCATCCTCATTCAACTTGACCCTCGATATCCTGAGCAAGAGGATCGTATTGGCACCCGGTTGAATGACATAGAAAAGGAAGAACTCATAGCCTTCCTACGTGAGGAGAAAGAAGTTTTTGCTTGGTCTCCATCTGACATGCCAGGGATTGACCCTACCATCGTTAGCCACAAGCTACACGTCAATCCCCACCACAAGCTGGTCAAGCAGAAGAGACGCAATTTTTCCCAGAGAAAATTTCTATCATCCAAGAGGAGATTGACAAGTTACTCGTTGCTGGATCCATTGAAGAAGTTCCGCACTCTGAATGGCTAGCGAATCTCGTGCTTGTCAAGAAAAAGGAAGCTGGACGGTGGAGAGTTTGTGTTGATTACACCGACCTCAATCTTGCGTGCCCAAAGGATCATTATCGTCTACCTAGAATCGATCTCTTAGTGGACTCAACTGCAGGGAATGAGCTGCTGATCTTCCTGGACGCATACTCAGGCTATAATCAGATTTTCATGCATGAAAGAGACAAGGACAAAACTGCCTTCGTCTTCGACCGAGGTGTGTACTGCTACAAGGTCATGCCATTTGGCCTCAAGAATACAGGAGCAACGTACCAGAGGCTCGTCAATCGGATATTCAAGGATCTCATCAGCAAAACCATGGAGGTCTATGTGGATGACATCATGGTCAAAGGAGAAAAACGAGGGGATCATATCGCCAACTTGCGAGAGACCTTCAGCTTGCTGAAGAAGTACAAAATGAAGCTCAACCCTCTGAAATGTACTTTCGGAGTGTCAGCAGGGAAGTTCTTAGGATACCTTGTGACTCAGCGTGGGATCGAAGCAAACCCAAAGCAAATCAAGGCAATACTCGAGATGAAATCCCTATCAAGTCTGAAAGAGAATCAAAGTCTCACTGGACGAGCGGCAGCATTGAATAGGTTCCTGTCCAAATCAACTAACCGGTGTCGACCTTTCTTCCAAGCAGTAAAAAAGGCGTCCAGGGATAAGTGGGATGAAGGTTGCGAGAAAGCATTTCAAGATCACAAGGCCTACTTGACATCTCCGCCATTGCTATCAAAGCCCAAAGATAACAATTACCTGTTCCTGTATCCAGGGGTTTCAGATGTTGCTGTAAGCTCTGCACTTATCTGGGAAGAAAATAGGATCCAGCTTCCTGTATTTTACACATCCAAAGCCCTCCTTGATGCTGAGACACGATACCCGAAATTTGAAAGGCTGATTCTGGCGTTACTAGTTACCACAAAGAAACTGAGGCCATACTTTCAAGCTCATCGGGTGATCGTCATGACCGAATATCCGCTCCGTTCGTTACTTCATGCACCCGATGCATCGACACGGGTAATGAAATGGGCCATCGAGTTGAGTCCGCATGATTTGCTCTATCGTCCACGAATAGCTGACAAAGGCCAGACCTTAGCGGATTTTTTTGTGGAATTCACACCAGCGTCACTGGAAGAGGGCAATAAGCTTGGCAAAACCCCCAGGGCCGCCAACACTTCTCTACCACGGGATCAAGAAGCCAGTTCTTCTTCCCTACAGCCTTCAACTTCCAATCCTCTATGGAAGCTCTTTGTTGACGGTTCCTCGAACTAGAAGGGGGCAGGAACAGGGATTGTCCTTATCACTCCAGATGGCTCAATAATGGAACAGGCAGTACAGTTCGAATTCAAAGCCTCTAACAATGAAGCGGAGTATTAGGCTTTGATTTACGGGCTCACACTTGCCAAGGAGTTGGGAATCAAACGCCTCGCTATTCATTCGGATTCGCAATTGATTACTAACCAATCAACCGGTGAATATGCTGCACGTGATGCAAGGATGCTCAGATATAATAACAAGGTCCAGGAAATGCTTACCTTTTTCCCGATTTTTACTTTTCATCAATTTCCACGAGCAGAAAATACGCAAGCAGATGCGCTGGCCAATCTAGCATCATCACTTGAATTTCGTTTCAAGCGCTCAATCCTGATTGAGTATCTCGAGCAGAGGAGTATTGATATGAGGGAGATCGAAGTGAGACAAATTGGTTCATCTCCAAGCTGGCAAGATCCTTTCCTCAACTATCTGGGGCATGGAATATTGCCTAATGAACGATTAGAGGCCCGCAAAGTCCAGATGAAAGCTGTGTGATACTATGTCGACAGGGGCCAACTCTTTCGAAAGAGCTTCACAAGACCAAACTTTTTATGCTTGAGGCATCCAGAAACATTGAAAGTCTTGGCAGAGGTTCATGAAGGACATTGTGGAAATCATTCCGGTGGAAGGTCGCTTGCTCAAAAGACGCTTAGTGCAGGATTTTACTGGCCTACTCTACGCTAGGAAGCTCTGCAATATGCCCAGAAATGCGAAAAATGTCAAAGGTTCAAGCCTAACTAATTGGCACCACCGGAAGAGTTGCATGCATAGGTAAGCCCTTGGTCATTCATGCAATGGGGACTTGACATCGTTGGACCACTCCCAAGCACTCCAATCCCAAGCAAGAAGTATTTGATTGTCGCCACTGACTACTTCACTAAGTAGGTGGAGGCAAAAGCTTTGGCCACCATAACCCAGGCTGATGTCCAAAAATTCATCTGGAGCCAGATTATCTGCCGATTTGGGCTCCCCAAGGTCATTCTAACTAACAATGGGACTCAGTTCACTGGCGCCATAATTAACAAGTTCTTTGAGCTTTGGAAGATCAAGCATTTCACTTCAACTGCATATTACCCCCAGGGTAATGGCCAGGCAGAAGCTTCAAACAAAACGATCCTTGACTGTATCAAGAAGCGACTCGATGATAAGAAAGGCTTGTGGGAGGAGGATTTGGATGGAACGCTCTGGGCGTACCGTACCACTCCGCGTCGAGCAACATGAGAGTCTCCATTCACCCTTGCATACGGCACTGACGCAGTCATTCCTCCACATGTTGTTGTCCCGACACCCTTCACCGAGCTCGATGATCCAGTAGTCAACTCCATCACTCTGAGAACTTCACTTGATCTCAGCGAGGAATTAAGAGAGCAAGTGGTGAAGCGTATCTCCAGCTACCAGCAGCAAGTGAGAAGCTCCTATAACAAGAAGGCTCGACTCCGGCACTTTCTCCCAGGTGACCTTGTTCTTAAGAAAAAGTTAGCGGCACCCAATCGTCCAGGGTCTCAAAAACTCAAATCCCCATGGGAAGGACCTTACCGAATTTACCAAGTAGGAGGAAAATGAAGCTATACCTTGGAGACCATGGACGGGAAGTTAGTGAGTGGTTCCATGAACGCTCATCACCTCCGAAAATATTATGTGTAATGCAAAGTAGAGCTCAATAATAAGCTAGTCATTGTTTGGTGCCAAATAAAGACTTTATTCCCCCAGGAAGAACTCAAGCCTTCCTCCGGGAAGCATCCAAAGCCTTCCACTAGGGAGCACATAAAGCCTTCCTTCAGGAAGCACCTCAAGCCTTCCTCTTAGGAAGCACCCTAAGCCTTCCTCTTGGAAGCTCCCTAAGTCTTCTTCATTGAAGCACTTCAAGCCTTCTCTTAAGAAGCACAAGCCCTTCCCTGAAGGCATCATTCCAAAGACTTAATCATCTAAATGTCACAAGTTATTTAGAACTCACTGTTATACACACATGGTTGCAGTAGAGACTTATAAACGAGCTCACACCAATGCATTGACAGGCATTTAAAAGTGTTCGCTTCGACACATAACATATAAGAAAGTTAACACTTACGCTTCAACAATTTAACTTAAGTGATTCTTCTTATTTATTCATTTGGAGGGTGTTTGGCAAATCACATGTCGATTGCTCACACCAGTTGTTCAATACAAAAATGAAAAAGAAATAGCCAACATATGCATAAAAAGGAACTATGGAGGCAAATCTTCAAATCCCATCGTGTTTCTAAACTCTTCCCACTCTTCTGCTGAAAGTAGGGAAGCGTCATGAAACAATGAATTAGTAGTCTCAGGGGCAGCTTCCTTCCTGGTCCCGGTCTCGGGCTCTGGGTCAGGTACTAGAACAGGCTCAAGCTCTTGCTCCAACTCTGGTTCCCGCTCTTTGGTGGTGACCCCGCTGTAACTTGCCATGTCCAACTTTTTTGCCTCAGTAGGTCTTTGGCACAAAGTTGTGGGGGCATGCGGCGATAGTAAATGATCGTGTCCCGGGAGCCTTCCCACTTTTAGACTCTGGATCTCCACCTCCAAAAGTCTGATTGTTTCTTCTGAGTCCTGCCAATTTCTGTGCAGCAAAGAGAGCTCGTCTTGAGCCGTATCTCGCTCCTTTTCTATCTGAATCCTCTCTGTACAGCTCACCTCCAGCTCGCCCATTTTGACTTCCAATGAATGGATTCTTCCGACCAAAACTTCGTTGTTCCGACTAGAGTGGACTCGGGATTCTCGAAGACGTTTACATTCGCTCTTCATTCGCTCATTTTCACCTTCCAAACCAACATTTCCACGAAGCATGTCAACCAACTTATGGGCCCCAGCTTTCGCAATCCTAAGGTCTCGGACTACCTTGTCGAAAGCCCCTCGCGAAACTGTTTTTTGACTGTCCTCTATTAGGATGGGGGCACCTATCACATCAGCAATCTTGGATGATGCCCGTGTCTCCCCCACTATTCGATCTGGGCCTTCATCTCTCAACGCTTGATGAGCCAGGTAGTGGGAGGTGGGAATCACCTTCAGCTTCTTAAGTTTTTTGGATGCACCCTCACAGGGACCGTCTGAAGCTTTACGTTTGCTAGATGACTCCGCAGGACTAGAGCGGTCAGGCTTGGAATGAAGCTGCTCAACATGCTTTTTCTCCAAAGAACCAATGGGTCCTTGTTTATCATTCCTCTTCTGGATAACGGGTTTCTTCAACTGCAGTGGAGCACTCAACCACTCCTTGATTAGGATGTCTGAGGGCCTCCCACCATTCGAATCTCTAAGTGGAGCAAGTAGCCAGCTCATGTCTCGGAACTCTAGGGGAATTTTCAGGGCCATATCGATCTTTTTGAGATCAGGATGACCTTCAAACCCGCTATACAGCTCATCAAACGAGCGGAAGTGCGAGGCAATCCTCAAGTCCGGGGAGGCGTGTTTGTCCCATGCACCGCCGACTTCAATACAGTTGACTATGTACGTGCTGTCATTGAACTCCGCCCTAAAAAATAGCTCCACTTTGGGTACGACTCGAGAAAGCCGACCGCCGGTAACTCCGTTGTGTGACATGGAATAGCAATGCCAGAATTCATCTTCCGAGTGTCCCAGGCTAAAAAACTTGTTCAACTTATCAAAGCACATGATGTGTCGATAAGCATCGACTTCCAGTTGAGCAGGGATGCATCCAATCCGGCCAATAATCTTGGAGAAGAACTTCGAGAACGGGAATTTGAAACCCCACCCAATAGTCAAAAGGTGGAATTTAGTCCACCGACCGCTAACAGGGTTTTTTCCTCTTCCATGCTTAAGAGCCTTCATGGAAGAACATTTGTCGCCAAGCTCTACAAAGACACCGTCTGGAAAAGTAATTTGATTGCGAGCCTTCCACTCCTTGAAGTCTTCAGGCTTCTCAAACTCCATATCTTTCCCTCGGAATGGACTAAGGCTACGAGAACCGCCACGCTCCCACAAAGCAAGCTTGTTGGGTCTCTCGGCACCTTGACGCATAGCGAGCATATTTGTGGTACTAGCAAGAGTCACAGTGGATGTGATCCAGCCTACCAATGCTCACTAGTCACGTCCGCAAGTGCACTCAGTCACTGCCAAATCCCCGTCAACTGTTCAGCCAAACTCCGTTCACCACGTAGCACTGGTTGTACACCCACTCCGACAAAGTTTCTAAACACCTTCGACGGACTCTCGACACGTAGCAAGCATAATTGTGGTACTAGGAAGAGTCACATTGAATGTGAGCCAGCCTACCAATGCAAGCACGCACCGTCCAAACTGCTCGTTTTCCGAACTGCACGCGATTCTGTAATTTCTGACACTTTTCAGGAATCTCGAATCCTGCCCACAAAACATTATAAAGGGTCACCAACGACTCTAAGAATATCATATCAATTTCCCACAATTTTTCGGGAATTAAATATTAATTTAAAACATGACCTAAACCATCAGACCCTCGAAACAGTATCAATACGATGTCAGTTTGTCTCGGACCCAACACCAAAAATGTTCATTACATTAAGTATAGTAAAACACATGTTGAACACTTCCCCAGAAACACATCCACGCGCCCTCAGGCGCCGCCGCAAGCTGTTGCGCATGAAAGCCACGTGCGTAGCACAGTAACTGCTACGGTGCGTCTTCTCTGCTCGATTCTCTGTTAAACGGGTCGTATGCCAGCGATCAGACCCGAAAAAATCTCCATCAATTCGACCTTGATTTCTTCCGTTCTTTAAACTGATGTCATCTAAACCATCTTAATTTAGGTTCTGTACATTTAATTACTTCAATTACAACCAAAAACCAACAATCCCACGATGAACTTTCAAACGGGTTTCGTGATCGGGTTCACTCAAATCGTCCCTGTTTTCAAAATTAATTTATACAGAGAGCATAATGAGAGTGAAACCAACTTTTTTACATAATCAATTTCATAAAATTATACCTCCAGCTATTCGAACTCAAGCTCGATTTTGAGCAAAAAATAGGGCTTCTGTTCTTGCTTAGGGCAGCCCCAATTCTCTTCGTTTTTGTTGTGGATCGGTTTGAAATGATCCCAGGAGACTTATTCGAGTCTCAATTTTGATCCTCAAGGCTCGCGAATTCGAAATCGAATTTTCACCACAATTTTTCAAAATTTTCGAAATCGGCAAAATCAGTGAACCCTTTGTCCCTCGTGTTTGTTTTGATCTGATTCAACCAATCGCTAATTCTCACAACTGATTTGATCTGTTATTTAAAAATGACACAAATTAGACAAAATGAATGATTTTTCCCTAATTAAGGGTTTAATGTTCCTAACCCTTGATTTCATCCCTAAAATCAGGTGTAAAAGTGAGAGGGAAAGTGACATGTTTGGCTGGTAGCTTGAGTCAGCATTCACTTTTCGTTTGAAAGACCGTTTCGCCCTTCGCTCGGAAATTTACCATTTTACCCCTAGACTACGTAGAGCCGTAAACTTTCACATCCGAGCTTCGTTTTGGACATGCCGCCTGTTTACGGACCTGTGATATCCCGAACTACGTCACAGTCATCGGTCAAAGTCTGTTTGACCGTCCGAGTCAAAAGTCAACATTTTGCCCTTACTTTGCAAAATTACCAAAATACCCCTCGCCTTTGCTGACCCACAACTTTCGCGTCCGACCTCGAATCGATGCAAGCCGCCTGTCTGCGGATTCAGCGCCTCGAGACCTTCTCAACAGTCCCTTCGGAAAGACCAAAAAGTGTTCCAATCAAAAAGTCAACTTTTGGCCCTTATAACCAGGGGCAAAATCGTCAAAAAGACGCTGGAACTCGATTTTTTAATTCAACAATAACAGGAAAACCTGGTAATGTAAGATTCCGAACAATGTACATCCCTTCAGATTCCCCGAATTCCGAATCGATGTGGGGGCATTTGTGGAACCCGAAATCATCCGAAAATTACGAAGCTGCCACGTGGCCCGTAATTCCCAAAAATGACCAATTTGCCCTTGGCAATAACACTGATCATTTGAAAATACCCGCACATTAAATAATCTGTTTACCAGTTAAATACGTTATTTGATCGGGTTAAAATCTCCATAATATTAATATTCTCCCCGAGAGTTAATTGTCGTTATTCTTAATAATGGATAATTAATATTAAAATACAATAAATATCATTACTATCATAATGAACCATCATTACAATTATTAAATAATATATTTAATAATAATATATTATTTACTAATTAAATATTCAACCGACCAATCAGAACGCTCCAAGGCTCCCAAGATTTTTCTATAAATAGCAAGGCCCATTTCATTTTCAAGGTACATTGATTCTTTGTTTCGAAGTATATCCCTTTCCTCTCTCAAAGCTAACTTAAGCATCGGAGTGTTCTTGGTCGAATAACTCCCCGGGTAAATCGATCGAAGCAACGATAGCTAATTGTTTGCTGTTTGCAGGAATTGTGAAGACTTTTCGCGACGAGTTCAATCTTTGATTCAACAATTACAAAATAACAAAAACACAACAGAAAAGAAAGATACGGGTTTTAAAATAAAAGTGCATATGTATACTTCATCCTGAGTAAAGCCTAATCAACATCCATTTTCAAAGCAATAATAAATAAGAAGTGTCCTAATCTAAGCCAATTCGATCCGAGTTCAGTTGGGAGTCTAGGTTGAGGGATCATACTTGTGCGGCCATGCTAAGTCCTGCACTGCCATTTCCAGATGATTGAGCTACAAATACAAAAACTTACAAATTGAACGTTACATTCTAATATCTTTAAATTACCCAAAAAATGCAACTCTTTGGACTAGTATCAGCTTTTCCTTTAAAATATCACTTGATCAATAATTATGTTTTGTGTGAAACAAAGCAGAAGTTGGATACATCTTATACTACTAGTTGAGTTTTCCAAGATCGTCAAGTATTCAATAATACAAACTTAGAAAACTATTTTTGATAACTACTTGTGTTCTTGAGTAGTGTTCCTATATTATGCTAATAGTTAATAATAAAATTCAAACAATAATTTAAATTAGTGTAGAATTTAGAAAAAACTGGCAACCATTTTCGCTAAGAGTGAGCATAAATTCGGTAAAACCGCTTGTCGATTCGCATCAAACCGTTATTTATTCAACGGTTTAGATTTAACTGGATAAGAATCAAACGGTTTGAAAATCTAAACCGCTTCGTTAGTAACAGTTTGAATTTGGATTTTCATTCTGAAAATCAGTTAAATTTAAATCGGGCCGTTAAGAAAAATTTCAATTTTTAAATGTATTATTAATACAAATAAAAATAAAATAATACTCAGATATATCCAGATAAATATATGTGTATACAAATAAGAGTATAATAAAATATTATTAAATAGTAATATTTGTTTGATAAATGTTAATATAGTGGTAATGTTTGCAATCAAATCCCCCACAAGCTTAATGTAAAAAAATTTGAGTATTGATTATTCTATTAATTTTTTTATATCCTTGTTTTTTATTTTGAATATCCTTACTTTTTTTTATACCTAAACGATTTTAAACCATTTCGATCCAAATCGAACCGTTAGTAATAGTTTGAATTTGAATTTTTATTTTGAAAATCCGTTAAATACAAATCGAACTGTTAAAGAATATATAAATTTTTATTATTTTTTAAATCTATTATTAATACAAAATAAAAATATTAAAAATAAAAAGATACTCAGATATATCCAAATAAATACATGTATATACTGATAAAAGTATAATTTGTTTTTTGGTGATCGAGTGAAATACAACCAAAAACAGTAGAAACCTAAACAATAGCTCTAGAAGGGCTAATCCCTACCCTATTTGCAGATAGGGTAGGGCCAATCGAATCAGGGGCCTACGACAAGACCATCACACTAGGGTCACACCCATGCCCCAAATTAGCTAACCGATCAGCAACACTATTACATTACCTATAGATGTGATTCATCTTGCACCTCCAATCACAAGCTATGAGCTCTTTACGGCCTGCCACTAAAGAAGCCATAGGATGATGGTCACCCAAAGTAGAAGACAACATATGAATAGCCACAACAAAGTTAGATTCCAGTACAACCTCTCTGAAACCCATATTCCAAGTCAATTGGAGACCATGGAAAATCCCCCGCAACTCCATCGAAAGCACTCACCAATCTCCAAGTTAAGAAAAAAAAAAACCCACAACCCACGAGCCCTCACAATCCCAAATTACACCGCTAGCAGCAATACAACCACTACCCCCAGCTTGGACCAATCAGAGTTCATCTTCACTACCCCACTTGGCGGCTTCACCCAACCAAGGTCCACCATATGACCAGCGGACCTCGTGCTAATTAGCTCATTAGCTTTATACCAATCCCGAGCATACTCCACCACTACATGTC
The DNA here is from genome assembly GCA_032719365.1 of Prinsepia uniflora. NCBI lineage: Eukaryota > Viridiplantae > Streptophyta > Magnoliopsida > Rosales > Rosaceae > Prinsepia > Prinsepia uniflora. The sequence continues at coordinate 5,817,931 of CM064874.1, forward strand.
GCATGTCGCGTATTACTAGGAATGCGAAAGGAACTATCAAAACTCCTCTTATTCCTCCAAAACCAAATGAACTAGCATAAGCACACGAAGAACGTGGACTACTCAATGCCATACACCATCTTTGCAAAGAATTTAAGGTTCTCAAGTACCCAAGGCACTAAACCATCTTGATCTTGCCCAACTTGAACTGTGGGACTTACAGAGGCAGCCCACACATCCCTTGCAGCTATACACTCAGTAAAAATATGGGCAGAAGATTCCAATCCAGTACCGCAATGCTAGCAGTTAGGATTATCAGTTAAGCCCACGATACTTCGTTGTAAATTTGTGTGCAATTTATCTTGGCAAACAAGCCAAAGGAAAAACTTCATTTTTTGAGGGCGGCAAACCTTCCTAATCTCGGCCCAAGGTATTTGATGATCATCATCATAATTTGTAATCAGACCATATGCTATCCTGATTGAAAACTCACTATTGGATGTGTTACTCTAGATCACCATGTCACCACTTCCACCAGGCAGTCCCATTGGAAATTTCAGAATCTACCATATAATGTCCATAGGAAGATCCGCACGTAACTTCTCCACATCCCACACACCATCATGAAAAAACTCGGCGACCTTACTATCAAAAACAAGACCAGCCATCCTAGGAAAACTCTCCACAAGCCTCCCATAATCACACCACCAATCCCTCCAAAAGCTAGTGTCCCTGCCATCTCCAATTCGCATATGGCAACCCCTCTGTATGACCCAAGCAGCGGACATGATCGCTCTCCAAGTCGAAGAAGCACTAGCCTTAGGAACCAATGAATCATCGAGCGGACAGGAAAGGGCCCCTTTAGGTATTTGCAAGTAGTGCTTGGTTCATGTGACTAGTTTTCTTTAGGTCCAGGCCACCCTAACTCTTAGGCTGAGTCACAGTGACCTAATTAACCATATGAATTTTTTTCGCCCCATCAAAATTACAATTTAGACGATCAAGCTCCTTACTCACACTGGCCAGGAACTTAACTGATTGCATCGTATATGCAGGAATTACAACAGTGACAGATTGGATCAGAGTGGTCCTGCCCACCATATTCAGAGTTCTACTCTTCCAAGTTGCCAATTTATGTTGCACCCTGTCAATAATTCCCCAATATATTGCCCTAGTGACCCGTTTGTGGACCAAAGGGACTCCCAACTACCGACCAAGATCCCAGTAAGAGGAGTACCACATATACCACTGATACAATTAGTGAGTCGCCGCTTGACATTCGGAGATCAGAAGAAGCTTAAAATTTTCAAAGAATGACATGCCCAGAAACCATACATAGCCAATCAAGACACTCCTTAAGAACCTTCGCCTAATGGGTACTGGCCTCAGTGAATACAAGCAAGTCATCAGCAAAACAAAGGTGAGAGATCTTTGGGCCCGATCGAGAGGCACTCACTACTTTCCACTGCCCCCAATTAACTACATCCACAATCAAATGTCAAAGCTTCTCTAAGCCTAAAACAAACAAATAGGGCGATAGGGGGTCATCCTATCTCAAACCCCAGTTAAACTCTGTCATAGGCTTTAGGAAGATCAAAGTAGTACTGTTTGTTCGATAAATCTTAATATAATGATAATATTTGCAATTCAATCTTCCATAAACTTAATATACAAAATTTGAAGTATTTATTATTTTGCTATTTTTTATATTCTTACTTTTTTTTTAAATCCTTATTTTTTTTTAAATACCTAAACGGTTTTAAACCGTTTCGATACAAGCCGAACCGTTAGTAACAGTTTGAATTGAAACGATTTTATTTCTAATTTTAGAAAATCCAAATTGTATCGAACCGTTAAGATTTTAACCGTGAGAGATAATCATTAGTTATTGAATATCCAATAGGGTAACTATTCACATCTCTTATGATAAAGAGCACGAAGAACCAACATACGTGATTTCATTTCATTTCATTTACAAAATAGTTGTGTTATTGAATTTGAATGGGAAAGATAAACAACAAAAACAAGTTAGACTATAATACCTTAATAACGAACATATGTAAATACTAATACCTCAAGCAACCAGATTCGACACCTGTCGAAACAATCTGAAGAGACACCCAAAACAAATAATACCTCAAGCAACCAGATTCGACACATGTCGAAACAATCTGAAGAGACACACAAAACAATACAACTTAATTCCTCTATGCATCATCAAGTTCATCAATATAATTATAGAACAAACAAATATAACTGTAAAGCAAAAAACTTGTTTAATGCATTAAGATTCCTTCAAAAGTTTGCCGTTGGAGTTGATGGCTGAATAGAAAATGGATGTAACAGCAATTGAAATAGCTGAAAGTAAGGCTGCAACAAATGTGAGAATGGATACATATCCTGCATGCACCTTCATCCCAGAAGGCATTTTCCAAACAACTTTACCAAATGCTAATTCCGATCCATTCATCTCTGGCATCTTATATAAACAGCTTTGATTACGCGACTTCCCGTCAACACCACAGCGCATGAACAAATCGGGTAAACCAAATTTGACTTCCCAATAGCCGCTGTCATCAAGAGGCTGCAACCGGAAATGCAAGGTAAATGATACATGTGGACATAGGCCTTATCAAGTATGCATCCATAATAATCTATTTTTTTATCTATTTTGATACTTGATACTTGATACTTGACCAAATATCCGTATTTCAAACCATAGTGCTTAATGAATATAGGACTAGCATAAACAAATAAGATCTTCAGAATTATAAAAAATAACTGAGGGAAACTAGCTACAGTTATAGCTTAACTCATAAACTTTTCACTTACTGGATATCGTCCATGTAATGGAATCTCTACTTTGATGTTAAGCTCTTCGTCGTGCCTCGGCAAGAGATTACAACCAATATCCATGCGAATCTCGACAGCAGAACGATTGGAAAGAAATGAAGGCAACTCTAGATTTGTATCTCCAAAAACAGCTACATCTTTATACACTGCATTAATTGGAAAAATCCAGTTACAAGAAACAAAACAACTCAAATATAACAGGTCAAGAGAGAATAATTACCACCACGCTGAAGGAGATGTTGAAGCTCAAATGGATCTGCAAATGCCCCAGATGGGAGTCTCTCAATGATTATGAGCTCGCAATGGTGAGCTGAAAGTTCAAATATGGACCCTGATTTAATGTTAACTCTAATGGATGAAGTGAGATGACGATGAGAACCATTTCCTATCAGATTGCGCCCCAAAATTGAGGGTCTCACCACAAGACTTGGATCATGTGGCAGCACCTCACACAAACCAGCAGGAATTTCTCGTGCTATAAAATCTTGGAAATATGAATCTAACAAGTAATCATATCTTTCATAATAAGACTGCATAATGTGCTTCTTCAAACTATTACCCACCTGAAAAATTAAGGATATGCATGACAGATCAGAATCTTTAAAGTAATCTTACAGAAGGAAGATGAACTTGACAATACATGATAGTGTTTAAATTTCTGAGATTACTGAATAACCATGTTATCAAAAGAAAAATCCCAACTTAATAAAATGCAGAAACAAGAACGAGGAAGAAAAGAAGTTCTCTCACTTCAGGTACCTATCATAAAGGTATTGTCTGCTAAAAATGGAAATTTATCTAGATAAAAGCACTTCTACTAGAATTTCGTAACATAAACTTCATGAACATTCAGTGCCTACTTCCGCTAATTTCAATTATTTAGGCATCCCAGAATTTCATAATACAATTGGATTGTTGTAAAAATCAATCCATAACCTTGACTAGAGAGTAATTTTATCATGTCAAACAGTCTAGCATCTTATGTTGTCAGATTGTATATCCCAGGCTGTAGAGTAAAAGGAATCATGTGAATGTGCAGTAATAATTCACAAATAACAACAAAATTACATAGCATCCCAGGTACCCAGCAAAAAATATCGTTATCATTACTTAGGATAGGGTGATTCAACTAGCAAACAGCTCACAATACTTCAGAATTATAGCGTTAGTAACAAATCTAAACCCGATACACTATTTTTCTGATAGAATTTGGTGGTTCTGGAAAAACATGGAAGGTAAATTATTCAAACATGGTTCAGGTTTGATAATAACACAAAACTATCATTCATGTACTTTAAATGTGGAAGCCAAACAGGAAACTACAAGCTGAATGCACATTCATTTTAACTGATAGTCCAAATTGTTAATGCAGAAGTGATATCATTTCAAAAATGCCACATCACCATTGAACACAATTCCAGTTGTACTGATACAAAGGATGTCCCAATATGAAGGCTCTGCAACTTCTTAGAGAAGAGAGCTGAAGATTTCAAATTGATGGCAAGCCAGCTACTCGGAAAGAAGCATTCATTGCAAATATCAGTTTTGAACAAAAAAATAGGGACTAAAGTTGACAATTGGAGATTTCACGTCACTAGGATGATCAATTTTCAGTAAAGCTAGGGGATTAAATGCCTACAGTGATCGGCCAGCTGCGAACAACAAAACCAATATCAAGTTTTTTGAGCCCAACGTGGGATTTCTGAAACAATCAGAAGCCCACCTTACTAAAAACGAATGCGCGGAAGACCACACTTTATGAGCAATAGAGACAATTATAGTGCAACAACATCACGCGCACACACATACAGATATTATATTGATTCAGGTAAAAATTGATCTGACCTTACTTGAATTTGCGGAGGAATGAATGCAGAAACCAATGTAAGGGAAGAACATCAGGACAAGTCCCACTCCCACTAACAAGGATTTAAAGAAGCCAAGATATTTCTGAGTTTCCATTTAGGCAAGCAACTGAATGAAACAAACAAATTACTCAATCCCATCAAAGAAATTTTGCATCTTATGAATTCATTTATATGTAACTTCAAATCGCGAGTGGAGATGAAAAAGCAAGTATAATAACAAGAACATATCATCACTAACCTGAATCAATCGGCTAACACCCACTCGACAAATTCTGCGGATCGTCTACTAACCCCTTGAGCGACACACCACAGGCACAGAAGACAACTGATTCTAAATCTGACAAATCCAGTATGCATTTCCTCAATCCTTACCTTAGCTTTCAGGGCTCGGTAAACGGTGCATCATGCGGAGGTCCAGAGTGACAAATATGAATGAATGGAATTAAGTAGAAAACAAAATTAAAAAAACACTGGTTTGGGACAGTCCCGGGAAGAAAAAGAGAAAACCAAACCCCCTTGCCCGGAGCAGATCCGCTGTCCCATCTCCCTCTCACCCTTTGGGTCCCACCATATGATATGAGCCAAATCACATAATATGATGCCATTTTAGTTTAAAGGTTTTTTTTAAATTTATTTAAATGCTTGAATTCACACGTTTATTAAATTTTATATCATGTACTTATTATTCGTTCATTTAACTGCATGAAATTGCCGAGTAAGTTCACTCAGCTCATTTTCCATCGTTGTCGTCCCTTTTGCCATGAAAAAACATATGTGGTACCTACGTGGATTAAAATATATTAAATTGAAAAATGACATTTGTGGAACTTCACAATTGGCCTTTCCAATTTCGAATCCCAAAATGAGAAATCCTAAATCAACACGGCACAGTTCCTCTTTCCCCCAGGCTTCGACGCGAACCTAGTTCATGCTTCCCTCAGGCTTCGTGTCAGGACCCACCCCTAATCCCTCGGGATTAAGGGCTAAATCCCGATCCCGTCTAACTTACGCATCACACGAAGGCTCCTAATCCCCCGGGATTAAGGGCTAAATCTCGATCCCGTCTAACTTACGCATGACACGAAGGCTGAACTGACGTCCAACCTTCATGTGACACGTAAGTCGGACAAGGGATTCTCGATCCAACCATCCAAACTATTGTGGATCGCAGGTGTGATGTCTCCGTCTCTCTCGACCAACAGTCCGCACCGCAGCAACCCGGAGGGTATCAAAAACACGAAAAGACTGTGAGTGGACAAAAATAAAGTTTAAGTTCAAAAACATTTCATAAAACAATGACATTTATACCCTCCGTTTCAAAAACCAATGCATGCATATCCAGTTCATGTCACAAAACCATGTACGAAAAACCAAACACATTTTCCTTTTTCTCAAATCTCGGGCCTCAGCCCAAAACCACCGAAAACCATTATAACCAACGAAAACCATCCTTGAAAACCGTCATCATTCATCACAGAGAAAACCATAACATATTGAACCACATTTCCAACCATCGAACCTGCTGGATCTATCCGAGTCTTTAAACTCCCGAGTCTTTAAACTCAATCCAGGCCTCAATAATCCGAGTCTTTAAACTCAACAGGCCTACGGGGGAAATATCAATATATCCGAGTTTTAAAACTCCCGAGTCTTTAAACTCAATCCGGGTCTTTAAACCCAATCCGGGCCCGTCCCCCGTCAATCATAATCCGGGTCTTTAAACCTAATAACCAGATCTAGCAAATCCAATCCAAAACCGTTCGAAAACCTTTTTCCATTTCTGAATCCGAATCCGCAATCTCATCAAGATCCCGAATCCAAACCCAGATCTCATATCCATCTCCTTTTCAGATCCGAGTCCGCAACCATCATTCCGTAAGCCGGCATCCGGAATAACCATTCTGAACCCAAACCCGGAAATCCATTTCAAGTTCCAAATAGAATTTCCGAATCGTCATCCGGAAATCCGATTCCAAACCCCGAAATCACGTTTCTCAAAACCACTTTTCTGAACTGGGCTTCAAGCCCGAAAACCACTTTCTAAAATCCTTTTACTTTCTTTGAAATCAAATCGTATTTCAAAACCCGAAATCAAATCATTAAAACCAGGTTCAAATCACAATATCCGTCAAAATCTCGTAAAATGTGAAATACCGTCATTTCCTCGAAACACGTGCACAAACCGTAAACCATCACAATCATAAATCAAATCATAGAATCAATTATTGTAAATATATAAAAACATATATGCATGCGTCAAGAGTTAGAAAGCAAAGTCTACTCACAGACCATTTCGACGTCGCCTCGATACGCGCGCACTTACGCCGTTCCCGGCCATTCCGCTATCCTCGGCTTTCCTGAACCTGTCCAAAACTCATACTAAGGTCACTAACTACTTCACAATAGTCATACTAAAGTCCCATAATTTTCCCGTATTTTTGGCTATTTTTAACCGAGCCCTAAACCTTCGGATAGCCCGAAACTTATCGAGTCGATGTCCGCTTAACCCGAAACCTATCCCAAAAGATTCGTTATAACATTTAGACCAAAAACCTAGTTGGAAGGTTCCCCGGAAAACGCCCCACGTGCCCCCACGCGCGGCCCAAAGTGGTTGCGCGTGGGCCTCACGCGACTACATACAAACATTGTTCATCTCCTACCTCGAGCCCGTGACTGTTCTGGACCGGCGTGGCCGGTTCTCCGCCGTCCGTCCACCATTTTCCTTCCTTTTTTTCACCAGTAGCATCGTCCTCAACCCAACAATCCATTCCCCTCAACCAAACACGTCAATCCTACCTCTAACCCGTCGTCCCCAAGCTCAAATAAAAACTGTCCGAAATCTCTGTTTCGGTTCCCGGCCAACCACGCAATCCCCCTACACGGCTTCGACCTTAAATGACTCCTAGGGACCTACTGAGTCTCACATCACTCACGGAATCCCTCGACTCAGCCCCAAAAGCCACGACTATCGATTTGAATAAAACGGGAAAAATAGGGGAAACAGGGCTTACCGTCTTTCTCTCCTCCGCCATACACGCCGCTGTGGTCCACTGATTCCACAGTGTTGCCCTCAGCCGTCTTAACTTCCCCTCGACCTTGATTGGATCAAAATGGTCATCTGTGATTGTACCACAACCTCGATCTTCTCTGTTTTCCTAAAACTCAAACCTTTCACCCTCCTTGATTTCTTGCACGGTTCTCACTCCCACTTACTCACTAGCTTCTCTCTTTTCCCTACTCACTCTCACCAAGCCACAAAGCTTCACACACACTGAATCGATCAAGAATCCTCACAATTCCCCTCTCCCTGTTTCTGTTCTTCGAACCCAAATGCACGGTTTAAAATTGAACAATTTGTAGCCGTGTCTATCCAAACTCACTAGAACCTCTAGGTAGTCTCCCACGTGTCCAAATTTCCCTGGATGGAAAATAAATATCCAATCACACACTCCCATGTGGTCTTCTCTGATTGGCCCAAGGTGAAAAGACCAAAATGTCCCTAAAGCCAAAATTACCATTTTACCCTTCAACTTTCCAGACCCATAACTAATCCGTCCGACGTCCGATGACAGCGTGCCGCCCGTCGTTGTACTCAGGACATCGAGACCTATCTAACAGTCCTCGGTCTACGTGAAAATCAAAATTCCAACAAAAAGTCAACATTTTCCTCTATTTAGCCAAAATTACGGTAACACCCTTCATCTTCCAAACACCATCACTTTTTCTCCGATTGTCCAAATCGGACGTGCCACCTGTCTACGGACTCGTGACGTCCTAAACTACGTCACGGTCAATGGTCAATGCTCGTTCAACCAAAAAATCAAGGTCAACATTTAGCACACTATTCCCAAGGGCAAAATCGTCCTTTTTATACAAATCTTTTACAAAATTACATTTGTACTCTTCTTGAAGGTACGGGTTGTTACACTTCAACATGAACCCAGGCTTCGAAGAATAGAGGCTTCGACGTTGCCCAGGTCCTCATTCCCTCATCGGTGCGACCCATTTTTTAATCATCCACTCAACCTTCGAAGAAGAAGATATGAGGGAGCTTGGAACCAGACGTTGCTACTGCAGGAAGAAATGTAAAATCCTGACTTCGTGGACTGACAGACATTCCGGAAGGAGATTCCAAGTGTGTCCATGTTCTGGGGTAATGAAAAATAAAAAAATTGTGTTCTTTGTTGAAAGTATGATGAATACGCAAGTCTGTTGAAATTAGGTTTTAGTTGTAACGACCCGTCTCGAATTCCAAGATTAGATTAGTAACTAATCACGATTAGTGAGGCTAATTGGTGATTAGTTAGGCGAAATCGGACGAACGATGCGAAATGACCGTTTTGCCCCTAGGCGTGGGCGAAATGACCGTTTTGCCCCTATGCGTGGGCAAAACGTTGACTTTTCATTCTAGCAATCAAATGGACTTTGACCGATGACCGTGACGTAGTTTGTGACGTCACGAGTTCATAGACAGGTGGTACGTTCAATTCCGACGTTCGAGGAAGAAGTTATGACGTTCGGAAGTTTAGGGGTATTTTGGTAATTTTGGTTAAAAGGGGTCAAATGTTAACTTTTTGACCGAGAAGTCCGATGGCCGAGGGCCGAGGACCGTTACATAGATCGGGATGATACGAATTCGTAGACAAGTGGCACGCTAAAATCGGACTTCGGATGAAGAGTTATAGGTCACGGAAGTTCGATTTCACTATGCACGTACTTCGAGACGGTGATGATTTGGCAAAATCTTATTGGGCTAGATAATTTAGGTGGGTCCCATGGATGAGTGACAAGTGTCACTCATCCTATTGGCCAATTCCCCTAAAAAAAGGATCTCACTTAATTAAATATTATTATTCTTATTATTTTATAATTAATCTTTCCATCATTCAATCTAGGCCATCCATTTCACTTAATCCCTCAAATCCTAGTCATTCAATTAATCCTCTCTTCTCTCATCAGCCATCACTATCTTCTCATTTCTTCTTCAAACCCGAAACCATCCATAACTCCATTTTCTTCATTTTCTTCAAAACACATGACACCACCATAAACCTCCATCTAGTGTGGCCGTGAGAGTGTTGTGAGGATGACTGAAGAACTGAGGACAACAGCTGAGAACGGTGGCCCACGGTGGAGGCCACAGCGAAGTGAACCCGTGAGGTAAGGAAATATTCAAATTTTGGAATTTCGGTTTTATTGGGTTTAAATCGAAACTAAGGATTGGGTTGTTCTTCTGGGGACCCTAGGAGGTGAATGGGATCATTGTTGAAGGTTAGAATGGCCGGGAATGACCATGAATGGCGGAGGAAGGTCACGGCCGCCATGACCGAGCACCAAGGTACGGTTTGTGAAGATTTTACTTCCGTTTTAATGACTAGAAAGATTAGATATATGATTAGGAATAGATTAGAATCAACAAGGGAAAAAATGGACCGAAAACATGAAGGTTTAGGCCTTGAACCGGTCCAGGCCGGTTCGGCCGGTCCAGAACCAGTGAACCCGGTTCACTGCGGGTGGAAGAAGGTGAATAGTGCCGCGTGTGGCTTTCACGTGCAGTACCTTCATTGGGCGCATGGGGGCGCGTGGTAGGTCCAATGGGGAAGTGTTCAACATGTGAAACACTCTATTCGATGTAACGAACATTTTGGGACTAGTTTTGTGTCGATCGGACACCGTTTCGATAATGTTCGGGGCATCGGAAGGTTTCGGATCGAGATTAAAAATAGTTAAAAATATTGAAAAATTACGGGGCTTTAGTAGGAGGTTAATTAAGTAGTTAGTAACCTTCTATTACGATTTGGACAGGTTCGGGAGTCCCGGTGATGGTGATTGGCTCGGGAGAGCCGTATGACACGCAAATCAAGGCGGCAGCTCGGACGGTCTGTGAGTGGACCTTGTTTTCTAAATTGGTGCATGCATAAATGTTTATTATATGTTTTAATACATGTTTGGTAATGCCATGGGTGCATTTTTTTTGTGGTTACGTATAAGCACGTATTTCGAGGGTTCGGCCTTATACGGTGCTTATACGGGTATGTATTTCTTTAATGGTCTAAATGATTTGGAATTGGATTTCAAAAGGTTAAACTCGGGTATGAGACCTATTTTGTTTTGTCTCGGGCATATGACCTCAGATATTGGGCACGGTGCCCAGCTGATGTCATATGTTCGGCACGAGACCCAAGTTACTTTATGGTTTTGATTTCAGGTCAGGGAACCTTAAATGGATTTCCAGGTTCATGACGGTTTATGGGAACCGGCATGAACCTTTGTTATGGTATCGTGGTTCATGACGGATTATGGGGACCGGCATGAACCCTGGTTATGTTATGTTGGTACATGACGATTTATGGGAACCGACATGATTATGTTATTGTGGTACATGACGATTTATGGGAACCGGACATGGAGAATGTTTTATGTAACGACCCGTCCTAGAATCCGGATTATATTAGTAACAAATTCTGATTAGCGGGGTTAATCGGTGAATAGTTGAGCGGAATCGGACGAACGACACAAAATGACCGTTTTGCCCCTAGTCATGGGTGAAACGTTGACTTTTAATTTGGACTGTCAAATGGACTTTGACCGATGACGGTGACGTAGTTTGGGATGTCACAAGGTCATAGACAGGTGGCCCGATCGATTCCGACATTCGAGTTGAAAGTTGTGACGTTCGGAAGTCCAAAGGCGTTTACGTAATTTGGACAAAAGGGGGAAACCGTTGAATTTTTTATTGACAATTGATTTTCACACGACTCGAGGACCGTTAGGTAGGTCTCGATGCCCCGAGTACAACTACAGGCGGCACGCATCAATCGGAGTTCGAATGACTAAGTTACGAGTCTAGATGCGTGAGGGGCATTTTGGTAAATTGTCAAGCAAGGGCAAAATGGTAATTTGACTGTTGCAATTTGTAATAGCCGTGAGTGGGTTGTAGAATTGTTTAAAACTAATAGGAGGCAAGTGTGCAGAGTGTGGAATCGGAATTTGAAGTTAGTGGGCAACTTTGAATTATTAAGATGAATTGTTTTGCCTTGGTTGTGTGAATCAGAGCATGGAGGGACTGGTTTTTGCCCTGAGTGGGATGCAGGCGTGCCTGGGAATGTGAAGAACAAAAACAGAGTAGGCAGGAGTTTGAGTGTGCACGGGTGAGGTTGGAATTGGAGCAATGTCGTGGTCTAATTGTTTATGCAGTTAGTGAGGGAACAGAGACAGAAGGCAGAGCACGGTTGTGTTGTTAGAGCTGGAGTGCGGGGAACAAAGTGCATAGTGAACTGTGCTAAGGCTTTTGAAATGGAAAAACAGAGATTATCGAACCATGGCTAATTCGACCTCCCCAATAATGGTTCTGGGAGAAAATGAGAGCTGGGGAAGAATGAGAGTAGCAGGGAGATGATAATGGTGAGGGAAAACAGGGAGAAAGACCCCAGGAGCACTAAACCCGCTCGAAAACCTCATTTACAACTTGAAATCAAATTTTGAAATGGGGCGGTCAATTGATGGAATCAGGGGTGAGGTTGAGCTTCCAAACATCCAAACGAGTCGAATGGGATTGGAAGTGAAGAGAATGGTGCAGAGAGGAGCCCAGGCGACTTCGAGGTTCTGTTCTGAAAATCCCAGTTGAGTTAGCATGGGTAGGGGGATTGGAGCTTGCAATTGAGATCGAAGACCGGTTTCTGGTGATCCTGCGAAGCTTCTGAGTGAGCCAATTTAAAGAAATCGCTGAGAATCAACAAAATCAAGTGTTGAACAGTAGTCGGTGTTCTTCGAATAGTCGAGTTGAGTCGACCGGATTGAGGTAAGTTTTGAGGTAATTGATTTCACAGAACCTTAATTAGATCCTTAGCGAGACTAATAGACCGTTGAATTTTAGAAATCAAGTGAGAATTAAGGGAAATTTAACGGGTCATGTCGCGGGTCGAACAACCCGGTTGCAAGCTAGTCGGGTTGGGACGATGACTGTAGCTACTACTATAGCAGGCGCGTGGACTCACGCGCAGCCACTCACTGCGGCACGTGAGGGCGCATGGGTCCGATTTTCGAGGTAAGTCCAACACGACTTTTACCCTATACAATGTAACGAACATTTTAACGTTGGTTTCGAATTCATCGGACACCGTTTCGATGTTGTTCCGAGGGTTCGAAGGTTTATGTTACGTTTTTAATTACCGATTAATTCCCAGAAAATTATGGGAATTTAGTATGATGTTATTGGAGACCTTAGTGACCCTGAAAAGTGATTTTGGACAGGGTTGGAGTTTTTTTGAAAATGCCGAAAATTACGGAAACGCGTGCAGCGCGAAACCGAGCATTAAGGACGGTGTGTGAGTGGATGTTGCTTTCAAAATTTAATGCATGCATAAATACTTCTATGATTTCTATAATTATGATTATGAATTGTGATTGATTTCGATTTCCGTATTTATACGTATTTTTGCTACACATACAAATTGCACATATTTCGAGACTATGACTTCTCTTACGTTTTGATGATGGGTTAATGAATGATTTTATATGATTTGTTCATGTATCATGTTTTCAGGATGTTCATTCATGTTATGAGTATGATTTACGGTGTTGACGCGGATTTCGAGGTTTTTCACGGATTTGCACGTTTTACGAGGTTTTCGAGTATGTTGTGATTTAACCGTGATTTTGGTGTTTATGATGGTGGTTTTGATGTTTTGACCTTGGGATTGGAAAAATGATGTGATTTCAAGAATTTAAAATGGATTTTGAAAAAGGTGATTTCGGGCTTGGTGCTCGGGGCATAAAAGTAATTTTGCTTAACGAGATTTCAGTTTTCGGAAGTTTGAAAACGGATTCTTGGTTTGGGTTCGGGATGATGTTTCCGAATGCCGGCTTACGGAATCATTATTGAGAATTTGAATTCGAATTCGGGAATAAAAGAGGATTTAATAAAGTGATTCGGTATGATTATACATGCCCCGTGTTTAATGATGATTTGAATATGTTTGTGAAGTAAGATTTTGGGGATTTGAATGTGGAAATTCGGACCATGAGTCCTGTTATGACGAAAATGTGTTTTCGGATTGGATTGGAATTTGGATCGCGATGGATCCCGAGTTGTTGTGATTGACAAATGTTTTGGGTTTAAAGACCCGTTGAAAACTGTTTTGGGTTTAAAAACCTGGTGCTATTGCTGGAGCACGTTTTGAGTTTAAAGACTCGGTTAATTGATGACAGGGGCGGGCCCGAAATTGGGTTTAAAGACCCGGATTGAGTTTAAAGACTCGTGAGTTTAAAGACTCGGTTATTGTGTTACCCCCGAGGCCTATTGATTATGTTTTGAGTTTAAAGACTCGTTGAACTCCAGGGAAGGCCCGATTATGCGCATAGTTTTGAGTTTAAAGACTCGGGCGCACTTGATATCCAGCAAAATGATTGACTTGTGATTTATTGTTAATTTCTGATGTTTTGGTTGAGTTGGGTAGTGGCCCGGTTTATGTGGTTGATGGTTTGGATCATGTTGTGTATTTGGTTTTGATTCATGGTTTTGGGTTGAGGCCCTGTGTTTTGATTGCGGGCTAAAACCCAAAGGTTAAGAAAAAGGAAAATGTTTTTTATTTTCGTACACAGTTTTTCGAATGTTGGAAATGAAAAGAATTGGGAAATGATTTTCGAATGCATGCATTGGTTTTACGTGGAGGGTAGAAACGTTTTCTGTAACTATTTTATAAACTGATTTATTTTTGTCCACTCACACCTTTTGGTTTTTATTGACCCTCCAGGTCGTGGTGCGCTGATCGAGAGGCGGAGGCATGAGTAAGTACGTGTGGCTATCCTTGGTCTGGCAAGTACTGAGGGTAACTTGGGGGAATTTCAGTCGTCTTGCCAGACGGGAGCAGGACTGGGCACGGTTAACAAAGCCCTTTTCGGGGGCGGTCCTGTCATTTTTTATATATTTATATATGAATGGAATGGATATTATGGATCATGACGGTTCAGGGGAACCAGGCATGGATATTTATGTTATGTATATATATGTTTATATACCTTCCGTACTTGTTCTATCTCCTCCGGGGAGGGTTGTTGGCCTAGGTGGACCCTGGAGTAGTCACGGAGCACTAACTAAGTGGGAGTTGCCCCCGTTGGTTCCTTACTCTCAGGAAGGCTGGTTACTATAACCTCAGGTAAGGTCAGTGGTCTGCGGACATTGACTTTGACTTTGAGAAGACTCGGATTGAGACCCGGGTAGCACGCGCGTAGCTTTGGAAACCGTGACAGGATTGGTTGTGTGAATGATATGTATATATGATATATGATTATGGATTATGATATGTGATATGTGGTGTGCACAGGTGTGCACAGGTTTTGAGAAGTGGCTCGTGTATTTGGTTTCAGTATGTTTATGGTTATGGGCTGAGTCCCTTATTGGTTTCTTATGGATTTGGGCAGTGACCCGTATATTTGATTTGATTATGGTTTTGGGCTTAGTTCCCACAGATGGTTCCATTTGGTTAAATGGTTTTCGAATGCATGCATGCTTTTTAGTGAAGGGTACAAATGTCTTTATGGAAATATTTTTATAAACTCTTGTTTTGTCCACTCACAGCTTTTAATGTTTTGACTGTCCTTCAGGTTGACAGCGGATGTGGACTGTAGCAGAGACCGAGATATCACATACCTCCTCCGGATCCTGGCGTACTCTGATAGCCCGGGAGGGCAAAGGTCAGAAATATCCCTTGTCTGACACTTCATGTCAGACGGGAGCAGGGTCATCCGGCGTTAATCCCGGGGGGATTGGGATGGGTCCTATCATTAGTACTTCAACTTTTAGATGAAATATGTTCAAATTCCATTCAACTGCTGGAATTTTGTGTAAGATTATGATAATCAAGTCTGTTTTGGTGCAGGATATCAAATGTGGGTATTGGGTGTCACGACCTGGCCCATCTAACACGATATTGTCTGTTTTGGGCCTAGCCTTCAGGGTTTTGTTTCTGGGAACTCACATGCAACTTCTTAGTAGGTCACCCATTCTGAAATTGCACCAGCCTCAACTAGCTTAACTATGGAGTTCCAACCAAACTCAAAGCCAGTGAGCTCTCAAAAGGCCTCGCGCTAACTAGATACGTGCACACACATATAAAACACTTCAACTTTCCCTTCCTGAGCGGTGTAGGATTATTCACCGTTCTTCTTAAGACACGGGTGTTACAATCCACCCCCTTGTGTCACGACCTGGCCCATCTAACACAATATTGTCCGCTTTGGGCCCAGCCCTCACGGTTTTTTTTTTTGGAAGCTCACGTGCAACTTCCCAGTAGGTCACCCATCATGGGATTGCACCAGCCTCAACTCGCTTAATTTTGGGGTTCCAATCCCCCCCAAAGCCACTGAGCTCCCAAAAGGCCTTGTGTTAGATAGATACGTGCCCACACATATAAGGTACTTCACCTTTCCCTCCCCGAGTGATGTGGGATCGTTCACCGATCTTACCTTTCCAAGCTCACGGGTCTTGCTCACCGTTCTTGCTTCTCAAGCTCACGGGTCTTGCGCACCGTTCTTGCTTCCAAGACCGGGTCTTACAATCTACCCCCCTTGGGGCCCAGCGTCCTCGCTGGCACACTTCCGGTCAAGGTCCAGCTCTGATACTATTATGTCACGACCCGGCCCATCTAACACAATATTGTCCGCTTTGAGCCCAGCCCTCACGGTTTTGTTTTCGGGAACTCACGTGCAACTTCCCAGTAGGTTACCCATCATGGGATTGCACCAGCCTCAACTCGCTTAACTTTGGAGTTCCAATCCCCTCCAAAACCACTGAGCTCCCAAAAGGCTTTGTGTTAGATAGATATGTGTCCACACATATAAGGTACTTCACCTTTCCCTCCCCGAGCGATGTGAGATCGTTCACCGATCTTACCTTTCCAAGCTCACGGGTCTTGCTCACCGTTCTTGCTTCTCAAGCTCACGGGTCTTGCTCACCGTTCTTGCTTCCAAGACCAGATCTTACATTTTCTAAGTATGCTCAAATTCAATTGTTTTGGTTGCTCAATCACTTGATCATGGTATCGTGAGGTGCAAGTGTGAGTTCAATGACAATGGAAATGATTCTTAGTAAGTACAAGCACTTCTCATGTTATATCCATTCCTATTAACTTTTTTAAGCATAAAAACTAGCATTACACACAACAAAACCAGCAAGCTACTTAAAACAGAAACTGGAAAATCAAAATAAAAAACTGGCTTGTGTACCCCAAAACATGCAGTTTTTCGTAAGGTGTTAAAGTTCATACCCCCAAACCTAAATGAGACATTTTCCTCAATGTTGCAAGCATACAAGTAGGATGAAGACATTATAGTAAGGAAGATCTAAAAGTGAAAAACATCCACAAAGAAAAGGGAACAAACGAGGGCTAAGTTGCCTCCTAACCTAGGGAGGTGCTGGCGAACTAGCGAGGCACTCGAAGGACTCCAGACTTGCCCCCTCTCTATCTTTCTCTCTCTCTCTCTCTCTCTCTCTCTCTCTCTCTCTCTCTCTCTCTCTCTGCATTAGAAAATAATTGATTAGACACATAAGAAGGAATCCATTTTCTAGACCTTAACAATTCGGCTGCCTCAAAACAACCACCATGGCCACAATAAAGAAAATAACCCCGATCATTAGTCGTCTAGGAGCACCCCTAGCTTCGGCTGCCTAGGTCACGAATACCCCGAGCATCAGCCATCCGGGTACACCTCTAGCTTCGGCTGCCTGGGAAACAATCACACCAAGCTCTGGTCGTTTGAGAAACCCCCTAGCTTCGACCGTCTAGGAACTCATCACAACACAATGATCAAACATCACTACTCATCAATGCACAATCAATCATATTGTCACATCATCAGTTCACATACAATCATACCATCACATCAACACTACTCATTAGTGCACAATCAGTCACATTATCACAATGCCACTACCAATCCACATTCTCGAGATCAGACACATCTGGATACAAC
The DNA here is from genome assembly GCA_032719365.1 of Prinsepia uniflora. Lineage (NCBI taxonomy): Eukaryota > Viridiplantae > Streptophyta > Magnoliopsida > Rosales > Rosaceae > Prinsepia > Prinsepia uniflora. The sequence goes on from CM064874.1 coordinate 5,835,603, forward strand.
TCCCGGGATCAGCCACATCTGGGCGAATACCATATTCCTAGGATCAGACACATCCGAGTAGTATTCCCAGGCTAAGTCGCATCCGGAGGGTACAAACAGATCATAAATCAAGTAGCCATGCTTTTATCCAAATTCTTGACTTAAAACCAAGTCAAACGTTTCTCGAACAGGGCACGAACCCAAACCATCATTTCCACAAAACGACCGTAAAACGATGTCCAGAAATCATTTGATAAATCCAAAAATTATTAATTCCATCATATATTCAAATTTTACTTCAAATCCAAGTCAAACCACTTTCCAAACAAGGTCTCAACCCAAAATACCATTTTCAGGAAATTTCGTAAAACTGTGTCCAGAAACCGACAATTAAATCCATAAAATCATCAGGTAATCATATTAAATCATCATTCAATAATTGCAATAAAATCATGCAATCAATCATTTAAAACATTTAACTATTCATGCATAACAGTTATAAAACAAACGTCCACTCATACGCTGTCCACACGGTTCAATTATGAGCCGTACGCTCCTTCGTAAATTCCAGTAATCGCCAATCCTGTCAAAAACCACTATTAAGGGTGACTAGCATCCCAAATAACCTCACATTACAATCTCTCATTTTACGAGAGTTCAATAAGTATTAAAAACGTACACATATGTTTTGGACACACTAAACTATACCGAAACGATGTATGATCGACTCGAAACTTACGCCAAAATGTTCTTTACATCGAAAGCATCAAAACATATGTTGATCGTACCTCAGAATTCCCAAGCATGCGCCTCCACGCGCCGTTAGGAGTGGTTGCACGTGAAGCCTATGCGCCTGCACTATTCATCATCCATGTCGCCTATTTTTTGGGTCGCCCGACCTAGCGATCCGACCCGGTTCAAAAACCTACAATTCACATCCAAATCTCACAATTAAACCCACTAAACTACTAGGAATTAACCCAGAAACAAGTATTTGAAGTTTCCTTACCTTAAACTTCTCTGATTTCCAACCCAATTTCACGGTTAAGTTCCAAGCTCTATCTATGCTCATCCCTTGCACAATTCTCTTCAATTCTCCCACGTTTCAACTCGTTTTGATCCCAGAAAGCTGTTTATAACCTCTATTTTTTCTAACTAATCCTTCTCAAAAATTGAATTCGAATTTAAAATGATGGATTTCGGGTTTCTGGGTTTTGGGACTAGGTTCTTCCTGCTTCAACCTTCTCTTTTTATTTTTTTTTCCTTTCCCCTTTGTCTTTCTGTTTCTCTATGTATTCTCCTGTGGCTGGGAGAGTCAAAACCAAGTTATGTTTTTGGTTTTGGTTTTTTGTTCAAAAAAACACAACACACCGTTCACTACACGTACAACCTTATGCCACCCAACTTCATCCAAAGGTGGCAAGTGTCATGTAAAATAAGGTGAGTTTCCAGTTTAATGACTCATCAAAATAGAAAAAGTCCAAACTGCCCCTCATAGGCCCAAATTATGAAAATACCCATCCTCATTTAAGACCCATAACCAATCCGTCTAAACTCTGATTTCGACGTGCCACCTATCTATGGACTTAGGACTCCGAGACCTATGCAACAGTTTTCATGGAATGCTCAAAAATATCCGGACCAAAAATTCAACTTTTGACCTTTTAAACCAAGAGTAAAAACGTCAATTTCCTTTCAAATTCTCGAATTTAACTTTTTTGCATTTCTGGGTCGTCACATTTGTGTTGTGAACTGTGTGTTTATGGGAAACCTTCCTCATATTTCCGGTTAGTGGGATAGTTTAAGACATTTAGAGTTGGGCTCTGTTTTCTAAGACTGGTGATGTAATGGTGACTCGGACATTCAGAGCAGGGCTATATTTCCTAAGTCGGTTTTCACTCGGACGTCCTAGGCTCTGTTTCATGAATGGATGGCCTACCAATAGTGTGGTTTAATCACAGTGATCGATATTTAAGCATCGATGATGGGTTGGTTATATGTGATTATTATTATTGTGATTTGATACATTTTCCTATTGATTTGATTACTGATTTTGGTTGACTTACGAATATTTATGCTTATGCGACTTTCTAATTGAGTTTTCTGGGAAGATATTGTTTAATTGAAAACAGAGGGTAAACTACTTATGCATGCATAGTTTTAGAAAACATAGGGTAAAATACTTATGTTTTTCAAACAATGTTCTTAAATATCTATTTTCGTCCACTCACATATTTTATTGGTTTTACTTGCCCTCCATGCCATGATACGGAGACGGGGATCTATTTGGAACCAGAGGCGCAAACTAGTTACAGCGCACTCGTTGACATTTTAGTATAGACGTATGTACTTTAAGTTGTGTTTTGATACTTATGCTCTGTGTATTGTATCATAAATGGTTATGTAAAGTATCCCGAGTCTGACAATTGGTTGGTTTTATCAATATTGTGGGATACTTTGAGGTTGGTTTCGACTTTTATTATTGACTGTTAGAAGGGAGCAGGGTCATTCACGTTTATCGAGGTGATTTTGAGAAGGGTCTTGTCATAACAACAAGAAGAGAGATAGAGGGGGGGGGAGAGAGGGAGAGGGGGAAAGAGAGAGAGAGAGAGAGAGAGAGAGAGAGAGAGAGAGAGAGAGAAAGAAAGAAAGGTAGAGAGAGAGGGAGAGAGAGAGAGGGAGAGAGAGGGAGAGAGGGAAAGAGAGGGAGAGAGGGAGAGAGAGAGGGGGAGAGAGAGGGAGAGGGGGAGAGAGGGAGAGAGAGAGGGAGAAGGACAGAGGGAGAGGGGGGAGAGAGAGAGAGGGAGGGAGAGAGAGTGAGAGAGAGAGAGAGAGGTTTGCTTGGGTGAGATGTCTTGGCTAGTCTTGGTTGTAGTGAAGGGTGATGGTGGGTGGTGCTGCATGCAGTTGCTTGCAGAGAATAAGGGAGACGAACAAGGAGATGGTCTTCATCCGTATTTTTTTTTTTAATATTTTGTTTTAATATTTTATTAAACAATGAATATAACATCCAATTTCTTGTTGTCATGTAAACCTTCTAAACAAAGTTAGTAACATTGTGTGACTTTTAGTGCAACGGATTTGATAGAATGGGGGTTTAGGGGGCAAATTGTTAAGGTTTGATATTAGGGGAGCAAATCGAAATTTGATATCGGGTTCATGAAGTATTTTGAGTAATAAGCGGAAAAAAAAAACAACTTACAAATTTTAAAAATAAAAATTGGAAGGAAAATCAAGAGACAAGCCACCATCATGTTCCCCAACTCCAAATCTTACGACCACATCACCACCGCTCTAATCGGAACAACCACCCATCTCATAGCTTAAACTATTTCCTCGCCTTAAAATCAGAAATCATGGATTTTGAATCCAAACTCAAAAGTTGTAAGAATGAAATCAAGCTATATTTTGAACCAGAAATTTCAATGCATAATTAAAACGAAAGAATCATTGGAAAATTCAATCGTATAAAATTCACATCAACACAAAACAAAACAAAATAGTTAATTGTCTGTCGGGATGAGCAGTCTTAGCACATGTGAAAATTTTCAGAACCCAAGCCATGAGCCCAATGTTCTAGATTACATAATCAACAATAGAAAAGGCATCTTTCCCAATTTCAATTGATTTGTTGTACATTAAGCATTTCCTGTAAGAATGGCCTCCAATCCTTTTATGTACACTGCAGTAGATGAATAGAAATATAGGATCAGACAAACTCAAGCAAAAACACCCACATCAATATGATGGATTTAACAGCACCACAACCCTACCATCATCGTTCTCAATCTAGGTTGCACCGAAATGGATACGGATACGAGAATACGATACAACACGATACTCTGATACGCCAAAAAAAAATCAAAGGATATGATACGGGAAAGATACAGAAAATAAATAATATATTAAAATTCAAATATAGTTAGAAAAAAAAAATAGCATGCAACATTCTCATCCCTGGTTAGTTTTCTCAATATTCTCCACAAATTGCCACAAAGGAGCTTTATCACTATGATTATTACTAGTGTTACTGACACTAGCACTAGTAATTGACACTAGCACTAGCACTAGAACTAACTGGATGAGCATATATGTTATTCGCCATCTTTCTGAACAACCAAGCTACAAAAACAAAATTCAACAAGAAGTTAGAGAAACAAAATTCAACTAACCAAGCTGCACCTAAACCAACTATTATATCATTCTAACCCAACAACAATTTGCCTCAATGAATTCAACAACAACCCAAATGCTTCATTTCCTTTTAGTTCTTCTGATATCTTTTTTTACTGAACCCAACCAACAAAACAGAGCCATAATTGATAATGAAGAGATGGAAGTATGGAACAATGAGTGAAATATGAATTCAACCAACAACCCAATCAGACATTATCATAGATCCAAACCCTTTGTCATAGACCCATATGAATTTAACATCTCCAAACCCTTAGCAACAACCATTTCCACTCAACCCATTATAATTTTTCAGTCCATCCCTCACAGCCAGATATTATAGATGATTGAAACAAACAAAATTTAAGGGTGATACACAAAAGAAATCTTCAATATCTAAAAAAACCCAACTCAACCATCTCCGCAAATCTCAATCTAATGAAATCTTCAATATCTAACAAAACCCAACTCAATTGAAAACTTAATCTTTTCACTGATACTTACAATCAAACCAAATATATACACTTACATGATCATAGAAGCATAGAGAAAGAGAGGCAATTACTCACTAATGCTCACAGCAGTGGTGATACAATCATACAATGATACAAGAGAGGGACCGAACAACGACGACAGTGAGGGGCCAAACAACGACGACAGGGAGGGGTTGAGGGCGACGACCACGAGGGGCTGAAGGTGACAGCTGAGGGCGACGGCCGCACAGAGACGAAGGCGAGGGAGAGACGAGGACTAGGGAAAGTGGGTCGCAACTCGTATCACAGAGACGAGGTTATGAGAACTGGATCGATCGCATCATAGAGACGAGGCTATGAGAACTTAGTCGATTTCCAATATTTTTTTCAACTTTATTTTGTCATTTATGCCCTCACGTATCCATCAAAATTACAAAATGACGTATCCAACTACGAAATGTACGTATCTAATCCGTATCCAAATCTCGATATCGTATCTGAGCGTATCGGACACGTTTCAGACCGATATGTTGAGGGCGATGACCACGAGGGGCTGAAGGTGACAGCTGAGGGCGACGGCCGCACAGAGACGAAGGCGAGGGAGAGACGAAGACTAGGGAGAGTGGGTCGCAACTCGTATCACAGAGACGAGGTTATGAGAACTGGATCGATCGCATCATAGAGACGAGGCTATGAAAACTTAGTCGATTTCCAATTTTTTTCAACTTTATTTTGTCATTTATGCCCTCAAGTATCCATCAAAATTACAAAATGACGTATCCAACTACGAAATGTACGTATCTAATCCGTATCCAAATCTCGATACTGTATCTGAGCGTATCGAACACGTTTCGGACCGATATCGGTGTCCAAAACGCGATACTGGCCCCCATGGGCGTTTCGGTGCTTCTTAGTTCACAACCAATTGCCATCTTGTATCAAATCAACCTCAACAACCTCTAATGAGATCATTCTGGACAGATTCAATTTGGAGCAAATTGAGTATTTGGCCTTTGATTCACAGAAAAGGGATGGCTGGGGTTGAGGAGAAAGTTTGCCGGAAATGGGGTGGGTGCCTATCTGACACGGGCGAGTCGTAACCTTGACCCAAGCTCTCAAATGCTTCATGACTTCCTGTTTACTGCTTGGTTTTAATTTTCTTCCAATTTAAATTTTTTACATTTTTAAAATTTATTTAAGTTAAGACTTTTTTTCCAATTTAACATAGTTAAGATTAAGTTAATTGCTTTGAAACATGTCATCATATTATACAGTGGGACATAAAGAGGAGGGGCAGAAATGGGACAACGGGTCTGCTCACCCGGAACCGGGTCGCCTGTACAATTTTCATGTCCCTTTTCATGTCTAATTCGTGATAATTTGACATATGTCCAATTATTTATCTATATCTTAGGTCATCTCTAGCAATACTCTTTTAAAGGACTAAAGAGTAAAATTTTGGATTAAAAAAATCATTTTCAATAAGCATCCTAAGTAGCTAAATATTAGGATGGATTAAACTATGAGACCCCTACTTTTTATGTTTAAATTATTCTATTTAAATTTTTATATTTGACTTGTTGTATTAAAATTTTTATCTTTAAGTTGTTTCCTTTTAGATTAATAATAAAAATAGTTTTCAGTTAAATTTAAATAATTAGTCAATTTAAATAATACTATTCAAATTTTGCAAAACTTACAATTCATTTATTACAATATATTAAATGTCAAGATAAATACAAAGATAAGACTAAAAAAATACAAACATGAAACTCATTATAAAAAAAAAATACAAACATAAAACTTATAAAAAATAACTTATAAATATCTAGACTCAAAAACTAAGACGAACATGTTTCTTGTGATAATGGATTGTCCTTTATTACATCCATCATAAATTAAGTGTGACTCCGCTCATATTTCATGTTTGCTCATAGCCCAAAGAAGCGCGACCAGATCTTTTTAGAGGTATTTGTTTGCATTACAAGACCGCATCATTTTGTAACGAGACAAGTATTCATATATGGAATACAATAGGGATTACATTTATCCTACTATCAGTCTGTTGGAACTGTATCTGGAACTTTATTCCCATTGTGATTAATTTGTAACAAAGAATTTCACAAATAGTATAATGGGATTGGGCTGAGCTAAGGGAGAGAGGAGGTCGGGTAAGATGGAGGAGATCAGAGAAGTGGCACCTACAATTTTGTGCAATGTGAGGCCGCGAACTTGTAAAAATTGTGGCATCTACTATTTTTCTATAGCCTTTTTTTTTTTTTTTGGCAAACGATTTTTCTATAGCTTCACTTCTATAAAATTCATTTGTTTCAATATTTTTCTAACACTTCGAAAAAAATTCCTACTTAAATTTTAAATTTTCAAATTTCATTCACTTCCGCAATAAAATTCGACCTTACTAAATCATTTTTAAAGTCTTTTAAAAGTAGGAAATTTTTTTAAGGGCTCATAACTATGCCTCTAATAATTTAAATTAAATATAATAAATAGAAATTGTAGGAACGGCATGTCACTTTAGTGTAGCGAGAATTATACACATAATATGGGCTAAAATAATTGAAAAATAAACCCACTCGTTACCCAAAAATGTCCACCCTTGTTACAAAGGAGTAAGTTTACACGTTGGGATCAAACAAAGGCTTGCCGCAAAAACACGAGGCAGCACTTTCAGGTTTCAACTCTCTAACCCTATTTTTCATACAGAAAGTTCAGCATTATCATCCTAATTCCTAACCATTATCATCCTAATTCCTAACCGTGTTTTCCCCTCAGTTCCGGAAGTGTGTTCATATTGTAAGCTAGGCTATAGGAGATGCGAGTAATAAAGAGTAGTGGAAATCATGTACAATTTTAGACTCTAACAATAATAATAAAAGAAACCGGCCCAAAAAGGTCCAATACCCCACAAAAATAACAGGCAGGACTCTCTTTATATCAAAACCAACCTCATTTTCTTGTTTTCAACTAAATCCGTCTCTGGAAAACTCCGAAAAGCCACCCTCTACATTTCTTAACCCCTTCTAAAACCATCGAGGGCGTGTGATCATCAAAAAATCTCACATCCAAACAAATGGGTTTGCTCACCGAGCTGTCTCCTTTCATTTGCTCTGCTCTGGTTTTGTTCTTCACAGTCTCTCCTTCCGTTCCCTTTTCCATGGCTGCTTCTGATATCACACGCTTGGTCTACAAGGGCTGTGCAAGCCAGAATTTTCCAGACCCATCTGGAAGTTCCTCGCAAAACCTCAAATCCCTGTTTGATTCTCTGGTCTCACAGTCTTCGCAGAAGGGTTTCTTCTCAACCACATCTGGTGAAGGCCAAAATGCCATATTTGGCCTGTTCCAATGCAGGGGAGACCTCACCAACCCCGACTGCAACAAATGTGTGACAAAGATTCAAACTTTGGTTCCAAAACTCTGTGGAGATGTCATAGCAGCTAGGGTCCAGCTCAGTGGGTGTTACTTGCGCTATGAGCTTTCTGGGCTCCCTCAGGTCTCTGGGACACAGTTTCTGTTCAAGGTCTGTCGGTCAGATCAGGCAAGTGAGATCTCTGAGTTTGAGGAGAAGAGAGACTCAGCTTTTCAGATGGTTGAAAATGGGGTAAAAAATGGAACTTCTGGGCTGTTTTATACTGGGACTTATCAGTCTCTGTATGTTCTAGGGCAGTGTGAAGGCGATTTAGGAACTTCTGACTGTGGGGATTGTATAAAAACTGCTGATCAGAGGGCTAAAACTGAGTGCAAAGATTCAATTTCTGGGCAGATTTACCTTCACAAGTGCTATATAAGCTACAACTATTACCCTAATGGTGTTCCAGGCATAGCTTCTTCATCAGGTAAAGTCAGAGAGAGAGTAAAAATCTCATCTTTTTTTGTTTTGTTTGAAGTCCTTAATTTTTCTAAACATTTTCTAGAAGGATTTATGCGTAAAGAACCTTGTTTTATCTGCAATTTGTTTTAATATTTATTCCCAAGCTGTCTTTGGCTGGACACTCTTTGATTTTCATAGGTGGGTTTTGAATTCTTGATCCTTTTGGTGTTTCAAGTCAAATATGATGTGGGTTTGCTTTGAATTCTTTATTTCTTATAATATATTGGTATGACGAAGGGTGACAGATAAAGAGATGCAGACAGTTGCATAGGGTTGGATAGATGAGTTCTTCTTCATTTCTTTTTTTCGACATTGTTTGGACCCAATTACCCCACGTTGAAAAAATAGCACAGCTTTCAATGATTTATAAGCTCTTGAATGCTATGCTTTTACAAGCCGGTTTTTAAGTGCAGGTTTTAGCCATTCACCACGATTTTTTTTTAATATTCTTTTTACTAAGGATTCATGTCCTTAATTGGTGTAGGAAGTGGAGGGTCTAAGCAACACACACAGAGGACAATAGCAATTGTGTTGGGAGGACTTGTGGCTTTTGGGTTTCTGGTGGCTTGCTTGATGTTTGTCAAGTCACAAATGAAGAAACGTGGTGGAAAGCATGGAGATTGGTAAAAAGATGGGGGTTTGAAGACCAAATGCTTTTGAATATATCAAGAAATATTAACATTTTGTATAGTTATTATCATTAGTAGAAATTAAAGTCTAATCATTTAGTGCAGTGCATATATAAATGAGATGGGTTTTAAGTATTGATCGAATGATTTTGAAGATGGGTTTTAGGGTTCAATCAACTTTTGATGTGATCAAAAAAGAAAAGTTTAGCTTAACTTTCATGCACACTAGCTTTTGTTTTATGTAACTGGAAGATATGATATATATATATATATATATGTTTGCTTCCCACATACTTTCACGTAGCTTTTCATTTCAATATCTTCTTTGTTTGAATGTCCATTTGTTTTTGCATTGATGATTGTGAAAAAGAAGTGGGCATGGACCTAAAAGATAAAAAAAAAATAAAAAAATTCTACAGCCATGGTGAGGTGGTAAGCATTTGTTCGTTGATCTCCTTAACTAGATACCAAAAACACATTTGCATGATTAAGATTGGTTATGATAATGTGTTTACTCATTTGCCCTAAAAAATAGAGCTATAAGGATGATCTAACCCTAAAAAATAGTTCTACAATAAGAAGTGATGGCGCTAATTGCCCTTTTTCTTCTCCAATTAGCTTTCTCCATGAATGCTGATGGACGAGCCAGTATTGTGGTGGCCTTTTGTGATTGGACCATCATTAGTTCTCAATCAATAGTCGGACTACCTCATATATCACAACAGTGTTTAGAGCCTTGCTATCTAAGCAATGGAATGGGGCTAGTCTTTTGGGATATCAGGGTCTATAGTAGAAAATTTGGCAGTCCTACTCTTAAAAGGTAATAGTGGTCTAGAGTAGAAAATTTCGCATATATTGATTGTCATTGGAACTTTGACCTAATCTAACCCTAGGCCTGACTTATCACTTACCAAGCTACTTTCACCTGGTAATCTGATTGTATTCTTGACCTAGTCTAATTCTAACTCATTCCCACATCGTATGCAAACAATGCTACAGCGGCTTGAAAAGGATTGATATAATTTGGAAAGCACACGCATCACCGTCTCAGAAGTCGTGATCATCAAGAAAAGAAAGCAGAGAGAGATGATGCCTAGACCAGCCCAGCTGTATCAAAGAAAACGCCTCTACTCGGCTATCTCTTTTATTCCTTTCTCATTACTATTTTGCTCATTGTCTAATAAAAAATAATAATATGAGATTTTACCACATAAAGCATCATCTTAACAGAATGTACCACGTTGCAAAAACAATCCCACTTATCAATTAGAAGGTGCATTCAATTAGAATATTTCAATATTTTCCAAATTTTTTAAGAATAAAGGTATATTCAATTAAAATATTTTAATATTTTAAAAAATCCTACTGTATTCAATTAAGACTTTTAATATTATTAAAAATATTAAATCAAATCGTAAGGTATTCAATTAGGACTTATTTTTTAAAGACTTGTTTAAATTGTGGATTTAATGAGAATTAATATTAAGAATATACATGATAAGACAAAAAATATCTAACCTCAAGTAAAAGAATTTATTTTTAAATCTCATAAGACATTTTTCTCCAAAACGTTCCATTCTTCCTGAAAGGTTCATCCCATAATAAAAATTATTTCAAAGAAATATGCGCCCAAAAAAAGGCCAAAAAATCTTTATTTTAATGTAAATTTTTTTGGCATAATTTTTTCATAAATTATCACTTTTGCTCAATTTTGCCGCAATGTTCTTCAAGTTTTTGTCACCACAAGTGCTCTTCAGCTTTTAATGATGAAAATTTTATAGTAATATTAGATTTTCTAGAAAATCAAGAAAATTTTAAAGCATCCAACATATTCAAAAGTATCAAATAGATCAATTATAAGGTGTGAACAATTACAATAGAAAAATAGTAATAAGTGTGAGTGTGATATCAGCCTCTTCTGAATGTGTAACTCAAGATGATGATGATGATGGACAAATAAGCTCAGCTATTAATGTTCGGATGAAAGAAACCATTGCAAGAATAAAAAATAAAATGGAGAAATCACACTATCCATCAAAATTTGCTAATATATATCCTCCAAAATTGTCCAAATAAAGAGGAAGTCCAAAATATGATTTATAAAATATGTTTGGATAATACTCAAATGTCCATACCAATTTATAAGATTTTTAAAATGTCTTTAAAATTTGTCATTTAAAAAATGTCTTTGAAAATATTTAAATGTCATAATCCAATAAGAGAAAAAGAGAGAAAAGAGAGAGAAATAAGAGAGCACTTGACATGGAACAAGAGATTAGCAGACATCAGTTGTATTCTACCTCTGCCTTGCCGGTGAGTTCGTACAGTTCGTACTCTTATATCTATACAGTTCCTAAATTCGCATCTGCCATGCTGACATAAAACCCTAAATTCACAATCTTCAATTCAATTAGCACTTCCTAGGTCATATCTCACCAATCATCATATCATCATTCATTCTGATAGGCTAACCAATCGATCCCTTCTCATTCTTCATCATATCAACATTCTGAATGGCAAAACCAAACTAGCTAAAACAACTAAGTAAACCAATCAAACAAAAACAAGGTTTTGAAATTGAAGAATATAGAAGCATGTACAAGAACATACTCCAAAAAAATAAAATCAAGATACAAACTTTAAAAATGTGAAGAGGTGCCTATCAAAAGTGATTGTTTTAAAAACCTTAATCAACCCCCGACAACCACAGTTTTGCACTTTTGCAGTATTGTAATCACTAAAACTTGCGGGAAGTCAGGGAAGGAGATAATGTACATAAACAATTCATCCCAGAAATGACTGAAAATGTCCAAAGCACTACGGACATTCCACTAGAGTGATGACCAATAAGCCAGCAAATCAGTCAGTGAGGTCACAAAAAACCATAGAAAGTTCTCAGAAGTCCAAATAAATAACGTTCAAACAGTTCTCCATAAAGGACTTGGTGAAATCTTCATAGAAGATACTCCATAACCTGTATCTATTAGGTCATCATCTACAAATAACAAACATTTAGCATCCCTTATTCTTAAAATCTGCACTATTGCCAGAGAACAGCCGGTCAAGGTATATATGTGTGTGTGTGTATATATATATATATATATATATATATTCATGATACAGATCAGAACCTATGGAAAACAAAGGCCTGGATGCCAGTAAAAGGGTATCACTCATCTATAATCACCCTTGAATTGTCAAGGATTCCAAGGCCAATGCAACAGCCCTACATAAAACCAATTTAGTATTTGTTTTCCTATAGATTCATGGCACTAAAAACCTAAAGTCTCATCCCAGAGCCTACCTCCCTAGAGAAAGAGAGAAATTTGGTAATACGAATTAAGAATTAAGCCTGACCCGTCTTGTAAGAATCTCACCCAAGAGTTCTACCACCAAAATGCCACCACAGATTAGAAGCCACACCCCACCAAGATTTTTGCACAAAAAAAAAACAACATATGTTTCAAATATGAAAATTTGCACTACATCAGCGCAACAGGGTTTAAGGAACATCATATTTTGATAAAACTCCAGAACTTTGCAAAAATGACAGCTAAATTTCATCGACTTACCCAACTCATGATACCAAAATTTCTTCTAAAGGCTTTGAATGAAACAAAACTGTATACATATAATAACGCATTGAGTGTAGATCCACATCAAATATCATTATTATCAAATACTGAACTCTAAATCAAAGCAACACAAAATTTTCTAATTATTCTCAAATATTACTCATAGAAATGCATCGCCAGCCTTTCAGTAATTCATCCCACCTCCATGATCCCAAAATGAAATAAGCTAAACCTATAAATTATTGAAACTCCGAATCGAATCGAATCGAATCTCACTAACCCTGGGAAACAATCCACCATATAAACCCATCCCCCTAAAATGGTTCACCAATCTCAAACACTGGCGATACAGAATGGTTGTAAAAGAGGAGGAAAAGGTACCGATTTCTCCAACCCGACCCGACCCGGCTCTACTTACTTAGGCGGCGCGGCTCCAGTTCCAAGGATATTGGTCTGCTGGAGCTCGAGCTCGTTGAGCTGCTGTTCACGGTCCATAGCAATAATCAAAGGCACCACCAGGATAAGGAATGAGGTGCCGGCGATCCAAGCCGCCTTTCCGGTGCTCTTCACTAGCTTCTTCGAGACAAATGCGGCGTCGTTTGCGGCTTGTTTACCGCGAACTACGACTTGGGACTGCGAGAGTCTCGCGATGATGCCTCCTTCATCCTTCTTAGGGCTTCTCCTTTCGGGGAGGGAGATTCCGCCTTTCCGAGCTTGAGTCGCCATTAGAGAGAGGGGATAGATAGAGCAGATGTGGGAATGTAGTTGGTTAGTGTGCTTGTAGCCAAGGAGAAAGCTGGTTGGTCTATTTAGCCACAGCTTTGATCACTTTACTTCTGCCAACGACGTGTCGTTTTTTATTTCTGTTACCGACTGAAAAGCTGGTTCAACTCGGATGGGTTGGGCTAAACCAGATTTGGGTTCAGTTGAACTCAACTCAACTCAAAGCCTTAAAACCCACAACTAATTACGACCCAATTAATTTCCTAATGCGGTCACTACCTATTATGATTTATGACTAGGCCTCATCATTCTGTGCTCGCGGAGGCCCGTTTGGCCCATTCATAAAAAAGTGGCTCAGCTCATTACGGACCGCCGGCAAGTCTGGCTCGATATTTTATCGGCCTAGTTTGGGTGTTTAAAGTGAAGCCTGGTCCGCCCATATAAGCTTGACCAGTAAAGGCTCATTATTTTATTATTATTCCAGGAGCAATCCAAGGAACACCGGTCCATCTCATGTTCGATATACTTCATTATTTTGTTGGCCGGGTGAGCACTCTCTTTTCTTTGTCCAATTCCGTCTTACCAAACAAGACTGACTTCTAACCAACCCCCCTAAAAGGAGGCCCAAAAGCCCAGGGCCCGACGAAAGAGAACAGCATTAAGAAACTTCTTTGGGTTAGCAGTGAAAGAAAGAGCTCGGCATTCATTTCTTCATTCATATTCATAGCTTAGTCGAGGATCGACCATTTATCTTGTCGGATCATCCATGATGGCCGTCGATTTTTTTTTTAGATTTATTTACCTTTTACTTAAATAATAATAATAAAATTTTGAGACCCACAAAAATCGGAGATCATGTACGACTGCACAGACCCCCTGTATTATCCTAATGTGTATGACACGTTTATTTGAATTTTTTTTTAAAAAAAAATTAATTTTTTTATCATTGAGCAACAATAATAATGAGTCAAGTCAAGTTAATCAAGAAGTCAAGCTCGGTTATTAAGGTAAAAAATCATTTGAGTGACCTTGAACATATGTCTACTAGTATTAATTAACTATGACCTCAAATAGTTAGTACTTGTCAACGTATTTGATTTTGGTACTTTAAAAACTTACGTATGAAAAAGTGAGCTTAAATAATATTGTCAAAATTACTCATTTTTTTTAGAACTTATCGATCTCATTTATATTTATTATATTACTATTAATAACTAATAGAAATTAGTTAGTAAGATGGATAATTTGTAAATATTTTTAATTCTATCCAATATCGGACCTTTTTTTAACTTAAAAGAAGTTCCATACATGATATGGTATGTCATCGGAGTTCGAACTTGAGACCAATTGTCTACAAGTCAATACTAAAATCAACTGAATTATACTCACTTGACTATCGAATAGCATACCTTAATATATATATATATATATATATATATATTGGATAATATACCATATAAGTCATCTTATTGTCTAAATTTTTATTGATAGTGATATTCTGAAAGAGTTTATATTGATACATATATCTTATACTTACCCAATTTATTTTTGGTTATACAAGTTTGAAATTGTGAATGCTCAGCATATCATGTAAAAATAATTTACCATTATATTCATGTGTTTGAAATTTATCACAATAACTCGTTTCCGCATTTGAAATTATATTTTACTCGTATTTTTTCATAATTTCTAAATTTAAAATAAAATATGACACTTAAATAATAATAATAATAATAATAATAATAATAATAAATGAGGGATATGCTTTACTGACCCAGGTGTGTGGTGCAATGGGTACTGAGTGAGAAAAAGAATCAATTCTGCTTGGTTTTGAAGCTAAGACATGGAAATGACATTATTCAGTTTCATGGCCGGCCTGCTCCTTGCTTCTTTCTGACTCCTACTTGCTCATATTTGATCACTTTTTATGCTTCTCATAACCTCCAAACTCATTCAAATTTGAAAACAGACAACAGTTTGCAAAGTGAGTTTTCTTCTTTTCAGCCTTTTTCATCTTTAAATGTTCATAATCTTTCTTGAATTTCTCAATAAATTCGATTTTTGGGTAACATTTGTTCTCAGATGCTGAAGAACAAACAACTAAGTAAGTAATTCACATCATTAATTTTTTGTGTTGCAGAAGCTTAATTTTGTACCAAGATGTAAATTTCTTTTGTTCGTTTTGGTTTTTTTTTTTTTTGGAAGTGTATCCTAAAGTGAAGGTGAGGATGCATGAACAACAAGATAAATTTTTTCCAGAAAATGATCACAGATCAACATTGGTACTGACAAATATCTCTGCTGAATCTATATCAGTACGAGGTAAAATCTCCCATTATTTCTTGAGTTATTTGTAAATAGTGTTCTAAAAATTTATCGCCTAGGCACTAGGCACCTCCTTAATACGATTAAATCTATCGAAGATCATTTTTTTTTTTTGTGCAGTGAAGGAGATTCAAAGATGTTCTTCACCACTAAAGGCCGCCAAAACCATGAAGGCTTATCATGTCCCCAAGTTACCAGACCAACAATCAATTTCTTCATCCAAAGGTTTGAACTTTGAGCTTTAAAAAATATTTATCATTTATCATTTAACACTTACATTGACATTGTGTTTTACTTTGTAACATCTAATTTATCTAACAATCAAACATTCTTGTTGTCAAGGTGCTACAAAACCAAAATCAGATGCTACAGCAACAGCCTGTTCTGTCCTTCGTCCCCGTGCCGTCTTATCTAGTCCAGGTAATTTCATTTTAGGTCGCATGTGGATTAGATTGTATAACTCATTATGTATTTTTAGGCTATATATGTTTGGTGGCTCGGATTCAAGATTTGATTGAGCATTTTTCAAATTCAAAGTATCTTGAATATAAAAAATTGAACTATTTTTAGAGTGAGGAGATGATAGGGGAATAAACATAAAAGGAAACACAATAACAATTGGAAAAACTAAGTTCTATTCTATGTCTAATACCCTATAATCTCTTATTATGAAATACATCAATTTTATGTTCAAGATACAATAAATTTGATGAACTATTCATTCAATTTAATCCGAGGACGTCGCCTGAAGGTAGAAGTGATGTTTTTTCACTCCTATTGAGGACCGGATTATAGTTTTCTTATTTCCATATCTAATTTACTTTAAAACTCAAAAAGACATTAACGTTTACATTCAAAATAAAATGACCAAATTTGACGAAATATACAATCCAATCAAATCTAATACAACCTACCAAACGAACTCAATGAATTCAAAGCCTCAGAAGCTTTTATTTATTTTTCATACTTTGTTATTTTCAGAAAATGATGGAATGATTGGAAGCATAAACAAACTAGTTGAAGCTGATAAAAGTTCATCAGGTTTCAAAGTGCACCATACAAAACAGAAAGTCCCTGCTGTCCAGAGGGCCCAACAACAACCCAATAAGATGCCTCCAACTCCAAGCAGCATCCATATGAAGAAGAAGGTAGCTGCAGCAAGGCCTATGACTACCAACAACAATATGATGGCTAAAAGCTCCAACAAGACTGCAATACTTAACAAGAATTTCAAGAACCCGTGATGGAAAAGCAGGAACACGGCCACTCGTGGTTCTGAATGCCCTGAAGAATTACTCCCAATATTGGGTTAGGCAGTTGTATTAATTAACTTATTTATTGTTGTTCATGAATTGAGCTTTGTTCAGCAAAGTAGCAAGAATCCATGTCTAAAATCCATTTGGTGCATTCTTCGAGAAGTCGAAACCAGTGATTAATCGACATTTTCAACAACAACTGCATTTTACGACGAAATTCAGATTTGTCTTCACTGCACCTAAATGAGTCATGATCACATGCATGTTGATATGCTAAATGTGCAGCATCAGATCTTGATTGTCGTTCTTTAGTGTAGGTCGTCGTCTTTAACATATTCGTAGTGACTGTCAATGCACGACTTTTCTCAAGACATCAGATTCACGTAATTTCCTTATGATTTTCGCAATGCACATGCCCTACTGCCCTAGTAAGAGCACTAGTAACAGTAGATGCAAAGGTTAAAATGTGATACGAAATTGTGTTTAACTTAATTTGCACCTAAAAATGACATATGGCAAGATGAAGCATGGGGGCACGGGGATCAAAACTTAGCTTCAAGAGCATACTCCGTCGCATCCACGCATTCTAATTGTTAGTGTGGAATTTCACCCTTCACTTGGGCCGAGTATAAGTCTAATACAAAACCCACAATTTAAAGTAACTTTAGGTGTTCATACCTAAACTAGTCGGCCTGACTAAAGACCATGTTGGCCTGCCTTGAACAAGCTCGAAGCTAACTAGCCACATCTGATCGGCCAGCCCACGGACGCCCCCAGACTTGGCCAGCAAGGCCCTCACAATTCAGGAAGATCACATCTGATTGTCCTACCAGCAGATCAGTCTTACAAACAATCGGTCTTCTTACAAACCAACTAGGGACCGACTCTGCCCAGGCCACTCAGATCTGGTCGTCCGGACCCACTGACAAGTCATAAAGGCTGCCCAAGAACACCACATGACACCTGACAGCTTCTAAAGACAGCAGCATTTATCCCACATTGACAAACACCAACAAACACATTCAATGCTACTATAAATATAAGGGCATCCTCTTCCAAAAAGGTAATGACAATCTTACCCTCACGCTGTCTAAATTGTTACAGTAACTCCCCACTTAAACTAACTTAAGTATCGGAGACTGTTAGGCTGGCACCACACCGGTGTCTCTTTGCTCTTACCCTCTTCATGTGCAGTTCGTACAACCCCGAGGAGCAACAAAGAAGCTCAGCGAGGCGAGTCTAGGTTGATCCATTTATTGCATCAACAGATTGGCACCGTCTGTGGGAACCTGAAACAACACCCCCACACTCTCATCCACCAGATCAGCCGTCCCGGATCGTGCCCAGCACCATGTCGAACGAACGAGACGAATGAGAGCTCAACCACATCCCTTTTCTCAAGGGAACCATACAGGAAACGTCCCCGATGCCTACCGGCAGACTTTGGATGACCTGATGCGCGAAGTCGCTGAGCGGGGTAAGGAGCTGGCCGACCAATATCAGGTCAAGGGGCCTCAGACCGAAAGGACATGAACCACTCAAATAGCAGTCGAAAGGTGCTTGCCGAACCAACCAAGGAAGCAACAACTCAGGCCAAACCCCACCTCTTCTGGGCGACTCCTCATCCAGTCATCTAAATTTGGGCCCTCAGGAACTAGGATCTACAGGGATGCTCGGCAGTTGTTAGAGGAACGTCAAGTCGTGCCAGCTAGGCTCACCTACGAAACATCTGGCCGGAGGACTTCGGAACCACGCCATTCCAGTTCAAGCGACCGCCAGACCGCTGCTGGGAACTCAAGTCGGATGGCGAATAGCAGGTGTTGCCAGGCAACCCGCAGAGGCGAAGCTCACCCGTGGGAGAACCGTTACACGGACGAGACGGACTCAACAGCAGACAGTTATTCTCAGGGTCAAAATCCGAAGGCCCACTAGGACCAAAGCAGAAGACCAACTAAACCCCACACCAGTCAGCCCACCCACCAGAACGAGGAGATCGAAGCTCTCCTGAGAAAGGTACGTACCCTAGAAGCAAAGGAAGATAAAAGTAAGGCACCAGCCTTGAAGAAAGCCAACCCTGGTCCTTTCTCAGAAATAATCCTTCAAGACAGAATCGGAGTAAAGCCCTTGAAGATCACCCTGTACACGGGGAAGGGAGACCCCAACACCCACTGGAACAATTACACATCTGCTCGGCTTACCTGGATGTCTCGGAGGACGAACAATGTCTCATCTTCAGCTCCACCCTCACGGATAAGGCCCTGAACTGGTTCTATCGTCTACCGCCAGGCATAATCGATTCACTTGAGGACCTGCATTCCACTTTCCTAAGCCAGTTTATGATCCAAACCATCCGGCTCGTCTCCACGGAGAACCTCTTTTCTATCCGGCAGAAGGAGGATGAAACACTTCAGAAATATTCCGCGAGATTTAGCCTCGAATATTCTCGCTGCCAAGACACGGACAATAAGGATGCGTTTAACGCCTTCAGGAGTGGCCTCAAGGAATCTCCCTTTAAGTATTCAGCCTACACTGAGCTTATGCGCAGGGCAAGCATCCATGCCAAGGCCGAATTCTTCCATACCCCTCCTAAGGAGAGCAGAGGCACACACTATAACGACCTGAACATTGGAAAAAGGAAATTTTGGAAAAAGTTGAAGAAAATGATGATTTTGCCCTTGGAATTGGGCGAACGGTTGACTTTTGGCTCGAGCGGTCAAACGGACTTTGACCGATGACTGTGACGTAATTTGGGACGTCACGAGTTCATAGACAGGTGGCACGTCCGATTCCGACATTCAAGAATGAAGTTATGATGTTCGGAAGTTCAGGGGTAATTTGGTAAATTGGTTAAAAATGGGAAATTTGTTGACTTTTCAAACGACATGGACTTTTCACGTAATTCGAAGACCTTTGGGAAGGTCTCGAGATGCTGAGTCCGTAGACAGGCGGTACGCGTCAATCAGAGTTCGGATGACCAAGTTATGGGTCTAGAAGTGTGAAGGGCATTTTGGTAAATTGTCAAAGTATGGGCAAAATGGTAATTAAACCATCGAAGAAGGAATGGGACGGTGATGGGCTGATTCAGCCATGGTGATTCCACCAAATGACATCTGTCATTCTCTAAAATCAGGTTAGTGGCACAAGGAAGTGTGTGTTAGTGTGTTTGGAACAGGTGCATAGTCAGGGGAATTGGAAATTGTTACTGAGTAGGTGTTTTTGAAATGAAAAACAGAGACCGATGACCATGGCCTGATCGACCTTCCCAAGAACGAATTGAGAGAAAATGAGACTGGATAAGGACTTAGGGAGGAAGAACAACGATTTGAGATTGAGAGAGGGAGAAAAGCGATGGAAATGGTGAAAGGAAAACTCAAACCCGAAAATGGTCCTTGAGAGAGAGAAAGAGAATCCAATTTCGAATTGTAGGCCAGCCCAAGGAAAATTGAGGTTTCATTGAGTTCTCTGGGATCAATTCAAGTCGATCCATTGCAAGAAAGAAGAGAATTGATGCTATTTTGGCTCTGAATGGACCTGGTGACCGAGAAGAAAATTGAGCTTTGAGTCGTGAAGTTGGAGGAGTTGAAGGGAGAAATTGACATGAGAAACAAGTTTATATGAACCCTATGAAGCTTCTGAGTGAATCAATTTCAAGAAAACAATCGAGATTGGTCGAGATTGAAGAATGAACAGTGCCCATCTGTCTTCGAAGTTCGACTTCGAATCGCCTGGATTAAGGTAAGTTATTACAGAATTGAGGTCACAGAGCCCTAATTAGATACATAGCGATCCTACTAGCTGAATGAATTGATGAAATTAGGTTGGAATTGACAAGAACCCAGTCGGGTCAAGTCGCGGGCAACCGAACCCGTTTACTAGTCAATCGGGCGGAGACAATGAACAGTACCTAGTACAGTAGCAGCGCGTGAGGGCGCGTGGGCCCGATTCTCGAGGTGAGTTCAACATGACTTTTGTTCTATGCAATGTAACGAACATTTTGGCGTTGGTTTCGAGTTAATCGGACACCGTTTTGATATTGTTTCGAGGGTCCGAAGGTTTATATTACGTTTTAATTCATATTTAATTCCCGAAAAATTATGGGAAATTAGTATGATGTTATTTGAGTCCTTAGTGACCCTGGAGAATAATTTCGGACAGGATTCGAGATTCCTGAAAAATGTCAGAAATTACGGAAACGCGTGCAGCTAGAAAAGCGAGCGATGTGGACGGTGTGTGAGTGGACTTTGCTTTCTAAAATTTAATGCATGCATAACTGTTTCTATGGTTTCTATGATTATGATTATGGTCTACGGTAACGATATCCATATTTATACGTATTTTAATACGTAATTGCTCGTATTTTGAGACTATGGTTTCTCTTATGCTTTGATGATGGTTTAATGAATGATTTTATATGATTTGTGTGTATCATGTTTTGAGGATGTTTTGCTTATGATTATGAGTATGATTTAATATTTTGGCACGCATTTTGAGATTATTACAGATGTGCACGTTTTACGAGATTTGAGTATATTGCGATTTAATCATGGTTTTGATGCTTTGGCTTTGGGACTTGAAATACGATTTGATTTCAAAGATTTAAAACAGATTTTGGGAAAAGCGATTTCGGGCTTGATGCCCAGTTCATAAAAGTGGCCTTGATGAACGAGATTTCGGGTTTCGGAAACTTGAAGGTGAATTTTCGGATTTGGGTTCGGGATGATGGTTCCGGATGCGGCTTACGAAATCATTATTGTGAATTCGGATTTGGAAATGGATGGTGGATATGATTTGAGATTTGAATATGAAGTTTGGACATGAGTTCCATTTCGACAAGACGTGATGTCAGATTTGGTTTTGGAATTTGAATTCCGATGAATTCTGGATTGGTTGTGAATTACATATGTTTTGGGTTTAAAGACCCGGTACTATTGCTGGATCATGTTTTGGGTTTAAAGACCCGGTTGATTGATTACGGGGGAGGGCCCTTGATTGATATGTTTTGAGTTTAAAGACTCGGTTATCGTGATATCCCCCGAGGCCTATCGATTGTGTTTTGAGTTTAAAGACTCGTTGATATTCCGGGAAGGCCTGATATATGTGAGTTTAAAGACACAGTGATTGAAATCCAGCAAACTGATTGACTTGTAATTTACTGTGAATTTCTGATGTTTTCGGATGTGTTGGTGACAGGACTCACCCCGATTATCACCTCAATAACTGAGGTGAACCTTGTTCCCGTCTGACAAACACACTTAAAAGACCAAAATAACCTTATATACAACAAAACCCACATTGTCAGACCAGGGAGAAAAGTCATACAGTTTACAGAGCATAGTAACAGTACGAAAACAAATACAAGCCTACTGTAAGCTAAGCTCGCAACAGATGACTTTATGCCTCGGACTCTGCCTCAATGGTTGTCAGGACCCACCCCGGTTTCCCCCCGAAACCCGAGGTAAATCCCGCTCCCGTCTGACTCCCCGACACAAAACTCAAGTAAAACTCACTCGAACCCAGTCAGACGCAGGAGTAAATACAAAATATCCCAACCTTATCGTTTACAGAGTATAGCACTTTAAACTCTTCTAGGATCCCTCACGTCACTTCTATGCCTCGGACACTGCCTCGACGTCAAGACCCCGCGCTAGCTCCACAACCTGGAGGGCAATTTAAAACAAAAGTGTGAGTGGACCAGAAAGTACAAAACGTTCAAAACCACTTTATATGAAAACCGAGTTTAACCCTCCGTTTTGAAACCACATGCATAACCAACAGTTATGAACACAGTTATAAAATAATCGTTATAAAACATCATAAGAAACAGAAACACTATAAAATATCTTAAGAAACCACAGCATGAGTATCAGAAACCGTATCAAATCCTCATTTCCCGATCGAACCTGCTGGACCTATCCGAGTCTTTAAACTCCCGAGTCTTTAAACTCAATCCAGGCCTTAATCATATCCGAGTCTTTAAACTCCCGAGTCTTTAAACTCAAGGCCTACGGGGGAAATCAATATATCCGAGTCTTTAAACTCCCGAGTCTTTAAACTCAATCCGGGTCTTTAAACCCAATCCGGCCGGTCCCCCGTCACATATATCCGGGTCTTTAAACCCAATATCCAGATCCAGCAAATCCAATCTCAAAACCATTTGAAAACCATTTACCAAATCTACATCCAAACCCGAATCCGAAATCACTGGTCTGATGCCCTTCCGGCAGCCAGAACCGTCATTCCGGACCCAAATCCGGAAATCCACTTTTCAACTTTAAAACCAATTTAGAAATCACTTATCAATTGAAATCCCAAAACTAAAGCATCAATTTCAGAAGTCAACCACTTTCTCGTAAAACGTGCTAAAAACCGGACTTCCTCGAAAACCGTGCACATGTAAAATCAACCAGTCATATTCGATAAACAGAAAATCATAATTAAAACCATAAAACAATTATAGAAAACAGTTATGCATGTTCGAGTTTAAGAAAAGGGGTCCACTCACAGTACTGAGCCCTACTCGCGTCCCGAACGTCCAGCCCGTTCCTCGGCTTCCTCGGGTAATCCCGATCCTGTCAAACACCGTCAAATTACGTCACTAATACGTCTACAAACAATCTCCTAAATTCCCTCAAAAATCCCCGAACCGAAGACCTAGAACCCCGGGACCCTAAACCTTCACCCTCGCGGAACTAAACTCAAACGACATCCGATTGCCTCGAAACCAACTCCATTGAACTCAACACAACTCCTAGACCAAAAGTCAAGTTGACCGTTTCTCCATACGCCGCCGCACGCGCCCCCACGCGCCGCCCATAGTGGCTGCGCGTGGCCCTCACGCGCCTAGCTACAGTACCACCTTCAACCTGTGCTGAACCGGCCGTCGCAGGCTGAACCGGCGAGAGGCATTCTCTGACGTCCGGCCACCAATTCACTCCCTCTCTTCTCCTACAGCTTCGTCCAGACACCACGAATCCATTCCCCTCACTCTCCTGGTTCGATTCGACTCCCAGCTTCACGACTGAAGCTTGAACCAGACGGCCCTCAGACCCCTGTTTCACGATCCGGCTACTCCGGTCACCTCCCGTCACGGTGGCAACACCAGACGATCCCTAAGGCTTCACTGAACCTAGACCACACCTCTTTTACCTTCGACTCAGCCCCAAACTCGTCGACTTTGAGTTCGAAGCTCACGGCCGAAACAGAGCAACAGAGCACCCCTCTGCGACTGAGCTCCGCCGTGGACACCCCCGTCACGGCGACCACCACAAATCATTCCTAGGACCTCCCTGAACATAACCCTGACCTCCAATCACTTCGACTCTAAACCTAGACTCACGACTTTCAAATTGAATTTCCACGGGAAAACAGAGCACAGGAATCTCACCTTCGAGTGCAGCTCCGCCGTGCACGATTGCACCGCCAAATCACGACCACCAGCTCCGCCCTGCCTCACTGTCACTCTCACAACTCGCTAATCACTCACCCTTGCACCCAGATCGATCAATTCTCCTCAATTCTCACACTCTGTTTCTCTGTGTTTTTCGAAGAACAAACACGGGTATACACGGTTCCACCCAAATAATTGGGCTGTGAACACACAGGATTCCACCAGAACCCTCTAGCCCTTTGCCATGTGTCACCATCCCTTCAATCTATATCCCATCTGCTTAAACCCCAGCCGTCCATTCCTTTCTCTCTGCACAAATTCCCATAAACCCAAAAAGACTAAAATACCCTTCTGTTTAACATATTTTACGGTTTTACCGAAACTTCCTAGACCCGTAACTCTCGCCTCGTAAGTCCGATGAACACGTGCCGCCTGTCGTTGAATTCAGGACGACGAGATCTACCCAACCATCCTAGGTCAACCTACCAAAACTCGATTATACAAAAAGTCTACTTTTCCCCTTATTTTACCAAAATTACGATAATACCCTCGACCTTCCGAACATCACAACTTCCTCCTCGGATGTCGGAATCAAACATACCACATGTCTACGGGTTCATGACGTCCTAAACTACGTCCTGGTCACTGGTCAATCCCCAATTGACCACCCGAAATAAAAGTCAACATTTTTGCCCGAATCAGGGGCAAAATCGTCATTCTCCACTAGTGACCCCATCGGGACCAACTAACCCCTGATTAACCTTCCTAATCACACCTTAATCACTCTACTAATCCCAATTCTCGGGACAGGTTGTTACAATCTACCCACCTAAAAAGAATTTCGACCCCGAAATTCCACAGCTAGTTCCCAACACCTAGGGTCTCCTACCCGGTAAGGAACAACCTCTCCTAGGTTCCCTGTCTATCATCTCCACCTTGGGTATTTCACTCCATCCCCAACTACTGTTACTACAGCCAACCCTAGCTATGTAACAACTGCATGGTGTACGCAAGGGAAACTCTATGAACAGAAAACAAAGGTATTATAAAATACCTCATTTCACAGTACCCGACAGAAGTCATAGAGTACATCCTCGTATACCACCACCCTACCTGCCCGAACCAACTCGACTACTAACCCAAACAATCGTCCACCCATCTCCCTCGGCTACTATGCCGGCCACGGTCGGACTAACTCCACAAAGTCCTAAAGGCAAACTCTAGCTTGTGGGTTCTCTCCTTCAATAGTCTCAGATCGATCAGTTATAGTCACTCCTTTCCTCTACTTCCCGTCAACCTGCTACGGAACTTACTGTACACTCCAAGTCCTCTAGGAAAACTCCTAGACTCTACCCCGAAATCCAACAACCAAACCAACAGAACAACCAAAGGTGAAACAAGTACCTGTCCCCACATCTGGTATCGACTGATCCTCCTGCTGAGTCATCGAGAACACCCGGGCCTGAGATCCCGACGCTCTACCACGTCCCCTCGAACTACTCGTGGCTGTGCCACCACCTCCTCTAGTGCCCGCTGTCCCTGACGCTGTACTCTGTCTGGACTCCGCTACTCCTCTGCCTACACCACCTTCCTGTGGCAACAGTGGACACTCACGTCGGAAATGACCTCGCTCCCCGCAGTAGAAACACACATTCCAGCCTGATCCACTGCTCGGTCTCCCTGTAGATGCTACAGAGGTCGCACTCGCTTGCGGAGTCGGCTGTGCTCGGTAATCCCAAAATCCTGAACTCTGGGCACTGCCAGGCCTACCAAAACGATCATCGCCCGACGAGGACGATCCACCGAAGTTACCTCTTTTCGGTGTCCGCTGGCTCGAAGCTCCAGGAATAGATGGTTCTCGGCGTCGCACCGACAAACTAGCCTCAACGCGCACCGCAGCATCCGATAAGTCTCGGAGGGTAGCAAAAGATCCAGCCGTCACTATGGCTCGAATCTCACCTCGCAAGCCTAACTCAAACCTACGGCACTTCTCGGCTTCAGTGGCCACAAAAGCAGGAGCAAACCGGGACAACATCTGGAACTTCCGTTCATACTCTGCCACGGTCATATTCCCCTGCTGGAGCTGCAGAAACTCCGCCTCCTTGGCATCCCGGAAAGAACGAGGATAATACTGCTCCAGAAACCGTTCCCTGAACGTCTCCCAGGTCACACTATGGACATCCCAACCGGACAACTCAAGAGTATACCCCCACTCATAAGCTGCACCATCTAGTAAAAAGGTAGCCAGCAACACTCGCTCCTCCGGCGGACAATGCATCACCGCAAAAATCCGCTCCAATCTGGTAATCCACCTCTGGGCTTCCTCACGATCAGTCCCACCACTAAACGTAGTAGCTCCGAGCCGCTGGGCTCGCTCAATCGTGGCACTCTCCGTCTCTCTTGCTACTTCTTCAGGTTGTGGAGAGGGTCTACGTCTCGGAGGCATCGTCAACCGCACACTGAAAGAGGCATAGAAGTAGTTAAGAAACTAAAACACAACCTCACAAACCAACAAACCCCACAAACCCGACAAACCTATGCTCTGATACCAATTGTCAGGACCCACCCCGGTTTCCCCCCGAAACCCGAGGTAAATCCCGCTCCCGTCTGACTCCCCGACACAAAACTCAAGTAAAACTCACTCGAACCCAGTCAGACGCAGGAGTAAATACAAAATATCCCAACCTTATCGTTTACAGAGTATAGCACTTTAAACTCTTCTAGGATCCCTCACGTCACTTCTAAGCCTCGGACACTGCCTCGACGTCAAGACCCCGCGCTAGCTCCACAACCTGGAGGGCAATTTAAAACAAAAGTGTGAGTGGACCAGAAAGTACAAAACGTTCAAAACCACTTTATATGAAAACCGAGTTTAACCCTCCGTTTTGAAACCACATGCATAACCAACAGTTATGAACACAGTTATAAAATAATCGTTATAAAACATCATAAGAAACAGAAACACTATAAAATATCTTAAGAAACCACAACATGAGTATCAGAAACCGTATCAAATCCTCATTTCCCGATCGAACCTGCTGGACCTATCCGAGTCTTTAAACTCCCGAGTCTTTAAACTCAATCCAGGCCTTAATCATATCCGAGTCTTTAAACTCCCGAGTCTTTAAACTCAAGGCCTACGGGGGAAATCAATATATCCGAGTCTTTAAACTCCCGAGTCTTTAAACTCAATCCGGGTCTTTAAACCCAATCCGGCCGGTCCCCCGTCACATATATCCGGGTCTTTAAACCCAATATCCAGATCCAGCAAATCCAATCTCAAAACCATTTGAAAACCATTTACCAAATCCACATCCAAACCCGAATCCGAAATCACTGGTCTGATGCCCTTCCGGCAGCCAGAACCGTCATTCCGGACCCAAATCCGGAAATCCACTTTTCAACTTTAAAACCAATTTAGAAATCACTTATCAATTGAAATCCCAAAACTAAAGCATCAATTTTAGAAGTCAACCACTTTCTCGTAAAACGTGCTAAAAACCGGACTTCCTCGAAAACCGTGCACATGTAAAATCAACCAGTCATATTCGATAAACAGAAAATCATAATTAAAACCATAAAACAATTATAGAAAACAGTTATGCATGTTCGAGTTTAAGAAAAGGGGTCCACTCACAGTACTGAGCCCTACTCGCGTCCCGAACGTCCAGCCCGTTCCTCGGCTTCCTCGGGTAATCCCGATCCTGTCAAACACCGTCAAATTACGTCACTAATACGTCTACAAACAATCTCCTAAATTCCCTCAAAAATCCCCGAACCGAAGACCTAGAACCCCGGGACCCTAAACCTTCACCCTCGCGGAACTAAACTCAAACGACATCCGATTGCCTCGAAACCAACTCCATTGAACTCAACACAACTCCTAGACCAAAAGTCAAGTTGACCGTTTCTCCATACGCCGCCGCACGCGCCCCCACGCGCCGCCCATAGTGGCTGCGCGTGGCCCTCACGCGCCTAGCTACAGTACCACCTTCAACCTGTGCTGAACCGGCCGTCGCAGGCTGAACCGGCGAGAGGCATTCTCTGACGTCCGGCCACCAATTCACTCCCTCTCTTCTCCTACAGCTTCGTCCAGACACCACGAATCCATTCCCCTCACTCTCCTGGTTCGATTCGACTCCCAGCTTCACGACTGAAGCTTGAACCAGACGGCCCTCAGACCCCTGTTTCACGATCCGGCTACTCCGGTCACCTCCCGTCACGGTGGCAACACCAGACGATCCCTAAGGCTTCACTGAACCTAGACCACACCTCTTTTACCTTCGACTCAGCCCCAAACTCGTCGACTTTGAGTTCGAAGCTCACGGCCGAAACAGAGCAACAGAGCACCCCTCTGCGACTGAGCTCCGCCGTGGACACCCCCGTCACGGCGACCACCACAAATCATTCCTAGGACCTCCCTGAACATAACCCTGACCTCCAATCACTTCGACTCTAAACCTAGACTCACGACTTTCAAATTGAATTTCCACGGGAAAACAGAGCACAGGAATCTCACCTTCGAGTGCAGCTCCGCCGTGCACGATTGCACCGCCAAATCACGACCACCAGCTCCGCCCTGCCTCACTGTCACTCTCACAACTCGCTAATCACTCACCCTTGCACCCAGATCGATCAATTCTCCTCAATTCTCACACTCTGTTTCTCTGTGTTTGTCGAAGAACAAACACGGGTATACACGGTTCCACCCAAATAATTGGGCTGTGAACACACAGGATTCCACCAGAACCCTCTAGCCCTTTGCCATGTGTCACCATCCCTTCAATCTATATCCCATCTGCTTAAACCCCAGCCGTCCATTCCTTTCTCTCTGCACAAATTCCCATAAACCCAAAAAGACTAAAATACCCTTCTGTTTAACATATTTTACGGTTTTACCGAAACTTCCTAGACCCGTAACTCTCGCCTCGTAAGTCCGATGAACACGTGCCGCCTGTCGTTGAATTCAGGACGACGAGATCTACCCAACCATCCTAGGTCAACCTACCAAAACTCGATTATACAAAAAGTCTACTTTTCCCCCTATTTTACCAAAATTACGATAATACCCTCGACCTTCCGAACATCACAACTTCCTCCTCGGATGTCGGAATCAAACATACCACATGTCTACGGGTTCATGACGTCCTAAACTACGTCCTGGTCACTGGTCAATCCCCAATTGACCACCCGAAATAAAAGTCAACATTTTTGCCCGAATCAGGGGCAAAATCGTCATTCTCCACTAGTGACCCCATCGGGACCAACTAACCCCTGATTAACCTTCCTAATCACACCTTAATCACTCTACTAATCCCAATTCTCGGGACAGGTTGTTACAATCTACCCACCTAAAAAGAATTTCGACCCCGAAATTCCACAGCTAGTTCCCAACACCTAGGGTCTCCTACCCGGTAAGGAACAACCTCTCCTAGGTTCCCTGTCTATCATCTCCACCTTGGGTATTTCACTCCATCCCCAACTACTGTTACTACAGCCAACCCTAGCTATGTAACAACTGCATGGTGTACGCAAGGGAAACTCTATGAACAGAAAACAAAGGTATTATAAAATACCTCATTTCACAGTACCCGACAGAAGTCATAGAGTACATCCTCGTATACCACCACCCTACCTGCCCGAACCAACTCGACTACTAACCCAAACAATCGTCCACCCATCTCCCTCGGCTACTATGCCGGCCACGGTCGGACTAACTCCACAAAGTCCTAAAGGCAAACTCTAGCTTGTGGGTTCTCTCCTTCAATAGTCTCAGATCGATCAGTTATAGTCACTCCTTTCCTCTACTTCCCGTCAACCTGCTACGGAACTTACTGTACACTCCAAGTCCTCTAGGAAAACTCCTAGACTCTACCCCGAAATCCAACAACCAAACCAACAGAACAACCAAAGGTGAAACAAGTACCTGTCCCCACATCTGGTATCGACTGATCCTCCTGCTGAGTCATCGAGAACACCCGGGCCTGAGATCCCGACGCTCTACCACGTCCCCTCGAACTACTCGTGGCTGTGCCACCACCTCCTCTAGTGCCCGCTGTCCCTGACGCTGTACTCTGTCCGGACTCCGCTACTCCTCTGCCTACACCACCTTCCTGTGGCAACAGTGGACACTCACGTCGGAAATGACCTCGCTCCCCGCAGTAGAAACACACATTCCAGCCTGATCCACTGCTCGGTCTCCCTGTAGATGCTACAGAGGTCGCACTCGCTTGCGGAGTCGGCTGTGCTCGGTAATCCCAAAATCCTGAACTCTGGGCACTGCCAGGCCTACCAAAACGATCATCGCCCGACGAGGACGATCCACCGAAGTTACCTCTTTTCGGTGTCCGCTGGCTCGAAGCTCCAGGAATAGATGGTTCTCGGCGTCGCACCGACAAACTAGCCTCAACGCGCACCGCAGCATCCGATAAGTCTCGGAGGGTAGCAAAAGATCCAGCCGTCACTATGGCTCGAATCTCACCTCGCAAGCCTAACTCAAACCTACGGCACTTCTCGGCTTCAGTGGCCACAAAAGCAGGAGCAAACCGGGACAACATCTGGAACTTCCGTTCATACTCTGCCACGGTCATATTCCCCTGCTGGAGCTGCAGAAACTCCGCCTCCTTGGCATCCCGGAAAGAACGAGGATAATACTGCTCCAGAAACCGTTCCCTGAACGT
Organism: Prinsepia uniflora; assembly: GCA_032719365.1. Lineage (NCBI taxonomy): Eukaryota > Viridiplantae > Streptophyta > Magnoliopsida > Rosales > Rosaceae > Prinsepia > Prinsepia uniflora. The sequence goes on from CM064874.1 coordinate 5,866,692, forward strand.
CTCCCAGGTCACACTATGGACATCCCAACCGGACAACTCAAGAGTATACCCCCACTCATAAGCTGCACCATCTAGTAAAAAGGTAGCCAGCAACACTCGCTCCTCCGGCGGACAATGCATCACCGCAAAAATCCGCTCCAATCTGGTAATCCACCTCTGGGCTTCCTCACGATCAGTCCCACCACTAAACGTAGTAGCTCCGAGCCGCTGGGCTCGCTCAATCGTGGCACTCTCCGTCTCTCTTGCTACTTCTTCAGGTTGTGGAGAGGGTCTACGTCTCGGAGGCATCGTCAACCGCACACTGAAAGAGGCATAGAAGTAGTTAAGAAACTAAAACACAACCTCACAAACCAACAAACCCCACAAACCCGACAAACCTATGCTATGATACCAATTGTCAGGACCCACCCCGGTTTCCCCCCGAAACCCGAGGTAAATCCCGCTCCCGTCTGACTCCCCGACACAAAACTCAAGTAAAACTCACTCGAACCCAGTCAGACGCAGGAGTAAATACAAAATATCCCAACCTTATCGTTTACAGAGTATAGCACTTTAAACTCTTCTAGGATCCCTCACGTCACTTCTAAGCCTCGGACACTGCCTCGACGTCAAGACCCCGCGCTAGCTCCACAACCTGGAGGGCAATTTAAAACAAAAGTGTGAGTGGACCAGAAAGTACAAAACGTTCAAAACCACTTTATATGAAAACCGAGTTTAACCCTCCGTTTTGAAACCACATGCATAACCAACAGTTATGAACACAGTTATAAAATAATCGTTATAAAACATCATAAGAAACAGAAACACTATAAAATATCTTAAGAAACCACAACATGAGTATCAGAAACCGTATCAAATCCTCATTTCCCGATCGAACCTGCTGGACCTATCCGAGTCTTTAAACTCCCGAGTCTTTAAACTCAATCCAGGCCTTAATCATATCCGAGTCTTTAAACTCCCGAGTCTTTAAACTCAAGGCCTACGGGGGAAATCAATATATCCGAGTCTTTAAACTCCCGAGTCTTTAAACTCAATCCGGGTCTTTAAACCCAATCCGGCCGGTCCCCCGTCACATATATCCGGGTCTTTAAACCCAATATCCAGATCCAGCAAATCCAATCTCAAAACCATTTGAAAACCATTTACCAAATCCACATCCAAACCCGAATCCGAAATCACTGGTCTGATGCCCTTCCGGCAGCCAGAACCGTCATTCCGGACCCAAATCCGGAAATCCACTTTTCAACTTTAAAACCAATTTAGAAATCACTTATCAATTGAAATCCCAAAACTAAAGCATCAATTTTAGAAGTCAACCACTTTCTCGTAAAACGTGCTAAAAACCGGACTTCCTCGAAAACCGTGCACATGTAAAATCAACCAGTCATATTCGATAAACAAAAAATCATAATTAAAACCATAAAACAATTATAGAAAACAGTTATGCATGTTCGAGTTTAAGAAAAGGGGTCCACTCACAGTACTGAGCCCTACTCGCGTCCCGAACGTCCAGCCCGTTCCTCGGCTTCCTCGGGTAATCCCGATCCTGTCAAACACCGTCAAATTACGTCACTAATACGTCTACAAACAATCTCCTAAATTCCCTCAAAAATCCCCGAACCGAAGACCTAGAACCCCGGGACCCTAAACCTTCACCCTCGCGGAACTAAACTCAAACGACATCCGATTGCCTCGAAACCAACTCCATTGAACTCAACACAACTCCTAGACCAAAAGTCAAGTTGACCGTTTCTCCATACGCCGCCGCACGCGCCCCCACGCGCCGCCCATAGTCGCTGCGCGTGGCCCTCACGCGCCTAGCTACAGTACCACCTTCAACCTGTGCTGAACCGGCCGTCGCAGGCTGAACCGGCGAGAGGCATTCTCTGACGTCCGGCCACCAATTCACTCCCTCTCTTCTCCTACAGCTTCGTCCAGACACCACGAATCCATTCCCCTCACTCTCCTGGTTCGATTCGACTCCCAGCTTCACGACTGAAGCTTGAACCAGACGGCCCTCAGACCCCTGTTTCACGATCCGGCTACTCCGGTCACCTCCCGTCACGGTGGCAACACCAGACGATCCCTAAGGCTTCACTGAACCTAGACCACACCTCTTTTACCTTCGACTCAGCCCCAAACTCGTCGACTTTGAGTTCGAAGCTCACGGCCGAAACAGAGCAACAGAGCACCCCTCTGCGACTGAGCTCCGCCGTGGACACCCCCGTCACGGCGACCACCACAAATCATTCCTAGGACCTCCCTGAACATAACCCTGACCTCCAATCACTTCGACTCTAAACCTAGACTCACGACTTTCAAATTGAATTTCCACGGGAAAACAGAGCACAGGAATCTCACCTTCGAGTGCAGCTCCGCCGTGCACGATTGCACCGCCAAATCACGACCACCAGCTCCGCCCTGCCTCACTGTCACTCTCACAACTCGCTAATCACTCACCCTTGCACCCAGATCGATCAATTCTCCTCAATTCTCACACTCTGTTTCTCTGTGTTTGTCGAAGAACAAACACGGGTATACACGGTTCCACCCAAATAATTGGGCTGTGAACACACAGGATTCCACCAGAACCCTCTAGCCCTTTGCCATGTGTCACCATCCCTTCAATCTATATCCCATCTGCTTAAACCCCAGCCGTCCATTCCTTTCTCTCTGCACAAATTCCCATAAACCCAAAAAGACTAAAATACCCTTCTGTTTAACATATTTTACGGTTTTACCGAAACTTCCTAGACCCGTAACTCTCGCCTCGTAAGTCCGATGAACACGTGCCGCCTGTCGTTGAATTCAGGACGACGAGATCTACCCAACCATCCTAGGTCAACCTACCAAAACTCGATTATACAAAAAGTCTACTTTTCCCCCTATTTTACCAAAATTACGATAATACCCTCGACCTTCCGAACATCACAACTTCCTCCTCGGATGTCGGAATCAAACATACCACATGTCTACGGGTTCATGACGTCCTAAACTACGTCCTGGTCACTGGTCAATCCCCAATTGACCACCCGAAATAAAAGTCAACATTTTTGCCCGAATCAGGGGCAAAATCGTCATTCTCCACTAGTGACCCCATCGGGACCAACTAACCCCTGATTAACCTTCCTAATCACACCTTAATCACTCTACTAATCCCAATTCTCGGGACAGGTTGTTACAATCTACCCACCTAAAAAGAATTTCGACCCCGAAATTCCACAGCTAGTTCCCAACACCTAGGGTCTCCTACCCGGTAAGGAACAACCTCTCCTAGGTTCCCTGTCTATCATCTCCACCTTGGGTATTTCACTCCATCCCCAACTACTGTTACTACAGCCAACCCTAGCTATGTAACAACTGCATGGTGTACGCAAGGGAAACTCTATGAACAGAAAACAAAGGTATTATAAAATACCTCATTTCACAGTACCCGACAGAAGTCATAGAGTACATCCTCGTATACCACCACCCTACCTGCCCGAACCAACTCGACTACTAACCCAAACAATCGTCCACCCATCTCCCTCGGCTACTATGCCGGCCACGGTCGGACTAACTCCACAAAGTCCTAAAGGCAAACTCTAGCTTGTGGGTTCTCTCCTTCAATAGTCTCAGATCGATCAGTTATAGTCACTCCTTTCCTCTACTTCCCGTCAACCTGCTACGGAACTTACTGTACACTCCAAGTCCTCTAGGAAAACTCCTAGACTCTACCCCGAAATCCAACAACCAAACCAACAGAACAACCAAAGGTGAAACAAGTACCTGTCCCCACATCTGGTATCGACTGATCCTCCTGCTGAGTCATCGAGAACACCCGGGCCTGAGATCCCGACGCTCTACCACGTCCCCTCGAACTACTCGTGGCTGTGCCACCACCTCCTCTAGTGCCCGCTGTCCCTGACGCTGTACTCTGTCCGGACTCCGCTACTCCTCTGCCTACACCACCTTCCTGTGGCAACAGTGGACACTCACGTCGGAAATGACCTCGCTCCCCGCAGTAGAAACACACATTCCAGCCTGATCCACTGCTCGGTCTCCCTGTAGATGCTACAGAGGTCGCACTCGCTTGCGGAGTCGGCTGTGCTCGGTAATCCCAAAATCCTGAACTCTGGGCACTGCCAGGCCTACCAAAACGATCATCGCCCGACGAGGACGATCCACCGAAGTTACCTCTTTTCGGTGTCCGCTGGCTCGAAGCTCCAGGAATAGATGGTTCTCGGCGTCGCACCGACAAACTAGCCTCAACGCGCACCGCAGCATCCGATAAGTCTCGGAGGGTAGCAAAAGATCCAGCCGTCACTATGGCTCGAATCTCACCTCGCAAGCCTAACTCAAACCTACGGCACTTCTCGGCTTCAGTGGCCACAAAAGCAGGAGCAAACCGGGACAACATCTGGAACTTCCGTTCATACTCTGCCACGGTCATATTCCCCTGCTGGAGCTGCAGAAACTCCGCCTCCTTGGCATCCCGGAAAGAACGAGGATAATACTGCTCCAGAAACCGTTCCCTGAACGTCTCCCAGGTCACACTATGGACATCCCAACCGGACAACTCAAGAGTATACCCCCACTCATAAGCTGCACCATCTAGTAAAAAGGTAGCCAGCAACACTCGCTCCTCCGGCGGACAATGCATCACCGCAAAAATCCGCTCCAATCTGGTAATCCACCTCTGGGCTTCCTCACGATCAGTCCCACCACTAAACGTAGTAGCTCCGAGCCGCTGGGCTCGCTCAATCGTGGCACTCTCCGTCTCTCTTGCTACTTCTTCAGGTTGTGGAGAGGGTCTACGTCTCGGAGGCATCGTCAACCGCACACTGAAAGAGGCATAGAAGTAGTTAAGAAACTAAAACACAACCTCACAAACCAACAAACCCCACAAACCCGACAAACCTATGCTCTGATACCAATTGTCAGGACCCACCCTGGTTTCCCCCCGAAACCCGAGGTAAATCCCGCTCCCGTCTGACTCCCCGACACAAAACTCAAGTAAAACTCACTCGAACCCAGTCAGACGCAGGAGTAAATACAAAATATCCCAACCTTATCGTTTACAGAGTATAGCACTTTAAACTCTTCTAGGATCCCTCACGTCACTTCTAAGCCTCGGACACTGCCTCGACGTCAAGTCCCCGCGCTAGCTCCACAACCTGGAGGGCAATTTAAAACAAAAGTGTGAGTGGACCAGAAAGTACAAAACGTTCAAAACCACTTTATATGAAAATCGAGTTTAACCCTCCGTTTTGAAACCACATGCATAACCAACAGTTATGAACACAGTTATAAAATAATCGTTATAAAACATCATAAGAAACAGAAACACTATAAAATATCTTAAGAAACCACAGCATGAGTATCAGAAACCGTATCAAATCCTCATTTCCCGATCGAACCTGCTGGACCTATCCGAGTCTTTAAACTCCCGAGTCTTTAAACTCAATCCAGGCCTTAATCATATCCGAGTCTTTAAACTCCCGAGTCTTTAAACTCAAGGCCTACGGGGGAAATCAATATATCCGAGTCTTTAAACTCCCGAGTCTTTAAACTCAATCCGGGTCTTTAAACCCAATCCGGCCGGTCCCCCGTCACATATATCCGGGTCTTTAAACCCAATATCCAGATCCAGCAAATCCAATCTCAAAACCATTTGAAAACCATTTACCAAATCCACATCCAAACCCGAATCCGAAATCACTGGTCTGATGCCCTTCCGGCAGCCAGAACCGTCATTCCGGACCCAAATCCGGAAATCCACTTTTCAACTTTAAAACCAATTTAGAAATCACTTATCAATTGAAATCCCAAAACTAAAGCATCAATTTCAGAAGTCAACCACTTTCTCGTAAAACGTGCTAAAAACCGGACTTCCTCGAAAACCGTGCACATGTAAAATCAACCAGTCATATTCGATAAACAGAAAATCATAATTAAAACCATAAAACAATTATAGAAAACAGTTATGCATGTTCGAGTTTAAGAAAAGGGGTCCACTCACAGTACTGAGCCCTACTCGCGTCCCGAACGTCCAGCCCGTTCCTCGGCTTCCTCGGGTAATCCCGATCCTGTCAAACACCGTCAAATTACGTCACTAATACGTCTACAAACAATCTCCTAAATTCCCTCAAAAATCCCCGAACCGAAGACCTAGAACCCCGGGACCCTAAACCTTCACCCTCGCGAAACTAAACTCAAACGACATCTGATTGCCTCGAAACCAACTCCATTGAACTCAACACAACTCCTAGACCAAAAGTCAAGTTGACCGTTTCTCCATACGCCGCCGCACGCGCCCCCACACGCCGCCCATAGTGGCTGCGCGTGGCCCTCACGCGCCTAGCTACAGTACCACCTTCAACCTGTGTTGAACCGGCCGTCGCAGGCTGAACCGGCGAGAGGCATTCTCTGCCGTCCGGCCACCAATTCACTCCCTCTCTTCTCCTACAGCTTCGTCCAGACACCACGAATCCATTCCCCTCACTCTCCTGGTTCGATTCGACTCCCAGCTTCACGACTGAAGCTTGAACCAGACGGCCCTCAGACCCCTGTTTCACGATCCGGCTACTCCGGTCACCTCCCGTCACGGTGGCAACACCAGACGATCCCTAAGGCTTCACTGAACCTAGACCACACCTCCTTTACCTTCGACTCAGCCCCAAACTCGTCGACTTTGAGTTCGAAGCTCACGGCTGAAACAGAGCAACAGAGCACCCCTCTGCGACTGAGCTCCGCCGTGGACACCCCCGTCACGGCGACCACCATAAATCATTCCTAGGACCTCCCTGAACATAACCCTGACCTCCAATCACTTCGACTCTAAACCTAGACTCACGACTTTCAAATTGAATTTCCACGGGAAAACAGAGCACAGGAATCTCACCTTCGAGTGCAGCTCCGCCGTGCACGATTGCACCGCCAAATCACGACCACCAGCTCCGCCCTGCCTCACTGTCACTCTCACAACTCGCTAATCACTCACCCTTGCACCCAGATCGATCAATTCTCCTCAATTCTCACACTCTGTTTCTCTGTGTTTGTCGAAGAACAAACACGGGTATACACGGTTCCACCCAAATAATTGGGCTGTGAACACACAGGATTCCACCAGAACCCTCTAGCCCTTTGCCATGTGTCACCATCCCTTCAATCTATATCCCATCTGCTTAAACCCCAGCCGTCCATTCCTTTCTCTCTGCACAAATCCCCATAAACCCAAAAAGACTAAAATACCCTTCTGTTTAACATATTTTACGGTTTTACCGAAACTTCCTAGACCCGTAACTCTCGCCTCGTAAGTCCGATGAACACGTGCCGCCTGTCGTTGAATTCAGGACGACGAGATCTACCCAACCATCCTAGGTCAACCTACCAAAACTCGATTATACAAAAAGTCTACTTTTCCCCCTATTTTACCAAAATTACGATAATACCCTCGACCTTCCGAACATCACAACTTCCTCCTCGGATGTCGGAATCAAACATACCACATGTCTACGGGTTCATGACGTCCTAAACTACGTCCTGGTCACTGGTCAATCCCCAATTGACCACCCGAAATAAAAATCAACATTTTTGCCCGAATCAGGGGCAAAATCGTCATTCTCCACTAGTGACCCCATCGGGACCAACTAACCCCTGATTAACCTTCCTAATCACACCTTAATCACTCTACTAATCCCAATTCTCGGGACAGGTTGTTACAATGGTAGCCCCAACGCTCGCACCACGACCTAGAGGGTGTTAAAAACATTCAAAGCGTGAGTGGACTAAAAATAATTAAGAATTTTAAAACCGTTTACGAAATAAAATAAGGTTTCACCCTCCGTTGAAAACATGCATGCATAACCAAGTATCTTAAAACAACAATAAGTACGAAAGGAAAAGAAGTGGAGAAATCATCAGAAATCAAAACCAAAGTTCAGGCACTCGGCCCTAAATCCATAGAAACCAAGTTATTCGGGTCACAGCCCAAAACCTTGAAAAACCAGTGATAAACCAGTAAAAAACATCGATCATACAAGTTTACTAGATCTCAAGTGCGCCCGAGTCTCTAAACTCAAAACACAATGCGCAATAACCAGGCCTTCCCGGGATATCAACGAGTCTTTAAACTCAAAACACAATCACAGGTTTCAGGGGGGTATCATCGTCACCGAGTCTTTAAACTCAAAACCATACCGAGTCTTTAAACTCAAAACACATCAATTCAGGGCCCTCCCCCCGTCAATCAATCCGAGTCTTTAAACTCAAAACCAGATCCAGTGGGTTTTCCGAGTCTTTAAACTCAAAACCATTTTTCAAGCATAAGAAAATTCATCAAAATCCGAAAACCAAGCCAAACTGGAAATCTTCGAAAACCGAAACTACGTTTGATTAAAAGGGGACTTCCTCCCAAATTTTACTTCCAACCTCAAATCAAATCCACAAATCTTAACAAAACAGAATGCGTATAAACATAATCATTCATCCGAAACCATACTTAAAAGCATCACAGAAATCATATTCTCGAAGTACGGGCAAATCCGGTAACTCGTATTGAAAAGCGTGTAATCAAGTAAAGCAAGTATATAAATCATAAGCATAAATTCATATATCGAAAGCGTAAAAGCATAATCGAAACATAAAAAATATAAGTAAAAACAGTTATACATGCTCAGTTATAAAACAAACAGTCCACTCACAGTTCCGAACACGTCACTCGAGTCCTGTACGATCCTCGGCTGTCTCAGGAATGTCCCGACCTGTCAAAGTTACCAATTAGGGTCACAAACACTTCATTTAAGCTTACCCTAATTTTCCTAATTTTTTCGGATTTTTAAACGTATTTTAAACGAACTCCTAAACCTTCTAGCACTCAAAACTACCTCGATACGGTGTCCGATCGACCCGAAACTTGTCCTAAAATGTTCGTACATCGATTAGAGTGAAAACCGTGTTGAACGTTTCCCCAGAACAGTCCCCACGCGCCCTCATGCGCGCCTAAAGGGGCTGCGCGTGGGCTTCACCCGCCTACACTGTTCATCGTCTTCAACCTCTGTCCTCTCGGTTCAGACCGGTCAGGTCGAACCAAGCCGGTGTGGCCGGTTCTCACTCAAATCCAGTCCATTTTCAGTCCTCTCTTCACCAATAGTTTCGTCCCACTCTAAGCAACATATTCATCTAATTAACACACGAAATGGAGTTCTGATTCTTACCTCCCAAACTCGAACCAAAACACAGAGAAAACCAGTTTCAAATTCCGACCACCCGTCGTCCTTCCAACTATGATTTCAATTCCCAGAGCTAGATAGAAACTTCCTAAAGGTGCCAGGAGCAACACAATCACTCACCCAGTCCCCAAACTTCACGACTTTGGATTTGACCTAAACGAGAAAAACAAGGGAACCAGGGGAAACTTACCCATTCTGCGCACCGCCGTGAGCTCCGCCGTGTCCCTTAGCGTCCTAGAGTCTCTCCTCCGTCCACTGAACACCACCACAAACTCAAACTCGACAGGTTTGATTGATTAGGCTCTCAGCCGTGCATGAAGAACCTCTCTGTTTTTCCTGGGTGACTAAGCCCAAACTACTCATTAATTTAAACACGTAGTTTGAGTATTGTGCAATTTAAACCCTTTTTGTGTAGATGTAGTATTGGTAAATAGGGATCGTTCTTAACCGGGGAAATTAGGGAACATTAATAATGTGTTAGTGAGAGATGAATAAAAGAATAATGAATTAAAGAATTAAATAATCAAAGAATAAAATAATCAAAGAATTAATAAATTAAAGAATAAATGAATAAGAGAATAAAGAAATAATAAATTAATGAATTACAAAGAATTAATAAATTAACGAATTAAAGAATGAAATAATAAAAGAATAAATGAATTAATTAATCAAAGAATAAAATAATCAAAGAATTAATAAATTAAAGAATAAAGGAATGAAAGAATAAAAGAATAAAGAATAAAGAAGGAGGGTTTTGAAAAGATTTATAACTAAATTAAAGAAAACACTGATTAAGAATTAAAATGCAAATGCTCATGCTAATTGGAACTTACAAACCATAGAGTAGTTTCATAGACAAAACCCACACTTTTACGTAAGTAAATTCGAATTAACAATCACATTATTTAAACTACTCCTAAAAATAGACTTCTTTCTAACATTTTGCTCATAATAAACCAATCACGAAATCATACCTTCATCATCTCAAATACTTACATATATCTTTCAATATTATAAATGCATCAACCATTAATGTGCGTCAAACATCAATATGCTTCAAACATTTACAACATGATTTACCTTAAGTTTATAATTAAATGCGCCGACAGCGATCAACATTTAATCTCTTCAATTCTACTCTAAGTGCACCGACAGCGGATAAAACACTTAATATCAAATTGAAGTTTAAGCACTAAAACATATGAAGTAAAAGAAATTCAAAAAGTAAAACACATGGAGATTGCATTCTTACTTACAAATGTTAGAAAGAAAATACCAAGAACAATAGTAAAGAAGAAATGAAAATAACATAAAAATAACATAAATTACGAATAAGAATTAAAAGAAAACTAATTAATAAGAAAATCTACAAGAAGTAAAAATGGTTCCCAAAATTGTCTCTCAAAAGAGAGAAACAAAATAACTAAACTAAGAACTAAGAACTAAGAACTAAGAAAAATGAAAGAAATGGAAGAATGAAACTAATGGGGGACTCTCCAAAATACAAGAATTGAAGCCCTATTTATAGGTGGAAAAAGCTATCAAAAATACATAAACAAATACAATAAAAAATGTTAAATAATGGAATGATGAGTAATAAAGATTAGTGATGATGTTTAGAAGTGGTTTGAGTTGTAAAGTTGCAAAATTGGGTTGGAAAGTGGAAGGAATTTGGGTGGAAGTTGGGTGGAAATTGGGTGGAAGCTGCTGGAAAAGAATTCAGCAGAGAGCTGCTGAAAAGAGGCATGGAATTTGGTGGACTGCTGCTGAATGGAAGGCTGGAAGTTCGGCTGGCTTGCGCAGGTGGGCTGTTGAGGATTTGGGCCAGGCGGATTGGCTGCTGCAGTGGAGAAGCGGGCTGGGCGTGTTGGATCTGCTACGCGGGCCGAGCAGGTATGGGTAGCGGGCCAGCGGGCCGGAGCTTCTGCTGGGCTGAAGTGCTGGAACTGAATGCGGGCCTGGGATTGCACGGGCTGGGCTGGCGGGCTTTGCTGGCGGGCTGGATCACTGCCGTGCGGGCTGGGCTTCTTTTTCTTTTTTTTTTCTTTTATGTTGGGCTGGGCTGCATTTTATTGGGTTTGGGCTGCACAAATTAATTAATTTAATTAATTTAGTAATATTTCACCGAAATTCGTCCATAATTTCTTCGTTATAATTCCGATCGAGACGATTCTTTCGCCAAAATACTCCAAATTACAAACTTTATTTATTTAAACACAAATAACACAAAATAAATTATTTTATCTATTTATTTAATATTTTAATATTAAAAGTCAAGTATAAAGGGTATAAAATAATATAAAATAATGCTTATTTGAGGACCTATCACTGGGTTTCTCACTTCCCTCTCAACCTTTCCTCACACCACTCTCACCAAGACTCACTCACCAAAGTCTTAACTAGTCTCTGATCACACACACTCGAAGGCAAGGTCTCACACACCTTGAAGATGATCGATAACTCTGTCTCAGTCTCTCTCTGTTTTTCTCAGTGCACGATTTAAACCCAACACAAACAATTCAAGTGTAACTGTGTAGGGGCTAGAAGCCACTGGAATTCAGCCAAGTGTCAAACACCCTGTGGACCAGCCCCAAAATATCCAATAAGCACTGCACACATGTCCTTATCTGATTGGCACACTTCCCAAGGAGTAAAAAGACTGAAATACCCCTAATTGTCCAAATTACAATTTTACCCTTCACTTCCTAGACCCATATCTCACTCGTCCGATGTCCAATAAAGGCGTGCCGCCTGTCGTTGTACTCAGGACGTCGAGATCTACTTAACGGTCCTTGGTTGCGTGAAGAAAACTTGTCGTTCAAAAAGTCAACAAATTCCTCCCTTTTTTACTTAATTACGAAATGCCCTTAACCTTCCGAACATCATAACTTCCTTCTCAGATGTCGAAATCGGGCGTGCCACCTGTCTACGAACTCGTGACGTCCCGAACTACGTCACGGTCATCGGTCAATGTCCATTTGACCACCCGAACTAAAAGTCAACATTTTTCCCATTCTAGAGGCAAAATCGTCATTCTGCATCGTCTGTCCAAAAGTGTCCAACTAATCACCGATTCTCTTCGTTAATACATCATTAAACTCTAATCTAATCCCGACTCCCGGGACGGGTCGTTACAGTTGGGCAGTGGCCTGGTTTATGTGGCTTGAAGGGTTTTTGGACTATGTTCTTGTACTTTGATTTGATTTATGATTTGGGGCTGAGGCCCTGTGTTTATGATTGCGGGCTAAGACCCTAAGGTTAAGAAAAGGAAAATGATTTTGATTTTCATACACGGTTTTCTTATATTGGAAATGAAATGAATTGTGAAAGGATTTTTGAATGCATGCATTGGTTTTACGTGGAGGGTAGAATGTCTTTTCTGTAACATGTTTTAGAACTGATTTATTTTCGTCCACTCACACCTTTTGTGTTTTTATTGACCCTCCAGGTCGTGGCGCGATAATCGAGGCTGATTAGAAGGTGGAGGCATGAGTGGGCACAGGTATGGTCATTTCTTGCTTGGCAAGTACTGAGGGTAACGTGGGAACTTCAGTCGACTTGCCAGACGGGAGCAGGACCGGGCACGGTTATCAATGTTCCTTAGGAGACGGTCCTGTCAACTTGGTATCAGAGCACTAGGTTGCTGATTCTGTTGCCACATCATGCCTCCGAAACATAAGCCTTGTGCGCGACCTGGTAGTGAGACGGGTAGACGAGGGTGCATGAGACCTCGTGAGAGATCTCGGATGAGATTGACCCTAGGTTGAGGGTCATTTGTAAATCAGTATACACTGTCTATAGACATAGCATTGTGTGGATCCCAAGAACGAATGAGCCCAGTGTCTAGAAAGGTTGCACATTTGGGCAAGTTGTACTTGTGATGAGATTATTCTCAGTGAATTCCTTAAGTGGAATATGTGTCGAAAGAGTCTAGAATGTGATGGGATATCTCTTAGGCCTTATCGGTCATATAAGATATGGTTGACCATTGGTATTTGCTCGGTGACCGGGTATGCCAATGATGGCATGGCTGACTGGTATGAGATTGGACTCAAGAGGAGTCGAGATATGGATGTGGGACTCAAATGAGTCAGGATAATTGTTAGGACTTGATGTGGGTTATAGGCATGTATCAGGGCTCGGGAGGAGCCGGAAAAGTTGAATAAACCTATGGTTGCTGATATGGCAGACTCTTGATTACGGAATATTTGGCACCTAGGATGCCAAGGACTAGTATAAGGTCAGATACTGATGAGTATGAAATTATGGATTGATCTTGTTTACCTTTATTTATTGGACTTATGGGTTAGTTTTATTTAGTGACTGAGGTTCGGGCGGAGACCCGAGATAGACAGAGATTTGGCCTTAAGAGATAGGCCAGTGGGAGGTGACGTGATAATGGTAATGCAATCATAGTTATGATTGTGAGTCGTCTTGTCACATCATAAAGAAATGGTTGTATAGATCGATTGACACAGTGAGATGGCACTGTTAGGGTGTGGTAGAGTGAGGATTGGCTCCTATATTGACTGATGATATGACAAGCGAGGGAAGAGTTGGTGGGGCCGTGTTGGACCATAGGGGCTTGGTCAGTTGGGACCACATGCCTGGGGATTTGTCATTCCTTCGTAGGGAGCCTGAGTAGCCCTGGAGTGATGACCTGGATACCTATTACTTGTAGTCATGATGTAAGTTCAACCAGAACGTATGTATTGGGTAGGTCCCGGGCTATCCACTCTTCCATGTCTTGAGGTTGGATATTGGACGGTTATGGTGTTGTTTGTGATTGGTTATGGTATGGAAGTCGTTGACCTGACTAGAGTTACCGATGTGATACTTTGATAATAGTTATGTGGTAACCTTGGTAATTATATATGGTAAAAATTGGTGAGATATAAGATGGGTAGACCTCTTGATGTGAGGTTACCCAGGATGACGGGTGTTATTCGCCTAGTGACTAACTTAGATTTGGATGAATTGGATGTAATCCTTGGATTGGATGGGTGGATGACTCATGAGACCTCTAGCGAGTATGTTGATTAGGAAGTGATATGTGGAATCTAGGATTCCAGAGGTTATGTTTCAGGGAGACTCGAGGGTGTTACCCTCTAGGATGATTTTGATCTTCACAGCCAGTAGATGGTTGGTATGAGGTATTCAAGTTTGCTGGTCACATGTGTGGTGTATGTGCTTCGTGTATGAGATGCCTAGTGAGGGCTGAGGATACACAGATTTCTCAACATATTCCTGAGGTTTTGCCAGGATGAGAAATTGAGTTTACGATGATCTGAGCTTATATGTTGATTATGGACAACTTAATAAGGTAACGGTATGGGGTAAGTATCCCGTATCACGAGTTAAGGATTTGTGGTTTCGTGGGGAGGTTGTGATTAGTGACCTTATTAAGAGAGGCCAACATGATCGTGATTGTCGATTTTGAGTAAAAGAGAGAAAAAGATAATGTCCGGATTTGATATGGCTAAGGTTAGTTGATGGTGATACCCTTGGATAACCAAATGGACCGGTTCTATTTGTGAGCTGATGAGTCAGATATTCTGACCACATTGGGATGACGTATGGTACCAGGATTGATGATTGGTTGGTTGGTGTACTTACATGTACCGATGGGGGTGTAATATACTGAACAGATGTATTGAATGCCCTTAGAGAGAGAGATAGTTGAATGAATGTTACGTCTGATAGACCATAATAGATTTGGGGAACATGAGTTGGTCTGAGATTTGATGGAGACCATAGAGGATTGTAGGGGGGGTTCTTTACCATGTTTTTCCAGTTATGGTGATTGACCCGGAAGGAGGTCAGAGTTACTGGAAATGAGAACTGAGGTAGAATGGTTACAAGTGGAGAAATAGTGACTTATGTTCGATGGTGATCCCTTCTGTGTGTATAATGAGATGTTACTACGAGATTTAGGACTCGGTGAGTTGTGTGTTGATACTAGCTGAAACCTCAGAAGTTTGACCTTCCTTGTAGGAGTTGAGATCAGCCCACGGGGTTGTGGATGCAGAGGTCATATACCTTTGGGAAGGAATGTACGAGTACTGTATTGACCATCAGGATTAGTAAAGATGGATAAAAAGAAAGGCTTAATGTGTGATAAAGTGATGGTCAAAATACATTGAGATTACGACCACATTGGTGGATCAGGTATTATTTGGGGAGAGGATTGTCATGTTGGATAATTTAAGGATAAGTGAAATCATGTTAGTCATGGAACTCCATAAGCTTAGAGTAATACATGAATTCTGATAATTTGGAATGTTGGAGTCCAACTGCAGGACCATACTTGGTGTATGGTGAAGTCGAAGTTAAGAAATGGATGTGATTTGCGATATAGTATGAATGATTGTACTGAGTGCTTATTGGTAATAAGAAGGTATCAGGAGGAAAAGTTCAAATCATTATACATAGTGACCCTGGGAAAGGGATATGGTGTGATTGACCTAATGAGGGGAATGAGTTCCCGAGTTATTGAACCTTATGAGTTTATTGGCATGGTGACATATGCATAAGGATGTATCGTGTCACGAGCGGATGGCATTTGATTGAGAAGATATGACAGATTTTTTGTGTTTCCTGGATTATGTGGACTCGAACGTGAGCTAGGCTACGTATTTCAAGTAAGTATATGGTATAACTGCCCATGGGGCAGGGGTTTATAGAAATATTGAGACTGGTTGTATGACTTCTATAAATTGAGTATGACTTATATAATGACCCGAACATTGGAAAAAGGAAATTTTGGAAAAAGTTGAAGAAAATGACGATTTTGCCCTTGGAATTGGGCGAACAGTTGACTTTTGGCTCGAGCGGTCAAATGAACTTTGACCGATGACTGTGACGTAGTTCGGGACGTCACAAGTTCATAGACAGGTGGCACGTCCGATTCCGACATTCGAGGAGGAAGTTATGATGTTCGGAAGTTCAGGGGTAATTTGGTAAATTGGTTAAAATGGGCAATTTGTTGACTTTTCAAACGACATGGACTATTCACGTAATTCGAAGACCTTTGGGAAGGTCTCGAGACGCTGAGTCCGTAGACAGGCGGCACGCGTCAATCGGAGTTCGGATGACCAAGTTACGGATCTAGAAGTGTGAAAGGCATTTTGGTAAATTGTCAAAGTAGGGGCAAAATGGTAATTGAACCATTGAAGAAGGAATGG
The DNA here is from genome assembly GCA_032719365.1 of Prinsepia uniflora. NCBI lineage: Eukaryota > Viridiplantae > Streptophyta > Magnoliopsida > Rosales > Rosaceae > Prinsepia > Prinsepia uniflora. The sequence goes on from CM064874.1 coordinate 5,883,088, forward strand.
GACGGTGATGGGCTGATTCAGCCATGGTGATGCCACCAAATGACATCTGTCATTCTCTAAAATCAGGTTAGTGGCACAAGGAAGTGTGTGTTAGTGTGTTTGGAACAGGTGCACAGTTAGGGGAATTGGAAATTGTTACTAAGTGGTTGTTTTTGAAATGAAAAACAGAGATCGATGACCATGGCCTGATCGACCTTCCCAAGAACGAATGGAGAGAAAATGAGACTGGAGAAGGACTTAGGGAGGAAGAACAGCCATTTGAGATTGAGAGAGGGAGAAAAGTGATGGAAATGGTGAAAGGAAAACTCAAACTCGAAACTGGTCCTTGAGAGAGAGAGAATCCAATTTCGAATTGTAGGCCAGCCCAAGGAAAATTGAGGTTTAATTGAGTTCTCTGGGATCAATTCAAGTCGATCCATTGCAAGAAGGAAGATAATTGATGTTGTTTTGGCTCTGAATGGACCTGGTGACCGAGAAGAAAATCGAGCTTTGAGTCATGAAGTTGGAGGAGTTGAAGGGAGAAATTGACATAAGAAACAAGTTTATACGAACCCTATGAAGCTTCTGAGTGAATCAATTTCAAGAAAACAATCGAGATTGGTTGAGATTGAAGAATGAACAGTGCCCAGTTGACTTACGTATCTAGCACGAGGTCCATTTGGTTTACGAAATCGGGCACGAGGCCCATTTAGTTACGAATTCGACCACGAGGCCCAGTTGGTTTACGATTCAGGTCGGAGGCCCAATTTGTATGTGGATTCGGGCTTAGGGCCCAATTATGTTTTAAGATTGTGATTTCGGGTTAGGGACCTATAAATGGATTTCTGGTTCATGACGGTTTATGGGGACCGACATGAACCCTTGAAAGGTTTTATGGTTCATGACGGTTTATGAGGACCGGTATGAACCCTTGAAAGGTTTTAAGAATGATTTCAAAAGGTTTTTCGTATGCCATCCTTTTATATATGGATTGTCTCCTCCAGGGACGGTCGTTGGCCTGGGTGGACCCCGGAGTAGTCACGGAGCACTGACTGAGTGGAGTCGCCCCCGTTGGGTTCCTTACTCTCAGAAAAGCTATGGATTATAACCCCCAGGGAGGGTCATTGATCTACGAATATTGACCTGGGTGGACCCTGGGGAGACTTGGGCTTGGAGACCCCGGGTAGCACGCGCGTAGCTCTAGATACCGTGACAGGATTGGTTATATGAAATATATGATAAACATGATTTCAATTGGTTTGCGAAATTGTGTTTTATGATTGATAAATGGATTTGGGCTGAGATCCCACATATGTTTATTATGTTCTAGTTTTCTGTAAATGGATTTGGGCAGGGGCTCATATGGATTTGGTTGTTTAAATATATGTGGTTTGATAACTGGTTTTACTATGCATGCATACTTTTTAGTGAAGGGCATAAAGGTCTTTTATGAAATATGTTTTATAAACTCTTTTATTTTCGTCCACTCACAGTCTTTTTGTTTTCAATGCCCTTCAGGTTGAATAAGGTGGGGACTGTAGCAGAGACCGAGACATCACATACCTCCTCTGGATCCTGGCGTACTCTGGAAGCCTGCGGGCTAAAGGTTCAAATTTTCCCTGGTCTGACACTCCGTGTCAGACGGGATCAGGAGCGCCCCTCGTTAATCCCGGGGGGATTGGGACGAGTCCTGACAGGGGACAACCTTGTCCTCCCCGGTTACATCCAACCGAGCAATGAAAGACTTCCGTATAACTTCACAGTCAAGCTAGCAAGTACTTAGCATCGGCGCCAGCTAACCTGGCAAGTCAGTAAAGTTTGCGTGGTAGGCAATCACTTCTTCAGAAGAAGAAGAAGAAGAAAAAGGTATCGTGTTTCCACACGACGACCCCCTCATCATTCGAGCATTGTTGTCCAACTGTGACGCCAGCCGCATCCTCGTTGACACCGACAGTTCCATCAACATTCTTTGCTAAGAAGCTTTCCAGCAGATGGGCTTGGACGAGAAAGAGTTGGACCACAAAGTCACACCCCTTCTTGGTTTTTCAGGTGACTCTGTTTTACCCAATGGCATCATCACTCTACCAACCACAATGGGCACCAACCCTCATACTGCTACCACACTCACCACTTTCCTCGTGGTTGATTGACCAACGACCTACAATGCGATCCTCAGTCGAGGCCTACTCAACTAGATCCGAGCCATCGTATCAACACACCTGCTGCTAATGAAATTCCAAACACCTATAGGAACAGGCCAGGTACACGGAGACCAACTTTCCGCCAGGACATGCTACGCCACCTCCCTCACCAAAACAAGCCAGCGTCTGCTAGAGGCGACGGAGACACTTTTTGTAACAGAAACGACACTTGGGAAAGACCCCGTAAACCCCAAGTACATGGAGGAGCTCCGAGGCAGCCCCTTGGAGGACACTCGCGACCTGGCACATATGCCCCAGGTAGAACCTATGGAAGAGACAGTGACAATCCTTCTTTCCGACATACACAAGGACCGCCAGGTCCGAATTGGATCCAGGCTGAGGCCCAACATCCGCTCTGCGCTCATCAAGTTCCTCCAAGAAAACGCGGAAGTATTCGTGTGGTCCTATGCGGACATGCCGGGCATCTCCACCGAGGTGATATGCCACAGATTCACCATTGACTCATCCTTCAAGCCAATTACGCAGAAGTAGAGAAGCTATGATGCAGAAAGACAACTGGCCATGTAGGCCGAAATCACCAAGCTCAGCACAATCCATTTCGTTTGGAAGGCTATCTACGCCGCTTGAGTTACCAACTTTGTCCTGGTCAAGAAGCCCATGGGTTTGTGGCGCATGTGCATTGATTTCATGGATCTGACCAAGGCTTATCCGAAAGATAGTTTCCCCCTCCCCAAAATCGACATGCTTGTGGACGCCACCGCGGGGCACGAACTACTAAGCTTCATGGATGCTTATTCCGGATACAACCAAATCCTCATGAATCCAGAAGACCAGATCCACACCAGTTTCAGGACCAACTTGGGTGTCTACTGCTACAATGTCATGCCCTTTGGCCTCAAGAACGCAAGAGCAACCTACTAGCGGCTCGTCAACTTCATGTTCACTGACCAGATTGGCAAGACAATGGAAGTTTACGTGGACAACATGCTTGTCAAACACAAAACGGCGGACGAACACATCCCCAATCTAGCCAGAATGTTCATGGTCTTAAAGGAGTATAAAATGTGCCTCAACCCCGCAAAGTGTGTATTCGACGTAAGCTCGGGCAAGTTTCTGGGATACATGATTAGCAAGTAAGGAATTGAGGCCAATCCGGAGAAAATCAAGGCCATCATGGACATGCAACCCTCTCAAACACATAAGGACATCCAGAGCTTAACAGGGAGAGTGGCGGCACTCACCCGCTTCATCTCCAAGGCGACGGAAAAATGCACCCCTTTCTTCAAGCCATTGAAAGGCAATGGCAAAAAGATCAACTGAACAGAAGAATGCAACAAGGCATTTGTGGAGCTCAAACGGTACATGAGCAGTGCACCACTTCTAACCAGACCAGAGACGGAAGAACACCTCTTCATCTACCTCTCAGTATCCACTTCTGTTGTTAGTTCCATCCTCATTATCCGGTGGACAGGGGTCGAGCATCCTGTCTACTATGTCAGCAAGACTTTCCAAGACGCTGAAACCCGATACCTCGACCTGGAGAAGTTGGCCCTCGCACTGGTAGTAACTGCGAGACGACTGCGCCCATACTTTCATGCACACGAAATCAAGGTCGTCACCAACAAACCTCTCCGACAGGTCCTTCAAAAACCCGAAACCTTGAGCAAACTTATCAAATGGGCCATCGAGCTCAGTGAGTTCGACATCAGCTATGTCTTCAAAACCCCAGAAAAAAGGCAGGTCGTGGCTAACTTCATCGCCGACTATTCCTACCAGCCCATACAGTGCATGCCTCTCTACAACACTACCTAAGGAGAATCTCCCGCTAGGGTCAAGCCAATGCAATCTAAGGACTCCCTCATAGATCCCACACATCAATGTTGGACACTATATGTCGATGGATCCGCCTGCCACAACCGATCGGGAGCTGGTCTGGTCCTCACTTTTCCCGACCAGGTCAAACTCGAGTATACTCTCCACTTCAGCTTCAGAGCCTCCAATAATGAGGCAGAGTATGAAGCACTCTTGGCTGCCCTACGTCTTGCTAAAGACATGGAAGCTATGCAACTACGCATCTTCAGCGACTCCCAGCTAGTGGTCAGCCAGATAAACGATGACTTCGAGGCCAAGGACGAGTCCATGACTCTTTACCTGACCCTTGCCAAGTAGCTCCTCCAAGCTTTCCCAACGTTTGAGATCGCAAAGATCCCACGGTCAGAAAATAGTCATACTGACGCCTTCGCTCGACTCGCATCATCTCTCGACGAGAGGGAAGGACGAAGAGTTTTTGTCGAAGTCCAACACAGGCCCATCACTAGGCCAAACCCTGTATGCACCATCAACACCAGCCCAACTTGGATGGACCCTATAAAAGCCTACCTGCAGGATGGTTCTCTCCCGGACGACAAGCTCGAGGCTAAGAAAATAAGGCGACAAGTCGTTCGCTACACCATTTAGCACGACAACCTTTACAAGCATGGTTTCACCACCCCACTCTTAAAGTGCCTTACACCAGAACTGGGGGACTACGTTGTCAGAGAAATGCACGAAGGCATATGCGGAGACTATTCGGGTGCAAGCACTTTGGCACACAAGGCTTTCCGCCAAGGCTCCTTTTGGCAAACCATGCTCGCTAATGTCACTGCACTCGCACAAAAATGCGACAAGTGTTAACTGCACGCCCAGATCCCTCACCTTCTAGCCAAAAACCTGACCTCCATGATGAGCCCCTGGCCTTTTTCACAATGGGGACTCAACCTGATCAGACAAATGCTTACGGGCAAGGGAAATGTGAATTGTGCAGTGGTGGTCGTGGACTACTTTACTAATGGGCCGAGGCGAAGCCGTCAATAAGAACATCAAATACAACCTAAAGAAGAGCCTGGATGAAGACAAAGGAAAATGCGAAGACATCATCTATGATATCTTCTGGTCTCACCACACCTGAAACAAGACGGCCACGAACGAGACGCCTTTCGCTTTGACATTTGGCACTGAGGCCATTGTCCTTGTGGAAGTTGGGGAAACATTCTACCGTGTCATCTCTTATGACCCTGACACCAACAATAAGTAGATTGCACTCAACCTCGATCTACTAGAAGAGCGATGTGAGCAAGCCAACCTAAAGAACATGGCCTACAAACAAAGGGTAGCCAGATACTACGACTCCAGGGTTCGCCATCGAAGTTTCAGGGTAGGGGACTTGGTTCTTCGCAAGGTCAACCTTGGCACCAGGAACAAAGCAACTAGGACCTTCGCCCCAAACTGGGAAGGCCCATACACAGTCTCGAGGGTTTGTCGAGAGGGATCCTACGAACTTCAAACATCAGCGGGGAAGATACTCCCACACCCATAGAATGTGGACCACCTCAAGTATTACTACAGATGAATCGTAAAACACCGCAAGGTGCATGACCCATGGCTAAATTGTTTGTATTCATGTTTTGGCACCCCCAGACTTATCAATGAATGAGATTTTCATCTCTTGTCGAATGTTTTCATTTTCACTATTTTTATTTTTCCCAAGAGCCTGGCCCTCGGTTTGTACAGAAAACAACCAACCAATATGCTCGGTCAGACATGGCCGACAATCAACTAGATACTCGATCCAGTCAATAATCTGGGATTCATCCAGTCAACCTTCTATGTGCTCGACCTTTCACAAAAATAGGCACCACGCCTATATTCCAACCGATTAACCCACAAACCGATAACATCGTATCAGCCTACATTAGCCCCTTTACAGTTTAAATTCTTAGTTACTTTGACTGGCACCTGTGCTTACGTTAGTTTCATCATGTGCCACTTAACTAACAGACAATACAAGCCATTACAAAGGTTCAAGTGGCAAACCACCACTTGGTCATTAGTAAACTACACTTGATCATTTTTGTCCATCTACTTTGATAGTCATACAATTAACATATTTATTGCCAAAACACTTATTTTATTAATAATGAAAGTTCAAGATACATGCCCATGGCCGAATTACAACAACTTGGGACATTCTCCAACCTTATCTACTGGCCCTTCTCACCCCCACCTTCTGGCTCTTCGGTCACCTCCTCCATTGGCCTTTCATGGCCGGCTAACGGTCCCTCATTCTAGTGAGCATCAATGACAGGACCCGTCCCCAAAGGACAAAGTTAACCGTGCCCGGTCCTGCTCCCGTCTGACAAGTCGACTGAAAGTTCGAAACTACCCTTCAGCACCTGTCAGACAAGGGATATTTGCGCATGTGCCTGCTCATACCTCCACCTCTCGAATAGCCTCGATCATCGCGCCACGACCTGAAGGGTCAATAAAACAGAAAAGGTGTGAGTGGACAAAAATGACCTCTTATAAAAACATTTATCAAAATACATTCTTACCCTCCAGTTTTCACAAACTTGCATGCATATCGTAAAACATGAGTAATAGTATGAAATCATTCAAGTATGTACAGTGGACCGATAAAATCAAAACATATTTTCCCATGGTCCATAAAACTCATGTTCACCAAATCAGTTCATGTTATAAAACATCAAATCCAGGCTCTCAGGTCAAAACATGTGAAAGCATAATCACCTGGCCAAAAAGACCAAGAACCCGTACTCAATACCAGTACGTTATCACAAACAACATCAATCAGCACTAATCACCAGTGCACAATAAATATATCAATCCAATCAATCCGCACTACTCACAAGTGCATAAAATATCACAAATCACATCTGCACTACTCACAAGTGCACAATCAATCAAACTGCACTACTCACAAGTGTTGCACTACGTGTAGGCCAATATCCAGTCACTCTCTCGGGAACAGACACCTCTGGGCTCAACCCCCTCGGGCCCAGTCACCTCTAGGCGAACACATCCCCAGGCTCAGACACCTCCGAGTGGTACATCCAGGCTCAGTCTCATCCGAGAAGCTGACTACCATAGGATCAACTCATGATCCTACAATCACATCCCCCAAGCTCCGGTCGTCTGGGTAATCCCCCCAAGCTCCGACCGTCTGGGAATATCACAATCACCATGAAAACCATCTCGGGAATTACATCCCAAAACATTTCAATCAAATCTTGTCTTCATACAAAGTCAAGATCATTCCCGACTGGGTTTCAAAGCCCAAAATACCATTTATACTTACTTCTTTAAAATCACCTTTTAAAACAATAGAATAATCCATAAATCATCATTGACTTACCAACTAAGTCAAAACATCATTTTAGAAATCATTTAGACTCCGGGCCTAGCCCAAAACATCATTTGCACGTTCCTCGTAAAACGTGCCCGAAAGACTGATTAAAATAATCATAAAATCACAATAAATCATTAATTTCACAATTTCACAAGTGACTCTAAATCCGAGTCAAAATCACTATTCACTTGGGTTCTCAAGCCCAAAATAACATTATCACGCAAATCCATGCGTTGCAACCTCCGTTGCCATTTTCACGTAAATCCACGAAATTGACCATTGACTCATTCCCGAGTCACCACATCATTTTCAATCAATTTCAATCCCAGACTCATAAAACAAGTCCAAATATCATTTTTACCAAATTTAGTAATTTCTCGAAAATCGCCCAAAATAATAATATAATAATCATAAAACCGAGAAATTACCGGATTGAAACATAAATCATGCCCAAGCATATAAAATCATATAATAAGGCATTAAAATCATATATGCATGCATCACGGTTAGAAAACAAAGTCCACTCACACACACCGTTCGAAACGGTTCGTTTCCGAGCTGCACGTTTTTCCGTAAATTCTGGAAATCACAACTCCTGCCCAAAATCATTATAGAGGGTTACTAACATCTCAAAATACATCATATAATTTTCCCCAATTTTTCCGGAATTTAAATACGTATTTTTAAATTAAAACAAAACTTCGGATACGCGGAACATTATCGAAACAATATCCGATTTCCTCGAAACCAACGTTAAAATGTTCGTTACACTGAGAGGATCAAAAGTCATGTTGACCTCACCTTGAGACTAGGCCGGACGCGCCCTCACGCGCAGCCGTGAGTGGTTGCGCGTGAAATCCACGCGCCTGCTACAGTACTGCTTTCCTCACCCGTTTGTCTGATAAACGGGTCCTTTAACCCGCGATCAAACCCGGTTCCAATCCTATCAATTCGACACTGAATTCATCAATTGATCATTCAATTAGCTTCCACTTAAGTCCAATTAGAGTTCTGTATCGATGATTACACAAAAACTTACCTAAAATGCATCGATTCCATGATGAACAATGAAGAACACCCGTCACTGTGCAATCATGGAATTCCGTCAATCTCAACCGGTTTCTTCCAATTGATGCACCCAGAAGCATCACTGGATCATGAGAAGTAGTTTCCCCACATCAATTACACCGTTTGATTGCTCCAAGATCACGACTCAAGCTCGAACACCGTCCACTGTGCAATGATGGAACTTCATCGATCTCCAACGTTTTCCTTCAATTGATCCTTCCATAAGCATCGTGGGATCCTCAGGAACATAATCCCCAACTCAATTGCATCCATTCCTGGCTCAAAAGTTCAGAAAGCTTCCTTCCTCAGTACTACCTCAAATCGTCCTCGATTCAACTTTGTTCCTTCTACAAAATTGATCGTAGCAATCCCAGAAGACTAAAACTGAACCCAATTTCGATCAACAAGGCTCAATTCTTCCAATTTGATTTTCCCCCCAATTTTTCTAAAATCCGAAATCTAGCTCCTCAGTTCTCAATCGATCCCTCGTGTTTTCCCAGTTCAATTAGTCCCACAAATCTCACAATTCTCACTCAAAATCGGCCGTGGAAGAGAGCCCAATTCTCACAATTCAGTTTCCCCCAAATTGTGCACGGTTTTGAGAAACAGAGTGGATTAATGGGAAATAAAAGATTAATTTAGTTTAATTAATTAATAAAACATAATAATTATGTTTTCCCCAAAACATGGAATCTGGTTTCATGCCTGAATTTAGGGGATGAGTGACACTTGTCACTCATCCAAGTGTGTTCAGTCACCGGGTACTGTTCATATTAAAATATTATTTTAATCCTGGTTCGTTCGGTAAACCGAGCCCGATTCCGTGACCATAACTTCGTCGTCGAATCTCCGATTTCGGCATGCCGCCTGTCGTTGGATTCGTATCGACGAGACCTGCGTAACGGTCCTTGGCCCTCATCCATCGGACCTCCCGATCAAAAAGTCAACATTTGGCCCCTAATATGCCAAATTACCAATATACACCTCAACTTCCGAACGTCATAACTTTCACCTCGAATGTCGGAATCGAACGTGCCACCTGTCTATGAACTCGTGACGTCCCGAACTACGTCACAGTCATCGGTCAAAGTCCGTTTGACCGCCCGAACTAAAAGTCAACATTTTACCCACGCTAGGGGCAAAACGGTCATTTTGCACGTTTCGTCCGATTACACTCAACTAATCCCCGAATAGTCATTCTAAATCATAATTAATTAATATTCAATCCCGATATTCGGGACGGGTCATTACAATCAAGATCCTGAGCCACCGCATCAGAGCCCATCTTCTCGTCAGCATCAAGCAGCGAATTTCCATCCTCGTCCAGATAATCCTCAACCCTCGACGGAGATTTGAGCCAAGGGAACGCAATAGGCACCTCAAGGTTTGAGAGCAACAGCTTCTTATAGAACCCATCCTCAAGAGATGCCCTGAACCGCATGAAGGCCTTCTCCCACTCCTTCGATGACAGGACCCATCCCAATCCCCCCGGGATTACCGTGGAATGTGCTCTGCTCCCGTCCAACAAAGGGTGTCAGACAAGGGATAACCAACAGTCACTGCCCAAACGGGGCTTCCAGAGTGCGCAAGGATCGATGGAGGAGGCGTGCAATGTCCCAGTCTCTACTGCAGTCGCATCCGTAATCAACCTGAAGGGCATTAAAAACCAAAAGCTGTGAGTGGACGAAAATCATTAAGTTTAGTAAACACAGTTATAAGACATTTATGCCCTCCAATAAAAACGTATGCATGCCACGAAAACCAGTAACCAAAACGTTTGTCCAACCAAGCCATTAGGGCCTTAGCCCAAAAACCGTTAACTTAAAACCAAGTGTGGGAACTCAGTCCAAAACTGTGGAATACCACTACCAGACATATTAAAACCATGTGGGCCACCGCCCAAAGCCATAAATATAAATCCATAAATCCAAAACCATTTAGGGTCCCCGACCCGACATACCATTTCATAACCAATAATTCATTTTTACCATATAACACATATCCAACCGATAAGCCATTTTATAGATTCATTAATCCATATTTACCATTACCATCACCAGCATCCCTGATGCTTAGCGTCCCAGACGCTTGACGTCCCTGACGTCATATCTCACGGTATAATAAGCTACGCGTGCTGCCCGGGGTCTCTCCGGGTCCATATCTCTAACATCATAGATGTCTGACGTCCCTGACGTCAATCATAGCAATCCTGCTCCTGAGTCATTATACGGTCCGGTAACTCCGTACAATGACCCCTTGCAGGCAATGCACCGTGACTTCCCCAGTGTCCCAGACACCTAGAGGAGACCATCATATATCCTCGTATCCAGATGGTATATGGAAAACAGTTTTATTAAATTATTTCACATTACAATGGGCCCTGCCCGAAATCTCCATAAAACATCACAATTCCATTTAAGGTCCCTGGCCCGAAATCACATTTATTAACATAGGGTCCCAGACCCGACATCAAATTTATAACCCAACTGGGCCTCATGCTCGATTTTATGAACCACTGGGCCCACGGCCCGAATCCGTAAATCAACTGGGCCCCTGGCCCGATAATATCACTCAAATGGGTCTTAGCCCGTTTTCATAAACAACTGGGCCCCTAGCCCGATTTCACCAAGCAACTGGGCCCCCGGCCCAATTTCATTAACACAAATGGACTCCAAGTCCGAGGTTTCCAAAATAATTGGGCCTCAAGCCCGAGTTCATCTTTCCAATTCCAAAACCCTTTTTATCACATTATTTATTAAGACATTAAGCCACAAGCACGTAAAATCACAATAAAACCGTTAACCTCGATATACGTGAAATATGGAAACCACCTCGAAATACGTGCAACATACCCGAAATCAATACTCACAATCACCATCATAGAAATCATGTATATAAAACATATATAACATTTAAGCATGCATAGGATTTATAAAACCAAAGTCCACTCACAGACCGTTTTAACGGTATGCCTCGATACGCGTGCCATCGGCCCTCCCGAACCACACCACTATCACCGGGACTCCCAATCCTGTCCAAATCACATTAGAGGGTCACTAACCTCATCATTAACATCCTATCAAAGTCCTGTAATTTTTCCGAATTTTTAACTATTTTTAAACTTGTTTTAAAACCTTCGGACGTCCCGAACAATATCGAGACGGTGTCCGATCGACACGAAACCAATCCCAAAATGTTCGTTACATTAAATAGGACAAAAGTCATGTTGACCTCACCTCGAGATTCGTGCCCACGCGCTGTCACGCGCCGCCGTGAGTGGCTGCGCGTGAAACCCACGCGCCTACTACAGTGCATCGTCCTAACCCGTATGTCTGGTAAACGGGTCCAATTAGCCCGCGAGATGACCCGGTTCCAATCCTATCAATTCAGCCTTAAACCTTCCAATTGATCATTCAGTTAGCTTCGTTTTAACTTAAATTAAAGTTCTGTAACGTTAATTACACAAAACATTACCTACAATCCCACGATTCCATGATGAACAATGAAGAACACCCGTCACTGTGCAATCATGGAGTTCCGTCAATCTCAACTGGTTTCTTCCAAATGATGCCCCCAGAAGCATCACTGGATCATGAGAAGTAGTTTCCCCACATCAATTACACCGTTTGATTGCTCTAAGATCACGACTCGACTTCGAATTTTCCTTACTGTCACCCGGTCTGTTCAGAGCCAATTGATGGCCAATTTCCTTCGTTCTTTCGACGATTCTGATCGTAGTGATCTCAGAAGGCTCGAATTGAGCTCCATTTCGATCCTCACGGCCCAATTCCCAGTATTTGAATTTTCCCCCTAATATCCAAATTTTCGAATTCCCAGTTCCCAGCCATAAATCGATCCCAGTGTTTCCCCAGGTATCTCAATCCATTAATCTCTCATTTTTCTCTCAAGAACGGCAGAGGAAGGGAGCCAATTCTCCCAGTTCTCCCACACTGATTTTTTTGAAGGTCCACGGGTAAGAAACAAAGAAGAAGAAAATGGGGGAAAAAGATGGAGAAGGAATGATGATGTTGTAATGATGGTGTTTGGAGGGAAACAAGGAGCTGGAAACAAGGGATGGGTGACACTTGTCACTCATCCGGATGTGCACAGTCATCAGTTACTATTCATTATTATATTATTATTTTAATCGAAGCCTCGGTTCGTTAATTCGTTTCCTTGACCATAACTCCGTCGTCGAATCTCCGATTTCGGCATGCCGCCTGTCGTTGGATTCGTATCGACGATACCTACGTAACGGTCCTTGGCCCTCGTCCATTGGACCTCCCGGTCAAAAAGTCAACATTTGACCTCAATTGACCAAAATTACCAAAATACCCCTCATCTTCCGAACATCATAACTTTCTCCACGAATGTCGGAATCGAACGTGTCGCCTGTCTATGAACTCGTGACGTCCCGAACTACGTCAAGGTCATCGGTCAGAGTCCGTTTGACCGCCCGATCAAAAAGTCAACATTTTGCCCACGACTAGGGGCAAAACGGTCATTTTGCACATTTTGTCCGATTTCGCCCTACTAACCACTGATCAACCTCATTAATCAAGATTAGTCACTAATCTAATCTCGGAATTTGGGACGGGTCGTTACATTCGAGGCCTTATACTCTTCAATACCAACCTTCTTGGCTGAGATCAGTTGTTCGGCCAGCTTGGCATTAGCCGACTCCTGCTCAGTCAAGCGGGCCTTGGATTCCTCCAACTCTGCTTGCACCTGCCTTGCTTCCTTAGCCTTGGTCGCCGCCCCCAGCTCCAAGGACTTCACTTTCAGTTCCAACTCAGCCTTCGCCTCCAAAGCTTGGTTAAATAACAATTGGTTGTCAGCTAGCGCATGCTCTTTCCCTTCCGCATCTCGTTTCATATTTAAGGCCTGTTTCCTGATGTTACTGGCATTAAGGGTGGCAATTTTTGACACGACTCGATACACGACTCGAAACCCGCACAAAATTTATCCAGGTGAACCCGCACGATTAAAATTTCGGGTCATTTTCGGGTCAACCCGTTATGACCCGTTTATTAAACAGGTGGGTTTCGGGTTAACCTGCTAACCCGTATAATGACCTGTTAACCCGTTTAATAAATGGGTAGATTTCGGGTTAACAGGTTAACCTGTATATTGGCTTATATATTGACCCATTTAATAAATGTGTCATTACTAACCCATATATCTACCTAAATATCTATTAAATTTTATAATTTAAATAGGTTAAACATGTTAAATGGGTTAAACGGGTCATAGGTTAATTGGGTTTTGAGTATGACCTATTTATTAAATGGGTTAAACGGGTTACACGGGTTACACATATCATTAACAGGCCGGGTTCGGGTTTAACATTCTTGACACGATTATTAAACGGGTCGGATTCGGGTTGGGCATAAATGGGTAAAATAAAATTCATGACACGACACGAACCCGGCACGACACGACCCATTGCCACCCCTAACTGGCATGACGGATGGTGGAGAAGACTTCACCAAGAAACTGCATATCAACCAGTTCGAGTTAGTTAAAAAACAAAAACAAAAACAAACAAACAAGGCAAAGGCCGACAAGGAACTTACATGAGAGCCGAGATGCAATGTCTTGTCGCATCGGTCACCAAAGTCCTTCGGCTGAAGGTCAGCATTCTCACCCAACTCGTACTGGGAACCAAGAACAACAGTGTTCATGAAATCCAGCTGAGAAGGATGGAAGGCCGTTATGAGCTGCCTCCAACTATCATCCACCTCCTGGATCCTAACCATGTCTGGCTCTCCTTTGGCATTGGCGAAGAATGACTTGATAAAGGAATCCAAGGTCGGCCTCTTCAACTTCTTCGACACCTTCTTCAGCAACCTAGCCTCGGCCACAAGCCTCCTCCGCTCCTCAGCCGCGTCATCAATTTCGATGACCACCAGCGAGCTCCCAGTAGCTGCTAGAACAGACTTACCCTGACACGACCCATCCCAATCCCCCCGGGATTACCATGGAATGTATCATGCTCCCGTCTGGCAAGAGGCGTCAGACAAGGGATAACCGATTGCCATTGCCCGAATTGGGCTTCCAGAGTGCGTAAGGATCGATGGAGGAGGTGTGCGATGCTCAAGTCTCTGCTGCAGTCGTATCCGGAATCAACCTGAAGGGCATTAAAACAAAAGCTGTGAGTGGACGAAAATAAACAATTCTGTTAAAAACATTTATAAGACATTTATGCCCCTCAGTAAAATCATATGCATGCACCAAAAACCAATAATCCCATATTTATTTAGAAATAACCATTAGGGCCTTAGCCCGGAAACCAAAGCATAGTTTCAAATTCCAAAAGTCAATCCAAGAGTTATTTCATCAATCCAGTAGTATTCATTTATTATTTTTCCATCTCCGGCATCCCCGATGCCTAGCGTCCTAGACGCTTGACGTTCCAGATGTCATATCTCACGGTATTAAGCAATGCGTGCTGCCCGGGGTCTCACCGGGTCCATATCTCTGACATCCCCGATGTCTGACGTCCATGACGTCTAGCAATCCTGCTCCTGGATCACTATACGGTCCGGTAGCTCCGTATAATGAGCCCTCGCAGGCAATGCACCGTGACTTCTCCAGTGTCCCCGACACTTGGAGGAGACCAGGATATAAATATCCTCATATCGAGATGGTTTTATGGAACACATTCAATTATTCATTTCCAAAATATCACAAGGGCCCTGCCCCGGATTTCCATAAAACCGTCATAAGTCCAAATAGTTGAATCAAATCCGAAATAGTTTATTCAATTCCATTTTAGGGTCCCCGACCTGAAATCACATATACAAGTCAACTGGGCTCCTGGCCCGATTCATAAGTTAACTGGGCCCCTGGCCCGATTTCATAAGTCAATTGGGCTCCTGGCCCGATTCATAAGTTAACTGGGCTCCTGGCCCGATTCATAAGTTAACTGGGCCCCTGGCCCGATTTCATAATTCAATTGGGCCCCTGGCCCGATTAACAAATTAACTGGGCCCCTGGCCCGAATCATTTAAACAAGTCCGTAACCGTTTCATGAAATCATATCCAACCACATTTATGGAAATCAGTGCAAATCCAGAAAACCTCGATTCACGTGCAAACACGTAAATCGCCTCGAAATGCGTGAAAACATATAAATTCGCTGATATCCAAAATAAATCATATAATCACAATTATAACAATCATGAAACAGTTATGCATGCATCGAATTTATAAAACCAATGTCCACTCACAGACCGTTTAACCGAGCGCCTCGATACGCGTGCCATAGGCCTTCCCGGGCCACACCACTATCACCGGGACTCCCAATCCTGTTCAAATCACATTAGAGGATCACTAACCTCATCATTAACATCCTAATCAAGTCCCGTAATTTTCCCGAATTTTTACGTATTTTTAAACTGGATTTAAAACCTTCGGACATCCCGAACAATAACGAAACGGGATCCGATCGACACGAAACCAACGCTAAAATGTTCGTTACATTGTGTAGGACAAAAGTCATGTTGGAAGTTTCCCAAAATTACCTCACACGCGCCCCCACGCGCCGGTTGAACTCCCTGCGCGTGAAACCCACGCGCCGGGTACTGTTCACCGTCGTTCAACCCGAACGACTGGTAAATGGGTCGCCGTGACCCGCAGGCCAACCCGATCGGTTCTCCGCCGTTCCTTGATCATTTTCGACAGGGTTTCCTCCTACAAGATCGTCTGAGTTAAACTAGGAGTTCTGTGGAAACAAAAACAAGGAACAACGTCAAGATCCTTACCTCCCCGATCGAGAAGCTCACGGCCAACTCCACCGTCGACTGCTCTCAGCTCCGACCACCATTCTCGATGAAAACGGTCCCAATAGACTCGTCTCATCCTCTGAGTCATCATCCTGGTTACTAGATCGATCGAAAGACAGTAAAACCCATCCTGCCATTTTAGACCCGAGAACGGGCTTGCGGGTTTAGGCTCACTTCGCCGCCGTGGTCACCCCCGTGGCCACCGAAACGCCTGGACTGATCACAGGAACATCCACCACCCATCAATACGATCACAAACAGTCGACATCGACCTCCCCAAATTTTGAGTTTCGGACCTCCCCTGTTTTTTCCTTCCGCCGTCATCTCCGCCGGCTCCCGCCGTCTCCCATCGTGCCCAGCTCTCAACAGTCATCCCACAACCCTCTGCACGATCCCATGGATACAGATATGGTGGTGGTGTGCAGTGTGAGCCGTGTACATGCTCACGGGTTTGAGAGAAATGAGAGTGAGAGGATGTAGTCTGATACAATTAAAGAGAGAGGGGAAACAGAATCAACGGCCCAGATTAAATCTCACCAATGAGATTAAAGGTCCAGATTAAAAGATGCAATAAGTGGGAATTCTTTATATTTTTTTATTCCAATAATTTAATCCAATCCCACCAATCCAGATCTGAGTTCATAATTAAAGGTTAGTGGTCCACGTGTCCCACTCAGAATCCCAGACCAATCAGAAAATGCCACGTGTCCCCGCCTCGTAATGCGTGCATAACGAACCCAGATTTCCGTGACCCATAACTTCGTCGTCGAATCTCCGATTTCGGCGTGCCGCCTGTCGTTGGATTCACATCGACGAAGCCTACGTAACGGTCCTTGGCCCTCGGCCATCGGACATCCTGGTCAAAAAGTCAACATTTGCCCCTATTTCGTCCAAATTACGAAAACGCCCTTGAACTTCCGTACATCATAACTTTCACCACGAACGTCGGAATCGAACGTGCCACCTGTCTATGAACTCGTGACGTCCCGAACTACGTCACGGTCATCGGTCAAAGTCCATTTGACCATCCGAAATAAAAGTCAACGTTTTGCCCACGCCCAGGGGCAAAACGGTCATTTTGCACAATTCGTCCGAAATCGCCCAACTAATCCCAGATTAGTGAATCACAATTAAATATTATTAAATCCCGATATTCGGGACGGGTCGTTACAACCTTCCCTCCTTAAAGAATTTCGTCCTCGAAATTACCAACAATCTTATTCCACAACCACCTTGTGGAAAACATTTCGACCTCATATCATGTGTACACCTATACACCCACTTACTAGGACAACACCAGTCTCGTCTATACCCAGACATCCCATCACAGTCATACGTCACAACAACAACACTCGACCACCTCGAGTGGACATAAGCACCTGATCCGCGATAAGATCGCTTAACCATTTAGCTGACTCATTCAACCAAACCGTTCCCTTCCATTTCCAATAATCCTTACATTTGCTCCCATTGGGAGTCACCAAATCTCATTTGTCAGTCCAAGCTGACACCATCAATCAAACTATCACCACAAAACTTTACCACCCTGGTAAGGCTCCAACCATCCGTCCGTCGGTGACAACACCACGTACTACATCACTCCCGATGTAGCGCAAGATCAACCACATGATCTCAATTCGCAGGGCAAGCCCAATCCTGCGACACAACATAATCTCAATGTCCATAATCGCCGACTCCATCAGCGAACCAAAACGCTGGGAAATCACGGTGTGATCAAGTCACACAAGGCCACTCGTGGTTACTCAGACCACCAACTCACTCATCCTGAGTGCGTATACCGTCAACTCACACAATCAAGTGGTGTAACTGGAACACATTGAATACCAGCCCAGCAGTGATCACACATCTCGAAACTAGGGTTCCACTAGCCAACCATGGCTAAGAGCACCTGCTCGTACAATCACTGAACCCGACAAAATCACTCTGCACAGCGCACAATATCCAATGTCCAGTCCACAATCACAACCAAACAAATGATATCGGAACCAAGCCGATTACCAATCACGTTTGACCACACACCACGGGTACATCCCATGTACCGCCATTAGGCACCACTCAGCCTAACCAGTAACAATCCTCGTATAATGTACCCTGTACGTACATCAATCCAACAATCCGCCTACAACCACCCAGGGCATAGCGAGACACGTTCTAGTAATGAAGTACCTTTGCCCAAACCAACATGAGACAAAGCGAACTCCACCCATCATCCAGTTCTAGTTCCGAATCCGAATTCGTAATTTCGTATGAAATTCCGAATCCAACCCAAACATCATATTTTATTCCATTTCCAAATCCGAATCCGAAATCATTATGTTGTAAGCTAGCATTGGAATAATCATTCCGCACCCGAATCCGGTAATCCATTTCCGAGCTTCGCAATCGAATCCTGAATCGTCACCCAGAAATTCGATTCCAAAACCCAAAATCTCGTTTACGTCCATCAATACGTAACATAACCGAATCTATCGGTTGCCTGTCCAAAACACTCGATTGACTTCATAGGGAAGCCAATCCCAATATCCACACGTCAAAGGTTGACAAAATCTGACCACATCGGAAACCTACTCAACCAAGTCACAACCCATATGGACTCACTCCGAAAAGAAGTTCAGTCCCGTCATTTACGACTCACATAACAAGGTAAGAGTGATAAACTCTCCACCCATCTGGATCATCAAGATCACAATCCATATCCATCGCTACGTCACCCGACAAGTAACAACACGATCCTAGATCGTCGCATCGACCAAAGTCGACAACATCACAAATCAGATCCACCTAGGATCCACACATGCTCACATAGCAAGCAATCCATCTGAAAGCTGATCGTAGGGTCTTACACCCTCAATTGAATCCTTCGCCAAATTCCCCTTGGTGGAAAGATGACCTCGCATTTCACCACCAAATCCAAGATCACACACAACTTCTTGTGTCCAATGACCCAAGGCCAAACATGGGTCCACCCACCAATGCACGCTCAACGTACTGGTAGCAACAATCATCATCTGCCTCGACAGGGAATAAGATGTCAACCCCCAAAGACTTCGGAATACCAAACACCGATGTGGAAACGAGCACTCCTCTCGTCTCCCAATCACAACTCTCCCCGAAACGGGAGTTCCAACCATGTTGGAAACAGACATGCTCCCAATGAGATGTCAAGTCCAACCACTGGACTGCCCACGTCCTTACCTCACTTGGACCACCATGTGTCCAAAATCATTTCATTACTCGGACCTCACGTCCGCCAATACTCATGTATGCACACGCCCGATTCCGAACGGATAATTCCTCAACTCTGCCTGGATGTGCATACCAAACTGCCTTCGCCTCACATCTCAACCTTTACAGGTTCAATCCTCAGATTCCAAGTGATTCACAATCACAAAATCACACCTCAATACCACGAATGGTTTCCCCGACTTTTCCAATTTCAATAATTTCCTTGTACTCTCAGGGGATATAAGCAGTACACAAACTTACCAATCTCGGAGTTGACCACAACTCCCCAAATCCACCAATTCTCATGACATAGGGAACATCGTCCCTAGATTCCTCAAGTCTCAACCATACCTTTTTATCCATTCATCATTTGTCATCGAAAATCTGTTGGGACTTATCCCAACACGACACAACCTCCACTGGATCCCATCCAGTCCGAGACTCAACCACCACTGAGTCGCAGATACCGATCATATGTCCATCATGACAGAGTCACACCCCAACTGGTGGCTCATCGTCATCACAATCACCGACACCGGTACCAGCACCAGTGCTAGTACCAGCACCACGCACTATCATCAACACTAGTATCCGCACACAGGCATCCATACTAGTATTGGCATAAAGGTATCACCATACCAACATCCATACATAGCACACGAACATCCATGCTAGCACACAGTGTGCAAAGTTGTTACCCTGGATCTCCGTTCATTACGAACGACGATCCCGTAACAGCGCTCGTACCCCACGACTATGGGTACCTCCAATTTGACCACTGGCACATCAGGATAATGGACGTTCCCTGAACATCCCCCGATCCTCAAGTGTGAAAGCCACACTAAATACCCTCGATAGCCAGTCATCTCGACACAACTGTCGACCAACAGTCATCGTTGTCAAGATCCGTAACCACACATCACACTAATATTCGATCCAACACGGGATTCCACATTTCATACCCGTATCCGTAGATCGAAACCCATAAGACTCACTAGAGTCATCCACATGGTCATCCAAGACCTCAGCCGCTCGCCGCAGCACAAATCTTCAAATAACGTTCACTTTTCCAGCCCATCAATTATACATTAGGGTTCCAAAGTCACACCCTAGGGTTCCACCGAACCCAACTGCCTTTTGCAGTAAAATCCACAACCTGACCGACCCCGCGGTCCTGACATCATATAGACGTCCAATCCAATCCAATCGTCAATTCAACGTGGGTTCCATCGTGGATTCCACCACGAAGGTCATCGGCTAACTCCGATGCACCAACACCCCGTACATTAGCCAACACTACCAGGGTCCAAAACATAGACCAATACTCAACTGAGTTTCGTATTTCCATAACATTATTCCAATGGGGTTCCATGAACCCAGCTGTGTCGAGTGGCACAACAATCCATCATCACATGACCGAACCGACGGTCCCACATTACCAGTTAATCGTATACAACCCCACTTGGGTTGAATCGCATCAAGGCACGGCGTATCGGGCCAAACACACCCAATTCACCATACAAACTCAAAACTATCTATCAGGTTGACAACGGAACTGCAGCCCAAAGAGACATCACACCCTCGTCCTTCGCGCACAAAAGAGCAAAACCTGCTCTGATACCACTTGACACGACCCATCCCAATCCCCCCGGGATTACCATGGAATGTATCATGCTCCCGTCTAGCAAGAGGCGTCAGACAAGGGATAACCGATTGCCATTGCCCAAATTGGGCTTCCAGAGTGCGTAAGGATCGATGGAGGAGGTGTGCGATGCTCAAGTCTCTGCTGTAGTCTTATCTGGAATCAACCTGAAGGGCATTAAAACAAAAGCTGTGAGTGGTCGAAAATAAACAATTCTGTTAAAAACATTTATAAGACATTTATGCCCCTCAGTAAAATCATATGCATGCACCAAAAACCAATAATCCCATATTTATTTAGAAATAACCATTAGGGCCTTAGCCCGGAAACCAAAGCATAGTTTCAAATTCCAAAAGTCAATCCAAGAGTTATTTCATCAATCCAGTAGTATTCATTTATTATTTTTCCATCTCCGGCATCCCCGATGCCTAGCGTCCTAGACGCTTGACGTTCCAGACGTCATATCTCACGGTACTAAGCAACGCGTGCTGCCCGGGGTCTCACCGGGTCCATATCTCTGACATCCCCGATGTCTGACGTCCATGACGTCTAGCAATCCTGCTCCTGGATCACTATACGGTCCGGTAGCTCCGTATAATGAGCCCTCGCAGGCAATGCACCGTGACTTCTCCAGTGTCCCCGACACTTGGAGGAGACCAGGATATAAATATCCTCATATCGAGATGGTTTTATGGAACACATTCAATTATTCATTTCCAAAATATCACAAGGGCCCTGCCCCGGATTTCCATAAAACCGTCATAAGTCCAAATAGTTGAATCAAATCCGAAATAGTTTATTCAATTCCATTTTAGGGTCCCCGACCTGAAATCACATATACAAGTCAACTGGGCTCCTGGCCCGATTCATAAGTTAACTGGGCCCCTGGCCCGATTTCATAAGTCAACTGGGCTCCTGGCCCGATTCATAAGTTAACTGGGCTCCTGGCCCGATTCATAAGTTAACTGGGCCCCTGGCCCGATTTCATAATTCAATTGGGCCCCTGGCCCGATTAACAAATTAACTGGGCCCCTGGCCCGAATCATTTAAACAAGTCCGTAACCGTTTCATGAAATCATATCCAACCACATTTATGGAAATCAGTGCAAATCCAGAAAACCTCGATTCACGTGCAAACACGTAAATCGCCTCGAAATGCGTGAAAACATATAAATTCGCTGATATCCAAAATAAATCATATAATCACAATTATAACAATCATGAAACAGTTATGCATGCATCGAATTTATAAAACCAATGTCCACTCACAGACCGTTTAACCGAGCGCCTCGATACGCGTGCCATAGGCCTTCCCGGGCCACACCACTATCACCGGGACTCCCAATCCTGTTCAAATCACATTAGAGGATCACTAACCTCATCATTAACATCCTAATCAAGTCCCGTAATTTTCCCGAATTTTTACGTATTTTTAAACTGGATTTAAAACCTTCGGACATCCCGAACAATAACGAAACGGGATCCGATCGACACGAAACCAACGCTAAAATGTTCGTTACATTGTGTAGGACAAAAGTCATGTTGGAAGTTTCCCAAAATTACCTCACACGCGCCCCCACGCGCCGGTTGAACTCCCTGCGCGTGAAACCCACGCGCCGGGTACTGTTCACCGTCGTTCAACCCGAACGACTGCTAAACGGGTCGCCGTGACCCGCGGGCCAACCCGATCGGTTCTCCGCCGTTCCTTGATCATTTTCGACAGGGTTTCCTCCTACAAGATCGTCTGAGTTAAACTAGGAGTTCTGTGGAAACAAAAACAAGGAACAACGTCAAGATCCTTACCTCCCCGATCGAGAAGCTCACGGCCAACTCCACCGTCGACTGCTCTCAGCTCCGACCACCATTCTCGATGAAAACGGTCCCAATAGACTCGTCTCATCCTCTGAGTCATCATCCTGGTTACTAGATCGATCGAAAGACAGTAAAACCCATCCTGCCATTTTAGACCCGAGAACGGGCTTGCGGGTTTAGGCTCACTTCGCCGCCGTGGTCACCCCCGTGGCCACCGAAACGCCTGGACTGATCACAGGAACATCCACCACCCATCAATACGATCACAAACAGTCGACATCGACCTCCCCAAATTTTGAGTTTCGGACCTCCCCTGTTTTTTCCTTCCGTCGTCATCTCCGCCGGCTCCCGCCGTCTCCCATCGTGCCCAGCTCTCAGCAGTCATCCCACAACCCTCCGCACGATCCCATGGATACAGATATGGTGGTGGTGTGCAGTGTGAGCCGTGTACATGCTCACGGGTTTGAGAGAAATGAGAGTGAGAGGATGTAGTCTGATACAATTAAAGAGAGAGGGGAAACAGAATCAACGGCCCAGATTAAATCTCACCAATGAGATTAAAGGTCCAGATTAAAAGATGCAATAAGTGGGAATTCTTTATATTTTTTTATTCCAATAATTTAATCCAATCCTACCAATCCAGATCTGAGTTCATAATTAAAGGTTAGTGGTCCACGTGTCCCACTCAGAATCCCAGACCAATCAGAAAATGCCACGTGTCCCCGCCTCGTAATGCGTGCATAACGAACCCAGATTTCCGTGACCCATAACTTCGTCGTCGAATCTCCGATTTCGACGTGCCGCCTGTCGTTGGATTCACATCGACGAAGCCTACGTAACGGTCCTTGGCCCTCGGCCATCGGACATCCTGGTCAAAAAGTCAACATTTGCCCCTATTTCGTCCAAATTACGAAAACGCCCTTGAACTTCCGTACATCATAACTTTCACCACGAACGTCGGAATCGAACGTGCCACCTGTCTATGAACTCGTGACGTCCCGAACTACGTCACGGTCATCGGTCAAAGTCCATTTGACCATCCGAAATAAAAGTCAACGTTTTGCCCACGCCCAGGGGCAAAACGGTCATTTTGCACAATTCGTCCGAAATCGCCCAACTAATCCCAGATTAGTGAATCACAATTAAATATTATTAAATCCCGATATTCGGGACGGGTCGTTACATACCCGCCCTCTTCATGCTGACCGAAGCCGGGGGAGTTGAGAACAATGGTTGTAAGGGCTCCCCGGTTATAGGATCCACATCGACCGAGATAGATCCCTCGGCTTGGGGTGGTCCTGATATCATCAGTCTTAACTTGACTTTCGAAGGAGCTTTACCCTTCAAGGGCCTCAACGAGGCCCCAGCCTTCTCCACTTGTACCTTGGCTTCCTCGGCCTGCTTCATTATCTCTTGGATATTTTCCATTCTTTTCGTACATTGATCAGTTGAGCCAACAATGAAATTCGGAGGTGCCGGCCGACTGAGACATTGTTAGCAAATTCACAAATCAACAAAAATAACTCTAACCGATGCTAAAACTAGGGGTACTTACGTAGTTCGGTTATTAGGCCGCCCTTCAACAAGTTGTGCGGAAGCCGAAGAAAGTCTCAACTCCTCTCCGACCTATCAAGCTTCTCGAACAACTCCAGGCAGTCGGTTTTCACCTGGTAGGTCAGGCTCGGACACTTGAAAACCTCTGCAAAACCAACAAACATGTACATTAGTAACGGCCTACATCCAATATCACACCAAAACAAAAAAAATCGAGAAAGGCTCACGACCACACATTTGGACTGGTAAGTCATCGGTATCTTACGCTGACTCTCGGTCAAAAGAGCACCTTCCCATCCTCCACATACCAACACAAACCTATGCTTCCAAGCCTTCTGAGAGGTCAGTATATCCCAAATAAAAGACCTTACCTTCATATCGCTAGCCTCTACATACACCTACCCTGACTTATCCCTTCAGAACAAGTAAAGACAGTTCAAGTGGCTCCATGTCAGCTCCCCCTTGTCGGCCAACTTGAAGGCAGTATATACGCCTGTAAGGGCGAGTCAGGTGTTAGGATTAATTTGACCGATGGCTACTCTCACCTGAGCCACCATCTACTGGATTCACGAGTGAAGGGGTAGGACGACCCCATGAGTGAACACATCTGGATGTAATGTTGTCCACAGTTCCAGAGGATCACTCGGCATGTCCTTATCACCGACTAACCTCATTACTACCGAATTAGGAACATGGAAGGCCTCTCTATATGTCTGTATGTCGTCCCACCTGATCGTACTCAATTTTCGGTCAATATGATAAACTGATCTCGCCACGGTGACCTCTCGTACGACCATCTCCACATCGATTTCGAGCACCATCGGCCTAGACGTAGCACCCTGGTCACTCGTTCCCGCCACTTCTTTTCTTCTCTCTTGACCGGACACAACCGGTATGCCTTCAAAAATCACGGTCTAATCAACCGAATCTACATCCACTATTATCTGCTCGGCCTCACCAATTGCCGAAACAACTTCGTCTGGTATCTGAGCAAAAGCTTTCTCAAGCTCTTTCTCTAGATCCCTATCTTTTTTCGGCCTGCGACCTCAGATTTACCTCTGGTCGAGATGTCCCTGAAGTAGAAGCCAACTCACTTGTCCGTAATTGGGTGTCCGAAGCGGCCGAGCTGGCCGTTGAGTTATCCTCGAAGGCATTCCCAGACCGATTGTCTATTCCTTGAGAATCTTCAGACAACATCTACAATTTTTTTTTTTTTTAAAAAGGAAGCTTCTAAGAAGGGAAACATACAAGACACATCTACTTGACCGACCTAAGTAATCAAGAAGTTAGGGCACGAACATTCATACGTGTTCATACCATGTTCTTGCCAAACCCAATATCTGAATCCAAAGTCAAGAGTTAAGAAGCAACATACCTTGTTTGTTCTCAGATGAGCACCGTAACCACCATCGTGAACGTTGATCGGAAATCGCCTTGATGTTGCCGGAAATCGCCTGGTGTCTTTCTCAACCACTCTCAAAGTTCACTCAGATGCAAAGTGAAAAGTGAAATTTTCTCCAACCCATTTATACCACCACAAATTAACAACGGTTAAAAAACTAGCCGTTATAACCATGGTCGGTTAGTCGAAACGTCACTCGCTACATCAGTTAGTGGAAAGGTCACATCGATAATAACCAGCATTAAAAGCGCACCTCTTCATGTCCTTTGACATCCACTCACCTTGGCACCCATGTGGCACTTGATCGGCTAGAGGGCACCTCCTTTGCCGATCGGCCACCTCCTTTGCCGATCGGCCACCTCATCGTACGAGGGTCCGCGCAAGCTGACTGACCAAGGTGACATACACTCACCTTAACACCAAGTGGCACTTGATGGGCCAGAAGACACCTCCTAGGCCGATTAGCCACCTCATCGTGCGAGGGTCAGCGCAAGTTGACCTACCAAGGTGACATCCACTCACCTTGGCACCCAAGTGGCACTTGATCGGCCTAAGGACACCTGCTAGGCCGATCGGCCACCTCATCATGCGAAGATCCACACAAGCTAACTGACCAAAGTGACATCCACTCACCTTGACACCCAAGTGCCACTTGATCGGCCTAAGGACACCTCCTAGGCATATCGGCCACCTCATCGTGCGAGGGTCCGCGCAAGCTGACCGACCAAGGTGACATCCACTCACCTTGGCACCCAAGTGGCACTTGATCAGTCTAAGGACACCTCTTAGGCCGATCGGTCACCTCATCGTGCGAGGGTCCACACAAGCTAACCGACAAGGTGACATCCGCTCACCTTGTCAACCAAGTGGCACTTGATCGGCCTGAGAACACCTCCTAGTCCGATCGGCCATCTCATCGCGCGAGGGTCCGCGCAAGCTGACCGACCAAGGTAACATCCACTCACCTTGGCAACCAAGTGACACTTGATCAGCCTGAGGACACCTCCTAGGCCGATCGGCCACCTCATCGTGCGAGGGTCTGCGTAAACTAACCGATTAAGGTGACATCTACCCACCTGGGTAACCAAGTGGCACTTGATCGGCTAGAGGACACCTCTTTGGCCGATTGGCCACCTCATCCTGCGAGGGTCAGCGCAAGCTGACCAACCAGGTGACATCCACTCACCTTGGTACCCAAGTGGCACCTACTCGACCTGATGACACCTACTAGGCCGATCGGCCACCTCACCCTGCAAGGGTCCTGGCATGTTGACCAACCGAGTAAGCCCAGGCCGAGCAGGGCATACCCCCATACCTTTCAACCACCTAGTCGTGCTCAGATCTACACATACCAGTTATTCACTCATTTTTCCCTCGGTTTCCTTTCTTTCCATCAAGGGCTTGGGGGACTGGGGACTGGCATACTGTGCAACTAGGCAGGCCGACAGGAACAATACAAGCCCTCAACCGAGGCAATCCACCTCAGTCAACGACTTGGGGGATTTCTGTTCATACCTAAACTAGTCGGCTTGACTAAAGACCAAGTTAGTCTGCCTTGAACAAGCTCGAAGCTAACTAGCCATATATGATCGGCCAGCCCACATGCGCCTCCAGACTTGGCCTGACAAGACCCGTCCCAATTGAACTTTGATAACCGTGCCTAGTCCTGCTCCCGTCTGACAAGTCAACTGAAGTACCGAAAACACCCTCAACACTTGCTAGATAAGGGATAACCACACTGATTTCCACTCATGCCTCTGCTTATCGATCAACCCCGATCATCATGCCACGACCACTAACCTCATAGTTATAAGTGACATGTGTCACTTAGATACCTAGATGAGTCACTGTGTGATGATTCATCAAAACCAGCAAAAGAACGAATTTTCTCCTTAAGAGACAAATGACCAAAATGTCATTGGGCTTCAAATTATGAAAATACCACTAACATCCTTAGACCCATAACTTGTTCATCTGAACTCCGTTTTCGACGTGCCGCCTGTCTATGGACTCAACGTCTCGAGACCTACACAACGGTCCTTGCAAAACGTGCAACATGTATTCTAAATGAAAAGTCAACTTTTAACCACTACATTTACAAAGGTAAAAACGTCATTTTACTTTCCAACTTTCAAATTTACATTTCTTGAATTTCTAGGGCGTCACATGGCCAACAAGGCCCTCACAACCCAGGAAGATCACATCTGACTGTTCGACCAGCAGATCGGCCTTAGAAACAATCAGTCTTCTTACAAACCAACCAGAGACCGACTCTACCCAGGCTGCTCAGATCTGGTCAGCCGGACCCATTGACAAGTCATAAATGCTACCAGGACCACCACATGACATCTGACAGCTCCTAAAGACATCATCATTTATCACACATTGACAAACACCAACAAACACATTCAATGCTACTATAAATACAAGGGCATCCTCTTCCAAAAAGGTAATGACAATCTTACCCTCACGCTGCCTAAATTGCTACAGTAACTCCCCACTTAAACTGACTTAAGCATCGGAGACTGTTAGGCCGGTATCACACCGGTGTCTCTTTGCTCTTACCCTCTTCCTGGGCAGTTCGTACAACCCTGAGAGGAGCAGCAAAGAAGCTCAGCGAGGTGAGTCAAGATTGATCCATTTATTGCATCAACACTAGGCTTTTGTCTTTTTAGAAGGACGTAACTCTCATTTGGGAGACAACCTTCTTCCACTCTCTCATACTCTAAATAGCTCAAGACCAATGTACACGTAGCACAAATATTATCAATAAAAATACCCAGAAAGTTGTTCTCGTGGACGTAGCCTGATTCACTTGAACAACATACGTACTTCTGCCTTGATGTTTGTGCGTAGTTTTCACGATCTCGTTGGTGATATTTTTTACAACAATACTAATCTAACAACTTATTTCCCATTACCCGTAGAAGTAGACCATTTGAGTGAACAAAACATTACTTCACCGACAGGACCAAACTAATACGGCAACTCAAAGTTGTTAAGATTTTAGAATCGATTTAATGATTGCCAACGAACAACAAATTTTTGTCTCTCAACCCTTAAGATTCATCATCTCGAAATATCATGTGTCTCTCATATAACTCCTCATGTTATAAATATTCATTTTTACATATTATGTGACAGTTTCAAATTCAACGTTGATATCAATAAATATAATATAATTTATCTCCTCCAATATTTTTTTATAAAAAATACAAAGCTCTGTTTGTTCAAGGAGTTTTGGACGGCCCAGATGATACCATCATCATCTGTACGTACGAAATAACAAATCAACGTTAAGGAAAAGCTCCACGTTAGAGCGCACCTCACATGCCCTACGGTGACGCCTACCTCCGCTTCAAGTTCTCCCTTTTCTTTTGCTGTTTCGTTTTACCACCAAATGCTTTCAGTGTGAAGGCTTCAAAATTTCCCTATCTTCTGCGAACCTCAGTTCCAGAACTCTCTGAAAACGACACCGTCTCTCGTCTCAGGTACCTTTTCTGCCAGTTCCATGTACTTTCCTTTCCTTTTATCCTGTTACCCTTTCGAATTAGGGTTTATCCTGCCAAACCCTAGGCTTACTCCTGGTCAGGTTTATCCCGCCAAACCCTAGGCTTAGTCTCTGCTTTTTTGCTTCGATTTCGACTTCAAGTTCTTAAAATTTAATCGGAATTTCCTTTGGTTTTAGCGGGGCTAGTATGTAAATTGGATGTATCATATGCATGACTTAGGTACAATTACTTATTATAGGTGCTTTAGAAAGCTAGAATTTTGTTTGTACTTAGGTTAGATGTAATGAATTTTTTAAACTTACTAGAATTCTATTCGAAAAGAGGTCATATAGTACTGAAATCTAGTTTTCTCCCACTCGGTTATATTGATTGGTTTGTAGCTTTTGGGATTGATTGGGCGAAATCAAATACATTTGTCCTGAAAGTTTTATTTACACACTTGTTCTGTTAAACTAGTGGAGCTGGTGGTTTTAGTGGTGAACTTATTGTCAGCGTTCCGTAATATGAGTTGGACACGAAGTTCGGTATTGCATTGCCCGACTTATTATGATTTAAAGTTCTACCAGTTTCTCTACTGAAGTATTTTGGAATGTGAGGTGCAGAATTAGTTTATTGTTTAAGAATATATGTGATGGAAATTTGAGGACATTATTTGATGTCCCATCTCTGACACTTTACTTTTTGGTATCTAAAGTAGTTAATTTTATTTGTACCCTTTTATGATACCAACTAGTAGCAGATAGGTGACACAGCGTTAATAGAGAACATTTTATTCCTCCCTGTCTTAGGTGGATGGTTCTTAGTTTCTATCTTTTGTTGGCTTGTGTGCTGAACTGAAAGTGGTAGATGCATTTTTAAGTGGGGCGTTGTTGTTCTCTCTTACTCCGTCTTTATATGTATATATACATATATATATACACAATACACACACACACACACACACACACACACACACATATACATACTCAATTGGTTGGAGGGACTACAAGTTTATTGCCTATGTTCTTGCAGTTTGTACCATAATAAGGTAAAAGTTTGATTGTAAAGTATGGGGGACAGTGAGACAGTTGTTGCTCAAAATTCTGCAGTGATGGGATATGCCTCAGCCGGATATAATGTGACGGACTCTGCTGATGCCAGCCCAAATGTTGCTCCTGACACTGGTGTATTGCATTCTGAGGCTACCGCAGAGTTTGGCAGTTCGGTTGCTCCTGCAGATGCAACGTTATCTATTTCTGGTGGTTCTGCCATAGTTGATGGAAATAAATATTCTGTGGATCCTAATTCAGTGATGCAAGAATCACAAAGTTATACAATGTATGAAACTAAACCAGCTATTGGAGTGACAGATGCTAGTGGGAATGTGGCTAGTAATGAAAATGAAGCCATGGAGTCAACTCAAGCAGCTAGCTATGGTTCTTCTGTGAATGGTGTTGCTGCTTCTGGATCAGGAGCTGTTTCATTAGTTGATAACGGAGATGCTACAGATAAATTCTCTGGATCTGTTGATGTGCAACGATTTGGAGATTCTTATGGTATGCTTTCTTTTCTCTCATGTTGTTATGGGCAATGTTGCAGTTGAATTTTTTTAGCAGCTTGACAGCTATATCATTCACAATATGTTCTGAACGTTAACTTCTGTTATTACGCAACAGTAGCTTGTCAGAGAATACTTAATTTATTATATCAACTTTTTTAAGGACTATTTGACGAGTAGAAGGTGCTGTCATATCCTGAAAAATTGGACAGATTGGACATTTATGTCAATTTTTTAACAGTAGTTTGTTAAGGAAAACTCAATTTGTTATATCAATTTTCTTAAGGACCATTTTGAAGAGTAAAAGATGTTGTCGTATCCAAAAAAAATGGAAATTTTTATTAACTGAACATTTTTAAAGGACTAGTTCATTAATTACGCCAAGGATGCTTACCTTGTTGAATAGTAACTCTTTCCTCAGGTATAGGTTTGTTGTATTATTGTTATTATCTTCGTAGAGGGATCTACCTTTTTTAGAACATGTCGTTATTGCATAACTTTGGTGTTCCAGTAGAGGGTTTAGTGTTATATCTTCTGATCTTCACCTACTTGCTATTTTTCCTTCTAGATTATGCACCTGGATTTTTGCATGCTTTCTATATTTATTTCTTTCATTTTCGTTTGTTCCAGCTATGTCTGCTGAAGAAGATAGACTGTGGAACATTGTGAAGGCTAATTCCTTGGATTTCAATGCCTGGACTGCTTTAATTGAAGAGACAGAGAAAGTTTCGGAGGTTTGTTAGCTTGAATTTTGAGTCATTGGATGGATTTGATCCAGTGTTCCTGCTACACTTATTTTATAAAAATAGAAAGTACATTGAGAGGGGGTGGGGGTGGTTTACTGTTTTGATATTCTTGTTAATGAATGGTTTACCTGGTCTCTGCAACCAATTGGGTTCCGTTTTACTTCTTCAATTGTGTATATTATCCCAGTGGATATTTGGAGATTTATGTACTCTGCTTTTTATGCACTTTTGAATTCTTTTACATTGTCGACATGTTATTTGTGGCAATGTGAAATCCATTCCTCTACTTTGTTCCTTCAATTGAGTTCTCGCTTTAAATACATCTGTTTCTCCAGTGACTCTAATGTCATTAACATAGGTGTTGTTGGTTATTGTTTTCTCTCTGCCCTTTACTGTTGAATTCACTGCGTATTTGAATACGATTTTCATATTTTTTCTAGCAGTTCTATTGGAACTAACACATATCTCAACATTTATATGCAGGATAACATTTTGAAAATACGAAAAGTTTATGATGACTTTTTGGCAGAGTTTCCTTTGTGTTATGGTTATTGGAAAAAGTATGCCGACCATGAGGCACGCCTCGGTTCCATTGATAAAGTTGTGATGGTATACGAAAGAGCAGTTCAAGGTGTTACTTATTCAGTTGATATCTGGTTGCATTACTGCATATTTGCCATAAGCACATATGAAGATCCAGACACTGTGAGAAGGTAATAGCTGCTCGTTTGTTCATTGTTGTAGTCAGTAGTTTTATGATAGCATGGTTTCCCTGATGACAAGGAACTGGTATTCTTGCTTTCTAACATCATTTGAGTATGATTGCAACAGTGGTTCTTCACATGTATTGACGGAAAGGTTTGATGGGAATGCACTTAGAAATGCTTTTCTGATGTGCAATCCCTTGATTTTAAAGTTATAGAATGAGTGTAGTTTTTTTTTTTTAAAAGATTGTAATCCCATTTTTTGGCCTCAAATATCTGTGTCTACCTTAACATGACGACCTGCATCTTAGGACTTTAGTCATCAATGAGTTATGGCTCTATTTAACTTTGACACTCTGAAGTGCATCATTATGCAATTGCTGCTGGGAAGATCTCGTCCTAAGGGCTTAGATGGCCTCTATCACTGCTCCATTTGACGGACATAGTATGGTTTTTTTCAGGAAGGTAAATGCAGCGTTTAGAAGTGTCATATGGTGTTAGAGTGAATTGTGCCGATGTCTCCCTTTCATGGACGTGTTTACCTCAGCTGTATTGATACTTGTACTCATCTCATCACAATACTTCATGGTTTAATGTCTTTTCAGGCTTTTTGAGCGAGGGTTAGCTTATGTTGGAACAGATTATCTATCTTTTCCCCTTTGGGATAAGTATATAGAGTATGAGTACATGCAGCAGGAGTGGGGCCGCCTTGCCATGATCTATTCACGAATATTAGAGAACCCAAATCAACAACTAGATCGATATTTGAACAGGTTATTTCTCACTGCATGATTGCATATTTGTTCAAGCTTATAGTTTATACTTGGTGGCTTGCTATTTCTATAAACATTTATGTGGATGGGCCACTATTGTTGGATAATATTGAATACTGGTTTGTATTTCTATTGCCAATGATTTTAACAGCTTTAAGGAGTTAGCAGGAAGTCGGCCACTCTCAGAATTGAGAACTGCTGAAGAAGCTGTAGTGGCAGAAGATGCACATTCAGAGGGCAGTCGCCAAGTAAATGGTGAAGAGATGCCAACCGATGCTGGAGAACAATCGCCTAAACATGCTAGTGCTGGCTTATCAGAGGCAGAGGAATTGGAAAAGTATATCACCAGTAGAGAAGAGATGTATAAGAAAACTAAAGAGTTTGATTCTAAGATCATTAATTTTGAAGTAGCTATTAGGAGGCCCTACTTTCATGTGCGCCCCCTCAATGCTGTAGAGCTTGAAAATTGGAACAACTACCTAGACTTTATTGAAAGGGAAGGCGACTTTAACAAGGTATTTTCAGTGAGCTTGGTTTTGCAGTTTTGATTTATGGCTTGTAGTTTTTAGTTGCCCTGCTTATTACACGTTAACTCACATTGCTGCATCATATGCTTTATTGGCTAAACCGGATGAAGCAACTTTTAAAACGGGAATTTGAACTGAGACTAAAGCATGGACCTTCGATTTGGTTTCTTTGAGGCTAAGTATTTCAAACTCTTATTTGTCAGTGCACGTTCTAGGTTCATGATGCGTTAGTAATATTTATTCTTTTTAAAGTTCCAATGTTATGAATGCAGGTATCTTCTTATCTTCCTAACCATCTGTATGTCAGGCAAGGAGGGTCCCTCCTTTCCTATTTGAGGGTCCTCTCTCTCTGTTCTACTAATGGAGTATTTCTTGTGCATATCTCCTTTGTGTTTTGTTTGTCCATTGGTTACTGTTGTGGTAATGAATGCACCTATTTATAAGTACTTTTCTGTTTCTCTGAATCAGGTAGTCAAGTTATATGAAAGATGCCTCATTGCTTGTGCTAATTATCCTGAATACTGGATTCGATATGTTCTATCCATGGAAGCCAGTGGCAGTTTGGATATTGCCAATAATGCACTTGCTCGTGCAACCCAGGTCTTTTTGAAGGTGTTTCCTTGTAATCAATTATCGACAATGACATTTAGACCTATGATTTGCATGAACTTCTGTAGTTGCTTATCTGGAAAGACATCATTTTTTTCCTTCTCTCGTCTATCTTGCATACAGGTAGTTTGTTTACAAGAGTATCCCCATGTTTTTATGCATTTAAAGTGGAGTCTTTATGATCTTTCATAGCAGTCGCAAACTTGATTGTGAACTTAGATTGCAAATGTTGAAAGTGTTGTAGTATATTGGCAATTGGACCCTCAAAGTGAGCTGGGCTGTTACAGAATATGATTAATAATTCTCCATGTCAATTTTCCTATCCTTTTCTCTGTTATGTCTATAAGCCTTTCCTTATTCTTTTTGAGTTATTAGAATTTCTATCTTTTGTACACCTGACAACACATACTGTTAGATTATAACCTTCCACACATGATGCATTGGTCTTATATTAAAAAATTTGGTATGTTTTCAGAGGCTGACTAACTATGGTTTATGTATTGAACTGCTGATATTTGCTTTTATGACATTTTTTGGAGCAAGTCTTCTCATGTTATCATTCAGTTGATGAATGTTTTCTCTGGTAATGTATAATTGACTTGTTTGTCTTGAAATGACAGAGGCAACCGGAGATTCACCTTTTTGCTGCTCGGTTCAAAGAGCAGAGTGGGGATATACCGGGTGCTCAGGCTGCCTATCAACTTGTACATTCTGAAATTTCACCTGGTCTTCTTGAAGCAATCATTAAACATGCAAATATGGAGCACCGTCTGGTAAGATGGTGTCACCAAGTTGAATCTTACCTGTTTCCTTTACAAATTGCATGTTTAAATCAATTTTCCTTTGTGTTTTTCATAGGGAAATGTGGAATCTGCCTACTCTTTATTTGAACAGGCCATTGCTATTGAAAAAGGAAAAGAGCATTCGCAGGCATTACCCTTGTTGTTTGCGCAGTACGCTCGGTTTACATACCTGGTAAGTTAAGAGCTGGTGACTTTCTTTTTTATGGCTTACTGCTGTAATATATCAATTTTCACTTCCATTTTTTTTCAACAATCGAATGGAAAATTGATATGCAAACTTCAACTGGACTAATGTTTTGGTATCTTGTTTCTTTCATTTGTTCCCAGGTAACTTTGAATGCTGACAAAGCTAGAGAAATTATAGTTCAAGCACTTGAGCATGTACAATTGTCAAGACCGCTTCTTGAGGTTCTCTCTCTGCCCCCCTCTCTCTTCCCTCTCCCTCTATACATATATATATATATATATAGATTTACACATGTACGTTATATATATTCTTCCTCTCTTTTAGACAATTACTGAATTCTTGTTTCTCCTTTAATTGGACATGCAGACCCTGATACATTTTGAGTCAATACAGCCACTTCCAAAGCAAATTGATTACTTAGATGCATTGGTTGTGAAGTTCATTGGGCCCAGTTCAGAAAACCCCAATTTTACCAGTGTTACTGACAGAGAAGAGCTATCTAGCATTTTTTTGGAGGTATACAGTTTATGTTGTCTTGTTATAATAACTCTTCAAAGTTGTTTGCATGTATGTATATATATAAATATATGTCTGTTTTCCTTGACTTGTGTTGCATGATATATGATCAGGTTCTCTCTCTCTCTCTCTCTCTCTCTCATATTATTAGTGAAACTTTAGGGAAAGATGTGATGTTCCTGATAGGTTTGTCTGTCAAGTTCGGGAAGTCAAATTGACACAATCTTTTGTTAACTGGAGTGTGTTGAATTTTCTCATTGAGTAGTGAACTCCTTGAAGATGGAAGTGTTTAGGTCTAGCCTGCTTTGCAATTTTTATTCCGAAGTCTTCTCCTGATTTAGCACTACCTTATTGCTTGTTTATTTCAGCCATTGATGATATATTTTAGTCCTGAAGACAAGTGGTGCATCCTATTATATCCAACTGTCCTTTTGGACTTTCGAAGGCTTTAACGCTCTGTTTCTTGTTAATTTTTATTTTAATTTGCCTTCAAGTTCTGATGTGCTAAGTAATGGTTTGGCAGTTCATTAATCTCTTTGGAGATGTGCAAGCTATTAAGAAGGCTGAGGATCGCCATGCTAAGCTCTTCTTACCTCACAGGAGCAGCACATCCGAGTTGAAAAAACGTCAAGCGGAAGACTTTCTGTCTTCTGATAAAGTAAAGATGGCTAAATCTTATTCTGGTGTTCCATCGCCTGCCCAGTCTATCATGGGATCATATCCAGCTGCACCAAACCAGTGGTCAGCTGGTTATGGTGCACAACCTCAAGCTT
This sequence comes from Prinsepia uniflora, assembly GCA_032719365.1. NCBI lineage: Eukaryota > Viridiplantae > Streptophyta > Magnoliopsida > Rosales > Rosaceae > Prinsepia > Prinsepia uniflora. The sequence goes on from CM064874.1 coordinate 5,919,612, forward strand.
GGCCACCAGCTACACAAGCTACACCGGGACAACAGTGGGCGCCTGGTTATACTCAACAGGTATTTCTGTGACATAATGTAGATTATTGACATTGGTCAAGATTTATGGACAAACTGTTTTTATTGAAAAAATGATTTATCTTATTTGTTGGTTAAATATTTTTTTAGCAGCCATACAATGCATATGGTGCTTATGGCAGCGCGTACACAAATCAGCAGGCCCCTACAACAACGCCACAAACTGCTGCTTATGGTGCTTATCCTTCTACATATCCTGCTCAGGTAAACAAACATGGTGGCATTGTTGAAGAATTTGTTTATGTTTGTGCTTTTTTTTTCCGTTGCCCCTCCCAGATGGTTGCGAGAGCTGATGGTTTAATTACGATTTCAGCAGGCCTTCCCTCCACAGAGTTATGCGCAGCCAGCTGTGGCAGCGGTGGCAGTAGCAGCACCGGCTCCGGCTCCACAGCCTGCTTCAGTTCCTCAGGGGTATTATGGGACTTCTTACTATTGAGGTGAGGTGGCAGGAGCTATTTTGGCCTTTGTAATCTAATTTTCAACTTTTCTTATATAACTCAACTGATGCCCATTTTTTATTTTCTTGGTTGGGGAACATGGATTTGTAGCTAAAGAAGATTTTTGATGAGTCAGGAATTAGTCGTCGGATGGAAGATGGAAGATGTAATCTTAGATGATAGTATCATATTTTTCCAGTATGTACTCGTGTAATAATTTCTGGGTTTTGAAAGATGCTATTTAATTGTTGCTTACTGTAAATTTTACTCTATTATCTTTGTCTCAAGTCTCGGAACGCCAATGTTGATACGACCTGTTGAATGTTTAACTTCTGCACATACGTTGAATGTGCGCGAAGAACGCTTCAAAATTGACCGCGTACTCAACAAATAAAGGCCCTCTTTCTAAACCTCATAAATCCCTCTAGTACAAGTGAATCAACCACTCTTGAGAGTCAACTGTACAAAGTCTCATCTGTCTTGGGCTGCTGGCTTGCTCCCAAGGTTAAAACTCATGCTTTCTCCTCTGCTGCCGTCAATAGGGAATCCTAGGCCCTAGGGTTTATCAATGACCGGGCTAGCTTGTAGTCCTTCGGATTTGGGTTGATCGGACTTTAACCAGGCTAGGATACTATATGTCATTGAGTTTCAAATTTAAGACAAGTTCTTATTAACTGCGTTAAATTCCTTAGATTGAAGTAAAATAAGACTAACTGACTGAGTAAAATTCCTAAGGCTGAAGAAGGAGAATTAGTAACTTATACGTATCAATAAATTAATGTTTTTACTAATAATGAATTTTTAAATAAACCATTCAAGTATTTTTATACATATTAAAACACTAATGGTGTGTTTGGAGGAAGGAAAAGAACATTGAATTTGTTAACAAAAATAAATTCAAGTTTTCATATAAAAAAGTATCATTTTCAAAATTATATTTTTATAATTACCATTTATATATAAACATTAAATTACATGTTTTAATTTTGTTTTATTTTTTGTTATCTAAACATGAAACTTCATAAATTTTGTAAAATTATTTTTCGTTAATTTAAATTCCTTCATTTGATAAATTTTTAGTAATCTTAAAATTTTTCGTCTGAACACACCTCAAGTACTATGATCTAGTAATATTTTTTTTCTCTCACGTTATGTTGAGAACTCAACTTCCGTGAAAAATGAAATTCGACACTTATTACAAATAAGGATAAACTACATAAAAGTACCAAAACTATAATGTTGATTTTAAAAGAGTACATCCGTTTCCGTCCAAAACTCAATTAGCTGTCCATGTGGCAAATATGCCACTAAGCATATGATCTGACAAATTTTCAATGGGCATTTTGAGAACTATTTTAATTCATCTCCCTTCTTTCTCATCACCAATTCATCATCTTCACTTTCCCCAAGTCATCATCTTCATCAATCATCGTCTCATTTGCCTCAATTCTTCATCAATCATCAATAATCATCCATAAAATTCAAATCCAAAATCCAAAATTAATCTTCCCCAGTTTTACCTATAACCTAAAACCCAATTTTTTTTCTTTCTCACTATCTCTCTCTCGCTATCTTTCACACACACACACACATTAACCCATTAACAAAAGCAATCCAAATCCAACTCATCGTTGTTCTTAGAGTCAAAGTCGTTCTCAAAGTAAAATTCGGAGCGAACTTCAAGGTCGAAGAGCCTTGAGAGGAAGAAAGAGCGGCCCAGATGATTGACGAGCTTGAGGATCTGGTTGGTCCATACAAAAATAAGGCACTTGGTACTGCCATGCGGTCGTCTTCTTGCTCAAATACAATGCTCAAGACGCGGCCAACCTTGCGCTCTTTGGTCAAGATGCTTTTGTTGGAGTAAGTGCGTGGAAATGCAAAGATTGTCTCGACGTATTTGGGGTCGGGTCTCGGGAAGGTGTTGGCTTGGAGGTCCGGATTAAGCTCCGGGTTGGGTTGGAGGAGAGCGGCAGATGATTGGGTGTAGCATCATAGTTGGATTTGGAGGGCTTTTGTTAATGGGTTATGGGTTAGTATGTGTGTGAGAGAGAGAGAGAGATCAAGGGAGAGATGCATACTTGATTATAGACATGGAAGAGAGGAATGGGCATCGTAGTAATTGGGAAAGTGGTATTCATAACTTCCCGAAAGCCCTTTTCTATTTCGTAAGTGCTTGTCACCAGTTCTATGTGTTTTTCAACTTCTCAAATAAGATAACATAAAATGTGGCGGAAAAAAAATGTGAAAACGTCAACAAGGAATTTTTAGTTCCTTAATCTTAGTCAACAGTCTATAAAACCTAAAGATACAATCTTTTCCGAACATCACACACGATTTTATTAAATCCAATCAGGCCCTGATGGTTCTTCATTCAATACCTGATTATGGAGGAGATGATGAGTTGAATTTGGAGGGCTTTTGTTAATGGATTATGGGTTAATGAATGTGTGAGAGAGAGAGAGAGTGAGTTATGAGTTCTAGGCAAAACTAAGGAAGATTAATTTTGGATTACTAATTTAGATTTGTATTTATGGATGATGATGAAGAATTTGGGAAAATGAGATAATGATTGATGATTGATGAAGAATTGAGAAAAAAATGATTGATGATTGATGATTGATGAAGAATTGGGAAAAAATTGATTGATGAAGATTTTGTTGGGGAAGATGAAGATGATGAATTGGTGAACAGGAAGAAGCGAGACGAATTAAAATTGTTCCCAAAATGCCTATTGAAAATTTATCACATTAGACGCTGAGTGACATTTACTATTTGCCATATAGACAGTTAACTAAATTTTGGATGAAAAATTTAACAGTCTTTTTCAAATCGGCATTATAGTTTAACTATGAAAATATAAGTTTTTATAATTATTAATTTGGTTAATTTTTTGAAATTGACCCTATAATTTGAATATTTTTATATAATTTTTTCTATAAATAATGTAAGTCACACTCCTAAATATGAAAATATCATTGTATATTAAAAAAATCACACTATGTAAACAGCTAATGAAATTCTAGTATCCTACTTCTACCTTTTTGTCTGTGGGTAAATATTCTTTACCTCATGGCTTACCTTATTTATTTTTTGTTCGAACATGGCTTACCTTATTTAGGTGGAACAAAATCAGACTTCCCCACTCCCCCACGTTATGGTAATTGACAGTGACGCTTTGCAAATCAGTCCCTCCATGTTCCGTGTTTGGCAATCGCCAGTCCAAACACATGACATTCCCCCATTTGGAGTCCTGTCCTGTCCTGTCCTCTATTAGATTCCAACCCTCCCACTCTCCAATTCAGGAAAAACTACGCAACCATGCGCCCTCGGCCCATGTTGGGAAAACCCAACAAAGAAGATCAAATGGAGCGCATTTTATCACGCCTATCCTCCCACTACTTTCCTTCGATACGATCGCAGCCGTCTATTTTATGATTTTGATCTTTACGCGAGCTTTTCTGGGTTTTGATGAGTGGTCACGATTCGAGATAATCCAACGGCTGTGATCTTCCACAACAAAACCCTTCAAAATTTCCGAATCAGAGGTCCAAAGCAGCTGAACCTTTTGGTGTATACAAAGCCCGCTCTCTCTGTCTCTCCGGCTCTCTAAGCAAAAACTCTGTATATCACTTCCTTTTCTCTCGAGAATCTTGTCTTTTCGAGCTTCTATTGACTTTCGCTCACCATCGACGAATCCCAAGGTTCCTTAAAGCCTTGGGTTTTAGGGTTTCGGATTTGTACTTCACTCGTCTGTGTGGATCTGTGACCGATCAGAGTAACGACGACTCTCAGTTAGGGTTTTACAGAGTACTACGAAAAGTGTTTCGCCACTGCTGAATGCTTTTCTGCTGAGAGAGAGGAGGCAATGGCAAGTTCGTATCCTGGGGCTGTTAGTGCTGTTCAGGTCAAAATTCAATCTTTGCATCTTGAACTCTAATTTTGTATTTGTTTATGGTTGTGTATGTGTCTAATGTTTGGTTTTGGGGTTTTTGCAGGTCGGGTCGTACTTCGTGAAGCAGTACTATCAGGTTCTTCAAAAGCAACCTGATCTTGTTCATCAGTTCTACTCTGATGGAAGTTCTTTGATTCGTGTTGATGGCGATTCCTCCGAATCCGCTTCCGATATACTGGTAATTGCTGGCTTTAGTACCGAGTGACACAAAATTGTATTTCTTTGTTCGGGTGTTTAAGTTATTTTTACTTAGTTGAATCCGTGAAATCAAAATGCGAAAAAAATTACGTATCATTTTGAAAAATGCTGTTAGTTGGAGCCTTTTCAATAGGTACATCCTTGTCACTAAGTAAGAACAAAAATTTAACTTTAGATGGATTAGGTTGTTGGAATTGATTATCATCTTGAGGAATTTTAGACATGGGGTCCATTATACGATGAAGAACTTGATGCCAGAGTCGTTCCAGTGTTTTAAGTTTTGATTTTTAAGGGTTTACATGTAATCCCTTATCTTCCTTGCTTTATCTATGCCCCTTTTAAGTCATTAGCTCATCTGATATCATTTTCTTCTGCAGCAAATTCATTCGCTAATATTGTCACTAAATGTTACTTCAATTGAGGTGAAGACAATCAATTCTATCGATTCTTGGAATGGAGGTATTCTTGTAATGGTTTCTGGTTCTGTTAAAACAAGGGACTCCAATGGAAGGAGGAAATTCGTACAGACTTTCTTTCTGGCTCCTCAGGACACAGGCTACTTTGTTCTCAATGATATCTTTCAGTACATTGAAGAAGAAGTTGTTTTACAGCATCCTGCACCCATACAGTCAGAAACCAGATTTGAAGAAGCCAGATTTGATGAACCCAGATTTGATGTGCAATTAACTGCTTCTAGTCCTCTTGCAGAGCCACCAGGTATTGTGACACTATTATAGCATCGATTAGTTGCTATCTTGGAATTGATTTTTTCTTATTGAGATGTTTGACATGGGCTTCCAAACTGTGGGCATTTTCTTTATTAATATTAGAGGTCATGTAGTTTTTGGCATACCTAGTGGTAAGTCAATGGCAGAAGTACTAGTCTATGTGCTTAAGCTCCCTTTTATATAACTCTGTCCCTGTGTTGCTTTCTTTGTCTTTTAATGGCTGTTGTGGAAGGTGCAAGCATGTATATTAGTTGAAATATCTATACCCTTATGAATTAGAGAAGCTTTCTCTATATGCATCATTGAAATGGTGTTAAGGATCAGTTTTTTGGAGAGTTTTGTCGCTTATCTAAGTTGGTGTTGTTGTGCAGTTTCTGACTATGTTTTGGAGGAAGAAGCCACGGAGTACATGAACTCTGTTGACATAGAAGATGATCCAGTTGATAAATTTAGTCTCCCAGAGCAACAACTGCAGCAAGATTTTGACACAGAAGTTGTGGTCGAGGAGACTCCTGCAGAGGAGACCTATGCTTCATATCAAAATGTGGTGAACACTGAGCAAGAAACACCTGTTGCCTCTGTGGAGGAACCAGTGGGAGAGCCTCAAAAGAAGACTTGGGCTTCTATCGTATGTGCTTGAACCCCCATGTCTCAGAGTTATTTGTGAGCATGCGTTTGTGTGCCATTTTGCTTATGCATTGGCAGGAATCTTCTATACTATTATTTTCTTGTCATATTTTGTTGAGATTATGCTTTACTAACTTTTCTGTTCTCTTTTTTGTTTTACGAATGGAAAATAATAGTTGCGAGTTTCTAAAGGGCCATCTGCACCAGCTGCAAGTCTGCAACCTTATTCTAGAAATGCTCAAACTGCTCCAGAGTGGAATTACACACCTCAGCCTGCTGTGGAACAATCGAGCCCTGTTCAATCCTACGTTCCAGAGTCTGGGACAGAAGCAGCAGAGGAGGGTTATGCACTTGAGCAAGAAGGTTTTCCTTTTTGGGCTACATTCCAACACTTCATGACATCAGAGAACTAAATTATGCATTATTTAATTAACAATGCTGTTTGTACCTCCATATTGCATTCTACAATTCAGGGGGGGGGGGGGGGGGGGGAGAATATTTAGGGGCAAAGGCCATACCATTAACTCTAATTTTTTATTATTAAAATTTAACAGATGCAAAGACCATGCATGCCATTTACTCCTATAATAAATTGTATGGAAAATATTACTAATATGGTTTTTCAAATGAGAAGTGGGATGGTGAATTCCGACATGAGGAATTTAGGAATGAATTTTCGGTTTTTTGTATATCAACCTGTTATGTTCTTATGGATTGCGAATAATGTACCACATGCTTGAGAGTTGGGAACACCATGCTACTACTTTCTATTAAAAATTGTATGGAAATGGTTTCTGATATAGTTTTTTGAAATAGGAGTTGGATGGCGAGGTCCCTCGTACTTTAGGAATTTGGTAATGAAATTTTAATTTCTTAGGTATGTCAACCTGTAATTTTGTATGAGTTGGGGATTTAAGGTACTGTCTGTGACCTCGGGAAGTATGGACCAATGAATTTAACTCAGTACATTTTAGCATTTTTTTAGTTGAAACTCATGACAAACTATTGTTCCAGGTGAACTGAAATCTGTCTATGTAAGAAACTTACCTCTTACGGTGACTGAAGATGAGATCGAGCAGGAATTTAAGCAGTTTGGTAACATTAAAGATGATGGGGTCTTTGTTAGGGCTCGCCAGGTGAGTTTATCTCCATACATGGGGCCACTATATATAAACTTGATATTCGAGCTAATGTACAAATTGGTCCATGCAGGAAATTGGAGTCTGCTATGCTTTTGTTGAATTTGAAGACATGCTTGGAGTTCACAATGCACTGAAGGTTTGAATTTTTATATAAATACATTGTTGAGTTAGTGTTTTTGGCTCTTGAATGTTCATGGTTTGAGGAAAGTTACATGTTATTGGTTGAAGGTTCTTTCAGTTCTTATTTCTACTCATAGGATCTGTTGGGCGTTCTTAGGGCATTTTAATTTTTTAATCCACCTTTCTTTTATTTATAGGGCCTCCTTTCGTTTTCTTGTTCTCTTTTCAACATTGAGGATGCTGATGCCTTTACAATTAATTTATCGTATATTAGATTGTGCTTTTCATTCATAATTTATGCTTACAAATTTATAATGTTCGGTGTTTTGGCGGGTTTTGGGTCATTTGGTGGGAAGGGGATTTCTGATGGGATACGGTCAGTTGTGAAATATCTATGGGAATCAGTGTCTAAAGAATTTAGGGATACTATTCCCCTCCCCCCTTAATGGGGATTAAGAGAGCAGTATCTTTAGTCCGGTTTTTTAGGAGTTTCTGTTGTCTGTGTTGCTGGGTTTATTATACTGTTTAGTTTTGATTGTAGAGGCTTATTGGTATACCTGGTGGGCTGTTGGTTCATTTCTGTTTAGCGCATAGTAAAATTTATCCAGCTTCTTATTATTCTTGTACTGTAATCTGTATATATTTTGCATGGCTTGAAAGTGTGATTTTCCCTGTAGGCGTCACCAATTCATTTTGCTGAAAGGCAAGTCTACATCGAGGAGCGGAGACCAAACAGCCTTGGAGCTGCTCGAGGAAGTATGTGCCTGATTTCATTATTCTTTAAATTAACATCTTTGATGTGGCAAAATTCTGATGCTGTTGAATGATGCCTATATGATATAATTCTTTAAACCTGTCTGTTGAAAACCTAACCGAAGTGGATTTCTGGGGAATGTTGAATAGTCTTTGAGGCTGGTCCTTGTGGTTGTGTGTCCTTCCTGGGGGTAATTTTTGGATATCGAATGTGATGATTAATGGTGTTGCCTTCACAAAACTTAAATATTTCTGGCCGTGTAACTTACCTTTTATTTTTCCAATTTCAGTCTTAGAATCGAGAATCGAATCATTTTAGTTCAGCATACATTTTAGTGCATTTATAGACATGATGCATATTGAAGTTTAATTGGGATAGCGAACTCTTCAGAGTTTGTACCACTGTGTAAGGCATCTGTGTTTATAGGTCACTGCATGTTTAGGGTGGCCAAATCTTCATAGCGTTTTCTTAGAATTAATTTGCTAGACATGCATTTGAATTTTTTGACCAGGAGGAAGGGGTAGAGGCAGAGGCGGTTACCCAACTGACTCCACAAGGGGACGCTTTGGTGGCCGAAATTTGGGCAGGGGTAGTTACCAGGATGCTGGAGATTACAACAGACCGAGAGGCAATGGCTTCCATCAGCGTGGAACACGATAAGAGATGTAGGATTTCAGAAATCCAGCATGTCCACAGGCAGAAAATCCAGGGAAGATTTATCTGGGGGCGATTGGAAGCTTTTCGAGGCGTAGAAGATTCCTTGCTCAAGTGCTTTCCTCAAGATTGTATTTGTACTTTTTTGAGTGTCTTCACAAGTAACTTTATTTAGACTTCATCAGTCTCTACGTTTATGAGCACAAGTTTTCTCCCCCCTTGGATGGTTTTTATCATGCAATTCGAGCCGGGGAAAAGTTTGGGCCTTCGAATCCCCAAGTTGTGGGGGAATGTTAAAAAGATGTTTGTTCAAGTTTCAATCTCTAAAAGGTTTCTGATTCGGATATATATTTTTGTTATTTTTCTAATTTAGACAATTTTTATCATTCGTCGATAGTTTCTAAATCGTAGTTTCTTACAAAGCGCTGCCACAATCACAGTTGCAACACCTACATAATTATTTACACAACCCTAATGCAATTGTTACAAAGCTACCGAAATTTCTCTAGGCGCTCATGATTCCTTCATGAAGATACAATGGCGTGGCACGAAGATTGGTCGCTGTGGTGTCGGCCTCTTCGTCATCATCTTCCTCGGTTTCCCAGAGAAAACTGGCATATGCTGCATGGACATGGCTGTCTTGAGGTGCAGCTTGGACGGCTCTCTTATAGTAGCTCAAGGCTCTGTCTTGGTCATGGTGCAGCTCCCAAATTAAATGGGCATATTGAGCCAAAATTTGACCATCTTGGGCATCTGCTAGGATGGCTCGAGAGTAGTATTCTTCTGCTCCATGAAGGTCTTCCTTGCTCTGCAAACAAACATTTGGTTCGAGTTTGAGCACACCTAGAAATACAAAAAAAAAATCGAAAACCGAAACTGAACACAGAAACACACATCTTTAGGGATTTACCTGATACAAAAAGTGAGCGTAATTTCCAAGAAACAAAGGGTTTCCTGGATTTTCCTCAACCAGCTTCTTGTGACGCCCTTCAGCCTCGTTTTCGTCTCCTTCGTCTCCGCTAAATCCTTCCCAATTAACCTCTCTGCCACCGCGGCTACCACCCCCGCTGCCGCCGTCAACCCCAAGCCCCCTTGCAAGATGCATTTCTTGACTCACACGGTTCCTTTTTTCTTCAAACCCTGCGCTCCATATTTTGTCCAATAACTTCACATCTTGAGTCAAGCTCATGTTCCTCACCTTCGCCTCTAAACCAACATTTTCCAACTTCTCCTCAATCTCTTCTTCCTCTTCCTCATAGTCGACATCGCTGTCTTCCTCATCAACGTCATAGCCACCTGAATTATGCAGTGTATAAGAAGGTATAGTTTGCATCACATTGCATTTGGATATTTTTCCAGCTGAAAACTTCCTGCCTAGGTTTGGGTCAAACAATTGATCTTCAACGCCACAATTATAGGCCAGTCCTTCCAAGTTGCTATCAGACTGAGCCCTTCGAAACCCATGGGACAAATCGATGGAGGGAGAGATTGGAGATGAATTGTGTGAGATGTTGAGAGAACCAGCTTGGTGGAATGAGATTTTGCTAGGTGTGTGGTGGATGGTGGTGGGTTTGATGGGTTCAGGGTGATGGCTGCTAATGACATTGGGACTCTCTGAGAATGATGAAAGGAGAGACCCAATAACTGGTGTTGATGAGCTCCTCAGCAACATGATTCACAATCTCTTGATCTGGAAATCAAAACTTCTGCAAATGACAACACAACTACTCAATCTTTGATGTAAAGCATTAGCATATACTATTTGAACTGAAAGATGAAAACTTCAAAATGCAAGGGGATTGAAATCGAATGTAAAAGTGCACTGTTAAAATGCAAAAGGGATTGAACTCGGGTATAAAAGGCGAACACTTTAAGATGTAAGAAGGAAGGGGAGGAGGAAAGAATCATACCACTTTTTGGGATTCCAAAGGCAACCAAACCCCAGAGGACAATAAAATATATATCGTGTCGTTGTTGCAGATCTTGTGATATGTTTTATAGGGGCGGCTTGAAATGTGTTTCATATTGAGTTTGATTTGTTTCTTTTTTTTTTTGAATTTAAAATTATGATATTTTTGTATGGTTGAACTTGAGAAGGGTTTGGACTTAACTTGGTACAAAAATATCAGCTTTTTGTTTTTGTGAACAGGAAAATAGGAAATGTCACTGGAATCCCATGAATGCTGAAAGCTCAGTGCCGCATCATGTGCTCCGTTGGATGCTACTGTCCAACTTTTTGAAGAGTTCAAAGGATGTTGAAGTTTTCGCGGTTGCGGAATATTGTCACGTGTTATTATTTGAAGTGTTATGATATAAATAGACGGTATAATTAATTGACGTGATATTTAATTCAATAACCAATACCATCTCAATTATAGACCTTGTAATGAAATTGATCTAGACTTCTAGGTGCACTACGTTGTAATGAAATTGATCTAGACTTTTAGGTACACTTTGTTTCCGCACCATAAGAAAAGGATCAAATGGTACAATCAAGTGACTTTGTTTGTCTCCTATCACATGAAAAAAATTCATATTATTCTTGTTGTTTAGTGATTATTTTAGGAATGCGTTTGAAATTTCAATTCATGTTGATGTTTCCGGGAAAATTCATATTGACGGCCTCTTAAAATTATGTCATAATTATTCAATTTTTTTTTCAAAAGATGTCGTCATTATTGGTTAATTTTATTATGACAAAATTAAAAAACGTAAGTACGTTCACAGCAAAATTAAATATAGGCCTCATAATTGTGAAATCTAGTGAATTTTCATTTATTGATTTTATGGTTTTGTAGATATTTTTTAGAGTGGTAAAAGTTGGTGAGAAAACTGCAGGGTAATTGTGTTTTTCTTCACAAGTTGTTTTAATTTTTCTTTCATAATAAATAGTTGTGCTCTATAATCAATTTGGTAAAAACAGTTTTTAAAAATAACATGTAGATTATTTTTAAAAATTATTATTAAAAGTTCATTATTTTTCAAAAAATGAAGATTTCTCATTTTTACTAAATACTTTTATACTGCTTTATAATAAAATAAAGTAAATTTTTAAGAAAAAATAATAATATCAAACAAGGCCTTAGTTTTAGAAAACTAATACAAATTGAAAGTTTTAATGGTGCTCGAGATTAAAATTACTATTCAAACGGGAACTGGGACCTATGATTTCGATGCTTGCTAATTTAATTGCTCCCCAGTTGCTTTATGAGAAATATATTGTTTTCTACATTGTGTGTACCAAACTATTCAAATAAATAAAAGGTTTCTCGAAATTCTACAGGAACATATATCTATGTCCATAGCATGATAGAGAGAGAACTTGGAATCATTAGAAAAATAGTGGTAAGAAATGGAATGGTTGGGTTTAAATAACATTTGGAATGACTTACTGTTTACACTTGAAAAAATCTAATACGGGCCAGAGTTGAGATTTACCAAATTAAAGACGCAATCCGACTAAAGTCCAAAGTCCAACTAGCATCGACTTGCTAGATAATGGGGAACCTTGAGCGTGATTGGCACAATCATGCTGACACGGCACTGAAACCGTCGGAAGGCAAAGGAGAGGTGAAAAAAGGCGTCGCGAAGAAGGAGCATGTGTGGATGCACATGTCGACCAACCTCGCTCTCATGCTGCCTATAAAAGGAGAAAAACCTTTTTTTTTTCTTCTCAAATTGCAACCAAAAACTCAATCAAACAAACAAATTGATCAAACTCAATCAATTTCAACAATTTCAAACTCTCAAAAATTTCTTTATTACTCAAAAACTCGCCTTCTTGGAAAAAATTGTTTCTTTTGATCAAAATTTAGTTCTTCTCTCAACCTTTCTCAATTCTTACTCCAAGAACACCCGACTTTCCTTCATCCTGACTTGCATCCCAAGTTCGACTTTGAAGACTTCCTGACCATCTGGTTTCATCTCAACTTGCTTTCACAACTTGTTTTGAAGGCCACCTAACATCACACTCATCGTATTATGTATCTGGAAGAGACATTACTAAATCGTAATATAAGTTATAATTAATACTTTAAATTATTTTAAAATTAGGATAATACTCACACTCCAGTGGACACTACAATTTAGTTATTCATATAAAACAAATCAACTATTTATATAAGAATTAAGATCCTATTGGCGAATCTTTCATGTAGTTGATGTATATGAATCACTAAATTACCTTCAATCTTGTTGATTTTTTAAGGATATAATCTTGACATAATTATTTAGAGAATAAATTATTCTGATTATGATATTTGTATACAATAGCGTAGCCAGAAATTGATCTGTGTGGGGGCATTTTCTAAATACTTAAATAAAATGTAATTTAACTCATCATAATGTATGTAAAATTAACCAAATTATAAAGAAAAAGTGACAGGACCCATCCCAATCCCCCCGGGATTAACGCGGGATGACCCTGCTCCCGTCTGTCACGAAGTGTCAGACAAGGGATATTTCTGACCTTTGCCCTCCTGGGCTATCAGAGTACGCCAGGATCCGGAGGAGGCATGTAATATCTCGATCTCTGCTACAGTCCACATCCGATGTCAACCTGAAGGGTATTAAAAACAGAAAGACTGTGAGTGGACAAAACAAAGAGTTTATAAAAACATATTTCATAAAAGACCTTTATACCCTACACTAAAAAGCATGCATGCATAGTAAACCATTTATCCAATCACATATGTTTAAACAACCATAATTAGGGTCACAACCCCAAATTCCGTAAATACAAGTCACACGGGCTCCTGTCCAAAACCATTTACAGAAAACCATAACATCTTAAACATATGTGGGACCTCCGCCCAAAACCATTTTATCATCATAAACACAATTTCCCAAACCAATTGAAATCATGTTTATCCATTATATTCATATCCAGAACCTGTTATGGTAAAATAAAGCTACGCGCGTGCTAACCGGGGTCTCAAACCCAAGTCTCTCTAGGGTCCACCCAGGTCAATGTCCGTAGATCAATGACCCTCCCTAGAGGTAACGAACCATGCCCATCCTGAGAATAAGGAACCCAACTGGGGGGCGACTCCACTCAGTCAGTGCTCCGTGACTACTCCGGGCTCCACCCAGGCCAACGACCCTTCCCGGAGGAGACAATCATATATAAAGGATGGCATATGAAAAACCTTGAAATCATTCTTTAAACCTTTTCAGGATTCATGCCCGGCCCCCATAAGACGTCATAATCCATAAAATCCTTTCATGGGTTCATGCCGGTTCCCATAAACCGTCATGACCCGTAAATCCATTTCAGGGGTTCATGCCGGTTCCCATAAACTGTCATGACCCGTAAAAACCATTTGTAACACATAGTTGGGCCCTAGGCCCGAATCCACATAGAAACTGGACCTCCAGTCCAAATCGTAAACCAACTGGGCCTCCGACCCGATTCCGTAAATCAAATGGGTCTCCAACCCGAGTTTACCTTTTCAAATCCAAAACCATTTCATGAAATCATATCCAAAACCACAAGAAAGGAAAATCAGAGTAAAACCAGAAAACCTCGATTTACGTGCAAGCACGTAAATCGCCTCGAAATACGTGAAACCATATAATTCACAAATATCCAAATCGACATCATCAAATCACATTCATAATCCATAAAAAAAACATTTATGCATGCCTCACAATTTAGAAATCAAGGTCCACTCACAGACCGTCCGAAGCCGCGCCTCGATACGCGTGCCATAATCGTCTCCTGGGTCAATCACCATCACCGGGACTCCCAAACCTGTCCAAATTGTAATAGAAGGTTACTAACTACTTAATTAATCTCCCATTAAAGCCCCGTAATTTTCCCAAACTTTTAACTATTTTTAAACCGACCCTAAACCTTCGGACAGCCCGAAACCTATCGAAACGATGTCCGATCGACTCGAAACCAGTCCCAAAATGTTCGTTACATCGAATAGATGATTTGACATGTTGGAACCATCCTAAAATTCTCCCCCACGCGCCCGCACGCGCCGCTTGAAGTGGCTGCGTGTGGGAGCCACGCGCCAGTAAACAGTGTCGCCTTCCTCCTCGCGACGAGCGGTCTGAACCGGTTCGATCCGGTTCGCCTGCAACTTGGACCGGCGTGACCGGTTCAAGCTCCTACATGGTCCAATCTTCACCGTTTTCACTCCTAATCGATCCTAATCTTCATATAATCATCCTAGGAACCTAACCCAATCGATTAGAATCCCTAAAACCTCTAAAACCCGACCGGTCCAAGAAACCCCTCACGGTTCGAATATCCCCCCTCCTACTCAGGGCTTCCCCGACGTCCAAAGCCTCCAAAAACCTTCCTATTTACTCCCTAGGAACCTAATTAGTTCGAAACCAACACCCAAAACGGCCCATAATACTCAAAATCGAAAATAGAATTAAAAAGGTTAAAACCGATACCTTGCTCGGTTTTTCTCCCCCGCCGTGCACGGCGGCCCTTCCTGGTCAGCCACCACGTCCAAGCAGTCCTCAGTTCACTCTCTACCTCTCACAAATGGGTTTAGGGTTGAAGTGACAGGACCCGCCCCGATCCTCTCTGGGACCATATGGGGACATGCCCTGCTCCCGTCTGACACCCCATAATTCACACTAATTTTGACCTCAAAACCTCAGATGCATAAATAATCAAATTAAAGTCATACATCAAATCCGAATTAAACAGATGTCAGACAAGGGATGAAATCCAAAATTACAAGTTGCGAGCACGACTCTAACATAAACCTGCGGGTACACCACCCAGCAGGGGTTCAGGTACGCAGAAGTAGATCTATGCCTCAGCCTCAGGTTCCTCCTCTACCTCAGTATCACGACCTAGAGGGGTTACCAAAAACATTAAGGGTGAGTGGACCGAAACTCAAGTTTATAAAATCATTTGATAAGTAAAACATATAATTTACCCCTCCGTTTTCCAAACATGCATGCAACCGTATTTAAAACCATCAATCATATAATATGAACCATAAGGCATATAATAAAACCACAAGTATAATTTTAGTTGCTGCACTATACACTCCAATCCCGACATCCCTGATGTCTGACGTCCCTGACGTCCAATAAGATCACAATCACAAGGCTACGCGTGCCACTCGGGTCTCAATTCTGAGTTCAATCCTCGAACCCTGTTCGGTTACAGCATCCCCGATGCTTAGCGTCATAGACGCTGGACGTTCAAGACGTCCGTGACCACTCCGGGGTACCTCATCCGGAGGAGACAGTATAGTATGAATGGATCTATATAGTACAGTACCAAATACATTTTATTGATATCCACATGCAAAGCATATTTATATACATAGATAAAATCCGAACCAATCATTAAGTTTCATCAGACGGGTCTCAAGCCCAAATACCGTGAAACGTGCCATAACCGTGATTTCCGTATCATCAAAATCCATTATTTGTTTTTTAGCATGTGAATATGTTTAATAAACCAGAAAATATTTATGCACGCAAGGGTTTAAGAAAATGGCCCACTCACAGTACGATCCCGCGGTGAACCTGCGCGTACGAACTTGTACCAGGATTATCGTACAATTCCTGTCAGTCCAAATCACATGTAAGTGTCACTACAAGTCTTAAACGTTTAACCACAAACTCCGAAATAGAAACCGGCTCGGGGAAGCCGTCCAACACGTTTCCCGAGGCAACCGGCCCTAAACTGACTATCTCAGATCAACATGGTTAATTCACCAAAAATATTCAGAATGATGAGAGGAATAAAAGTCATGTTGATCGTGATCGGAGATAAGCCCCAACGCGCCCTCACGCGCCGCCCAAAGTGGCTGCACGTGAAAGTCACGCGCCTGACACTGTAGCTACAGTGTCAGCACCTTCACCCGTTTGTCTGTAATTCGGGCCTGCCACCCGCGGCTTGACCCGGTTAATTACCCATCAATTCCTACTCGATTTCAATCCAATTTGGTCCTAACATGTTATTTAAACATCTAATTTAAGTTCTGAGTTATTAATTAGCCAAATCGAATCCTTAAATGGCCCTTCGACTCGTGATCATCCAAACGGGTTGATCACCCCAGCTCACTGGTTTCTAAACCAAAATCAAATTAACTTTACATGAAGCATCATAGTATCACAACGAACTGGAAAACACACTCAATTGAACCAACACTCACCTGGAAGTAGTCGTCCAAACCACTGAAACTCTTCTGAACACGGCAGTCACCGTCCCAGCTCCCCCGTGGCTGGTTGCCTTCGATTTTGATATGGTTGTGTTCTAAACACTCCCAGAAAGCTTAATCCGCGATTAGATTGGTCCAACACACCATAGAAATTAAACTCTGATTTTTCCCTCCAATTTTCCAGAAATGGCTTCTCTGGTTTTCCTCACCCGTTCTCAGTTATAACAGTATCAGAGTGATGCTCACACACGTCCTAATTAGTTATAAACAATTTCAAGCCATCCCAGAGGCTCGTGGGTGTCCAATTGTCCACTGAAAAATTCACCCCGAAAAGCTTCGAACTTGAATTAATCAATTGATCGTGCAGGCTGGACGGCTCAGGCCACGTTCAAAAGCAAAAGACAGCCCAGTCTTTCCAGCACACAATTGCATAATCAATTGCACGTTTGAGCCACCGCACATGGTGGTGCCGCCCATGTCCCCCGCGGTCTGCTACAGTAACCAGGGAAAAAAGACCAAAATGCCCCTGGTTCAATAATTACCAAAATACCCCTCACTTCCTAGACCCGTAACTCAGCCATACGAAGTCCGATTTCGGCGTGCCGCCTGTCTACGGACTCAGGACGTCGAGACCTACCTATCGGTCCTTGAGTTGCGTGAAAATTAATTTCCAAACGAAAAGTCAACATTTTTGCCCGTGAAGTCCAACTTACGGTAATGCCCCTGAACTTCCGATAGTCATAACTTTTTCCCTGATCGTCCGAAATGGACGTGCCACCTGTCTATGAACTCGTGACGTCCCGAACTACGTCACGGTCATAGGTCAAAGTCCATTTAATTCATCAATCAAAAAGTCAACAATTGGTCATACCAATCACAAGGGTAAAAGCGTCAATTCACACATTACATCACAATATTAAAATCCTCGAATTTCCGGGGTGTTACATGAAGGGTTTGGATTTGGATGAAAATGGTGGATCGGTTTTGGTTTGAAAGGAAGAAAATGGATGATCGATGAAGGGAATGGTGGGTGCATGAATGTAAAAGGTTGTCCAGTGGATGAGTGACACTTGTCACTCATCCATTGGGCATCACAAAAATATCTGGGCCCCACCTCAGTCCAAAAGTCCCTCGCTTCGTAATTCGTACAATAGTGCACTTGAACTTCCGTGAACCGTAACTTCGCCGTCGAACGTCCAAATTCGACGTGCCGCCTGTCTATGAACTCGTATCGTCCTTATCTATGTAATAGTCCTCGACCCTCGACCATCGGACATCCCGGTCAAAAAGTCAACTATTTGCTCCTTTTAACCATAATTACCAAAATGCCCATAAATTTCCGAACGTCATAACTTTCTCCACGAACGTCGGAATTGAACGTTCCACCTGTCTATGAACTCGTGACATCACGAACTATGTTACGGTCATCGGTCAAATTCCATTTGACCTCCCGAACGAAAAGTCAATGTTTTGCCACGGCCAAGGGCAAACCGGTCATTTTGCATCGTTCGTCCGATTTCGCCTAACTAATCACCGATTAACTGTAACAACCCGTACCTTCAAGAGAGGTACAAATGTAATTTTGTAAAATATTTGTACACAAGGACGATTTTGCCCTTGTAAATAGTGTGTCAAAAGTTGACTTTTTGATTTGTAGGTTGAACAAGCGTTGATCATTGACCGTGACGTAGTTTAGGATGTCACGAGTCCGTAGACAGGTGGCACGTCCGATTTGGACAATCGGAGGAAAAGTTACGACGTTCGGAAGGTTAAGGGCGTTACCGTAATTTTGGCTAAATAGAGGAAAATGTTGACTTTTTGTTGAACTTTTGATTTTCACTAGACCGAGGACCGTTAAAGAGGTCTCGACGTCCCGAGTACAACGACAGGCGGCACGCTGTCATCGGACGTCAGACGGAATAGTTATGGGTCTGGGAAGTTGAAGGGCAAAATGGTAATTTTAAGTCTAGGGGCATTTTGGTCTTTTCTCCTTAGGGCCAATCAGATAAGGCCATTTGGCATGAGTGGGATTGGATATTTGTGCTCTGGTCCATGGGAAATTGGACACGTGGTAGGGACCTAGAGGTTTCTAGGTTGTTTATTATACACACGGGCACATTGTGGTTGATTTCAAACCGTGCATTTTGGGTTTGAAGAACAGAAAACAGAGAGGTGAGGCGGTGAAGATTGTGTTCGATTCTGTGAGTGTGTGGAGGCCTTGTGATTTGTAAGAGTGACAGAGAGAAGAAGGAGAAACTGGTGAGTGATTGGAAGTGGAATCGTGCACAAAATCACGGTGGTTGTGAGGTTCGATTTTTCAGGGAAACAGAGAGGGCCGGGGAAATTGGTGGTGGTTGTGCCGTGTGTTGGTCCAATCCAGGCTGAGAGGGAGCTAGGACGGCTAAGGGAACCCAGTGGACACCGGGGTGCACGGCGGTGCGAGCGGCGGAGGAAAAATCAACGGTAAGCTCAAAATCCCCTGTTTTCCCGTTTTACTTAAACCAAAATTCGTGGCTTTTGGGACTGAGTCGAGGTTTTTGGTGAGTGTTGTGAGACTCAGGAGGTTCCTAGGAGTCGTCTAGGGTGGTTGCCGTGACGGGGGAGTTTCGGGTTAGCCGGAAACCGAAACAGGGATATCGGGCTGTTTTATTTCGAGGTTGAAGACGACGGGTTAGAGGTTTTGATGTTGAGTTTTCAGGTGGGGAATAGATTAAGGAGGATTGGACGAAGCTTTTGGGATTGGAATGGTTGAAAATGATTGAGGAATGGCAGAGAACCGGGTGTGCCGGTTCAGACCGGTTCACCCAATGAAGACGATGATGAACAATGCACTGATGCAGGCGCGTGAGGCCCACGCGCAGCCACTTTGGGCGGCACGTGGGGGCGCGTGGGGAGGATTCTGAGGAACCTTCCAATGTGGTTTTAAGTCTAAATGTGATAACGAATCTATTGGGACAGTTTTCGATTAATCGGACGTTGTTTCAGGTTAGTTTGAGGATCAGGACGGTTTAGGGTTTTAATTTAAATTACGTTTAAATTCCCGAAAAATTGGGTAAATTAGGGTTAGCATATTTGAAGTAAATGTGACCCTATTTTGTGACTATTGACAGGACGAGAGACGCCTGAGACGGTTGAAGAGCGCACAGAGCGCGATTGACGCTTTCAGACTTGTGAGTGGACTCCTTCTTTTTAACGAGCATGCCTAATTGATTTTATTTATGTTTTATAATTTTAAGTATGTTTTATGCTTTTTGATGATGTTATATGTGGTTGAGCTACTTGCACGTTTTTCGAGATATTTTCGGGCTTTCGCACGTTTTTCGAGAAAAAGCTTGATTTCTGATTTTGATGCTATGCTTTTGGGAGTTCAATTTTTATAAATGGTTTTTAAATGATTTAGATTGGATTTGCTGGATCTGGATATTGGGTTTAAAGACCCGGATTATATATGACGGGGGCGGGCCCGGATTGAGTTTAAAGACTCGGGAGTTTAAAGACTCGGATATTACGATATTACCCCCGTAGGCCTGTTGAGTTTAAAGACTCGGGAGTTTAAAGACTCGGATTACATTTGAGGCCTGAATTGAGTTTAAAGACTCGGATAGACCCAGCAGGTTTGATCGGAAATTTACGTTGGTATATTTGGTTTTACGATACACTTTTAGCATGATCATTTTATTGTTTTATGTTACTGTTTTCTAGTACTTAGTTGGGCATGCATGTTTTCTTAAAACGGAGGGAAAAATCTTGCTTTGTTTCATAAATTGTTTTCATACGTTTGTTTACTTTTTAGTTCACTCACATTTTCTGGTTTTAACTTTCCCTCCAGGTCGTGGTGATATCGTTGGGGTGAACGTTGAGGCAGGGACAGAGGCATAGAGCTTGGCGGCGTTTCCTGTTGCATGATTAGCATAGTAGGACTTTTGTGCCTGTTTTGTATAACGCTATGCTCTGTATTACGGTTGTATTATATTTTCTCCCTTGTCTGATAGTTATGCTTATGGTTATGTTGCGGTTCTTTTGGTACTTTAAGTGTGATTGTCAGACGGGAGCAGAGTTCGTCCCGGATATCGAGGTGATATTTGGGATGGGTTCTGACATTAACCTTACTAATCGTGATTAGTCACTAATCTAATCTAGGAATTCGGGACGGGTCGTTACAAAAAGAGTAAGAAAAATCTTATCTTAGTACTAATTCACTACAACCATATATAATTGTCTTTGATGACTTCTCAGTTTAAAACCATTACATGCCCAAAATAAACTTTGATTGAAGTGCTAAAATAAAACAGAGATGAGTAAAATTTTGAAAATTGAAAAAAAAAAGTAACTATAGTCAAATCATATACATCTATATCAAAATATCTATAGGATTTTTATAAATCATATATGATATGATATATTTGTCCATTAGGAAGTCCAAAATTGTATTTCCAAATTGAATGAGAATCTCAAAATATATAATTGATTATAATTATATAATAATCATTATTTATTAATAAATTTTAATTAATTAAAACATATTATATTTATATACATCTATTACATTAAAATATAAAAAATCAGTGGGGGTTAGGACCCTCCTAACCCCACTATGGCTTCGCCGATGTATGTATAAAAACAATTTGATAAATCGGAGGTGTGGTATAAAAAAAATTGTTACATGTGTTTGTTGACTCAATCGTTTATGGAAATAGAATTATGAGCAGCAAAAAAAAAAAAATGCATTAACAAGGGTTTTTTCTTTAATATGGTTGTCCTTCATATAAATGGACTTTGATCATACCACAATCAAAGATGATGATATCAATATTGACGAAAATATTAATAGTCAATTTTATGGAAAAATATCTATGGATATTTTGATATCGATATCGATATGGCATTCATCTTTTCCTTTTCCCCCGGTATACCATTCATCTTTTCCTTTTCTTCTACGACTATGGCGCCATCACTCACCCATCATCACCGCCCTTGACCGCAACCAAGATCGATGTTGCCAACTGCACCAAATGATTCCTCTCATTTAGAAGAACTCTTCCATGTCTTCGTTCGCCACCAACGCCCACTGGATTGAACGAATCAGAGCTGCGAACTCAAAAAACCCCGATGATATCGCTCGAGATTTTGGTGGACCCACATCGTGAACTGCCACTATTTGACTGGTCTGGACAAGAGGTTCCTGCCTTCCCTTGTCATCGTCGACGCTCGAATCATAAGAATCAAGAATTAATGTACGACGGCGTTCCATAGTTATTCACCTATTTTGAGAAATATAGGTAAAATCTCAACAATCTAAATTTGGATTTGAGCTCCTAGGAGTCCATAGATGAAGTTAGGTAGTTGAATCAAAGTTTTTAATGAAGTTGTTGTGAGACTTGGTTGAGCGGTCGGTCGATCTCAGTGAATATCGGCCGATATCATCAATATTCTTCAACATCGGATGAAAACATGGAAATTAGAGGAAGAAATTTCTTCCCCTGTTTCGATTTCGCCTCCTCATTTTGGTAAAATATCAATCGAAATATCGACGATATTTTCGATATTTGAATCTATAATCACATTACTACGTAATGGTTAATTTAACAATAAAAAGTGAAGATAGTAAATTGATAAAATATTATGATGAATAAATTGATATAATATGAAAATCACATTAAAGAAATAATAAAATTAAAATCTTTTTGAATTCAAATACATAAAAACTAAATTATCTGGGCATCAACCGCGTTAGTAAATCTTTTTAATGAGACACAAAATTTATATGAAATTTATTCGGGTTAATTTGCATGATTAAAATTTTAGATAATTTTTGGATCAATTCTTTATGACACGTTTGGTAAATAAGTGAATTTCGGGTTAATATGTTAACCCTATAATGACATATTAACCCATTTAATAAACGAGAAGATTTCGAATCAACCTACTAACTTATATAATGACCTATATATTAACTTGTTTAATAAATGTGTCAATTACTAACTAATATATCTACATATTCAACTACCTATATACCTATTAAATCTTATAGTTTAAATAAGTTAAAATTTTAAACAGGTTAAATGGGTCATATGTTTGAGTTTTGAGTACGATCTCTTTATTAAATGAGTTACACGATGTGGAACCATAAATCACCAGAAAATTATGCAGTTGCCACATGGCTCAAAAAAACACTCGTAATGTCGATATTACCCATGGTAAATACGATAGCGGCATCACACGATCTCCACATTAATTTAATATACTTATCAATTAAATATATTAATTAATCAGATCAATGTCAATAATAAATAATCTCTCCGCGAGTTATTTATTATTATTTATATAATTAATAATAGTGATTTCTCTCGGTAAAACTTATTAAACACTACCTCCTTCAACTAATCAGACACTCCGTTGACCCACGAGATTCCACTATAAATATAGGGCCTCACTCACCTCTAACGGTAATTCAAAAACTCATATCGAAACTCTACCGGTTTATTTCTCTCGATTAAACTGATTTTGGTATCAAAGTGTTCTTGGTTGAACCACCTCCCGGGCTTCAACCTTAACCCCATTTATTTTCTTGTTATTGTATGTATGGATCAAGAAAGAATTCTACAAGTTCAGATGATTTATGCATCAACACAGATACACAGATTACTTGCAAGGATGGATGCTCATTATGGGCTGGGAAGGCTATAGCCCTTCCCACCTATTATATGTTCTTTAGGATTATAAGTTTAGCCCATCCCAATTTAACTAGTTCAACTCAATTTAATTAACTTATTACATTTTAAGTTAAAAACCAGACAATTTAAAAGACTCAAACACGCACACACCTGAATAAAATCAAGGATGAAAATATCATTTTGTCACAGAAATATTAACACTTACATTTATGAAAATATTGATTTCAATATCGATATCAATATTGTTCACGCTTAACAAAAGAAAGTTGGAAATTTACTCTAAAACTTAAAAATTTTGAATGAAAATTTAGGAAAAAACTTAAGCATCCAATAATATTTATATAAGACTAATACATATATCATGGAAATTGAGAGGAAATATTTCATCCCTCCTATTTTTATGCCATGATCCTTAAATACTGATCTATTCACGGAAATATCACGGATAATTTTCCCTCTATTTTTATGCAGAGACCCCAAAATACGGACATATTAGCATAATTTTATGGATATTACGGATATTTTCATCCACGAGGAAGACATAGAAAGCATAAAAGAGAGGAGGGTACACTATTTCGGCCTTTCTTCTTTCTTTTCTTCACCTTTTTTTTTTCTTTCTAAATCTCACAAATCACTATTTTTTATTTCGAAATAAAATAGGCGATGAATTTCATACTGATTGTATGGCTCTCACATTGAAAGAGATTTTATTTATGCTATAAGTATAGAGAGAAAATGAAGGATTTTGATGCTATTAAGGCTCAAATGGTACAATCTAAAATTATAAAATGATAATTTGTAATGCCTGTTTAATTAGGGGTTTTTTTATAATTTATTTTTCTTTTTATTTATGTATATTTTATATTTGAGAGATAAGACTCATTACGTCCTCTTGACTTGGTATATCTTTTATATTTATTAATGCAATTCATTTGTACGGTCCATTTTTAACACTCAGCAGGTAAGTTTATGTAACACCCCGGAAATTCGAGGATTATAATAATGTAATTTAATGTATGAATTGACGTTTTTACCCTTGTGAATGGTATGGCCAAATTGTTGAATTTTTGATTTGTGGGTCAAACGGACTTTGACTAATGACCGTGACGTAGTTCGGGACGTCACGAGTCCATAGACGGGTGGCACGTCCAATTCGGACGATCAGGGAAAAAGTTATGACTATCGGAAGTTCAGGGGCGTTACCGTAATTTGGACGATAGGGGCGAAAATGTTGACTTTTCGTTTGACAACTAATTTTCACATGACTCAAAGACCGTTAGGTAGGTCTCGATGCCCTGAGTCCATAGACAGGCGACACGCCGAAATCGGACTTCATATGGCTGAGTTACGGGTCAAGAAAGTGAAGGGCATTTTGGTAATTATTGAACCAAGGGCATTTTGGTCATTTTACCCCTGGTTACTGTAGCAACCGCGGGGGAACATGGGCGGCATCACCATGTGTGGTGGTTCTGAGTGCCCAATTGTTTAATCAGTGTGTGAGTTGGAAAGTTGGAATTTGTTTAAGCCCTATAGGCATCAGTATATGGCTGGATTTATCCAGCAAAGCCACCATTTTTAATTTCAAGATTCGAACCTTTGTGGGAAACATTCTTCTGTGGACAGTGAGGTTTCCACGAGCTGTTGGGTGGCACAGATAGTTTAAACTGAGTGGAATTTGAGTGAGCTTCACTCTGCTGTTGAAGAAACTGAGAATTGGAGAGGAAAACCAGAGAAATCATTTCGGGGAAAATTGGAGGGAAAATCGGGTTTTGATTTCTGGTGATTGTTGGACCAAACCAAAGCCTGGTTTATTCTTCTGGGAGTATTTGGAACTCATCCATATCAAAATCGAAGGCCATCAGCCACGGGTGAGTTGGGACGGTGACTGCAGTGTTAAGAGAAATTTCAGTGGATCGGACGACTACTTCCAGGTGAGTGTTGGTTCAATTGATCGTTCATTTTAGTTCTTTTTTATCCTATTATGCTTCCTGTGAAGTTAATTGGAGATTGAGTTAGAAACCAGGAAGTTCTGGTGATTGACCCTTTTGGTTGATCACGGGTCGATGGGTCGATTGGGGACTTGTCGAGACTGATTAATGTCTCAGAACTTAAATTGGCTAGTTAATGAACATATTAGGATCAAATACGAGTGAAATCAAGTGGAAATTGAGGGTTAATTAACCGGGTCAAGCTGCGGGTGGCAGACCCGTATTACAGACAAACGGGTGAAGGTGGTGACACTGTAACTACAGTGTCAGGCGCGTGACTTTCACGCGCAGCCACTTTGGGCGGCGCGTGAGGGCGCGTTGGACCTTATCTCTGATCACGATCAACATGACTTTTGTTCCTCTCATCATTCTGAACGTTTTTGATGAATTAACCATGTTGATCTGAGATAGTTAGGAGGGTCAGTTTAGGGCCGGTTGTCTCGGGAAAAGTGTTGACGGTTTCCCCGAGCCCGTTTCTGTATCGGACTTTTTGGATAAATGTTTAAGACTTGTAGTGACCCTTACGTGTGATTTGGACTGACAGGAATTGTACGATAATCCCGGTACAGGTCCGTACGCGCAGATTCACAGCGGGATCGTACTGTGAGTGGGCCCGATTTCATTAAACCCTTGCATGCTTAAATGTTTTCTGATTTACTTATATTCACATGTTGGAATCAAGAAATGGTTTTGATGATATTGAAATTATGATTATGGCACGTTTCACGGTATTTGGGTCTGAGACCCGTTTTGGTGAAACTTAAAGATTGGTTTGGATTTTATCTATGTATATATGTTTTGCATGTGGATATCAATAAAATGTATTTGGTACTGCACTGTATAGATCCATTCTTGTGATAATGTCTCCTCCGGATGTGGTACCCCGGAGTGGTCATGGCGCATTGCCTGCGAGGGGTCATTCTACGGAGGAACCGGACCGTAAAATGACTCAGGAGCAGGATTGCTTATTTGACGTCAGGGACGTCGAGCGTCTAGGACGCTAGGCATGTGAGATGCCGTACCCGGACAGGGTTCGGGGATTGGATTCAGGATTGAGACCTCAAGTGGCACGCGTAGCCTTGGGACTGTGACCTTATTGGACGTCAGGGACGTCAGACATCGGGGATGTCAGGATTGGAGTGTATAGTGCAGTGGTTAAAAATTATGTTTATGGTTTTATTACATACCTTATGGTTCATATTATATGATTTATGGTTTTAAATTCTGGTGCATGCATGTTTGGAAAACGGAGGGGTAAATTATATGTTTTACTTATTAAACGGTTTTATAAACTTGAGTTTCGGCCCACTCACTCTTAATGTTTTGGTAACCCCTCCAGGCTGTGCTAATGAGGTAGAGGAGGATCCTGAGGCTGAGGCATAGATCTACTTCTGCGTACCTGAACCCCTGTTGGGTGGTTTACCCGCAGGTTTATTTTAGAGTCGTGCTCGCAATTTGTAATTTTGGATTTCATCCCTTGTCTGACATCTGTTTATTTCAGATTTGATGTAAAACTTTAATTTGGTTATTTATGCATTTGAACGTTAAGGTTAAAATTGGAACGTTATTTTGGGTGTCAGACGGGAGCAGGGCACGTCCCATTGTGGTCCCCGTGGGATCGGGATGGGTCCTGTCAGTTTAGCTCATCTAAAAATCGACTTCAGAAGCCGTCTCTGGTTACTTGGGTCATTAATAGGTTGGGTTCATGTTGGTCGGTTTTCTTTATATGCATGCATATAAAGAAAACATCTAGATTCAAAATAAAAAGAAACCTAAATTTCATATGTAAATTCAAATCATAAACTATGGACCCCATTATACGAAACACAAAATATATATAAAATACATGTGGCCCACATTTCCCTGAAATCGCCATTTATAAAATAATCTGGAAAACTTGGATACAAACACCATAAATCAACTCCCAACCGATCTTCGATTTCCCCTAAGTCGACACTCATACTGAGCCGATTGACAACAATAATCCCCCGAACTGTAGTCACCAACTATCTGACTGGAATATTTGCACTATGTCTAGGCAACCCCCATGATCTGGTGAAGACACACTTCATGATACTAGTTCGAAAAATAAGGCCCCAGGATCTAGCAGAGACACACTCCATGATGCTAGTATGTAAAAGGTAATCACTGTATATGCGAGGATTGACAACTGTGGAGAATAGTTCAACAGTAAAGCCAAAACCTTGCTTTTAATAAATTCTTGACTCCAAATCCCAATCAAAACAATTCAATCGGGCCTGAGCCCAAAACAATGTTTCCAAAAAAATCTGTAAAAATAAGTGCCTAAAATAATAAACCGAATAATTATTCTCAAACTATAAATCCACAGATAACTTGCAACAACATTTAGAATAATTATTCCAACCATTTCAATCTAGATATTATTATAAATTATTTAAAACATTTCAATATGCATGCATCATGATTATAAAAAACAAATGTCAACTCACATATTGTCTAATTGAGCTCAATTCTAAGCTGTGCACTCCTCCAAGATCCTTGGAGTGGTACCTCATATCAAAAGTAATAACCAGAGATCACTAATGTTACACATAAACCCGTAGTCGAACCCCTAAACCGGAGATCACTAACATTACACATAAACCTGTAGTCAAACTCCTAAAACCCTAGGTTATCAAACACATCATAAACCTAAATATCATCTATTTGGACGCCCAGAAGTACCCCTAAATGATGTTTGATTCACTTGAAATTGACGCCATTAGATAAGTATCGTCGAAAGTTTGTAAAAAAGCTAAGCCGTTGACTATGGGACGACTCCATGCACCGCCACGCGTTAATGGAAGGCTAGCGGCTGCCCCCAGCCCTGTAGAATATTCCTTCCTATTGGAATATTCTGTCAAAGAATATTTTGTCAACCTGAATAGAATATTCCATCACGAAAGGAATATTCCATTGACGGGCACCGTCATTTGGTTCGTCGGAGCCTCGTCGAAAAACTCCATTTTGGGTATAAACTTCAAACCTGCATAACTTTCTCAATTCTCAACCAAATTGAAGATTCTAATAATGAAAATTTATCTACTCAATCTCAGGAACTCAAATCTGAACCCAAAATTTTAATAAAGTACCTGGATTTTCTATAAAATGGCTCGACATTTTTGAATTTCCCTTCCTTAGTGGTTCTAGCTATTGCGTGGTCGTTTTCTTCGAGTTTTGATATGGTTTTGGTCGCAAGACCTCAGGGAACATGATTGTGGCCTTATTTTGAAGCTTCAATTTTTATTGGGTTTTAGGTTTCCAACTCAGACCTTTTCATTTTATCCCTCAGTCTCTCATCCTCTTGGTCCCTTGGTTTGCAAGTACAAAGGATGAGGATAAAATGGTGGTTTTGGGTTATGTGGCTTTTAGATCGAAGGCACAAGGCGAAGAAGATGATAATGATCAAATGTAAAGGGATGTTGTGATGGTTTTCACGACCCGTCCCATTTAGCACAATATTATCCGCTTTGGGCCCAGCCCTCACAGTTTTGTTTTCAGGAGTTCACGTGCAATTTCCCAGTAAGTCACCCATCCTGGAATTGCACTAGCCTCAACTCGCTTAACTTTGGAGTTTCTGACAACGCCCAAACTACGCATTAAATTAAACACGTAATTTGAGTGTTATGCAATTTAAACCCTTTTTGTGTAGATGTAATATTGGTAAATAGGGATCGTTCTTAACCAGGGAAATTGGGGAACATTAATAATGTGTTAGTGGGAGATGAATAAAAGAATAATGAATTAACGAATTAAATAATCAAAGAATTAATTAATCAAGAATTAACAAATTAAAGAATTAATCATTTAAAGAATAAAAGAATAAAGAATTAAAGAATTAATTAATCAAAGAATCAATAAATTAAAGAGTAAGGAATAAAAGAATAAAAAAATGAAAGAATCAAAGAATAATAAACTAAAAGTATGAAATAATAAAAGGAATCAAAGAATAAAAGAATTAAAAGAATAAAAGAATAAAAGAATAAAGAATTAAAGAGGGGGGGGGGGTGACAGGACCCATCCCAATCCCCCCGGGATTAGTGCGGGATGACCCTGCTCCCGTCTGACACGAAGTGTCAG
The DNA here is from genome assembly GCA_032719365.1 of Prinsepia uniflora. Classification (NCBI taxonomy): domain Eukaryota; kingdom Viridiplantae; phylum Streptophyta; class Magnoliopsida; order Rosales; family Rosaceae; genus Prinsepia; species Prinsepia uniflora. The sequence goes on from CM064874.1 coordinate 5,949,211, forward strand.
ACAAGGGATATTTCCTACCTTTGCCCTCCCGGGCTATCAGAGTACGCTAGGATCCGGAGGAGGCATGTGATATCTCGGTCTCTGCTACAGTCCACATCCTATCCAACCTGAAGGGTATTAAAAACAGAAAGACTGTGAGTGGACAAAAAGGAATAAGTTTCGTAAAACACATTTATAAAAGACCTTTATATCATTCACTAAAAAGCATGCATGCATAGTAAAACAATTTATTCAAACACATATGTTTAAACAACCATAATTAGGGTCTCAGCCCCAAATCCATTTATCATTATAAAACATAATTTCCCAAACCAATTGAAATCGTGTTTATCCATTATATTTCATATCCAAGAATCTGTCACGGTAAAATAAAGCTACACGTGTGCTAACCGGGGTCTCAAACCCAAGTCTCTCCAGGGTCCACCCAGGTCAATGTCCGTAGATCAATGACCCTCCCTGAAGGTAAAACGAACCATGCCCATCCTGAGAGTAAGGAACCCAACTGGGGGGCGACTCCACTCAGTCAGTGCTCCGTGACTACTCTGGGGTCCACCCAGGCCAACGACCCTCCCCGGAGGAGACAATCATATATAAAGGATGGAATATGAAAAACCTTTTGAACCATAAAATCTTTCTAGGATTCATGCCCGGCCCCTCATAAATCGTCATGAACCATAAAATCCTTTTCAAGGGTTCATGCCGGTCCCCATAAACCGTCATGACCCGTAAAAACCATTTCAAGGGTTCATGCCGGTTCCCATAAACCATCATGAACCATAAAAGAACCATTTGTAACACATAACTGGGCGCTAGGCCCAAATCCACATAGAAACTGGACCTCAAGTCCGAATCGTAAACCAACTGGGCCTCCGGCCCGATTCCGTAAATTAAATGGGTTTCGAACCCGAGTTTACCTTTTCGAATCCAAAACCATTTCATGAAATCATATCCAAAATCATAAGTATGGAAAATCAGTGTAAAACTGGAAAACCTCGATTTACGTGCAAGCACGTAAATCGCTTCGAAATACGCGAAACCATATAATTCACAATTATCCAAATCACACTCATCAAATCACATTCATTATCCTTTTGGAAATCCAAAACCATTTCATTCAGACCAATAAAGACGTACGGACCCGTATAGGCACCGTATAGGGCCGAAACCTCAAAATACGTGCCTATACGTAACCGCACATCCAAATGCACTCATTGCATCACAAACAAATATTTAAAACATATAATAAACATTTATGCATGCACCAATTTAGAAAACAAGGTCCACTCACAGACCGTCCGAAGTCGCGCCTCGATACGCGTGCCATACGGCTCCCCGAGCCGATCACCGTCACCGGGACTTCCAAACCTGTCCAAATTTTAATAGAAGGTTACTAACTACTTAATTAACCTCCTACCAAAGCCCCGTAATTTTCCCGAACTTTTAACTATTTTTAAACCGACCCTAAACCTTCCGACATCCCGAAAACTATCGAAACGATGTCCGATTGACGCGAGACCAGTCCCAAAATCTTCGTTACATCAAATAGAAGATTTCCCGTGTTGATCACTTTCCCAAATTATGGACCACGCGTCCTCACGAGCCCCTAGAAGGTCGAAAACACTGTTCATCATCACCTACCCCTGAAAACCGGTTTTTTTTTTGTTTTGGACTGGTTACTGTAGCAGTACTGTTCCGAACCGGCGAGAATTTTTCAGAGGTTTTCCTACCCTATTTTGGTCCGATTTCAACCCTAATTAATCCTATAATTCATATCTCTTCATTCCCTATCATTTCCAATCATCAAAACAACCTAAAAACATCAAAATCTCATTAAACCAATTTCCCCCTTTTTCGGTTCAACCTTCCATTTTCGTTCCCAGGTTTTGCAGCCAGAAAACCATCCTCAAAATCATCTTATTAGGTTCCTATTAACCCCCTAAGATCATTCTAATCACCCAAAATCAACCTTAGCATGTAAAACCAAAATAAAATGCAAAAGGGTTCAACCGTGTACCTCACGGGTTCTTTGCTTCCACGCTGCCGTTCGCGGCGGTTCTCGCCGCCCAGCAGCTGTCCTTAGTCTCTCACAACCCTCTCTGGTCACTCAGGCCTGCTCCTCTGGGATTGAGTTGGATTGGTTTGAATGGTTGGGTGAGATCGGGTAATGGGTGTGTGTTTGAACGAAGAAAATGAAAATGCACGGTGAAGGGAGATGCATGAATACAATTTGGGTGGCCTGTGGATGGGTGACAAGTGTAACTCATCCATTGGTCCACAGACTCAGCCCTGGGCCCCACTAAGTCCAAAAGTTAACTCGTTTCGTAATTCGTGCAATAGTGCACTTGAACTTCCTTGAACCGTAACTTCGCCGTCGAACGTCCAAATTCGACGTGTCGCTTGTCTACGGATTCGTATCGTCCTTATCTACGTAATGGTCTTTGGCCCTCGGCCATCGGACATCCCGGTCAAAAATTCAACTATTTCGCTCCTTTTAACTAAAATTACCAAAATGCCCCTAAACTTCCGAACGTCATAACTTCCTCCTCGAACGTCGGAATTGAACGTGCCACATTTCTATGAACTCGTGATGTCACGAACTACGTCACGGTCATCGGTCAAAGTCCATTTGACCGCCCGAATGAAAAGTCAACGTTTTGCCACCATCAGGGGCAAAACGGTCATTTTGCATATTTCGTCCAATTTCGCCTAACTAATCACAGATTAGCCTCACTAATCGTGATTAGTCGCTAATCTAATCTAGGAATTTGGGACGGGTTGTTACAACCTTCCCTCCTTAATTAATTTCGTCCTCGAAATTCCAACTGACCTAAATCCAACCGATCTTCCCTCCTTAATTTAGTTTCTCTCTCGAAACTCCAACTATCCTGATTCCACATCCACCCCGTGGAAAGTAGAATCAACCTCAAAACAAGTACACCCACTAACCAGAACAACACATACTCGTCTGCAGCCAGACGTACCACTAACACTCCCGTCGCATCGACTACAATCGACCACGTCGAATGACCATATCCATACGTTCCAAATTGACACTACTTGTCAAATCTACCAAGTCGCTGACACAACCACTAAACGATTCCCTACTCAATCACCAAACAATCCCGATATCTACTCCCACTGAGAGTCATCAGACCTCACACCGCGATCCACGCTGACACCTCCTACAAACTGTCACCACTTGACAGTCGTCAATCGAAAACTGTCACTATACTCACTCGTGGTTACACTAACCACCAACTCACTCAACCATGGGTAAACACTCACCCACAAAGAATTTCACTCAATCTGTGTGTAACTAGACCCATCAGAAATACCATGACCCTCTGCACAGTATCCAATGTCTAGTTCACGACCTCGACTAATCCAATGGTATCAGAACCAATCCGTCTACCAACACGCTTACTAACATACTACCGGTATAACCTATATACCGTCACCTGACACGACAAGTACACCCAGTATCGTATCTCGAATAACGCATAAGGTACGTACATCTACCCATCAATTAGCCTACAACCACCTAGGTCATAGCCAATCACGTTTCTATAATGGAGTTCATCTGTCCAATCCAACATTAGACAAATCGAAACTCCAACCCCTCATCTATTTCCAAATTCGAATCCGAATCCGCAATTTCGTAAGAAATCCCGAATCCAAACTCAGAGATCATATCCATAACCATGTCCAAATTCGAATCCGAAATCATTATTCCGTAAGCTAGCATTTGGAATAACCATTCCGAACCCAAATCCATAAAAAGAAAATCCACAGTCAAGCTCCAGAATCAAATCCTGAATCGTCACCCAGAATCCGATTCCAAAACCCAAATCCAGAAATCCTCTTTCAAGTTCCAAAATCAAATCCTGAATCGTCATCCAGAAATCTGATTTCAAAACCCGAAATATCGTTCACGTCTACCGAGACGTACCAAAACTGAACCTATCGGTTACTCGTTTAAATAATTACCTCGTATCGATCCTTGTCATTCCACCTAGGAAAATCAAAAGATGGTCCAAGGCGATGACATCAAAATCCATCCTACATGAATGCAACCAAACTCGTTGCACTCATCACACCACGTAATCCAACATCGTCTGCCACCAAACAGAAAATGAGAAATCTCAGTCACCTAACTTCGATATACTCGCTCCACTTGATGACCCAAGACAAGTCACAATTCCACCAACCAATACACGATCGGTGTACTAGTGGCAACCAACAATCATCTACCATCATCAACATCATCTACCATCATCTACATCATCTACCATGGTAGAACCTGAGAAGTCACCCAAAATGACTTCGAAATACCCAATACTAATGCGGAAAACTCGCATTCCTCTCGTCACCTCAATCGCAACCTCTCGCGATTCTGAAGCTCCAACCATATCGAAACCAACACACTTGGACATCAACCACGTGTCCATCACTAATTTAACTCTATCCGTGATCCACTCCCGGATCACCGATACCGAACATATGCCCATCTCGACGGAGTCACACTCCGACTCGTAACTCATCGTCATCACAATCACCAGCACCAACGCCAGTACCAGCACCATCGCATTATCACCTGCACTAGTATCAGCACACAGACATCCACACTAGTAGCAGCAACTAACACCAGTATCAGTATCAGCATCGGCACACAGACATCAGTATCAGTATCAGCACCCCGTGTGCAAACTGACAACCCTAGATCTCCGCTCATACCGAACGACGATCCTGTACCTTTGCTCGAATAGAAGAAACTCTGCCTCCTTCGTACCTAACAACTATGAGTACAGTCATCCTGACAACTCATACGAGAAAAGGAAACGTCCCCTGAACGTCCCCGATTCCCAACAACCACAGCTACAGCCACTCTCGGTAGTAGTGCCTTCCACAAACTCGTGCAGACCTAACTACCAGACCTCGCTATATCCAGACTCCGCATCCAACGAAATCAACCGCCCGTATTAATCACTCCGTATCCCACTCAGGGATTCCATCGACAAGTACCAACCCTGGTAACTCGTCCAAATCAAACTCTACCAGTCGTAACCCGACTAACCCAATGTCGTCTACCAGGTCATCCATGACCGTAGTTGTACCAACAATCCATCACAACTAATGTAGCACGACAACCTACTAGGTCTAACCGATAAGTACAACCTCGGCTGCGAAGTGCAGTCCCAACACTAAGCTGAAATGACTCGACCGACGATCTCATAAAGTCGAGACCACACGCCAACTCACCTTTCTGAACCATACACACCAAGGTAGGGTTCCACAATCACACCTAGAGTCACTCTGAACCCAACTGCGAAAAGCAGTAAAATCAACAATTTGACCGACCCCGCGGTCTTGACATCGTAAAGACGCCAATCCAATCCTACCGTCAAATCAACTAGGATTCCTCGAATCCGGCTGCTCCCAATAGCATAGCCATCTAACTCCACAATATCCGACCATCGAATGGCCACTACATCTAACCAGTCATCGGAACCGATCCTACGACATCGTGAAGATGATCCCAACTAACCATCTCACGATCAAAACGTTAACGTACAGGTACGTCATCCCTTCCGTAGGGTCTCACACTGTCAAACCTGACAGAACTATGGCAACCCTGGCATCTAGTGCCGAACCAAGACATATCACGATTCCATCCTACTAACTATCGTACCGGTACCCTAACTATCAGGTTGATAACGAACTGTAGCCCCTTGAGATATCACATCCTCGACCTGCATACATACTCCAAGATCTCCGCGGTTGCTCGAATAGAGACAACCCCGCTGACAGGACCGGCCCCGAAAGGGGCATCGATAACCGTGCCCGGTCCTGCTCCCGTCTGGCAAGTCGACTGAAATACCCAAGTTACCCTCAGTACGTGCCAGACCAGGGATAGCCACATGTGCTTACTCATGCCTCCGCCCCTCGTACAGCCTCGAACAATGCGCCACGACCTGGAGGGTCCATAAAAAACCAAAAGGTGTGAGTGGCAAAAATAAGTCAGTTTAGCAAAACAGTTACAGCAAACGTTTTTACCCTCCGCGTAAAAACCAATGCATGCATACAAAAATCATTTCGCAATAGGTCAAGATTTTCCACATAAGAAAAACTGTGTATCAAATTTCAACATAAGGAAAAACTCGTATGAATCTCAAAATCATTTTTACCTTTCTCAACCATCGGGTCTTAGCCCGCAATCATAGACACCGGGCCTCAGCCCAAAACCACAAATCAACCAAATGCACAACATGAACCAAAACCATCAACCACATACCGGGCCACTGCCCAACTCAACCGAAACATCAGAAATCATCAATAAATCATAAGTCAATCATTTTGCTGGATAACAAGTGCGCCCGAGTCTTTAAACTCAAAACCATGCGCATAAACAGGCCTTCCCGGGATATCAACGAGTCTTTAAACTCATAACATAATCAATAGGCCTCGGGGGTATTACAGTAACCGAGTCTTTAAACTCACGAGTCTTTAAACTCATTAAGGGCCCTCCCCCGTCATCAATTAACCGAGTCTTTAAACTCAAAACGTGCTCCAGCAATAGCACCGGGTTTTTAAACCCAAAACAGTTTTCAAACACAACAACGGGTCTTCAACCCAAAGCAGTTCTCAACGGGTCTTTAAACCCCAAAACAATTTATCAATCACGACAACGTGGGATCCATCCCCAAAATCATATTTTTCACAACAGGACCCATGGTCCGAATTTCCACATTCATTTTCCCCAAATCATACTTTACAAACATAATCAAATCATCATGAAACACGGGGCATGCAAAATCAGACCAAATCACTTTATTAAATCCTTTTTCATTCCCGAATTCGAATTCGCAATAATGATTCCGTAAGCCGGCATCCGGAAGCATCATCCCGAACCCAAACCAAGAATCCACTTTAAATTTCCGAAAACCGAAACCTCGTCCGTTAAAATTTCTTTTATGCCCCGAGCATCAAGCCCGAAATCACCTTTTTCAAATCCATTTTAATTCCTTGAAATCACTTTATTTCTCAATTCTCATTATCAAAACATCAAGACCACAATCATAATTACCAAAATCACAATCCAAGAAAAACATACTCAAAACCCACATTTAAAATCCTCAATATCACAAGTCTCATTTTAATTCCCCAATTCAAACGTCAATAGTGATCAAATCATAATAACTCAAAATCTCGTAAAACGTGCAAATCCGGAACTTTCTCGAAAAAAACGTGTCAAAATCGTAAGTCACACTCGCAAATCATAAACAACCTTCTTAAATCATTTTACACCCATTTCATATAACTTCCTCCATTAAACCATCATTAAGCATACGAGGGACCATAGTCTCGAAATACGTGGAATTTCCCATGTATAGTAAACATACGTATAAATACGGGACCGAATACGTATAAATACGGAAATCAAAATCAATCATAACTTATAATCATAATCATAAAATTATAGAAATAATTTATGCATGCATTAAATTTTGAAAGCAACGTCCACTCACACACCGTCCAATAGGGCTCGGTTTTACGCCGCACGCGGTTCTGTAATTTCCGATATTTTCCAGAAATTCCAAATCCTGTTCGAAAACATACTTTAGTGTCACTAAGGGCTTACATAACAGCATACTAATTTCCCATAATTTTTCGGGAATTAATCATTAATTACAAACGTAATAGAAATCTTCGGACCCTCGGAACCACATCGAAACGGTGTCCGATAATTTCAAACCCAACGCTAAAAGGTTCGTTACATTGTGTAGAACAAAAGTCGTTTTGAACTCACCTTGAGAAAACGTTCCACGCGCCGCTGCAAGCGGCTCCGCGTGAAAGCCACGCGCCAGCTACAGTGCGGTGCACAGTCGTCGTTCCTACCCGGATGACTGGTAAACGGGCCATTCCACCCGCGACTCGACCCGGCCCAATCTCCTGTAAGCACGGCTAAATTCCATCAATTTGTCCATCGAAAATCTTCTATTGCAACTTAATTTAAGTTCTCCATTACTAATTTCCTACATAGAGCCCCAAACCGATCATTTCTCTTACGATCAATCAAACGGGTCCAGTTTTGAAAACTTCCTCGAATCAACTCGGTTTCCAAATTAGTTAAAACAGGAGCTTCATAGAACCAAAACGAACATTAAACCATAACCAATTTCAAGAATCCTTACCCGTAGGTGGTCGTCCTCAAGCTCGAAATTTTTCCAGAAACGGGACTTGTGTTCTTGTCCTTTCCGCTATCGATTTCCCTCAGTACTCGTGCGGTTGAGTTCAACAAGCTCCCAGAAAGCTATCCTTAAGCTCAGTTTGGCTCAACACTCCTCACAATTCAACCTTTGAATTTTCCCTCCAACTCTGGTTTTTCTCCACCCGACTCAGTTATCTCCCTTTCAGCTCTCTCTCTCGGTTCGAAAATGAACCTCACACTCTCCACTACTCAGCTAATCGATCAAGACGACGGCAACCCGTGGGAGACACCCTCAGACTCACTGAGAATTGCTTCCCGCAAACAGAACCCAACCAATTTTAAACTCGCCCGTGCTCTGCTTCTGTCCAGGCCATTCAGCCGTGCCTCCAACATCCTCAAAGTCCATAAACAATATACCCCATACAACCACTAACAATTAAACAATGGATCGCACGAAGCACCACGGTCATGGCCGTGCAGGTTCTGTTTCACGGTGGTGAACAGTAACTGCCGCACAGAATTACCATTTTGCCCCCAGAACAAAAATTACCAAAATGCCCTCATGCAATCTAGACCCGTAACTTGGTCATTCGAACTCCGATCGACGCGTGCCGCCTGTCTACGGACTCAGGGCATCGAGACCGTCCTAACGGTCCTCGGTCCTCGGTCATCGGACCTCCCGGTCAAAAAGTCAACATTTTCCCCCTATTCATCCAAATTACGAAATTGCCCTCGGGCTTCCGAACCTCATAACTTTCATCTTGAACGTCGAAATCGAACGTGCCACCTGTCTATGAACTCATGACGTCCCAAACTACGTCACGGTCATCGGTCAAAGTCCATTTGACCGACCGATTTAAAAGTCAACGTTTTCCCCCACGACCAGGGGCAAAACGGTCATTTGGCATCGTTCGTCCGATTTCGCCCAACTAATCACCGATTAGCCCCGCTAATCATGATTAGGTAGTAATATAATCCCGAATTCCGGGATGGGTCGTTACACCCGCTCTAATAAGCATCCTACGAGCAATCCTATGCTCTGATACCACGTTGACAGGACCCATCCCAATCCCCCCGGGATTAGTGCGGGATGACCCTGCTCCCGTCTGACACGAAGTGTCAGACAAGGGATATTTTCGACCTTTGCCCTCCCGGGCTATCAGAGTACGCCAGGATCCGGAGGAGGCATGTGATATCCCGGTCTCTGCTACAGTCCACATCGTATCCAACCTGAAGGGTATTAAAAACAGAAAGACTGTGAGTGGACAAAAAGGAATAAGTTTCGTAAAACACATTTATAAAAGACCTTTATACCATTCACTAAAAAGCATGCATGCATAGTAAAACCATTTATTCAAACACATATGTTTAAACAACCATAATTAGGGTCTCAGCCCCAAATCCATTTATCATTATAAAACATAATTTCCCAAACCAATTAAAATCGTGTTTATCCATTATATTTCATATCCAAGAATCTGTCACGGTAAAATAAAGCTACACGTGTGCTAACCGGGGTCTCAAACCCAAGTCTCTCCAGGGTCCACCCAGGTCAATGTCGGTAGATCAATGACCCTTCCTGAAGGTAAAACGAACCATGCCCATCCTGAGAGTAAGGAACCCAACTGGGGGGCGACTCCACTCAGTCAGTGCTCCGTGACTACTCCGGGGTCCACCCAGGCCAACGACCCTCCCCGGAGGAGACAATCATATATAAAGGATGGAATATGAAAAACCTTTTGAACCATAAAATCTTTCTAGGATTCATGCCCGGCCCCTCACAAATCGTCATGAACCATAAAATCCTTTTCAAGGGTTCATGCCAGTCCCCATAAACCGTCATGACCCGTAAAAACCATTTCAAGGGTTCATGCCGGTTCCCATAAACCGTCATGAACCATAAAAGAACCATTTGTAACACATAACTGGGCGCTAGGCCCGAATCCACATAGAAACTGGACCTCAAGTCCGAATCGTAAACCAACTGGGCCTCCGGCCCGATTCCGTAAATCAAATGGGTTTCGAACCCGAGTTTACCTTTTCGAATCCAAAACCATTTCATGAAATCATATCCAAAACCATAAGTATGGAAAATCAGTGTAAAACTGGAAAACCTCGATTTACGTGCAAGCACGTAAATCGCCTCGAAATACGCGAAACCATATAATTCACAATTATCCAAATCACACTCATCAAATCACATTCATTATCCTTTTGGAAATCCAAAACTATTTCATTCAGACCAATAAAGACGTACGGACCCGTATAGGCACCGTATATGGCCGAAACCTCGAAATACGTGTCTATACGTAACCGCACATCCAAATGCACTCATGGAATCACAAACAAGTATTTAAAACATATAATAAACATTTATGCATGCACCAATTTAGAAAACAAGGTCCACTCACAGACCGTCCGAAGTCGCGCCTCGATACGCGTGCCATACGGCTCCCCGAGCCGATCACCGTCACCGGGACTTCCAAACCTGTCCAAATTTTAATAGAAGATTACTAACTACTTAATTAACCTCCTACCAAAGCCCCGTAATTTTCTCGAACTTTTAACTATTTTTAAACCGACCCTAAACCTTCCGACACCCCGAAAACTATCGAAACGATGTGCAATGGACGCGAGACCAGTCCCAAAATCTTCGTTACATCGAATAGAAGATTTCCCGTGTTGAACACTTTCCCAAATTATGGACCACGCGTCTTCACGAGCCCCTAGAAGGTCGAAAACACTGTTCATCATCACTTACCCTGAAAACCGGTGTTTTTTTTGTTTTGGACCGATTACTGTAGCAATACTGTTCCGAACCGGCGAGAATTTTTCAGAGGTTTTCCTACCCTATTTTGGTCCGATTTCAACCCTAATTAATCCTATAATTCATATCTCTTCATTCCCTATCATTTCCAATCATCAAAACAACCTAAAAACATCAAAATCTCATTAAACCAATTTCCCCCTTTTTCGGTTCAACCTTCCATTTTCGTTCCCAGGTTTTGCAGCCAGCAAACCATCCTCAAAATCATCTTATTAGGTTCCTATTAACCCCCTAAGATCATTCTAATCACCCAAAATCAACCTTAGCATGTAAAACCAAAATAAAATGCAAAAGGGTTCATCCGTGTACCTCACGGGTTCTTTGCTTCCACGCCGCCGTTCGCGGCGGTTCTCGCCGCCCAGCAGCCGTCCTTAGTCTCTTACAACCCTCTCTGGTCACTCAGGGCTGCTCGTCTGGGATTGGGTTGGATTGGTTTGAATGGTTGGGTGAGATCGGGTAATGGGTGTGTGTTTGAACGAAGAAAATGAAAATGCACGGTGAAGGGAGATGCATGAATACAATTTGGGTGGCCTGTGGATGGGTGACAAGTGTCACTCATCCATTGGTCCACAGACTCAGCCCTGGGCCCCACTAAGTCCAAAAGTTAACTCGTTTCGTAATTCGTGCAATAGTGCACTTGAACTTCCTTGAACCGTAACTTCGCCGTCGAACGTCCAAATTCGACGTGCCGCTTGTCTATGGATTCGTATCGTCCTTATCTACGTAACGGTCTTTGGCCCTCGGCCATCGGACATCCCGGTCAAAAATTCAACTATTTCGCTCCTTTTAACTAAAATTACCAAAATGCCCCTAAACTTCCGAACGTCATAACTTCCTCCTCGAACGTCGGAATTGAACGTGCCACCTTTCTATGAACTCGTGACGTCACGAACTACGTCATGGTCATCGGTCAAAGTCCATTTGACCGCCCGAATGAAAAGTCAACGTTTTGCCACCATCAGGGGCAAAACGGTCATTTTGCATCGTTCGTCCGATTTCGCCTAACTAATCACCGATTAGCCTCACTAATCGTGATTAGTCGCTAATCTAATACAGGAATTTGGGACGGGTTGTTACACGGGGTGGGGGGGGGGGGGTTGAAAAGATTTGTAATCTAAACTAAAGAAAACACTAACTAAAAATTAAAATGCTAATGCTCATACTAATTAGAACTTACAAACCATAGAGTAGTTTTATAGACAAAACCCACACTTTTATGTAAATAATTTCGAATTAACAATCACATTAATTAAATTACTCCTAAAAGTAAACTTCCTTCAAGTACAAATTTTGCCAACACTCTAACATTTTTCTCATAATAAACCAATCACGAAATCCTACCTTCATCATCTCAAATACTTACATATATCTTTCAATATTATAAATGCATCAACCATTAATGTGCGTCAAACATCAATATGCTTCAAACATTTACAACATGATTCACCTTAAGTTTATAATTAAATGCGCCGACAACGATCAACATTTAATCTCTTCAATTCTACTCTAAGTGCACCGACAGCTGATAAAACACTTAACATCGAATTGAAGTTTAAGCACTAAAACATATGAAGTAAAAGAAATTCAAAAAGTAAAACACATGGAGATTGCATTCTTACTTACAAATGTTAGAAAGAAAATACCAACACATATATTGAATTATAAGTAAAAACAAAACAATAACAAGAATTAAAAGAAAGCTAATTGATAAGAAAATCTATAAGAAGTTAAAATGGTCCCCAAAAATGTCTCTCAAAAGAGAGAAACAAAAAAACTAAACCAAGAACTAAGAACTAAGAAAAATGAAAGAAATGGAAGAATGAAACTAATGGGGGACTCCAAGTTACAAGAATTGAACCCCTATTTATAGGGGGAAAAAAGCTACTAAAAATAAATAAAAAATACAATAAAAAATGTTGAATAGTGGAATGATGAATAATGAAGATTTGTAATGATGTTTAGATGTGGTTTTAGTTGTAAAGTGGCCAAAAGGTTCCAAGAATTGGGCTGGAAAGTGTTAAAAGGTGGCTGGAAAAATCAGAAAAAAAAGAAAAGAAAGTGGAGCAGTTGGGCTGATCTCGCAAGTGGGCCTCTGAAAAGCAGGTGGGCTGTTGCTGCAGCTGGGCCTCACCATGGATTTTGGGCTGGACAATTTTTCTGGGCTGCAAATAAAAAAAGAATGGGCTGGATTTATTATTAATTTGGGTTTGCAAAATAAAAATTAATTAGTATATAATTTCACCGAAACTCGTCCATAATTTCTTCGTTATAATTCCGATCGAGACGATTTTTTCGCCAAAATGCTCCAAATTACAAACTTTATTTGTTAAACAAAAATAACACAAACTAAATTATTTTATCTAATTATTTATTATTTTAATATTAAAAGTCAAGTATAAAGGGTATAAAATAATATAAAATAATACTTACTTGAGGACCTATCAAATACCCCCACACTTAAACTTTGCTAGTCCCTAGCAAATACTAAAATCAAACTACGAATTCAAAACAAGTAACCTTTAACCATTTGTCTCAATATTTCATTATTACAATCATGTCATAAAAAATTTTCACTTAAAATATTTAAGCATATGGAATTCAAGAGTTAATACATGGTGACAAAATGTTTCAACAAGTAAGATAATGAGTAAATATGGTGAAATAGATCTCTACATGAATAAGACAAGTATGAATCAACTCACAAAGATATGCACTCATAAGTTCACTCAATTTGTGAGGGTTTGTGTTTGCACTCAAAGTATGTGAGAAATACTCACATAATCGAAATGAAGTACTTTTGCAAAATTTCAAACAAACACCTCAAGATAAAAACAAAACATGCTTGCACAAATGAACCAAAACCATAAGCTTACGCAAGTGATTGACTCCACTAATCAAAATTTACCATCTTAAGGATCATAAGGTCTTTACGAAGGTTGTAATGGGACTAAGTTTAGAGGCAAGGAATATATAGGACAAGTGGTGCTCAAATTCGTTCCAAGACTCAAAAGACTCCCAAAACGTATCATAGCTTCCCAACCTTAGTGCAATGATGTCAGTAATCCATCCCTTCAAACATAGGCCTAATTCCATCATGTTGGGCCTCACAATCATTCTTTGTGTCGGATTTACAAATGTAAGAGACTTAACTCAAACATTACATAACCAAACCTTATTACCTTGATCGTGACTCAACTTTTTTTTTTCTTTTTTGTTTTTTGTTTTTTTTATATCAAGGTAATAACATGTGTCAAAAATACAACAAAGCTTGAGTCGGTAAATCCAAATAATTCACATAAAAGTCTTTTCAACATCATTATTTTCTCATTACACAATCTTTATATCTTCAACCGAGTTCTTGGATCAAGGGTAAATGATGTCTATACTAAGCTCAAGTGTTTAGATAATCATGGTGATGAAAGAAAGGCTTAATGTGGCTCAAAAGGGTTAAAACTAAGGGGGTCGCAACTTGTGCGCACAAAATAGGGAACATGGATGTTTGAATTTGTGGTGTTAACCCTAATGCCTTAATCATATCCAAAATCAGAGAGTTTATTGACTTAAAAGCTTTGAAAATCACATAGAATAAGTTCTAGTACTCTAGAGTTCATTAAAAGCTATGGTAAGCTGTTATGAGGCATATGTATATCAATTTAAACAAAGAACTTATGAATCACTCATCAAAGATGTATATAAAGTTCTAAAGCTCACATAAGGTTCATATGATTCATACTTATCTTATCATGCTTGTTTATATGCCAATTTACATGCATTATCTTCAAGTTATAACACTTAATCACAAAATATTAACAAACAAATTCAAGTTGTAGTGATTATCTTTATGGCCATAACATATTCATTTATGTTCATTTATGTCATTGACAAGTTAAATGGCAACTTAAGACTCAAAAAAAAAAAACGCTAAGTTAAAACAAAAAGATTCAAGAAAACAATAATTTTTTTTATAATTATTTTTCACCTTTTTTTGAAATTTTGTTTTGAAATTTTTTTTTTGAACAATTAAAATTATAAACCATTCCCCCACACTTAAATTCTACATTGTCCTCAATGTATGAAAATACGAAGTAATTAAACATAGAATCAAAGTAAGGAAGATGATTTACGAAAATAATAGGAAAACATTAAATAAACAAAATAAAAGAGAGTGAAGGGTAGAAGGATAGCAAATCTGTATTGATGACTCCTTCACATCCCGGGAACACATTGAGTTGTGTAATGACCAGTCCCGAATATCGGGATTGAATATTAATTAATTATGGTTTAGAATGACTAATCGGGATTAGTTGAGTGAAATCGGACGAATTGTGCAAAATGACCGTTTACGAGTATGGTTTCATTCACAAGTAATAATTGTGCACAATTTACAAATATAACATGAAACTTTATGTATGAACAATTTATACAAGTATGAACAATTTATTTACGAGTATGGTTTCATTCACAAGTAATAATATTTACAAAACAATTTCACATTAACAAACTAATATATGTATAAAATTTATTTAACAATTTAGATTTACACTAACACAAAGTGAAGATAAGAAAGTTTTTTTTTTCGGAATTTAAAAATTAAATAAAGGAAGAAAAAGATTTTTTTTTTTTTTACGAATTTTATGTTTTTTTTAAATTACAAATAAAAATAAAAATAAGGAAAAGTGAACATGTACCATGAGCATTTATGAACAATTAAAAAGAATGAACATTATGTACAAGTATGAATAAGAATAATATGACAAGTAAGAGAATTATAAACAAATATAAATGAAAGTCTATTATGAACAAGTATGTATGTATACTATGAAATATAAAAGTTATGAACAATTTATGAACAAGTATAAAAGGTAACAAGTAACATATATACTACATTTATTTATAAGTATGAATTAACACTAACATAAAGCTAAGATAAGAATTTTTTTTTAATTTTTTTTTTAAAATTTATTATTTTTTTTTTTTATTTTTTTTAATTCTGATTTTTTTTTCTTTTATTTAAAAATTTAAAGTCTAAAAAGACATAAACAAACAATTAATTACATAAGAGTAAAATAAGTGTAAACATAAAATTAGTGGAACATAAATGTGATAAAATTAATGGAAAAGAAAGTTAATGGAATATATTTAAAGTGAATGGATTAAAGTGTAAAGAAATAAAAAAAAATAAATAAAAAAATAAAAGTAAGGAAAAGTGAATATGTATGATATGCATTTATGACAAGTACAAATAAACTTAAATTATGAACAAGTATGATAGAATTTTAAATTTACATAAACAATTTGAATATGAACAAATATATATAAAAAAATTATGAACATTTATGAACAAGTATAAATTAGAAACTATGAATAATTAAAGTATGAACATTATAAACAAAAATAATAAGAACAAAAATAAGATGTATGAATAAAATATAAACAAGTAAGTAAAGGTTATAAACAAATATCATATTAACAAAAGTAAAATTTATAAACAAGTGTAATATGCACAATTTATATACATACACTAACAAATTAAAAATGATTTTCAATTTCCCCGGCAACGGCGCCAAAAATTGACAACGCCCAAACTACGCATTAAATTAAACACGTAATTTGAGTGTTATGCAATTTAAACCATTTTTGTGTAGATGCAATATTGGTAAATAGGGATCGTTCTTAACCGGGGAAATTTGGGAACATTAATAATGTGTTAGTGGGAGATGAATAAAAAAATAATGAATTAACGAATTAAATAATAAAAGAATTAATTAATCAAAGAATTAACAAATTAAAGAATTAATGATTTAAAAAATAAAAGAATAAAGAATTAAAGAATTAATTAATTAAAGAATCAATAAATTAAAGAGTAAGGAATAAAAGAATAAAGAAATGAAAGAATCAAAGAATAATAAACTAAAAGTATGAAAGAATAAAAGGAATCAAAGAATTAAAAGAATAAAAGAATAAAAGAATAAAGAATAAAGAATTAAAAAGGGGGGGTTTTGAAAAGATTTGTAATCGGACGAATTGTGCAAAATGACCGATGATTGTGACGTAGTTCGGGACGTCACGAGTTCATAGACAAGTGACACGTTCAATTCCGACATTCGAGGAGAAAGTTATGGTGTTCGGAAGTTGAGGGGTATTTTGGTAATTTGGCATATTAGGGGCCAAATGTTGACCATTTGATCGGGAGGTCCGATGGACGAGGGCCAAGCACCGTTACGTAGGTCTCGTCGATACGAATCCAACGACAAGCGGCATGCCAAACTCGGAGATTCGACGACGAAGTTATGGTCAAGGAAACGAATTAAAGAACCGAGGCTTCGATTAAAATAATATTATAATAATGAATAGTAACTATGACTGTGCACATCCGGATGAGTGACAAGTGTCACCCATCCCTTGTTTCCAGCCCCTTGTTTCCCTCCAAACACCATCATTACAACATCATCATTCCTTCTCCATCTTTTTCCCCCATTTTCTTCTTCTTTGTTTCTTACTCGTGGACCTTCAAAAATCAGTGTGGGAGAACTGGGAGAATTGGCTCCCTTCCTCTGCCGTTCTTGAGAGAAAAATGAGAGATTAATGGATTGAGATACCCGGGGAAACACTGGGATCGATTGATGGCTGGGAACTGGGAATTCGAAAATTTGGATATTGGGGGAAAAATTCAAATACTGGGAATTGGGCCGTGAGGATCGAAATGGAGCTCAATTCGAGCCTTCTGAGATCACTACGATCAGAATCGTCGAAAGAACGAAGAAAATTGGCCATCAATTGGCTCTGAACAGACCGGGTGACAGTAAGGAAAATTCGAAGTCGAGTCGTGATCTTGGAGCAATCAAACGGTGTAATTGATGTGGGGAAACTACTTCTCATGATCCAGTGATGCTTCTGGGTGCATCAATTGGAAGAAACCAGTTGAGATTGACGGAACTCCATGATTGCACAATGATGGGTGTTCTTTATTGTTCATCATGGAATCGTGGGATTGTAGGTAATGTTTTGTGTAATTAACGTTACAGAACTTTAATTTAAGTTAAAACGAAGCTAACTGAATGATCAATTGGAAGGTTTAAGGCTAAATTGATAGGATTGGAACCGGGTCATCTCGCGGGCTAATTGGACCTGTTTACCAGACATACTGGTTAGGACGATGCACTGTAGCAGGCGCTGGGTTTCACGCGCAGCCACTCACGGCGGCGCGTGGGGGCGCGTGAGTGAGAATCCCAAGGTACGATCAACATGACTTTTGATCCTCTCATTGTAACGAACATTTTGACACTGGTTTCGATAAAATCGGATATCGTTTCGTTAATGTTCCGCGTATCCGAAGTTTTGTTTTACGTTTAAAATACGTATTTAAATTCCGGAAAAATTTGGGGAAATTATATGTTGTATTTTGAGATGTTAGTAACCCTCTATAACGATTTTGGATATGAGTTGTGATTTCCAGAATTTACGGAAAAACGTGCAGCTCGGAAAAGTACCGTTTTGGACGGTGTGTGTGAGTGGACTTTGTTTTCTAACCGTGATGCATGCATATATGATTTAAAATGCTTTATTATATGATTTGATATGATTTGTCATGATTGATGTTTCAATCCGGCGATTTCTCGATTTTATGATTATTATATTATATACTGGCACGATTTTTGAGAAATGATGAAATTGATGTTTTTGGGCTAGGCCCGGATTGAAAATGATGTTTTGACTCGGGTTATGAGTCAGGAAATTGAAAATGATATTTGCACTCGGATTATGAGTCAGGAATTGATTTTATGGATTTACGTGATCGTGGCAACTCGGGTTTACGGTTGCACGGATTTGCGTGAAAATGATACTTTGGGCTTGAGACCCAATGAAATTGTGATTTTGATTGGATTTGTATTTCCATGTGATGACATGATGATATTGATGATTTTCGGATTTATAAGTAAATTGGGACTTTGGTTATGTTGGGGCTGAGACCCTGTGTTAATATATGATTTGATTTTTAATGCAACTGTTTTTCACTGGTTTTTGTGATGATGGGATGTTGCGGATAATTAGGGCTTTCGGGTGAAAATATGTTTTCCCCCGGAGTGCACCCTGGAGATAACGCTCGCCTTCGGGATGGAAGTGTTTACCCCGAAGAGGTCACGTAGCACGGTCTTTGTCGAGCAGCCGAGGGAGGCTTGACTCAGATCAGATGTGCTGGATATACATAGATCGGTAAGTGATGTGTTCACTAGATCTGGATTGCCGGCTGGTGATGTGTTCACAGCGGCGGATGCTCGGATTTTGAGCGGTCCTCGAGCCTATTGATATGCACGCGTTGCAGGGATAAACGTGACTCTAAACAACAGGATATGAAAATAAGTCCCGTGGTTTATGGAAAATGATTTTGAGGAAACCGTGGTTTAGCGGTTAAAATGATTTAAGAAAACTGTGAACTTTTTGAGATATTAAATTGATTTGATAAAAATGAGTTTCAAGGAAAATGTGGTCATGGAATTTAGAAACATGATGTTTGTGATTACGTACCGGTTTTGAGTACGGGTTTTTGGTCCTTGTGGCCAGGTAATGGTGTTCACATGTTTTTGGCCTGAGTGCCGGGATTTGATGTTTTATAACTTGAACTGATTTGGTGAACATGAGTTTTTACGGACCATGGGAAACAACGTATTTTGATTTTATCGGTCCACTGTTCATACTTGAATGATTTCATACTATTACTCATGTATTATGATATGCATGCACGTTTGTGAAAACTAGAGGGTAAGAATATATTTTGGTAAATGTTTTTATAAGAAGTTATTTTTTGCACTCACACCTTTTCTGTTTTATTAATCCTTCAGGTCGTGGCGCGTTGATCGAGGCTATTCCAGAGGTGGAGGTATGTGTGGGCACATGCGCCAAATTCCCTTGTCTGGCAGGTGCTGAAGGGTTGTTTTGGACTTTCAGTTGACTTGTCAGACGGGAGCAGGACCAGGCACGGTTATCTATGTCCTTCGGGGGCGGGTCCTGTCAGTTGCCTCCCAACAAGCGCTTGAAGTTTAACGTCCATCCAGCCTAGACGGAGATGCAAGATAGTTAGTCAGAGATGTACGTTAGTCAAGAATGCAAGTTAGATATGCAAATTGTAGTTAAGGATGCAATTTGAGTTAAAGATGTAAGTTAGAGGAAGAGTGCAATGCAAGTTAAACTAAATATGCAAGTGAAGTTAAAAATGCAAGTTAAATGAAAGATGAAATGCAAGTTAGAAGAAGAGTGCAATGCAAGTTAAACTAAATATGCAAGTGAAGTTAAAAATGCAACTTAAATGAAAGATGAAATGCAAGTTAAAATGAAAGATGCAAGTTAGTTAAACTAAAGATGCAATTTAACTTTTTCATGACAAAATAAAAAGTAAATTAAGATATAAACAATATTTACATGTCGGGGGAAGTCAAAGATATATATGGTTCACATAGCTTCAAAGTTTAGATGGAGACTTATACGTCCGTGCGACCCAAGTAAATATCTTGGATTAATTCAACTGTTTGGGCAAGTTCAAAGGTGACCAAGTTAGAAAGAATACACATAAGAGACAGAGCTAATTTCAAGACATCTAGAGGCTTAAACTCCATTGATGTCCCTTTCTTAGACCCAAACCCGTTATGAGTACCGTCTCTTGTTCTAGACATCACCCTTGAAAATTTCTTACTCCAGAGGAATTAAGATGACTCAAGTGTTAACAATCACCGTAGGTAAGAGTTAACAAAAGAGTCTTCGCCGATTAAAAATTAAAATCTAAATTTCGAAGCACAAGTGTTCTACATATAGCCGAGACTAATGCAGGAATGCAAGATCTATTTACAAGTATGTTTTTATGCACAATTTACAAATATAACATGAAACTTTATGTATGAACAATTTATACAAGTATGAACAATTTATTTACGAGTATGGTTTCATTCACAAGTAATAATATTTACAAAACAATTTCACATTAACAAGCTAATATATGTATAAAATTTATTTAACAATTTAGATTTACACTAACACAAAGTGAAGATAAGAAAGTTTTTTTTTCGGAATTTAAAAATTAAATAAAGGAAGAAAAAGAATTTTTTTTTTTTTACGAATTTTATGTTTTTTTTTTTAAATTACAAATAAAAATAAAAATAAGGAAAAGTGAACATGTACCATGAGCATTTATGAACAATTAAAAAGAATGAACATTATGTACAAGTATGAATAAGAATAATATGACAAGTAAGAGAATTATAAACAAATATAAATGAAAGTCTATTATGAACAAGTATGTATGTATACTATGAAATATAAAAGTTATGAACAATTTATGAACAAATATAAAAGGTAACAAGTAACATATATACTACATTTATTTACAAGTATGAATTAACACTAACATAAAGCTAAGATAAAATTTTTTTTATTTTTTTTTATTTTTTTTATTTTTTTATTTTATTTTTTTAAATTTATTATTTTTATTTTTTTAATTTTTTTTAATTCTGATTTTTTTTCTTTTATTTAAAAATTTAAAGTCTAAAAAGACATAAACAAACAATTAATTACATAATAGTAAAATAAGTGTAAACATAAAATTAGTGGAACATAAATGTGATAAAATTAATGGAAAAGAAAGTTAATGGAATATATTTAAAGTGAATGGATTAAAGTGTAAAGAAATAAAAAAAAATAAATAAAAAAATAAAAGTAAGGAAAAGTGAATATGTATGATATGCATTTATGACAAGTACAAATAAACTTAAATTATGAACAAGTATGATGGAATTTTAAATTTACATAAACAATTTGAATATGAACAAATATATAAAAAAATTATGAACATTTATGAACAAGTATAAATTAGAAACTATGAATAATTAAAGTATGAACATTATAAACAAAAATAATAAGAACAAAAATAAGATGTATGAATAAAATATAAACAAGTAAGTAAAGGTTATAAACAAATATCATATTAACAAAAGTAAAATTTATAAACAAGTGTAATATGCACAATTTATATACATACACTAACAAATTAAAAATGATTTTCAATTTCCCCGGCAACGGCGCCAAAAATTGACAACGCCCAAACTACGCATTAAATTAAACACGTAATTTGAGTGTTATGCAATTTAAACCATTTTTGTGTAGATGCAATATTGGTAAATAGGGATCGTTCTTAACCGGGGAAATTGGGGAACATTAATAATGTGTTAGTGGGAGATGAATAAAAGAATAATGAATTAACGAATTAAATAATAAAAGAATTAATTAATCAAAGAATTAACAAATTATAGAATTAATGATTTAAAAAATAAAAGAATAAAGAATTAAAGAATCAATAAATTAAAGAGTAAGGAATAAAAGAATAAAGAAATGAAAGAATCAAAGAATAATAAACTAAAAGTATGAAAGAATAAAAGGAATCAAAGAATTAAAAGAATAAAAGAATAAAAGAATAAAGAATAAAGAATTAAAAAGGGGGGGTTTTGAAAAGATTTGTAATCTAAACTAAAGAAAACACAAACTAAAAATTAAAATGCTAATGCTCATACTAATTAGAACTTATAAACCATAGAGTAGTTTCATATACAAAACTCACACTTTTACGTAAGTAATTTCGAATTAACAATCACATTAATTAAACTACTCCTAAAAGTAGACTTCCTTCAAGTACAAATTTTGCCAACACTCTAACATTTTGCTCATAATAAACCAATCACGAAATCCTACCTTCATCATCTCAAATACTTACATATATTTTTCAATATTATAAATGCATCAACAATTAATGTGCGTCAAACATCAATATGCTTCAAACATTTTCAACATGATTCACCTTAAGTTTATAATTAAATGCGCCGACAACGATCAACATTTAATCTCTTCAATTCTACTCTAAGTGCACCGACAGCGGATAAAACACTTAACATCGAATTGAAGTTTAAACACTAAAACATATGAAGTAAAAGAAATTCAAAAAGTAAAACACATGGAGATTGCATTCTTACTTACAAATGTTAGAAAGAAAATACCAACACATATATTGAATTATAAGTAAAACCAAAACAATAACAAGAATTAAAAGAAAGCTAATTAATAAGAAAATCTAGAAGAAGTTCGAATGGTCCCCAAAAATGTCTCTCAAAAGAGAGAAACAAAAAAACTAAACCAAGAACTAAGAACTAAGAAAAATGAAAGAAATGGAAGAATGAAACTAATGGGGGACTCCAAGTTACAAGAATTGAACCCCTATTTATAAGGGGAAAAAGCTACTAAAAATAAATAAAAAATACAATAAAAAATATTGAATAGTGGAATGATGAATAATGAAGATTTGTGATGATGTTTAGATGTGGTTTTAGTTGTAAAATGGCCAAAAGGTTGCAAGAATTGGGCTGGAAATTGTTAAAAGGTGGCTGGAAAAATCAGAAAAAAAAATGAGAAAGTGGAGCAGTTGGGCTGATCTCGCAAGTGGGCCTCTGAAAAGCAGGTGGGCTGTTGTTGCAGCCGGGCCTTGACATGGATTTTGGGCTGGGCAATTTTTCTGGGCTGCAAATAAGAAAAGAATGGGCTGGATTTATTATTAATTTGGGTTTGCAAAATAAAAAATTAATTAGTATATAATTTTACCGAAACTCGTCCATAATTTCTTCGTTATAATTCCGATCGAAACGATTTTTTTTCCAAAATGCTCCAAATCACAAACTTTATTTGTTTAAACAAAAATAACACAAACCAAATTATTTTATCTAATTATTTATTATTTTAATATTAAAAGTCAAGTATAAATGGTATAAAATAATATAAAATAATGCTTATTTGAGGACCTATCAGTTTCCAAGGAATCCAAAGCTAGTGAGCTCTCCAAAAGTCTCGTGTTAGATAGATACGTGCCCACACATATAAGACACTTCACATTCCCCTCCCCGAGCGATGTGAGATTGTTCATTGATCTTGCCTTTCCAAGCTCATGGGTCTTACTCACTGTTCTTGCTTCTCAAGCTCACGGGTCTTGCTCACCATTCTTGCTTCCAAGACCGGGTCTTACAATCTACCTCCCTTGGGGCCCAACGTCCTCACTGGCACACTTCCGGTCCGGGTTCGGCTCTGATACCATTCTGTCACGACCCAGCCCATCTAGCATAATATTGTCCGTTTTGGGCTCAGCCCTCACGGTTTTGTTTTCGGGAGCACACGTGCAACTTCCCAGTAGGTCACCCATCTTGGGATTGCACTAGCCTCAACTCGCTTAACTTTCGAGTTCCCAAGAAATCCAAAGCCAGTGCGCTCCTAAAAAACCTTGTGTTAGATAGATACGTGTTCACACATATAAGACACTTCATATTTCCCTCTCCGAGTGATGTGGGATTGTTCACCAATCTTGTTTTTTCAAGCTCACGGGTCTTGCTCACCGTTCTTGCTTCTCAAGCTCACGGGCCTTGCTCACCGTTCTTACTTCCAAGACTGGGTCTTATAATGGTGCCACTTGTCACTCATCCCAGCTAACCTGAAAAGATATTTTAACCCACTAATAAACAAACAACAAAGTTATAGATGATCACACACATGTTGTAAGTCCAAATGTACTATGAAAAACCTTTTTAGACTCGTACGTTCACAATACAAAATCCAAATCCGACGTGCTGTCTGTCCACATAAACAAAATTCTAAGACCAAGGTAATTATCCTAGGTAGATGTGCAACAAGTTCCCCGAACCAAAAGTCAAAGTTCGTGCACTAAAATACATACAAGGGAAAAATCGTGATTTTACCTTAATAATTTTCGATTCTAAAGTTGAGGTTGTTACATGTCATGCCCAAGTAAACAAATACAATAGAGCTTGCTACCAAAGTGTCGCTAGTTATGGAGAAGCCATCAAAGCTTTCAATGGTTACCTGAATGCCAAACAAATGGCCATTGAATCCAATTCAGAAGTAAAATACTTCTTAAATTTTAGAATTGATGAAAATATTTATGGGGAGGTCAATGGAGTATGGAAAAATCCATATCTAAAAAAGAAAATGAAAAGTTTCAAAAAATGACTCAACATTCCCTCAAGATGGTTAAAAAAAAAAACTATATTGTAGAATCCAATAAAGGTAGAAGAGGAGAAAAATGGTTCGATACTACAAGAAAATGATTTACTAAAAAACCTTTGCTTTCAAATCGTCAAACAAATGAATTGGGATGGACATTTCAATTTTGAAAGGATAAATAATTTTCTTCAAATGAATGATATCCTAAAGAATAATGTTATTTGGACACACTAAATTGACCACATTTAATGACCATGTTGATGTGCCAATCAATGAATGATGTTATTCTAATAAGTTCAATTATTTTATATTTATATTAGACCATTCATTGATTGCCACATCAACATGGTCACTAGATGTGATCAATTTAATGTGTCCAAATAGCATTACCCCTAAAGAATAATGCTATCCTAAAACATGATAATATAGACCTCGTCTTTAAAAAAATAAAAATAATTTGCATTTTTGAAAAAGGACACAAAATTTATCCTAATGATGTTTTTAGTAGCATTAAAATAAAACTTTTGGACCACAAGAAAAAATCTTGGATATGGATATTTGAACCATGAAATTATAAATTTTACAGACAAAATCCGAAAACTATCCTTTGTTCCAACTTTGACCATCACGAAAAAAATTTCTTCATTTCAAAACTATGGTATAAGTTGAGAAAACTTTTAGAAGGAATAAAATTTTTACCTTAATCATATCAAGAATTTTGGGATGTTGAGAAAGAGAGCATTTCTATCAACCATATCAAATTTGACTTCTAACAGAAACCATTGATACAGAGGTTCCAGAGAAACCAAACAGATTGTACTTCAAATCGATGAGGTAACACAATGGATTTAAAGTATAATTCATATTTCTGAAGTTGCAAGACCATTTCATCGATTCTAAAAACCTGGTCAAAGCAACTAATGGGCGACATATTTTCATAAAAAATTTACATCGAGCATTAGTTTTTCTGAAAACTAGAAAAAAGAAGTAGAAAACTTGTTGTTAAAGGATGCTAAAAAAAATCGAATTGGATCTTTTTATGGACTTAGAATTTGAATCTTTTCTGGAAGAAAAAAAATAAAACAAAACTCGAGTGATTTCTATCTCGATTCAAATAATAAAGTGAGATAAAATATACAAATCTTAATAATATGAAAAAAAATGTAATGGCCATAAATAAGGAGAAGCACTACATGAATAAAACATAAGACCTTGTACTTTAACGACTAAAAAGATATAATTATCTTACGATAGTATGTTTTATCGAGTTTCATATTAGAGTTTTATAATCGTGCGCATTTTGGACGGTAGTTAAAAATTAAAAGAGGAAAGAGAAGAGATTAATGATAGTGAAAGAAAGAAGAAGGAAAAAGCTATTTTGTATTAAATTTTGACCAAAAAAATATTTAATAATATAATGCTTCAAATTTTTGACAAAAAAGAACTGAGTATCTTTAATTCAAATAGTAAAAAAATAGTCGGGCATATTGTACGAACTTTTGAGTCAGATGTCTCCCCGTTAAGCGTTAAGGGGAAACAAATCGAATATTTTCAAGTAACACCATCAATTTTCATGGGGAAAAAAACGAAGTAACACCATCAATTTGCATTATGAAAAGAAAGGCTAGCTTAAGTTAGCAGTCTCTTCTTTAAAAGAGAAAAGAGGTTAGCAGTCTTCACCATGAAGACGAACTCTTAACAAAATCATGTCTCATCATCCCACCATGAACAATTTAAAGTGTGAATTGTTGGAGACGTCCCCACAAAATGACTGTTGAATCTCGCACAGTTAAGGACTCCATTAATCATTGTCATTACCGAATTACAATACCTACTATCGCAGTCCGAGTTCGATAGAAAGTTCCTTCTTTATGTGAGACCGAGACTGAGGCACATAGAGTTTCATGCCAAATCCAATGATGATGGGGTGCAAGTGCTTCTACTGGAACAATATCACCGACGTTTTCCTGCCAGATTCTCAATGTGAAGTCTAGAAGACAACTAGACATCAGAATGTATTAATTCAAAAGCAGACTGTGAACTATGTTCGACATACTGAAAAGAAAGCCTTGTAGATTTACTTAGCCCTCATCATTGGGTAGGGTCGGATAAGCCCGAACAAAATTTTTTTGGGTTTGGGTTAGGTCGGGCTAGGTCTATTTCATAATTTCAAAAGTATCGGGCCGGGCCGGGCGAGTTTAATCATAAATATAAAAGCCCAAGTATTTTTTCGAGCTTGATTTTTATCGAGTTTTTTGAGCCGGGCCTAATAAGCCCATTCGGGCCGGGCTCAATTAGACTTTTAGAAATAACTTGTTCAACCATTCAAAGAAAAAAAAATTGTTCAACAAATTTTGGAGTAAAAAAAAAAGTATGAAAGAAAAAATAATATTACAATCTCATCATCAAATTAACTCGCTTTCACTCTTAACCACCTCAATCTCATCATCATTACATCTATCTAGTGCTTATATGTTAGAGCAACCTAAAGCAAATTCTTGTTATTACAACCTAAAGCAAATCCATTGACTACATCCATCCACTTTTAAAAAATATATTACAACCTCATCATCAAATTCTTGTTCCTTGCAACCTAAAGTATATTGCGTGTTAAAGCAAATCATGGCTATATGTTTATCTAAAATTGATTATGGCTATATGTTCTTTATGTAAATAGATATAATTGTGCAAAGATGACTATACAAATAAATAAAATAGTGATATCAATAATGTCAAAAACATGAGGCATAGTTGTATTGTTTCCCTAATTTTAATATCCTAATGTAAGAAATAATGTCAATTGTGTCTAAGATTCAATTGTGTTAGGTTAGCCAAAGTTGAAATAGAAAGAGCCACAGTTATGAGAGAATTTAACACATGAATGCAAAAGACACCACAGACCACACCCCAGACCAGCTTTGGATCATAACCATGAAATCCTAAATAATAGAAAGAACGAAACTTTACTTCACTTCATTACTCGCGAAACAACCTTATTACAAGCAGGATTAGGTTCACACAGAAGATATATATTCGATAGTAGCACACATAAACCATAAACAAAAATGAAGAAAGAATCATATATAAAGGAAACATAATAATTCCTAATTAATAATTATTTTATAGATTTGGCTTATGAGCTAGATTTATACGGGTGGGTCGGACTGAGCTAGCCGGGCCTTATCAGGTTCGGGCCTATTAGGTTTATCGAGTTTGAATACACCAAGCCCAAGTCCAGCCCGCTAACTTGCAGGTCGGATTGGCCTATGGCCTATAGTGGGTCAAGTCAGACTTTTTGTCAACGGGGCTAGCGGGTATCCACAAGCCCATAAACTTCTGGGCCAAATGGTGTGGGCAAGATTTACCAAGGGTACAATCATTACAAAATTCGAAATAGAAAAACAAGAGCCTAAATTACAGGAGGCCAGGACGCTTAAAACTTTATTCAAGGGATGACCGAGACAAGGATGCCACAAAGTTGGAGATGAAAATAGGGAGGCGAAGGCGAATTTGGGTGGCGAGACACAAGGAGAGGAGGCATCGATTTTGATGGGGTACAAGTCGTCCTTACATGGGCCCTAAAACAAAATTGAACTACTTTTGAGATCACGAATGAGAAAACCCCATGAATAGAAAGTAAGGCTAACAAGGTTGTCACGAGTGTACTGGGCAACATATAATAAATTTTTACGAAGAGTAGGGACATGAAGAACATCAGAGAGTTTTAAAGTCAATGATCCAGAAGAAAAGGAAAGATTACCCATGTGTGCAACATGAAGAGATTCACCACTTACCACAACAACTCCATCATTAGAATCAAAAGCAGGTTTGTTTGTTATACATCGACCATCAAACGTCATGTGGTGAGTTGCTCCGGTATTAGGATACCAATAGGGGTCAGGTTGGCCAGCAAGGTGCATGCTAGCAAAGGATCAGGAGAGATCATCTTCATGAGCCCGATTGGAGCAATGAACTGATATGTGCCCATACTGATGGCAGGACCAACACTGAGTTGGTGGTCGTCCATTTGGAGAGGGACCAAGGATTCCCTGTTGAGTGGAGCGATTTTGGTACGATGGGATGGCAGAAGACTTGGTTGAGAATGACTTTTGTTGTTGTCGTGTTGGGAGTAGAAATTACGAGTGGCCCCATTATGTTGATTTCGGGTGCCATGGAGATTCTGAGTATTTGGAGAGCGACCGCGCATAGAAGGCTTGTGGGGTGAGATTGGTGGTGGTAAGGGATGCGAGAGACTGCTGCACCTCATAAGAGAGAAGACCAGCACGAAATTCGGAAAAAGGGGTTAAGGGAGGGAAATTCAAAATTGCAGTGACTAGTATAGCATAGTCTGCACTAAGTCCCGTAGAACAAAGGTTACAATATCAAAACTCGAAATGGGTTCATTGATCGCTGCCAAGGAATCAGCCAAGGATTTGGCTTGGGAGAGTTAATCAGAAATATTTTGGGTATTTTTGGTGATGGAAAGCAATTGGAAACAGAGATGGGTTGCATTTGCCAATGAGTGCTGAGAGAAATTTTGTTGGAGACAAGTCCCAAATTTGCTTGGATGTGGACGATCCAACAACCTGGGATAAAACAGGTTCACTGAGAGTTGCACGAAGCATGCTCACCAGCGTCTAGTCCATCTGGAGCCAAGAGATTGCAGCTGGATTGGGGACAATGGTGGAGACTGCAGAGGTGAGGGAGTCTGCAGAACCAGGGGAGGCAGAAACGGGAAGAGGAGCGAGACATTGGAAAGATAGCGCCAAAAATTGTGGGCCAAGTAAAAAGGGCTTGACTTGGCTCTCCCAACGGAGATAATTGCTTTCGGTGAGTTTGACACACAAGAGTGGAAATATTGGGAGTAGCGGAAGGTAAAGTAGGTGGATTCTCTGTGGTTTGGGTAGAGGCCATGTGAAAAAAAGGTGGAATTTCAAGAAAAGCTGGAGGTTACATATGCACAAAGGGAGGGACACAGTCAACGAGTGAAGGGAAAAGGAGAGAAATTAGTGAGGGGAATAATGTGTGGACCTAAAGCTCTGATAGCATGGTAAGTCTCAGTATTTCATGGATTGAAGTGAGAACAACCAAGGCTATCCCTAAACAATAGGAGAGAGACTAGGAGCAGATTACAGCAATTGAAATTCAACATTACAAATGATCTACGCTCAACCCTTCTCTCTGCCTGATCGCATTAATCAATGGCCTGCAGGTATGAAATTTTGGGTCCAAAGGTTTGATCTTTTTAGATTGTTCATCTTAATTTTGTAGATTAAAAAATGGTTTTTTGTTAGTATGGATTTTGGGTCAAAGGGTTTTCGGATTTCCTGAATGCAATTACTTAAGCAGTTGTGAAAGTTCGTTTTTTTTTTCTTTTTTGTTTTTGGTAAATGGATGTTTCTGGTTGTTGAATGGATCATGAATTATAGCATTTTTTGAGGAAAAGAAAAAAAGAAAAGAAGAATGTTTGTTGAGTGGCTTTTATGGTTAGCTTGATTTCTCCTGCCGAAGTACTCAGACTCATCAGAATTATGCATTGTTTCAAGATTATTATGAAGCTCCACTAGTTGTTTGAATTTGAGCTTGTTTGCTAATATGCATAGGACAATCTATGCAAGCCCAAGGGCCTCTATTCACGATCATCAACATATTTTCTGTCTGTATATGTTATTTTGTATCTTCTGGTACGTTTTGTCCTCGTGGAAGGTTACTCTGGCCATCCTCATAAAACTGTTAAGATGTGCATTTTCATGGTTCAATGTGTCTACTCCATTGTGTTGCTTTGGTGACTCAGTTTCTAGGAGGAAATGTGAACTTTTTGTGTGCAAAGGCCAAAGAGCTTGCCCATTGGTCATATGATTTATTTTGGGGACAAGTATCATATCGCTGCATATGATGAATGGCAGCAAAATAACATCCTTTTTAATAGCGATGGTTTACGTTCATATTTGTTCTTGAATTTTTCTCTTTGTATGTTTTCCAAATATCTTAGTCATTCTACTATAGTATAGGCATTTCCTCCTTAGTTTGCCTCTTA
Organism: Prinsepia uniflora; assembly: GCA_032719365.1. Lineage (NCBI taxonomy): Eukaryota > Viridiplantae > Streptophyta > Magnoliopsida > Rosales > Rosaceae > Prinsepia > Prinsepia uniflora. The sequence continues at coordinate 5,980,324 of CM064874.1, forward strand.
AGCTCTTCCCTTATAAATAATCTCTTCTGTCCTCAATCCGTTGCTTTGGTTTATAGGTGTCTTTTAGGAAGTATAACATATTTTATTTGTTCCATTGAGATTCTGGTTATAGGGTTTTATTACATTGTTATTAAAAATTAATTTTATGCTCCTAAGTACAGTATTAGTTACTTCAAGGTTCCAGCAGTTGGATCTTTTTGAGATACGTAGTATGAGTTAGAGATGCCTTTTAATTTTGTGCATCAAAAACTTTACCTTCTGTGTGGATGATTTTCCTTCTTTTGGGTAGTGTAGCATGCTTGCTATGTTTTTTTTTTTTTAATTTTATATTTTTTGAATGCTTGCTATCTTCATTGTAGCATTTCCAGATTATGTTGTATTTGATGTTTTTTGTTTAATTAAAAAAGTGGACGCATACATATAGATTGTTTCTTTTCGGGGTTGGGTTTAAATATATGTTCTCCAATTTATGATGGGATGAGATGATGACCTCTGTATTCTTCTTATTATTTCCTTTTTCCCTCATCCTTTTATCCTCTTTTGAAAATGTTTTGGCATGCAAGAATTTTCTCATTTCCTATTTTCATAGTGATAGGTATTCTCACTTCATATGCATCCAGGACATACTATTTAGCTATCTCCATATCAGGATTAATTATGCAGAGGTTCTGAAGATTCGTCAATCTTTGTGTAGTTTCATCTTCACCTATGTGGCAGCTGAATATTGATGATCCAAAATTTTGCTGGAAGTACATAAAGATTATCTTCAAGTACAACTAAGCATTAGCTTTATGCGGAAAATTAAAACTTGTTAAAGTCAATAAGACACCAACTTCTTGAGCATACATAGTGATATTGATGGAAAAATATGTTCAACAGAACGTTTTTAACCCAGGGTTTAAAATTTAGCACTTGTGGTTCCAGTCTATTTGAATAAAAATTTGGACTTCTTTTCTAAGTCATATTGGTATGTATTTTCTTTCTTAGGTGAGGGCTTTGCTTCTGGAAGAATAAGTCTTGGAGAAATAGAGGTTTTGAAGATCACCAGATTTGAGTTCATCTGGGCCTGCACTCCATCAAAGGAGAAGAAAAAAAGAGTTGCATTTTATAAGCCAGTGGGAATTCCCGATGGATTCCACAGCATTGGTCATTATTGTCAATCTAAGGATGAGCCTTTACACGGTTTTGTTCTTGTGGTTAGAGAGGCAAATTTGGCAGAAACAGCTGATGTTGGGGAGCGTGTCAAGTTTCCAGCTCTCCGGGAGCCACTTGATTACACGTTAGTATGGAGCCCTTATGACGGGACTGAGGAAAGATATGGTGTATATGGCTACTTTTGGCTGCCTCAGCCACCTGAAGGTTACAAAGCAATGGGCTTTTTAGTAACTAACAAGCCTGACAAACCTGAGTTGGACGAAGTGAGGTGTGTTCGAGCGGATTTAACTGACACATGTGAAACTCACACACTCATTCTTAATTCCATTTCAAATTCAGCCCTTCCCTTTCAAGTTTGGACTACGAGACCACATCGTCGAGGAATGATGGGGAAAGGGGTTTATGCCGGTACATTTTTCTGCAGTAGCGACTCGAGCTCTGCAAAGCATCTACGCACTGGATGCTTGAAGAATCTGAACTCTAAGCTATCCGGAATGCCAAATATTGATCAAATCCATTCCCTTATCAATCATTATGGACCGACTGTTTTCTTCCATCCACAAGAAATCTACTTGCCATCTTCTGTTTCATGGTTCTTAAAAAATGGAGCGCTGTTGTACAAAACTGGCGCAGTTGGTGAGCCCATTGATGAAAGCGGCTCAAATTTGCCTGGTGGGGAGACAAATGATAGACAGTTTTGGATGGACTTGCCAAGTGATGATAGAAGAGATATTGTGAAATGTGGAAACTTGGAGAGTGCAAAATTGTATGTTCATGTGAAACCAGCTCTTGGTGGAACTTTCACTGACATTGCAATGTGGGTATTTTGCCCCTTCAATGGACCAGCCACTTTCAAGGCCGGACCTATTGATATCCCTCTTGGTAAAATCGGACAACATGTAAGTGACTGGGAGCATTTCACACTCCGTATCTGCAATTTTTCCGGAGAGCTTTGGAGTATATACTTCTCACAGCACAGCGGTGGCAAATGGGTAGATGCACATGATTTGGAGTACATATACGGGAACAAAGCCATTGTCTACTCATCAAGAAGTGGACATGCTTGCTACCCTCATCCCGGGACTTACCTTCAGGGCTCCGAACTGCCTGGCATTGGAATAAGGAATGATGCTAGCATGAACTTGTCGCAGCCGAGTATCTTGGAGACGGGGTTGTTAAGGAGCCATGTTGGCTGCAGTTTATGAGAGAATGGGGTCCAAAAATTGTGTACAATTCCAGAACTGAGCTTGACATGGTTATCAATCGTTTGCCTGTGATAATTAAAGATTCAGTTCGGAACATTTTTAGTAAGCTTCCACTTGAGATTTACGGGGAGGAAGGTCCTACCGGACCCAAGGAGAAGAACAATTGGGTGGGAGATGAAAGATGGTAAGTTTGGTCGGTTAATGACACAAATCCATCTTGATATTTATGTTCATATAGGTTAGTGAGGCATTGAATTGTCTGCTTTGTTGTAATTCTATTTATCCATTCTATATAATGTGATGGCTTTGTTTAGGTATCTTATGGTTCTCCTTTTATCCCAAAGAAAAAACCAAAAAGCAAATATTTATGTTGCCTATAGACGAAAGTATCTGACAATTTCGCTACCTCTCTCCAATTTTCGTCAAATTAGGAGTCGGCATAGATATTTAGCTTTAAGTGCTTTCTTCCCACATCAAAACTCAACGGAACTGGGCAATGTCGATGAATATCAGAGAAATTTTCATCGAAATTTTCATGGAATACAATTTTCTTGTGAAATGTGGTTATTTTTAGCTCAGATGAAAGTTTTGTTGCGTACAAATTTGAGTATTGTTGACACCATATCTGATCAGACCCACTGGGCCGTAAATCTAAATCCAAGCACCAAACAAGGCCCAAACTCAGTACTTACATAGCCCCAATACTAGGCCTAATACGGGACGACACGTGGAAGTCTATTCATTCTCGATCTACATAAAACGTGTTAGCACGCAAATCGAGGAGTATTTGTTTCACATCGAAACTATGGGATCGAACATTCCACTTACCCATACATAAGAGGTACATATTTCTCACTAAAGGTAACTAATATCTACTATTCACTATAATTCTGCCAAATTTACCATTTACTGTTTCCTCTTACGAATAAAGTTACTAACTTGACCATTGAAAAACCTTAGGTTGACACCACATCGGTGCTCGTACTAACGGAAGACCCGCTATTCACTTAAATTGACATGTTACGAGAAAAAACACGCGTTATTATTAGAACATTTAATGCTTCAATAAGTGTAATCCTTGACATATAGCTCTTTCCACTGCGCCAAATTCCAAATCCTCCTCCTTATCACTTTAAAAAGAGAGATAAAAAATAACTAATCATCCACGGAGGATTCCAAATTGGAATCTCCCCTCTCGTCACAATCCGAATGTGCCTTGAACAATGGGCCTTGGGCCCAATGAACCTAGACACAAGAAATGGCCCAGCCCATGTGGTTTACTTTTGGATGGACTTAAACGGTCGGTGTGTCACGGGGGTGCTTGAAAATTGGACGCGAAGGCCGAATGCAAACCGGAAAGTAGAACACACCATATACGAGAGAGGAGACTAAAAGTCAGTGTGTGAGGAAGAAATGCTGGCGAGGAGGTTGGTTTCGTTGTTCAACAAGAGCTCCTCAGCGTCATCGCAGTTTTCCAGGTTCAATTTTGTTCGATCAGAACAAAATAATAATTTTGTTTTCGATATATTGCTTCTTTCAAATTGAAATAGCAGCCGTTTTAACTTTGAAGCATCAGCAGCTTTTTTCAGCCACGAATTCTTATCTAGGTCTCTTCTTTTAGAAATGATCTGATACAATTATTGTGGGCTGAACCCATTTTTTGCTTTGAGATCGTTATATGAAAAAGGGGTTGCAATTTCTTACTCTGAGATGCCTCAACTTTGATGACATGTGACTAAAAAATATAGCTTTTTCTGCAGTTTGTCGAGGACTGTGGATGAAGGGAAGAGCACATCGTTCGGTCGAAAAGCAGTGTCTTTTCTTCTGATTACTACTACTGGTGGTGTTGCTTTGAGTGCCCTCAATGATCTTGTTATTTATCAGAGCTGCAGCAGGTGTGTTTCCAACTGTCTGGGACATTTTTTCTTTTTTGTCTTAAATGATATGGTAGATCTATTTCTTTAAATAGGGAACTTGATATTATTCCATTAGGTTATTTTGATGAACAATGTTTTTTATGTAATGGGTTTCTTTGATTTTAGGAAATTTTTTCTATTCGTAGTTAGAATCCAATCTTGGTCTTGGGAAGGCTTTGTTTCTTGTGATAATGAATTGGGCCAAATTTCCAATCGAAAACTTGGTTAATTGAATTTGTGATTCTTGAAGTCAGGTTCATGAGAAATTTTGTTGAGAAGAAAACGATGTAGATTAGAATCAGATTGTAGCTGGGAGGGAAGGGAGGCAAACGAAAATATCCCAAATTGACTTCCATTTTATCTGGAACTAATGTCTTATGTGTCGGCATCCTGCTTGTTTGATGTATGTTTTTTTTTCCCTGCATTTTACACAGAACATTACACAATGTCCCCCTATGAACTTGCAAGTTTAGAAGCTTTACTCATAGACGGCTAATTAGGATATTTGGAGCTTAATATAAGCCATGGCTGCATTTAATTACTGCTGAGCATGACTTGTTCTTTCAAACAAATGTAATAATTGTGGGGGGTGTGGTTTGCTTTGCTTTGGTGTTCGGTTGTTCATTGGTCGGGATTTGTTGGAAGAATGAGCGAAGCATTTAGAGGAATGAGAAGTTTATGGAGGTCAAGGAACAACCATGAACCATTAGACTGTCCTATATGTACACTTAATTTTTGGTTTTAGTTCAATTAGTTCCTGGAAATTTTGCAGCAAGGCCATGGAGAAAGCCAGTAAGAACCCGGCAATCATAGAAGCTATAGGGGAACCTATTAAGAAGGGCCCATGGTACAATGCATCGCTCGCAGTAGCACATAAGAGGCATTCTGTGTCTTGCACATTTCCTGTGTCTGGACCACGAGGCAGTGGAGTCCTGGAGATGAAGGCTGTACGTAATGGAGGTACGTATTTCTTATATACACAGACATATGATTGTGTGCCCCAATACAAAAATCACATATACATAAAGGCATAGATTTTTTACTTTTGCTCATGTGGACGTGCACCTATATATCTCGTGCACTTTCATGTGTGCTTCTTGATGCACTTTCATGTGTTTGGATTCTTCGTGCACTGTCATGTGTTCGGATTCTTCATGGCACTGTCATGTGTTTGGATTCTTCATGCACTGTCATGTGTGCTTCTTGATTTTACTTCCTAAAACTTAAAAGCGGCATGATTTTGCATCCAAAACGATATATCCATTATTTATTTGTACTTAATCTCCTTGTGATTGTTGGCCATTTTCAAATTGATTTGTGAGGACAATGTTCAGAAACTATCTAGGCGCTCTTGTGCTCAATGCTGGACTTAAACTTTGCAGTAAATATATCACACGGGTTTTGTCACCTCATTTAGTACCTTAATGGCTTAATCAGCGGGTTCTCTTTCGCAGGTGACAGCTGGATTTCATATCTCATACCTCGCAATTGGGACATCCTGATCCTGGATGCCCTTCTTCATATTCCTGAAAATGAAGAGAAGCACCGAACAGTGAGGATTGGTATTGCCCACAGTACTCCTGGTCCAGCTTGTACAGCGTGCACCGGTTGCACCATTCAACAACAGCCAGAGAATAAATGAGGTAATAAACAGAATCAGTATGGTTTATCCTTTTCACACAAAACTTTGTATATGGTAAAATGGTTTAGCGTATTTTGCCTAGTAGAAGATAGAGAGCTTTGGTTGCAGTTATTCGGTGCAGCCTTGGAGGTTTTTGGTTCGAGGAAAGCTTTGGGCAATAAACTTGGGCCCACGCACGAGAAAGTTGAGTGGTAGAGAAGAGTTAGGCTCGCTGCCAGTGTTTGGGCTTACCAATCCTAGTTCCTTGTGAAAGCCCAAAAACCTACCCCTAGAATGTGTAATTTTTTTGTTTTGTTTTTCTTCAATGAGTGATTTGGTGAAATAAAAATTGAAGCTTCTAGATGTGATTAGGTTTAATTTGAACGCTAAATATTAGGTTGAAGTAATATACCAACTAATGATAGATTGATAGGTGGTCCATTGCATTCTTTGATAAGACAAAACTTTGAACGTAAGAAAAGTTGTCTGGAGTAGTCCTTTTTGGACATGGATGTGACCCTTCGTAAATTTGTAAAATTTTCATCATTTAACTGTGTTGTATTTGGCGTCTAATTTATGATTTTTTTTTCTCTATTAAAAATACTTTATATAGGAGAGATCTTGAATTTGTAACAATGTAATTTTAAATTTCCGTTAATTTATGAGTTAAAAATTTTCTTCAAAAAATAAATCGATATTTATAATGTATTATTATTTTTACCGAGATTTTCATTAAAATTATCAAATTTTTAATGAGGATATGAAAGTCATATAATGAATTAATTATTAAATATTAAAATATGAAATTATTTAACTAAATGAAAAGAAGAAATACTATTAAATAGATAATCTTTTGTTTTTGTTAACGATAATTAAGCTTATCTAAACCTAATGTGGATACTAGTGGAGATGTGGGTTGAATTAAAAATATTATTATTGAATTTTGGTTGGCAAAATTGCACATCATTTGATTGTTCCTGGTAAATGAAAGGCCGCAAAATGAAGAGTCAGCGTCTCACAGTGAATGAGCGTGGGGGAGCATGGAAATATATGATGATGTGAGCAACATCATCATCTGATATTTTCTCTCTTCCGCTGGGCCCACTTACATAACTTGAGCGATCAACCGTTGACGGACAATGTCCCCTTATACGACGCCGTCGAGCTTAGTTTCGACATAGAAATATCCACGTGGCAATCAGACGAGTTATAAACGTTTCACAGCTTTCTGAAGCCTCAACGTTGGCCAATCGCGTCTCTCCTAATCGTACGTTGAGCTGTCTACATTAAATCCGATGTTCCCCTGGTCTCTAAGTGTCACAAGATACGTTTCTCACCAAATTTGGCCCCAGGCGGTACTAACTCCAACGTGTTGAGACCTGCAATAACGGGACCCACCTTGTCGGCTTGTCGTTTGGAGCGTATGGGTTGCCGGTCCCACATTCTCTCCTTCTCGCCAAATATGAGAATCTCGTTTTTCAATTTGTTTGGCGCTTTTATAATTACTTGTTTAATGAGGTGGTTTTATCATCCATTCGTTTTATAATTTTTTTTTTAGAAAACTCAATATAATAATCTTGTAAATTTAATTTTTTTAAAATGAGGTGCTTGGTTGTTGAATGTAGACGAGGATATAAGAGAGAAAAACGGTAACATGATTTGTCGTAATAGAGGTAGTTTTCAGTGTGTATTGAATCTCTATATATGTATTATCATAATATATGGTTCTCATATATATATATATAGAGGTCATGCTATCAATCTGATTTTTCAAGATAAATGGTTGTGTATAATGTAATCTAAAATCTAGCGAAACGAAAAAGAGGAAGAAAAATTGAAACAGCCTCGAAGCAAGCAAGTAAAGAAATTGATGGAGGCGCATCAAGCAGACCGTCGACAGAGGCGGGACCCGTCCCGCAATGAGTATGAGTAGACCCCACAATCGTCCTTCCTTGCTTGCCTTTCGTTTTATCACCAAACCAAACGCAAAAAGCAAACCTACCTTTACCTTGCCTTGCTTTCTTCTTTTTCTTTCCCAAAGCCGACCAAACAAACCACAAAGAAATTGTTCTTGGCTCAACAATTTTTGCACAATCACCCGACAAAGTGTTGATTTTGTGTAAAAATGTGCAAAGGATCACTGCCCCAAGCAAAACCCACTTCCTCTTCAATCAAAATCACTTTCTCCAATTGAATTTTGGGAATTTTCTCCCCAAAATTAAGCCTCTCTTAAACCCAACCCTTGTCTCTCCCTTTTTATACACCAAAAGAGCATAAAACCTTCACCTGGGGGTTCTGATAATCTGCTCCTCTGAGATTTCTGGTTCAATTTGAGCTATAAAGGTGAAAGATTTCAATGGAGGCTGGAGGTTCTGCAAGCGGGTCTTTGACCATGTCAACGCTCTCCAAAGATGACAACTTGGCCATGTCTTCTGAGGACTCTTCTAGCCCAGATGAGTCTGAGCTTGAGCTCTGTCTTGGGCTCAGTCTCGGCGGTGGTGGTGGTTTAGGGAAGGCCCAACAAGGCCCAAGGGGTCAATATGCTAGGATTTTGACTGCTAAGGATTTTCCTTCTGTGGTTTCTTCACCTTCAGCTTCATCATCCTCGTCTTCTTCTTCATTGAGTAGTGCTAATGTCACTGCTGGAAGCAAGAGAAGTGCTGATTCTGTGGCAGCTGCTAATGGTGCCGGGTAAAATTTGCTTAAATTAGAAAGATTTATATGTATATATATATTAGGTTATTGATTGATTGATTAATTGTTCTAGTTGTTACCATTATAGTTTCCCAAATCTGGTTATGTTTCCATATTGTATAATTTGCAATCTTGTTTTCCAACGTTGATTTGATTCTGTCACCTACTTTCCATTTTTAAACATATTAGATTTAAGAACCTATTTAGTATTTAGCACTCGACAATATCAGAACAACATAATGCGTCTATCTGCACCAAAAGAGTAGTTTGCAACTATCATATTTGTGAATTGTGGTGTTGTAATCTCCTGAAACCTTAAACATCCGTTCGATAAGGAAATTTAGGTTACCGAAATTTAAAAATGTCGGAAATTAAAGTAGAAAAATCCTAGTATAGTGGACTTTAAGGTTTAATTTTCTCTTAAGACAATCTACACATAAATGATGGTTACCATAGTGAAATTTTAGAAACGACAGCTTATTATATGTAATTTAGAAGAGATTTTATTCTTTCCATTCTTGTTTGAGATGCCATGGATTATAATGCGGTAATTAGGTTCTGTCCTTGAGTCATATATGTTGAGATATGGTAAGTTATTTTTCATTTATTTATTTTTTTTAGTTTTTCATGTTTGTTTTTGTATCTGATGGGTTTTTGTTTTTGGTTGGTTGAAGCAGTCAGGTTGTGGGATGGCCTCCTATAAGAACGTATCGAATGAACAGCTTGGGTAACCAAGCGAAATCTTCATCCACTGAAGTATTTAGCTCAGTAGATGAGAAGATTGAATGCAAGAGCACGGTGGGGAAGGTTAACAATGGGAATTGTAAGGAGAAAAGGCCCCTCAGGAGTTCCCTGTTTGTAAAAGTGAATATGGATGGAACCCCAATTGGGCGGAAGGTTAACCTAAGTGCACATAGCGGCTATGAAGCTCTAGCGCAAACATTGGAGGATATGTTCCATGGAGCCTCTCCTCATGTGAACAAAATAAGTTAGTACTTTTAACCTTTAGATTCGATATTCGAAACTGAAAAACGCATAGGGTATCAGTTGTTGTTTTCCAAATGGTCGTTTCTGAACTTTCTTGGAATGTCGATAGAATTTATGCATACTAGCTAATTTGGGATGGATTTATCATTTTGATTGATGGTGGTATTGTCTTTTACTAGGTTCAGGCGTTCAGGAGCATGATATGATGGAGGCAACTAGAACCTTGAAGTTACTGCATGGATCATTCGAGTTTGCACTCACTTATGAAGACAAAGACGGAGACTGGATGCTTGTTGGAGATGTTCCTTGGGGGTAAGCTTTTTCAATAATTTGGGCCTCTGTTTGTACAAACACAAATACGTTTATGCGACTTAGAAACTCTCCTAAATGGTATGTTCCTATATGGTTTTTGAGTTGCTGGTTTTTTTCAACACCTTGTATATTTACTTGTTTTGCATTCAGGATGTTTCTAGGTACGGTGAAGAGGTTAAGAATAATGAGGACATCTGAGGCGAATGGACTTGGTATGTAGATGTTGATGAAACTTATAACTTATCAAATATGCCTCCGGTAGCTTCAGTTCCACTCGATACTAACCCTTGTAATTTGACTTGCAGCTCCAAGGATACAAGAAAAGAATGTGAGGCAAAGATGCAAGCCAAAATAGTTCCATTTCTCATAACATCAGCAAGAAGGGAAACCTGAAGGTTCATAATGTACAAAGTGGATGAAACTTATACTGGGAGCTTTTGGAAAAAAAAAAAGGAAAACAAAAAAAGAAAAGAAAGAAGCCTGCGGTTCTTTCCTTCATTTTTGGTTGCGTCCAAACGGTATTTCATTTTTTTTTTCATGCTACGCCTTCTCCGAAAGTTGTCTCCATGCTTTTTGAAAGACATATCCATCTTAATTTTCAATGTAATACTGCTATGTATACATGATATACATATTTTGGTGAATGTTGTTGAGACATTGTATATATGGGGACAAACTCAAATCCATTCGCTTGTTCAGCAGATGGGCTATTTTCAGTTTTCCCCTTGTTTAATGGAGAAGAAAACGTTTGATAATTAGAAATTATCAGTGATATTGCAGGACTACTGAAATTTTTCTGATTAAATCTTTGATTTCTTACAGTGGTATGAACCATTGTTTATGATTACAAACATTAACAAAACTCAATCTTAAATCTTACATACAACATAGAATTTCAAAATGATATTATAGCCATTAATAGGGTAGCTTAAAATTCTGTCCCTAGAGAAGGCCATTTACAGGTGAAGTGCTAAACACAGGCTGATCTTTGTTAGTTGCTGCATATGCTTCATTGTTGTTGCTGCTGCTTTTTCTCCGAGGCTTCGCCTCGCCAAGCATGCTTATGACATCCCTCATTGAGGGTCTGTCTTTAGGAAGCTTGGCAGTGCAGAGCAATGCTATTCTAAGAACTAAGAGCATTTCTTCTTGAACATGCTTGCAGTTCCCTACACTTGGGTCTAACGCTTCTTCTAAACTTCTGTTGTCCCTAATCTTTCTCCGAATCCATTCCACGATGTCCCCTGATTCTCCAAACTCCGGGTCTAATGGCCTCTTTCCGGTCAGAAGCTCCAATAGAACCACCCCGTAGCTGTAGATGTCGATCTTCTCATCCACCTTTAATGTGTATCCATATTCTGATCAAAGAATCACAAGTCACAAACTTGTTCGTGTCTAGAAAATTACATTTACCTGTAAATAGTATAGATGTTAAACTAGAAGTTAGAATTTAGAAACTCACCAGGGGCTATGTAACCATAGGATCCAGCCACCATGGAAACAGTCTCATTTTTCCGAACCATCATCCGGGCCAACCCGAAATCAGCAATCCTTGCATCAAGGTTTGCATCAAGAAGTATGTTGTTGGACTTGATGTCTCTATGGATGACTGGTGGGTGACAATCATGGTGGAGATAAGAGAGACCTTGAGCAACCCCAACTGCAATGTTATACCTAGAAACCCAATCTACAAGCAACCTCCCAGCTTGCTTGCCATGCAAGGTTTCTCCTAGGCTTCCATTGTGCATAAACTCATATATGATCATCAAATTGGTGTCATTGTTCAGAAACCCTAGTAATCGAACAATGTTTCGATGCCTTAGTCTCCCCAAAACATTCACTTCCCCAACCAGATCATTGCTGCTTCCAGTTTCAATGTCTGTTGCTGGTCTCCATAATTTCTTGACTGCCACAACTGTATTTGATCTTGATATCTCAGCCTTATAGACAACCCCAGTAGCTCCCATTCCGATCACATTTGATTCCTTCACGCAAGCCAAAATGTCAGCACTTGTGAAACCAAGCCTCTGGAATGCCATCAATCTCCAAGGCCACTCTCCATTTCCAACCTCAAAACTGTCTCTGAAGCAACTTCCATTCGAATACCACCTCTTGTATAGAGACCGGGCACCCAAAATTCCGACTCCAATGGCTAAAACTGATAGAATCCCAATTGTCCATCCTGCAACAATGTTCCTCGTGTGCACGCTCCTATGTCTTGATCCCAATGCTGGATTTCGGGTACATGGAGGGAGGACACCCCCACAGAGACCGTCATTGCCCACAAGATCACTTGGGTTGATTGTCCTAAGCACCCCATTTTCTGGGACAGGACCCTCTAGCTTGTTGAATGAGACATTGAGGGTTTCCAAGGCTGGAGAGATTCCGAAATTATCGGGGATCCCTCCAGTGAGAGAGTTGTTGGATAGATCAAGAATGGACAATGTGGGCATCATGGAAATGGATTTTGGGATGTCACCAGTCAGTTGGTTGTTCTTAAGATTCAAGCTTACCATTTTCTCACACGAAGCAATGCTTGATGGGATGGTTCCTGAGAAATGGTTTGATGAGAGATCAAGGACAGAAAGTGAAGGGAAATCTTGGAATTGATCTGGGATTTCTCCTACCAATTCATTATTTGATGCCATCAAAGCTTGCAAGCTTGGTGCAGAAAGAATGGTGGAAGGAAGAGAAGAATGGAGGTTATTTTTGGAAATATCAATGAAAGAAAGTGAAATAGAAGAAGAAATATCATCTGGGATCACACCAGTGAGATTGTTATTTGCCAATTCTAACCTCTGAAGCTTCCCAAGCTTTCCTAGTCCAACTGGGATTGTCCCAGAAAGAAGATTGTTCTGTATTCGAACACGAACAAGTGAAAAACATGTGGCTAAGGTACCTGGGATTGGACCTGTGAAGGCATTGTTGAATAGTATGAGCTTGGTTAGATTGCCCTTGCTGCACAATGTGGTTGGAATTTCACCGGAAAACGAGTTCGACGATATGTCCAACCACTGCAATGGGGCATTTTTACCAAGATCAGAAGGCAATGGTCCCGAAAATGAATTGTTCCAAAGCTCAAGAACACTTAGATTACTCAAAATTGCAAGCCCCATTGGCACTTGGCCTGAAAGCTGATTGCACATTACATTCAGAAGCTGCAAATTCTTCAGCTCACCAATCTCAGCTGGAAGCTCCCCAGACAACATGTTATCAGAGAGATCCAGCAATTTCAATGATCCAATGGAGCTGATTTCGCGTGGGATTTTACCTTCAAAGTAGTTCCGGTACAAGAAAACTGTCTCCAACAACTTAAGCCTCCCTAACTCGGCTGGAATCTCACCACTGAGATTTCCAACTGCTAAATCAAGATACTTCAATTTGGTGAGATTTCCAAATTCCGATGGAATCCCACCTTGAAACTCATTGTACCCAAGAATTAGGGTTTCCAATGAGGAAAGCTCTCCAATATCCGATGGGATTGGGCCAGTGAGATTGTTCCCAGAAAGCCCAAGAAACTTCAAATTCTTCAAGTTTTTAAAAGACTTTGGAATTGTGCCTTGGAAAAAGCTGCCTCTAAGATCCAGAGTCTGAAGCAGAGTGGCATTGCCAAGATCCTCAGGAAGAAAGCCAGAGAAATTGTTGCTTGAAGCATTCAATGTGGTCAATCCACTCGCCTTCCCGAATCCCCAAGGAAATTCCCCAACCAGAGAATTCTGGCTCAAATCAAGAAGCTCCAAAGCCGTGAGATTTGAGATGGTTTTTGGCAGTGAGGAAGAGAATCCGCTGCAGCAGAGGTTGAGAGCGGTGAGGCTTGTGAGCCATTGGATGTGATCTGAAACAGGGCCACTGAGATTCATGTGGGAGAGATCAAGCTTCTCTACATGCCCCTCACTGTTGCACCATACACCTGTCCAGTTACAGTGAGCCACCTCATTTTCTAGCAATTTCCAGTCTTTTAGGCTGTTCAGTGGATCAAAAAGAGCTGCTTTGATTGAAAGCAGAGCAGATGTTTCATCAATGGCCACAGCAGCAGAGCCAAATCCAAAACAAGAAGTGGCAATGAAAAAGAAGAAAATCAGCAGCTGGGTTTTGATTTGCATCTTGAAATGCTTATTGGGTTTTGTTTGTTTGGCTAGACTCTCTGGTTTTCCACCATTTCCAGTCTCTGAAACTCAGAGAGAGAGGGAGAGTAAGTGTTGGTGTATGAGGAAGAAGAAGAAGAAGAAGGGGGAAGAAGATTAGATCATGTATAAATAAATAAAAAATGATTGAATGATTGATGGATTAAGTTGTTTTAGTGAGGCGAGCTCGCTCGTGAGATCTTGGGGACTGCAACAGGCTGTTAGACGCAAGTAATGACGGGGAAAGCTTTGGGCTTATTTGAAGTTTCTCCGACACCAAACATGGGATGTAGAATGTGCTCATACTCAGTTACTCACACTCTCCTACCTCTCTCTTTCTCCATGTGTTCTTTTTTCTTCTTTCTTCTTCTGTCATTATCATATATAGTTAAAAGAGTGTTAGCGTCATCATAATCAAATGATGAAAATTTTCGTTTTGAGCACTATAAATCATTGGTTTTTTCCTTCACTTCTAATCATAGGTCTAAAATTCAACTTACACATATGACAATGATGATTTATATTTATTCTAATTAGTTAAATATTTAGTTATAATTAATTGTATTTAAGATAAATTCGACTTTCCTATTTCTTAATAGAATATCAAAAACTTTTCTTTCGACCCAAAAAAAAAAACAATCAAAAACTTTTCTTTTATATATTTAGTTGGTCTTGGGTTGGGGGAAGTTTTGATCCCAATGAAAAATGGATTATATCCATCTGATTCCTAATATTCCACCTATGTTATGGGTAGGGTTAAATGTTTGACACAAGAATAATGTTATTTGAACACACTAAATTGATCATATTTAGTGACATGCTTTGATATAACAATCAATAAATAGTGAATTCGGTGCATCAAACGATTTATTTTATTAAAATAACACAATCTATTGATTGCTACAATGGGGAAAATGAAAATCACCTAGATTGAGCAAACTCGGCTTCACCTTCTCCTTTCCATTCCCAAGGTTGATTGATGGAGAATTTTTATTTGTTGTTATATAATTTACACCGGAGTATTATTAATTTGTTGTCTCATAACATAATTAATATTTCTATGAATATATACACATTCCTATTTTTAATATCAAATGAAAATGTTTCCATCATACTAAAATATTACCCTCATTATCAATCTTTCTCAGGAAAAATGTTTCCACATGGTGTATTTTCTGTTCAAAGTAACAATCACAACAGTTATACCTAGTACATGGGAGTTTGGGACAGATTTTCCTTAAAAATGACTTTAGCTTAGGCCTTACACAAACAAAGGATGTGGAACCCAAAGCAACATATGCTTGAATGATTTTAGCTACGTTTAGGGTTCCCTGCTATTCAGCTTCTAAAGGGTAACTTCTAAGTATGCCAAAGATTCAGAAAAAGTAATGAATGATGCCTAAAGTGGATTGCATGATTATTTGGGAAAGAAAAAGTATATATATCAAAACGTGTGTATTTGCTAACATCAAACCCAAATCATAACAGTTATAACAGTTATTAGTTTACTTGATTAAGTAACTAGCCGGATTTACTATCCTTAATACTATTATTAAATATGTTAGATTTGAATTAGGTATATTTAAGCAAAATAGAGTTCATAATAGTTAGTAGTATACTTGATTTAATAATGAGTCGAGTTTGGTTAATTGTCCTTAATACTATTATTAAATAGGTCCGAATTAGATTAGATATATTTGAGTACAACAAAATTCATAACCCAACACACAACTCAACACAATCTGACCCATTCCCAATCCTATTAAAAAACGATATATCATTCAAGGCAACACATTTTAAAAAAATGACTTTTTTTGTTTATAGACAACATGATGTATGTTTCATTAAAAACTAAGCTATTTCGAACAATTTATCATGTAATATTTACTTGTTTTTGTTTTTATAAATGCCTAATTAATTAAAAACAAAGTTTTTTTGGAGAACCCTACGGAGAGATTCAAAAGAATATGAACCTTCGTTGTCCACTTTGCCTCAAACAATAAAAAATAAAACAAGTAAAATAAAAATCAGAGGCAGTACTTCGATCATGGCTATCATGGAGTTGATTATACGTTATTAGAAATCAATAACTCAATGAACATGTCATTTATTCCTCATGATTGATACAAGAGAATCTTGCCATGTTACACCCTCATCAATAACTAAACATTTAAACAAAGACAAAAAAGTATTTAAATTCATATGGGACATACCTACATGTTCATATGTAGGTAGGACATATATCCTTCCAATTACCTAGTGCATCCCTTCGAATTTTACAATTTTATCAAGAGCAAATTTCATAAACAATTTTATCAAGAGAAAATTAAATTTCATAAAGATGGAATTGGTATATGTACAATATACATAAATAGAGTTAATATTCAATGTGTATAATGTCTACATGATATGAAGTTTTTGATAGGATAAAATGGGAGTACCCAAAGAGGTTATAAAGTAAAAACAAAAAGCAGAAAGAAGGGGAGACAAAACATTAAGAGATGGAAGAAAGTGATGAGCACATTATGAATGGTGGACCGAGTACCACCAACTACCGTTTCTTTCAGATTAGGTTTTTTTTTTTTTTTTTTTTTGCTTCCCTTTTTTCCCCTTTCTTTGTTATTATACTGCAAATTTTCACATGGACACATGTAGAGCAGTCCATTAATTTAAGATAAACATGTAGAGAAAATGTCATATAGTTGCTCGGCTAGAGTGGCACTTTTTAAAATTTAATAATTGATTTCTGCTAATTACAACAGATGGGAAGAATCCCATGTGAAACCGCAGCTTCCTTGGGAAGTCCCTCCACCCTATTATTAGAGAGAGAAGGCTTTGTGGTCTTGTGGGTGTCTAAGTCTTCACAGATTTCTGGGTTGAGAATAAGAGAGAGAGTTTTCTGGATTTTTTGAGAGATTAAATATTGGATTGAGATTGAATAATATGGAATAATTTTTTGATGTATTTGGAATAAATATATTTGTATGCTAATTTATTTTTGTTTTACTATACTTAGTTTTTAATTTTATATATTAAAAAGTAATTAAGATATATTATTTTTAATTTTATAACACACGAAATAAACACGTTATTTTGATCTAATACATTAAGAACCCATGCCCATGAGAAGGTATGGATATGGCGACGTGCTTCAACATGGGTTTATGCCAATGAGGCATATCAAAAACAACCTTTCATGATTGTAAAGACTAGAGAGAGAGAGAGAGGGAGGGAGATGAGAGTCAAAATTGAGATCATAGCTAGGGCTAGCTTGTGATTGCACGTGGCACACATGCATGAGTTGGGGGTCCATGATGGTTGGGACCCACGTTAATAACTTTGGTTATGTCACTAGAAATAATCCACTCCCAATATGTGTAGGTTTAATTGAACCTTGAACAAATGTTGTACTTTCGGAAAGAAAAAAAAAAAACAAATGTTGTACTATTTAGATCCATTGTTTCATTATTATTTATGATTCTAGGACAATGATAGTTCCAGTAGCTAGCCCCAGCCTACTGCTGTTCCAAGTTGGAAAAAATTTTTTAAGCTCCATCTTCAATAAGATTCTAGTATAGTAGAAATTTCTCGCTCTCTTATATGTATCGTCTAAAAAAAATATCGTATAAATAATTAATTATAAATTTAAAAAGGAATAATTAGACATAAATATTTTATTTCATATATTAATAGTTTTTATTTTATTTGTTAAACAAAATTAGAATTGTTAGGTTTAAATTTTGTTGATTTCATGTCGACTAACCAAACTCAGTATGACCAACAACACCACAGACATGCGATTCTCCGCTAGGCAATCAACATGCACGTCAATCGGCAGACTCATGCCACTTGTTAGGCAATGCCAACGGGTACCTTCAAATCAAGTCTAAGTCATGGCCACTCGCTAGCCCCACTTGGCTTAAGGGATTGTACCATTCGGGACAAACTGAAGGAACAATAGGGAGCTACCGAACGGGCACTTGCTGCCAATGCCGATCGAGAGCAACACCACCCCGAGCAATCTCGACCAAAACCCTCTAGAAGAATGCTCATCGACCAAAACTCAAATCTTTCGTGCTGCTAGCGAGTTACTTAATAGGAGACCAGTCCCAATTCAGCCCACTAGGTTAACCTATCCGACAAACGATCCCAAGATCACAAAACAACCCCTTCTTCCCCTTTTTATCTTTAGGAGACTGATCTCTATTAAGATTAGTCTTGAGGAGAGCAGAACATCCGAAAGGTCCAACACAGCCGGTGGAAGATCAAATGTTGCGGGTAAACTCCCACCTTTTAGAGGATGAAGCTAACTCCACGACTGCCATGTCTAGCAGAAGATCGAGAATGACTAAACTTCCAGGAAGGAGCTCCAGCAATGCGAGTCACCGACCCATTGGTGAGGGATCAGAGGACAATCCAAACCACCCAAGTATAATGATGTCGTATAGAACTCCTTCAGCGAGTCTACGAACTAGAGGCTGACAAGTAGAAGGCCAAATCTTCGACAAAAATCAAGGCCAACGTCGGTCCATTTATGGATCGTATTCTGCGATATAGACATGAGACGAAAGTCAACCCTCTCAAGATCACATCGTACACTAGCAAGGGAGATCTAGTAATACAATGAACAACTATCAAACTTTTTTGGCTTTTAAAAACCTCTCTGATGAGGTACAATGACTGATATTCAGCTCTACCCTTACCGAAGCTACACTGAATTGGTTATACCGGCTAGAATGTAACGACCCGTCCCGAATTTTAGGATTAGATTAGTGACTAATCAAGGATTAGCGAGATTAATCGGCGATTAGTGGGGTACTTTCGGACGGACAATGAAAAATGACCATTTTGCCCATGGTCGTGGGTAAAACGTTGACTTTTCGTTCAGGTGGTCAAATGGACTTTGGCCGATGACTGTGACGTGCACGTCCTATTCCGACATTCGAGGAAGAAGTTATGACGTTCGAAAATTCTGGGGTGTTTTGGTAATTTGGTTAAAAGGAGTGAATATTTGACTTTTGGATCGAGAGGTCCGATGGCCGAGGGCCGAGGACTGTTACATAGGTCAGGTCGATACGAATCTATAGACAGGTGGCACGCTGAAATCGAGCTTCGAACGGGAAAGTTAAGGGTCACGGAAGTTTGATTTCACTATGCATGCATTATGAGGCAACGATGAGGTGGCCATATCTGATTGGGCAGATATTTTGGTGGGACCCATGGATGAGTGACAAGTGTCACTCATCCCATTGGTCAATTCCCCAAAAAGTGGATCTATACATTAAAATATTATTATTTCATTATTTTATAATTTTATTTATTTCTCATCTCTAATCTCCACCATCCATTATTCTCACCTCATCTTATTCTAATCCTAGCCGTCCATCTCTATCTCTCCCTCACATCCTCACCGTTCACTATCATCACCAGCTACCATCTTCATCAAACACATTTCCCTCATCCTTCACGTGCAAACCATTTTCCTCCATTTTCTTCAAAAACCCGAACACCCCTTTTCCCTACAACCCCTCCAAATCTCACCAAAAGCTTATGGAGTAAGAATGAAAGTGAGAGAGTGACGAGAGGTAATGAGAACAGTGTTGGTGGCGTCGATCGTCATGGACGGTGGCCGGAAGGACCAAGACGGTGAGTTGAGTCAAAGTTGGAACTCGGGTTTTATTGGTTATCATTTAGTTTTAACGATTGGAAATGATTGCTAAGGGTCACACGAGTTCTTTGGGATTGAAACCAAGGAAAAGGGTGGTCAGGAACGTTGGCTGAAGGGAGGAGCAGGCCGCGATCATTGTGCATTAATCTCTGGTGAGTTTTAAGTTCAGTTTTGAAACGACCCGTCTCAAATTCCTGGATTAGATTAGTGACTAATCATGATTAGTGAGGTTAATCAGTGATTAGTGAGGTTAATCGGTGATTAGTGAGGTAATTTCGGACGAACGATGCAAAATGACCGTTTTGCCCTAAGCGTGGGCAAAATGTTGACTTTTTGTTCAGGCGGTCAAATGGACTTTAACCGATGACTGTGACGTAGTTTGAGACGTCACGAGTTCATAGACAAGTGGCACGTTCGATTCCGACTGACGTTCGGAAGTTTAAGGGTACTTTGGTAAATTAGTTAAAAAAGGGCAAATAGTTGACTTTTGACTTGGAAGTCCGATGGCCGAGGGCAGATGACGGTTACGTAGATCAGGACGATACGAATCCGTAGACAGGTCGCACGCTGAAATCGGATTTCGAACGGGAAAGTTATAGGTCACAGAAGTTCGATTTCATTATGCACGTACTTCGAGGCAATGTTTAAATTGCATAATCTGATTGGGCAGATATTTTGGTGGGACCCATGGATGAGTGACAAGTGTCACTTATCCCATTGGCTAAAACCCCTAAATTGTGGATCTAACATAACTAAATATTATTATTTTAATTATTTTATAATTAATCCATCTATCACTCAATCCTAGCCCTCCATCTAATCTAAATCTCTCAATCCTCACGATTCATCCCATCTCCCTCTCATCAGATAATATCATCTCTGTTTCTCACAAGAACCCGAAACCATATTCTCCATTTCCATTTTCATTCTCTCTAAAGCAAACACACAACACCACATCACACTACCACCATATCTACATCCTCATGGTCTTGTGAGAGTTGGGGAAAGAGCTGAGGACAGGACAGTGACGTGATGGACGATGGCTCACGACGGAGGACACGGCGGAGGGAAACCCGGTTTGGCGGGTAAGCACGTTTGAAAATCCAAGTTTGAGTTTGAGAGGTTTTTGATAGTTTTCTTTGATTGGGTTGACTTCTGGGGATCTTAGGGGGAAGCTTTGGACCGATTTTAAGGCCTAGGAAGGCCGGAGGCCACGACGGTGGCGACTTGGAGGGACCGGTTCAAACATGAACCTTCAAGGTAAACTTTAATCATTTTTCTTCGGGTTTTTAATGACTAGGAAGATTAAGGTTGGTGTTAGGAAACTTTAGGATCATTTAGGGATTGAATCAGACCAAAATGGGGGAGAAAAACCAGTGGACCGGTCACGCCGGTCTAGGCAAACCGGTTGCACAGGAAAACCGAGTTGGACCGGTTCAGCTAAGGTAGATGGTGATGCTATAGTGCCGCGCGTGGGTTCACGCGCAGAACCTTCCCTGGGCACGTGAGGGATATTTTGGGAATGGGTTCAACATGTGAAATCATCTATTCGATGTAACGAACATTTTGAGACTGGTTTCGTGTCGATCGGATATCGTTTCGATAGGTTTCGGGGTGTCCGAAGGTTTAGGATCGGGATTAAACATAGTTAAAAATTCCAGAAAATTACGGGGCTTTAGTGGGAGGTTAATTAAGTAGTTAGTAACCTTCTATTACAATTTGGACAGGTTTGGGAGTCCCGGTGACGGTGATTGGCTCGGGAGAGCCGTATGGCACTCATATCGAGGCGGTAGCTTGGACGGTCTGTGAGTGGACCTTGTTTTCTAAATTGGTGCATGCATAAATGTTTGTTATATGTTTTAATACTTATTTGGTGATGTCATGAGCGCATTTGTGTGTGGCTACATATTGGCACGTATTTCGAGGTTTCGGCCTTATACGGTGCCTATACGGGTTTGTATTCCTTTATTGGTTTAAATGAAATGGTTTTGGATTTCCACAAGGATAAACTCGGGTATGAGACCCAGTTGGTTTTGTCTCAGGAATATGACCCTATTGATGACCTACGAGTCTGAGTCTTGGTCGCGGCAGGTGCTTTGTGCACGGCGACCGACGATACGACGCTCGCCTCCAGATTAGAATATGTTCCTTCCAGAGAGGTCACGATGCACGATCTGTTGTCGGGCAGCCGATAGAGGCTCGACTTTGGAGTTCTGACGGTTCAGGATATCGATCGGTGATGAGTGCACCATAATCTAGCGGTGGTCGCGTCGGTTAATTCGTTCACGGCGACATATCAGGATTGAGGGCGGTCCTGGATAGATGGTTGCACGCATCACTACGATCGGAGTCGTGACTGACCCTGAGATATCGGTCACGATGCCCAGTGAGTCATGTGTTCGGGTACGAGACCCAGTTACTTTACAGTTTATGATTTCAGGTCGGGGATCCTAATGGATTTCCAGGTTCATGACGGTTTATGGGAACCGGTATGAACCCTTGAAAGGTCTTTATGATTCATGACGGTTTTAAGAAACCGGGCATGAATCCGTTGAAAGGTTTTAAGGATGATTTCATTATATATAT
This sequence comes from Prinsepia uniflora, assembly GCA_032719365.1. NCBI lineage: Eukaryota > Viridiplantae > Streptophyta > Magnoliopsida > Rosales > Rosaceae > Prinsepia > Prinsepia uniflora. The sequence continues at coordinate 6,002,589 of CM064874.1, forward strand.
ATATATATATGTATGTATATACCTTCCTTTACTTTAATTATCTCCTCCGGGGAGGGTCGATGGCCTGGGTGGACCCCGGAGTAGTCACGGAGCACCGATTGAGTGGGAGTCGCCCCCGTTGGGTTTCTTACTCTCAAGAAGGCCTGTACTATAACCTCAGGGCGGATCATTGGTCTACGGACATTGACCTTGAACCCTAAAGACTTGGGTTTGAGACTCCGGGTAGCACGCGTATAGCTTTGGAAACCGTGACAGGATTGGTTGTGTGATTATATGTATATATGATATATGACATGTGATCTACGATATACGATATGTGATGTATACAAGTTTTGGACTGAGTCCTGTATGGTATTGGGCAGTGGCCCGTAAGGTTGGTTCTTTATGGTTCTTTCGGTTATGGTTTTGGGCTTAGTTCCCATATATGGTTCTTTTGGATTAAATGGTTTTCGAATGCATGCATGCTTTTTAGTGAAGGGTACAAATGTCTTCGTTAAAATATTTTTATAAACTCCTTGTTTTGTCCACTCACATCTTTTAATGTTTTGACTGCCCTTCAGGTTGACAGCGGATGTGGACTGTAGCAGACACCGAGATATCACATACCTCCTCTAGATCCTGACGTACTCTGATAGCCCAAGAGGGCAAAGGTTTGAAATTTCCCTTGTCTGACATTTCGTGTCAGACGGGAGTAGGGTCGTCCCGCGTTAATCCCGGGGGAATTGGGACGGGTCCTATCAAGTTTTCTTGGGTTTTAAATCGTTGAAGGGTTGTTGGGGATTAGAGGATAACATAGGTGGAAACAGGATCGAAAATGACTAGATAGCGGCTGAGAACCGACCGGACCGGTTCGCCGGTTCGGTCGAACTAGAAAAACCAAGCAGACCGGGTTCACGCGAGGTTATGGGTGACACTGTAGCAGCTCGTGGGCTTCACGCGCAGCCCCTTTGTGTGGCGCGTGAGGGCTTGTGGGGGGTAATTTGGGGATGTTGTCAACATGTGAATTAATCTATTCAATGTAACGAACATTTTGGGACTGGTTCCGTGTCGATCAGACACCGTCTCGATATTGTTCGGGATATCCAAAGGTTTAGGATCGGGATTAAAATTAGTTAAAAATTTTAAAAAATTACAGGGCTTCAATAAGAGGATAGTAAGGTAGTTAGTAACCCTCTAGATTGATTTGGACAGGTTTGGGAGTCCCGGTGACGACGATTTGCCCGGTGAGGCTTACGACATGCAAATCGAGGCGGCAGTATAAGATGGTCTGTGAGTGGACCTTGATTTCTAAACTGTGATGCATGCATAAATGTTTTATATGGTTTATTGATAATGATTCTATGATGATGATTTGGATGATTTTGATTTATATGGTTTCACGCATTTCGAGGCGATTTACGTGCTTGCACGTAAATCAAGGTTTTCAGTTTTACACTGATTTTCCGTGCTTATAGTTTTGGAAATGATTTAATGAAATGGTTTTGGATTTGAAAAGGTAAACTCGGGTTCGAGACCCATTTGTTTTGGAAACCCTCGGACTCGAAGTTCCATTTAGTTACGTTCTCGAGCCAGAGGCCCAATTGGTTCTTGAATCGATTTCGGATTTGAAAATATGGATCGGGCACGAGATCCATTTGATTTACGAACTCTTGGACTTGAGGTCCATTTGATTTAACAAGGCATCGGGTCGGAGGCCCAGTTGGTTTACGTATCGGGCTCGAGGCCCAATTGGTTTGCGTATCGGGCTCGAGGCCCAGTTGACTTACGTAACGGGCACGAGGCCCATTTGGTTTACAATATCGAGCACAAGGCCCATTTAGTTTACGAAATCGAGCATGAGGCCCAGTTGGTTTACGATTCGGGCCTGAGGTCCAGTTTGTATGTGGATTCGGACTTAGGGCCCAGTTATGTTTTAAGTTTGTGATTTCGTGTGACGACCAGGAAATTCGAAAAAGAAGAACTTGGAAAATTTGAAGGAAATGACGATTTTTCCCTTGGTTATGGGGCCGAAAGTTGACTTTTTGTTCGGGATTCTTTTTGGACTTTTGTCCATGATCGTTGGGTAGGTCCCGAGATGCTGAATCCCTAGACAGGCGGCAAGCGTCAATCGGAGTCCGAATGGAAAAGTTATGGGTCTCGAACGGCGAGGGGAATTTTGGTAATTAGCCAAGGAATGAAAAAATGGTAATTTAGGGCAGTAGGATAAATTGGGCGGCTAATTGGCTGATTTAGCCACTTTTGATGAGTCTTAAGGTTGCTACGCGACATCTGCCACTCAGCAGAAATCTATTGGTGGCAGTTGCCGCTTAAACTAACTTAAATAATTTACATGAACAATTACACCCTTTATACATCTCTTGTGTGGGGGACGATGAACACTTGAACCCAAACCTGGAGAGAGACAAACTGAGAATAACAGAGAATGAGGAGGAAGAAAAGAGATAGAAAAATCGTGAAAAAGAACCCAGAACCTGAAACCCAACCGTTTGAAATTCAAATCTCCAAAAAAAATCGAATTTGAGTTTGTAAGCCATGACGAGGCAAAGTGAGGTTTAATTAAGTCTTCTGGGCTCAAGTCAAGTTGAACCAGTGCAAAAACAAAAGAAATTGGTGTCATGTTAGCCATGAACAGATAGGGTGGAACTCGGGAATTTTTGAGCTTGAGTCGAATGGATTGGAGGTATGGAACGATGAAATTGACATTACAAACACGTTTATAAGTATCCCACGATGCTTCTAGATGAATCAATTGCAAGGAAACAATTGGAATTGATCGAAATTGAAGGGTAAATAGTGCCTGCGACAGAGAGGAAGTTGTGAAGTTGAATTCAATGGTTTGAGGTAAGTGATAATGAAATTAAGATTACAGAACTTTAATTAGACCTAAAACGATGCTATTTGCTTGATCAATTATGAAAATTAACCGAGAATGGACAGGAATTGAACCGGGTCAACACGCAGGCTAGACGACCCGTTTAACAGAGAAATGGGTAGGGACGATGCACTGTAGCCACTAATGAAAATATCGGTAATGTCACTGATATTTCGGTTGACATATCGGAAAATGGAGGAGTCGGTATCTAAAGAGAGGGGAAGAAATTTTTTCCCCCAATTTCGACAATTTCGTGAAGTATCGGTGGATATCGACGAAATCTGCCGATATCTAACGATATCCACTAGAAATTTCGACGTTGCATCTACCTTTCTTGCGCCAGGTGGTTGGACACGAAATCCTCCTCTTCTTCCCATTAATACCCTGATTTGCTGGGACCGAAGTTTGAAGAGGAAAGGGAGGAGGAAGATGATAAGTGAAAGGGAAGTAAGGTTGGAGGTGGGCATGAGCTGTAGCCATGTAAAAAGGCTCGGCGTTAGGGTTCAGAGATGATCGCAGCTGAATGAAGAAAATGGCGAGATAGAGGAGTGTTTTTAAGTGCGGTGGAGGCTTGGAGCTAGAAGAAAAGAGTGCAAAAAGGAGGTTTATAAAGTGGAAAATGGAGGGCGAGGATTTGTTTGATCCGGCGGTGTTCCTCACATGTAATGATGTAAATTCCCATAACACCCATGGCCCGACCCATCCCTTAATTACTTAAACAAATTAATAAAATAACATGCAAATTTTGGAAATATGTTGGCAATCTTTTCGTATCGGTGGTGGTACTCAGCCGTCAATAAAATGCGAATTTCATTGTTACCAGATATTTAATATATTCGCATTTAATTTGGCTAGTAATAATCAGCCGTTAATGAGTTATAAATTCCATTTTTTATTGAAAAATCAATACTCACTCGCACATGCTTGATTATCTATTCATAGTCAATCAAATGTGCATATAACTGATTTTTATTGACAAATGTAAGATCGGTGACTGTTACGAGGAAGAGAGATTAAACATGTTATAGTAAGAACCTTTTTTTTTTCTTTTTCCTTTTTTAATTATTCTAGAATTGAAGCAGAGAGGAACTCGGTGGGATGTTTTCGTACAACAGTGGACATGAGGGATGTTTTGAAAAATATGAGATGAGCATACGATTAATAAGAATTCGTTTTACGTCCAATTTTCACTAATTAATGTCCAATTTTCTAAATTATTATGTAAATATAAACTCCCCGATTTTCTAAATTATTATGCAAATGTAAATCCATTATTATGCTTATTTTTATGCTTTTAACTATATTAACATTTAATTATAGTAATTCACTTCAATTTATGTTTATGTTTAAGATTTTATATTATTCATTATCGGCAGAACTCTATTGTATCATATTAATCATCATATATTTATTATATCAAAGTCATTTTATAATTTTTATTAGTTATATATAATCATTATTGGGTATTTAAGTTTTTCCCAAAGTTTCATTCCAAATTTCCAACTTTTAGACCGAATTTCCGTCATTTTTATTGACCGTAAACGATATCGATATCAATATCGATATTTGGAGAGAGATATCCGTAAATTTGACTAACGATATATCCGTCGATATCGATATTTTAATCCTTGACTGTAGCACTTTACTATGCAGGCACGTGGCTCCCATGCGCAGCCACTTGTGGCAGCGCGTGAGGGCGCGTGGGCTCGATTCCCGAGGTGAGTTCAATATGACTTTTATTCTATGCAATGTAACAAACATTTTAAAGTTGGTTTCCAGTTAATCGGACTCCGTTTCAATATTGTTTCGAGGGTCTGAAGGTTTATGTTACGTTTTTAATTAATATTTAATTCCCGAAAAATTATGGGAAATTAATATGATGTTAATTAAGTCACTAGTGACCCTTAGTGATGAATTTGGGCAGGACTTGGAATTCCTGGAAGACACCGAAAATTACGGAAACGCGTGCAGCTCGGAAAGCGAGTAGTTTGGACGGTGTGTGAGTGGACGTTTATTTTATAAACCATTATGCATGCTTAGTTAAATGTTTTATATGATTGATTGTATGATTTGAGTTGCAATGATGTCCTGATGATGCGGCATGATTATTTGTGATTTAATGATTATTTTAATCGGTTTTTCAGGCACGTTTTACGAGGAATGTGCAAATGATATTTTGGGCTAGGCCCAGAGTAAAAAGGGTTTTAAAAATTATATTTTGACTTAGTTGGTGAGTCAAAGATGATTTCTGGATTATTTTATTGTTTGAAAATGAGATTTTACGGAATTACGTGTAAATGGCATTTGGGCTTGATACCCTGTTGGGAATGCTTTTGACTTAGTTTGAAGTCATGGATATGATTGATATGTGTTTGTGATTGTGGATACTGGATCATGTTCTGGATGGTGCGAGTGCAGTTCCTAAACGTGACTCAGATGTTGCGTGAGTGCAGTTCCCGAGTAGGTGGTACATCTAGATGGTGCTTGTGCAGTCCCCAGACATGACTGATATGACTCGGATGGTGCCCGAGTGCAGTTCCCGAGGTTGGCCTACGAGTAGTACGGATGTGACTGTGTAATTGTTATGCACTTGTGAATAGTACGGATTGATTGATTGATTGTTGTGTACTTGTGAGTAATGCTATTTGATGTTGATTATGATTACGTACTGATATTGAGTACGGATTTTTGGTCTTTGTGGCCAGATGATTATGTTTTCATATGTTTGGCTTGAGAGCCGAGATTTGATACTTGTTGTGTGATTTGGCTGGAAAGCCGGTGATTTTTATACATATATTTTACCCAATTCATGCATGGTTTGACAAACTGGAGGGGTAAATGGTCTGTTTGAAACGTAATTTTAAATGATATTATTTTTGTCCACTCACACCTTTTCTGTTTTGATGACCTTCCAGGCCGTGACACGACGTTCGGGGCTGATCGAGAGGCGGAGACATGGGCGGAAATCAGTGCAGTCATCCCTTGTCTGACAGGTGATGAAGGGTAGTTTTGGGACTTCAGTTGATTTGTCAGACGGGAGTAGGACTGGGCACAGTTATCAAAGTCCAGTTGGGACGGGTCCTATCATTTCGGTTCGGGGACCGGGCATGAACCCTTGAAAGGATTTTATGGTTCATGACGGTTTATGGGGACCGGGCATGAACCCTTGAAAGGTTTTAAGAATGATTTCAAAAGGTTTTTCGTATACCATCCTTTATATATGAATTGTCTCCTCTGGGGAGGGTCGTTGGCCTGGGAGGACCCCGGAGTAGTCACGGAACACTGACTGAGTGGAGTCACCCCCGTTGGGTTCCTTACTCTCAGAAAGGCTATGTATTATAACCCCCAGGGAGGGTCATTGATCTACAGACATTGACCTGGGTGGACCATAGGGAGACTTGGGCTTTGAGACCCTGGGTAGCACGCGCGTAGCTCTAGATACCGTGCCAGGATTGGTTATATGAAATATATGGATAAACATGATTTCAATTGGTTTGCGAAATTATGTTTTATGATGATAAATGGGTTTAGGCTAAAATCCCACATATGTTTACTATGTTATGGTTTTCTGTAAATGGTTTTGGGCAGGAGCCCGTATGGATGTGATTGTTTAAACATATGTGACTGGATAAATAGTTTTACTATACATGCATGCTTTTTAGTGAAGGACATAAAGGTCTTTATAAAATGTGTTTTATGAACTTATTACTTTTTGTCCACTCACAGTCTTTCTGTTTTCAATGCCCTTCAGATTGAATACGTTGCGAATTGTAGCAGAGACCGAGACATCACATACCTCCTCCGGATCCTGGCTCACTCTGGAAACCTTCGGGCTAAAGGTTCAAATTTTCCCTGGTCTGACACTCCGTGTCAGACGGGATCAGGAGCATTCCTCGTTAATCCCAGGGGGATTGGGACGAGTCCTGACATAGAATCCCAACTGATCGACTTCAATCAGTTTCAAACAGTTTTCCTGAATCAGTTCATAATCCATATGGATCAATTGCGACCATGGAAGACCTGGGCTCTCTCTGGAAATAGGAGAACGAATCCTTGAAGAAGTACGCAGTAAGATTTAGCATTGAGTACTCCAAGTGCTAGAAGATTGATGACAAGGTGGCCTTCAGAGTATTCTGTTGTGGCTTGAAGGAATCCACCTTCAAGTACCATGTCTTTACTACAGGATGGGAAGACTACAATGAACTGATGTGATAATTGGTAATCCATGCCAATGCAGAATATTTCAATACTCCATAAGCAGTGCCCAAGCAGAATAATGCCCTAAAATACTCTTCCCCTCAGGGAAAATAGTACCCGAAGTCCCACAACGACTCTAACAGTTATAACCAAGGTTATGAGAAAAACTCTTATTCATGTAAGAGAAAAAAGCTCCTATGACAACAACTACAAGCGGAAGAAGGAAAAGAATTACAATTAGAACTAGAGGCACAAGAACATTAATCATTGCCAACTTGATAAGCCCTACAAGGGCCCAGTCTCCAAGTTTGAAACGTACTTCATCCTCAATACTTCCTTAGAGAACGTTCTAATGAATATTGAGGGGGTGATTGACAAACCACGAGCAAGAGCTCTAGGCTCCATATCACAAGTTTCTTCAAACTTATACTACCAATATCACAAATCCAATGGTCACACCATTGACCAATGTATAGCTCCACAACATTGTAGAAAACCTAGTAAGGGAATGGAAGATCAACTAATTCCTGCAGAATGCATGACCATTGAAAAACCATCCTTAGATCAACACCATTAGTGGTGGACTAAAGTTCTCCTCTTCCTATACTTCCATCTAAGTGAAGAAAAATTTCATTCAAATGCCCCTACCAACCACCAGATTTTCAACATCGAGTCCGGTAGGGCAATGAAGGTCGGAAGAGCAAGATGGACCCCCATCACCTTTTTGGAAGAGGAAGAATGATAAGTAATCTTCCTTCATGACGAACCCTTGATCTTTCGTACAACAATCGCCAACTTTGACGTAGGTCGGATATTTATGGATACCGGAAGCTCTATCAACGTCCTCTTTATGGAAACTTTCAACAAGCTAAGGATCAATTCAAAGGAACTCAACCGGACTGTTTCGCCATTACTGAGTTTCTTAGAAGACTTAGTAATGCCTATCATAATGGTCTCTCTATTGATCTTACTTGGCACCACAGCCTTCATAGCGACAACAATCATCACTTTCTTATGGTCGACTATCGTACTACCTACAATGTCATACTCGACAAGGGACTTCTGAACCAGATAAACGAACTAACCTCTACTCACCTATTGCTGATCAAATTCCCCATAGTCATAGGAACTGGCCAGGTTAGGAAAGATCAACTATTAGCAAGAACATGCTACCAATCTACCCTAACCAAGGTCAACCCATGTACTAGCAAGAAAACCATGGTCATTGTCGAATTAGCATACGAGGCAGATCCCATTTACCCGATGATTTCCTGGCAGATCTAATCCAGTCCCCCAAACAACTCTAGGGACCTCTCGACAATGCTAAAACCTCAAGCAATCGAGGACACCGATCTGATCACACTTCGCATCAAGTATCCTAATTGGAAGGTCAGAATCGGCACCACGACCCATTAAGAGACCAAGGACGCTCTCGTCCAATTCCTCAGGGACAACATTGAAGTCTTCACATGGTCTTATGTTGACATGCCTGACATATCAATGGATGTATTCTCCTATCGAATAACCATCGAGTTATATTTTAAACTTGTCACACTGTAGTAAAGAAAATACGATGTTGAGAGACAACTTGCCATGCATGATGAGATTATCAAGCTCAGCACGATTCACTTTGTATGCAAAGCAATCTATGCCGCTTGGATATCCAATGTTGTTTTTGTGAAAAAGCTCTCAAATTCCTGGAGAATGTGCATCGATTTCACTGACCTAAAAAAAGCATGCCCAAAGTACATCTTTCCGCTTCCTAGTGGATGCAATGGTAGGTTACAAACTACTTAGATTTATGGACGCCTATTCAGGTTACAACCAGATTAAGATGCACACAAATGATCAAATCCACACTAGTTTCTGCACTAACTTTGGCGTCTACTAATATAATGCCATGTTTTTCGGGCTGAAGAACGTTGGGGCAACATACCAACTCCTGATGAACTTACTGACCACTGATCAGATCGGGAAAATCATGGAGGTCTATGTGGATGACATGATGGTTAAGAGAAATATAGCAGCAGATCACGTCTCCAACCTCCACAAGATGTTCCAGGTACGCAAGAAGTACCAAATGAAGCTTAACCTAGCTAAATGTGTTTTCGGATTCAACTTCAAAAATTCCTTAGCTATATGATCAGAAAGCGAGGAATAGAAGTAAAACCCGAGAACATGTTGAAGACAACCTATAACAAGCGCATGGCCACCACACACAGAGGGCCCTGGCGGAGCGTGGGGGCGTGTGTGGTAGCCTTTCATCGTCTGGCCAACATGAAACTTTACATTTTCGAAGCTATGAATCCAATAATACAGTTTTTGAGACGATCAAATATCGTCTCGGAGCAGTTTTGATTATTCGAAGTATTATGTGTAGTTTTAAATTCATAAATTAATTCCAAAATTAAGGATTATTAATATAAGATTAATTTGGGTTATTAATGAACTATAATGATGAATGCAAAGATTACTAAAAATGTGAAAATGTGTACAACTAAGGATCTAGTTAAGAACACGTTATATGTGAACATATTATTGTGTATATTTACTATATTCATTACCTTATAAAAGGACTTACTTTGAAATAGTATACAAATGATGGGTTAAAACTTGGAAAAAGAATCAAATTCCATTACTTGATGGGACCAATGGGTTGCATGTGGGCGGTTACCCCGTAAGGAATGGAATTTGTCTAGTTAACGTATCAAAATATGAATACGGTTAAAAACAAGAATATCCCTTATCTGACAAGAATCAATGATAGCCTCGGTAATTTCAAGATTGTTGTCAGACAAGAACAGAACCAGGTACGACTATCAAAGTGAATTAAGAGAGGGTCCTATCAATCTAAACAGAGCTTTAATGATTTTTCGCACAAAAGTTCCAAAATAAGGCAATTCCAGCCCCTTTTATAGGTGCCTAGCCTGCCTCGAGATGCAGACCAACCATTTGAATGTGCCACGCATCTGCCCTATTGTATCCACATATAGTTATAGATGCGAATACGTCTACACTATGTATTAAAAAATTTGATTTATTGAAACCCCAAAATCGAAAATGAAACCCCATGAAGTATACTCCGATCGGCAAGCAGGAACATTGTGATCAATCAGAAGCATTATTTGAGATGCTTATGTAGCTGAGATCAGCAAGCTGGAACATTGCGACCGATTGGAAGCTTCATTCAAAGTTTCCTCTCAAATTTAAGCTTCGTCTGGAAAGCAGAAACATTGCGACTAAGCAGAAGAATTATTCAAGGTGATCTCCAGCTCTAATTGGTAAGCTTGAATATTGCGACTGATCATAAGCTTCATTTAAAGTATCCTCTCAGATTTATGCTCCAATTGGCAAGCATGAATATTGCGACCGATTAGAAGTAATATTTGAGGTATTCTAGTAGTTCCGATCGGAAAGCAAGAACATTGTGATCAATAAGAAGCTTCATTCGAAGTACCTTCTTAGATTTATGCTCCGATCAACAAGAAGAAACATTGCAACCGATCAAAAATATCATTCGAGCTGCTCTCACAACTTTGATTGGTAAGCAGAAATATTGTGACCGATCAAAACTTCATTCGAAGTACCCTCCCAGATTTATGCTCCGATTGGCAAGCATAAATATTCTAACCGATCAAAAGCATCATTCAAGGTGCTTTTATAACTCCAATAGACAAGTAGGAACATTGTGACTAGTCAGGAGATTCATTCAAAGTACTTATTCAGATTTATGTTGTGACGACTCGAAAATTATGAAAAAGTGTGATGACCCATCCCGAATTAACGGGATTAATTAAAAATTAATGACGGATTAACGAGGCTAATCGGAGATTAGACGAGAATTAGCGGACGTTCGAGCAAAATGACGATTTTGCCCATGGAATGGGCAAATCGTTGAATTTTCGTTCATGCGGCCTAATAGACTTTGGCCAATGACTGTGACGTAATTCGTGATGTCACGAGTTCATAGACAGGTGGCACGCTCGATTCCGACATACGAGGAAAAATTTATGAAGTTTGGAAGTTCAAGGGCATTTTGGTAATTTGGACCAAAAGTTGACTTTTGACCCGAGAGGTCCAATGGCCAAGGGCCGAAGACCGTTACATAGATTGGGACGATACGAATCTGTAGACAGGTGGCACATCGAATTCGGACGTTCGACGGAAAAGTTACGGTTCACGGAAGTTCGAGTGCACTATTATACGTTTTACGAGACAAGGACTATGTGGAAATTAGTGGGGCCCAGATATTTGTTAGTGGACCAATGGATGAGTGACAAGTGTCACCCATCCACTGGCCATCCCCTTGTCCTCCATGCATATTACCTTCATCGATCATTTCTTTCCATTTCCAAACCCACCCGATCTCACCCACTTTGAACCCAAACCAATCCAACCCTCCCCTTCTGATCATGCTTGTGAGGTCCAGGGAGCGAAGTGAGGATGCTGGAATGCTGGTGGCAGGCCAGGAAGAACGCCACTGTGGACGGCGGCCTTGAAACCGAACATGATTTCCCGGTAAGGCCCAATTCCCATTTTATTTTGATTTTGATATTATGGATGCTTTTGGTTGATTAGAGGTTGGTTAGTGAGTTGCTAGGAAAGTTTTAAGATGGTTATGAGGGTGGTTCACGACTGAGGGAGCCGTGAGGGTGGCCGGGAAAAACAAGGCCGTGAGGCCCTTTGATTATAGTTAGGATTTAGGTGTTTTTAGTTAGTTTTGTTGATTGGAATGGATAGAAAACTTGAAAATAGGATTAATGGAATTGAAATGGAAGCAAACGGACTGAAAAAAAGGAGGGAAAACGCCTGAACCGATCACGCCGGTCCAACTGGACCGGCCAACCAGGTGAACCAGTAGTCGCAAGGAGGAAGAAGGAATGTGCAGTGGCGCGTGAGGCCCACGTGTAGTCCCTTCTTAAGGCGCGTACGAGCGTGTGACAGGGAATTTGGGGAAGTTTCCAACATTTTAAATCATCTATTCGATGTAACGAACATTTTGGGACTGGTTTCGTGTCAATCGAATATCGTTTCGATATAGTTCGGGCTGTCCGAAGGTTTAGGTTCGCGTTTAAAAATAGTTAGAAATTCCGGAAAATTACGGGGCTTTAGTGAGGGGTTATATAAGTAGTTGGTAACCCTCTAAATTAATTTGGACAGGTTCGGGAATCCCGGAGGCGACGATTGACCCGGAAGACGGTTATGGCACGCGTATCGAGACTCGGCTTCGGACGGTCTGTGAGTGGACTTTTCTTTCGAATTCGATGCATGCATAAATGTTTATAAATGATTTTAATACATTTTTTATGTTGCCATGAGTGCAATTGTTTGTGTTATCCTAGGATTTACGTATTTACACGTATTTCGAGATTTACGGCTTCATATGATGCATATACGTTATAGGTTTTCAAAAAGCATTTAATAAACGGATTTTGGATTTAGAAATATGAAATCGGGCACGAGACCCATATGGTTTACAAACTCTCGGACTTGGAGTCCATTTGATTTGACGAGGAATTGGACCTAGGGTCTATTTGAGCTATATGATCGGACTGAGGGTCCAGTTGGTCTACGATTCGAGTTTGAGGCCCAGTGAGTGTTACTATCGGGCTTGATGCCCCGTTGATTTATGATATCGGGCCTGAGACCCATTTCGTTGAGTTATCGGGCTTAAGGCCCCGTTGGTTGTGAAATCGGACGCGAGGTCCTGTTGAGTCATGGTTCGGGCTTAGGGCCCAGTTGATTGTAACATCGGGCTTGAGTCCCAGTTCGTTTTGTGAAAGGAGTATTCGGGCATGAGACCCTGTTGAACTGTGGATTTAGGCCGAGGTGTAACGACCCGTCCCGAATATCGTGATTTAATAATATTTAATTGTGATTTACTAATCTGGGATTAGTTGGGCGATTTCGGACGAATTGTGCAAAATGACCGTTTTGCCCCTGGGCGTGGGCAAAACGTTGACTTTTAATTCGGATGGTCAAATGGACTTTGACCGATGACCGTGACGTAGTTCGGGACGTCATGAGTTCATAGACAGGTGGCACGTTCGATTCCGACGTTCGTGGTGAAAGTTATGATGTACGGAAGTCCAGGGGCATTTTCGTAATTTGGACGAAATGGGGGCAAATGTTGACTTTTTGACCGGGAGGTCCGATGGCCTAGGACCGAGGACCGTTAGGAAGGTCTCGATGCCCTGATTTCGTAGACAGGCGGCACGCATCAATCGGAGTCCGTATGACCGAGTTACGGGTCAGGATGCGTGAGGGGCATTTTGGTAATTTTCTGCACAAGGGCAGAATGGTAAATTCACACGGGGGTACTGTTTCATTGATTAGCCGTGTAGGGGGATGCTTTGTGCGATCGATCCCTTGATTGTTTATCAATTATGGGCTGTTGTTGGGGCAGCTTTGTTGGGTGATTGCACATGTGAGGTGCTGGCAATCGATTGCACAACATGGACCCTGGGTTTTCTTTTGTTTTTCGGGTCAGTGCAGGGGACATTTCGCAGTGGCCAGTGTGGCACTTTTGGACGCCTTTAACGGCTAAATTGAATTAAAAGAATGAAGAGTGTGTCGAGGGCAGTTCACTGAGATTGAGAGATGGAAAAATGGAGTGGAAATGGTGGAGGAATACTCAAAAACCCGAAACTGGGTTCTGGGGAATTCAAATTCGAATTTCCAGTTTCAGGCCAGCCCAAGCCTAATTGATGAGTGATTGAGCTTCCTGGAACTTCAACGAGTCGAACCAGATCAAATGGGGCAAGCTTGGGAGCTCCTAGGGCCGTGAACGGACATGGTGGACGGCCGGAAAACTCGAGCTTGAGTTGTGACGATTGAGGTATTGTCGAGTTAAATTAATTATGCTAATTAGTTCGTATTAGTCCTTATTAACTTCCTGTGAAGCTAATTTGATTATGGTTAAGGATTGGAGGAGCTCTGGTGATCGACCCGTTTTGGGTGATCACGGGTTGTCGACAAGTTTGATCGACGGTTGATGCTAATCATGGACACAGAACTGAAATTGGTGGATTGGTGATTGTTGTAGGATCAAGAACGGATGGAATTGATATCGAATTGAGGGTGTTTGAAACGGATCCTATCGCGGGTAATCAGACCCGTTTACCAGTCATTCGGGTGAAGAAGGAGCACTGTAGCAGGCGCGTGGCTTTCACGCGCAGCCACTCACGGCGGCGCGTGACGGCGCGTGGGCACGAATCTCGAGGTGAGGTCAACATGACTTTTATCCTATACATTGTAACGAACATTTTGGGATTGGTTTCGTGTCGATCGGACACCGTCTCGATATTGTTCGGGATGTCCGAAGGTTTTAAATCCAATTTAAAAATACTTAAAAATTCGGGAAAATTACGGGACTTGAATAGGATGTTAATGATGAGGTTAGTGATCCTCTAAATTGATTTGAACAGGATTGGGAGTCCCGGTGATAGTGAGGTGGCCCGGGAGGGCCTATGGCACGCGTATCGAGGCACTCGGTTAAACGGTCTGTGAGTGGACATTGGTTTTATAATTCGATGCATGCATAACTGTTTCATGATTGTTATAGTTGTGATTATATGATTTATTTTGGATATCAGTGAATTTATATGTTTTCACACATTTTGAGGCGATTTACGTGGTTGCACGTGAATCGAGGTTTTCTGGATTTGCACTGATTTCCATAAATATGGAAGGATATGATTTCATGAAACGATTATGGATTTGTTAAAATGAATCGGGCCAGGGGCCCAGTTAATTTGTTAATCGGGCCAGGGGCCCAATTGAATTATGAAATCGGGCCAGGGGCCCAGTTAACACATGAATCGGGCCAGGAGCCCAGTTGACTTGTATATGTGATTTCGGGTCGGGGACCCTAAAATGGAATTGAATAAACTATTTCGGATTTGATTCAACTATTTGGACTTACGACGGTTTTATGGAAATTCGGGGCAGGGCCCTTGTGATATGTTGGAAATGAATAATTGAATGTGTTCCATAAAACCATCTCGATATAAGGATATTTATATCCTGGTCTCCTCCAAGTGTCGGGGACACTGGAGAAGTCACGGTGCATTGCCTGCGAGGGCTCATTATACGGAGCTACCGGACCGTATAGTGATCCAGGAGCAGGATTGCTAGACGTCATGGACGTCAGACATCGGGGATGTCAGAGATATGGACCCGGTGAGACCCCGGGCAGCACGCGTTGCTTAATACCGTGAGATATGACGTCTGGAACGTCAAGCGTCTAGGACGCTAGGCATCGGGGATGCCGGAGATGGAAAGATAATAAATGAATATTACTAAATTGAGGAAATAACTCTTGGATTGACTTTTGGAATTTGAAACTACGCTTTGGTTTCCGGGCTAAGGCCCTAATGGTTATTTCTAAATAAATATGGGATTATTGGTTTTTGGTGCATGCATATGATTTTACTGAGGGGCATAAATGTCTTATAAATGTTTTAAACAGACTTGTTTATTTTCGTCCACTCACAACTTTTGTTTTCAATGCCCTTCAGGTTGATTCCGGATATGACTGCAGCAGAGACTTGAGCATCGCACACCTCCTCCATCGATCCTTACGCACTCTGGAAACCCTTTTGGGCAATGGCAATCGGTCATCCCTTGTCTGGCGCCTCTTGTCAGACGGGAGCACGTCACATTCCATGGTAATCCCGGGGGGATTGGGATGGGTCGTGTCAAGTGGTATCAGAGCAGGTTTTGCTCTTTTGTGCGCGAAGGACGAGGGTGTGATGTCTCTTTGGGCTGCTGTTCCGTTGTCAACCTGATAGATAGTTTTGGGTTTGTATGGTGGATTGGGTGTGTTGACCTGATACGCCGTGCATTGTTGCGATTCAACCCAGGTGGTGTTGTATTCGATTAACTGGTAATGTGGGACCGTCGGTTTGGTCATGTGATGATGGATTGTTGTGCCACTAGGCACAGCCGGGTTCAGGGAACCCCAATTGAATAATGGTTTGGGAATGCGAAACTCAGTTGAGTATTGGTCTAAGTTGGGACCCTGGTAGTGTTGGCCAGTGTACGGGGTGTTGGTGCATCGGAGTTAGCTGATGACCTTCGTGGTGGAACCCACGTTGAGTTGATGACTGGATTGGATTGGACGTCTATACGATGTCAGGACCGCGGGGTCGGTCAGGTTGTGGATTTTACTGCAAAAGGCAGTTGGGTTCGGTGGAACCCTAGGGTGTGATCTTGGAACCCTAATTTTTAATCGATGGACCGAAAGGTGAACTTTAAATGAGAATTTGTGCTGCGACGTGCGGCTGAGGTCATGGATGACCATGTGGATGACTCTAGTGAGTCTAGTCTGGATTATGGGATTCGATCCACGGATGCGGTTATGAGATAAAATATGGAATCCCGTGTTGGATCGAATAACTAGTGTGAGGTGTGGTTACGGATCTTGACAACGATGACTGTTGGTCGACAGTTGTGTCGAGATAACTGGCTATCGTGAGTAATTAGTGTGGTTTTAATACTTGGGGATCAGGGGATGTTCAGGGAACGTTCATTATCCTGATGTGCCGATGGCAAAAAATTGGAGGTACCCATAGTCGTGGGGTACGAATGGTGTTACAGGATCGTCGTTCGGAATGAACGGAGATCCAGGGTAACAACTTTGCACACAGTGTACTAGCATGGATGTTCGTGTGCTAGTGTGGATGTTCGTGTGCTATGTATGGATGTTGGTATGTTGGTACTTTTATGCCAATACTAGTATGGATGCATGTGTGCTGATACTAGTGTTGATGATGGTGCGTTGGTGCTGGTGACAGTAATTGTGATGACGTTGAGCCACCAGTTGGGGTGTGACTCTGTCATGATGGACATGTGATTGGTATCTGCGACTCAGAGGTGGTTGAGTCTTGGACTGGATGGGATCCAGTGGAGGTTGTGTCGTGTTGGGATAAGACCTAACAGATATATGACGACAAGTGATGAATGGATATTAAGGTACGATTGAAACTGGAGGAATCTAGGGATGATGTACCCTATGTCATGCGAGTTGGTGGATTTGTGGAGTTGTTGGCAGCTCCGAGATTGGTAAGATTGTGTACTGCTTATATCCCCAGAAAGTACAAGGAAATTATTGAAATTGGAAAAGTCGGGGAAACCATTCGTGGTATTGATGTGGGATTTTGTGATTGCGAATCACTTGGAACCTGAGGATTTAACCTGTTTAGGTTGTGATGTGAGACGAAGGCAGTTGGGTATGCACACCCAGGCATAGTTGTGGATTTCCGTTCGGAATCGGGGTGTGTGCATACATGAGTATTGGCGGACGTGAGGTCCGAGTAACGAATTGATCTTGGACACGTGGTGGTCCAAGTGAGGTATGGACATGGGCAGTCCAGAGGTTGGACTTGACATCTCATTGGGAGCATGTCTGTTTCCAACATGGTTGGAACTCCCGTTTCGGGGAGAGTTGTGATTGGGAGACGAGAGGAGTGCTCGTTTCCGCATCAGTGATTGGTATTCCGAAGTCATTAGGGTTGACTTCATATTTCCTGTCGTGGCAGATGATGTTTGTTGCTACCAGTACGTTGAGCGTGTATTGGTAGGTGGACCCAGGTTTGGCCTTGGGTCATTGGACACAAGTAGTTGTGTATGATTTTGGATTTGGTGGTGAAATGCGAGGTCATCTTTCCACCAAGGGAAATTTGGCGAAGGATTCAATTGAGGGTGTAAGACCCTACGATCAGCTTTCGGATGGATTGTTAGCTCTGTGGACATGTGTGGATCCTAGGTGGATCTGATTTGCGATGTTGTCGACTTTGGTCGATGTGACGATCTAGGATCGTGATATTACTTGTCGGGTGACGTAGCGATGGATATGGTTTGTGATCTTGATGATCCAGATGGATGGAGAGTTTATCACTCTTACCATGGTATGTGAGTCGTAAATGACGGAACTGAACTTCTTTTTGGAGTGAAGTCCATATGGTTGTTACTCGGTTGAGTAGGTTTCCGAAGTGGTCGTATTTTGTCAACCTCTGACGTGTGGATATTGGGACTGGCCTCCCTATGAAGTCAATCGAGTGTTTCGGACAGGCAACCGATAGGTTCGGTTTTGTTACGTCTTGGTGGACGTAAACGAGATTTTGGGTTTTGGAATCGAATTTCTGGGTGACGATTCAGGATTCGATTGCGAAGCTCGAAAATGGATTACTGGATTTGGGTACGGAATGGTTATTCCAATGCTAGCTTACGGAATAATGATTTCGGATTCGGATTTGGAAATGGATTAAAAATGTGATGTTTGGGTTTGGATTCGGAATTTCTTACGAAATTGCGGATTCGGATTCGGAATTGGAACTAGATGACGGGTGGAGTTCGTTTTGTCTCATGTTGGTTTGAGCAAATGTACTCCATTACTAGAACGTGTTTGGCTATGACCCGGGTGGCTATAGTCAGATTGATGGATTGAGGTACGTACAGGGTACGTTGTACGATGATTGATACTAGTTAGGCTGAGTGGTGCCTAATGGCGGTACAGGGGATGTACCAGTGGTGTGTAACTAATGTGTTGGTAATCGGATTGGTTCTGATATCATTTGTTTGGCTATATGGTGGACTGGACATTGGATACTGTGCGCCGGGCAGAGTGATTTTGTCAGGGTTCAGTGATTGTATGAGCAGGTGCTCTTAGCCATGGTTGGCTTATGGAACCCTAGTATTGAGATGTGTGTCACTGCTGGGCTGGTATTCAATGTGTTCCAGTTACACCACTTGATTGAGTAAGTTGGCGGTATACGTACACTCAGGATGAGTGAGTTGGTGGTCAGAGTAACCACGAGTAGCCTTGCTGATAGGTCCTCAAATAAGCATTATTTTATATTATTTTATACCCTTTATACTTGACTTTTAATATTAAAATATTAAATAAATAGATAAATTAATTTATTTTGTGTTATTTTTATTTAAATAAATAAAATTTGTAATTTGGAGTATTTTGGCGAAAGAATCGTCTCGATCGGAATTATAACGAATAAATTATGGACGAATTTCGGTGAAATATTTCTAAATTAATTAAATTAATTAATTTATGCAGCCCAGCCCAACAAAAAAAAGAAAAAGAAAAAATCCGGCAGCCCAGGCCCAGTTCGCAAGCCCTGGCCCGCTTCCGTGCGGCCCAACCCAGACAACCAAGCCGGCCCAACTCGCTTCAGCCTGCTTCTGCCTTGCCCCAGCGCGTTCGGCGCGCGCTTGCCGAATCCTTCTGCACCGCCTCAGCGCACGCCAGCCGAACTTCCAGCCTTCCATTCAGCAGCAGTCAACCGATTTTTCTGCTCTCTTTTCAGCAGCTCTCTGCTGAATTTATTTCCAGCAGCTTCCACCCAATTTCCACCCAACTTCCACCCAAATTCCTTCCACTTTCCAACCCAATTTTGCAACTTTACAACTCAAACCACTTCTAAACATCATCACTAATCTTTATTACTCATCATTCCATTATTTAACATTTTTTATTGTATTTGTTTATGTATTTTTGATAGCTTTTTCCACCTATAAATAGGGCTTCAATTCTTGTATTTTGGGGAGTCCCCAATTAGTTTCATTCTTCCATTTCTTTCATTTTTCTTAGTTCTAGTTCTTAGTTAGTTCTTTTGTTTCTCTCTTTTGAGAGACATTTTTGGGGACCATTTTAACTTCTTGTAGATTTTCTTATTAATTAGCTTTCTTTTAATTCTTGTTCTTAATTTATGTTCTTTTTATTTTTCTTAATTTCATTTCTTCTTTACTTTGTTCTTGTGATATTTCTTTGAGATCTCTTAAACACATTTTTATGCTTTCCTTAAGAAATACCTAGGCCAAGTAATTCTAAGGCAATTCAAGAGTTTTAAGACCGAATTCCTCGTATTTCTTCTTCCATCTTCACAAGTTTCCTGCCGCTGTTCGGTGATTCTTGTGAAAATCCATACTTCTCTACTTAAATTCTTGTTATTGTTATTGGTTTTACTTATAATTCAATATATGTGTTGGTATTTTCTTTCTAACATTTGTAAGTAAGAATGCAATCTCCATGTGTTTTACTTTTTGAGTTTCTTTTACTTCATATGTTTTAGTACTTGAACTTCAATTCGAAACTAAATGTTGATCCGCTGTTCGGGGCATTTAGAATAGAGTTGAAGAGATTTAATGTTTGATCGCTGTTCGGCGCATTAAATCACTTACTTAAGGTGAATCATATTGTAAGTAATAATCCGCTGTTCGGTGCATTTATAATATGAAAAATGTATGCATGTATTTGAGATGATTAAGGTATGATTTCGTGATTGGTTCAATATGAGCATGATGTTAGAGTGTTGGTAAAAATATGTGTTTGAAGAAAATTCACTAGTACAAAGGTTAAAGTAGAAGTAGAATTAAGTATTTAATTATTTTTACTTGTTTTCTTTATTTTATATTTACAACTCTTTTTCAAAACCCCCCTTTTCAATTCTTTATTCTTTATTCTTTTATTCTTGTATTCTTTTAATTCTTTATTCTTTTATTATTTTATTCTTTTATTCTTTTAATTCTTTTATTCTTTGATCCTTTTTTATTCTTTATTCTTTTATTCTTTGATTCTTTTTATTCTTTATTCTTTTAATTCTTTATTCTTTTATTTCTTTATTCTCTTATTCATCTATTCTTTAATTTATTAGTTCTTTGATGATTTAATTCTTTTATTATTTAATTCTTTTATTCATTATTCTTTTATTCATTTCCCACTAACACATTATTAATGTTCCCTAATTTCCCCGGTTAAGAACGATCCCTATTTACCAATACTACATCTACACAAAAAGGGTTTAAATTGCATAACACTCAGATTACATGTTTAATTTAATGCGTAGTTTGGGCGTAGTCAATTTTTGGCGCCGTTGCCGGGGAAATTGAAAATCATTTATAATTTGTTAGTGTATGTATATAAATTGTGCATATTATACTTGTTTATAAATTTTACTTTTGTTAATATTATATTTATCCATCTTATTATTGTTCTTATTATTTTTGTTTATAATGCTCATACTTTACTTATTCTTAATTTCTAATTTATACTTGTTCATAAATGTTCATAATTTATTTATTTTTTTATTTTTTTTGTATTTGTTCATATTAAAATTGATACTTGTTCATAATTTAATTTCATTTGTTTACTTTTACTTTTACTTGTTCATATTAAAATTGATACTTGTCATAAATGTATATTGTACATATTCACTTTTCCTTACTTTTAATTTTTTTTTTTCTTTACACTTTCTAACTTTTTCTTTAATCCATTAACTTTAATTTTATTCCATAAACTTTTTCTTTATTACATAAACTTTTTCTTTATTCCTTTAACTTTAAATTTATTCATTAACTTTAAATTTATTCATTAACTTTTTATTCCACTAACTTTTTATTCCATTAACTTTTTATTCCATTAACTTTTATCACATTAACTTTATTACATTAACTTTCTTTTAATTTTATTCCATAACCTTTATGTTCCACTAACTTTATGTTTACACTTATTTTATTTTTATGTAATCAATTATTTGTTTATGTCTTGTTAAACTTTAAATTTTAAATGAAAAAAAAAGAAAATTCGGAATAAAAAAAAATATTAATAATAATAATAATAATAAATTTTAAAAAAATCGAAATAAAAAAAAATTAATTAAAATAAAAAAAAAATCTTATCTTAGCTTTATGTTAGTGTTAATTCATACTTGTAAATAAATGTTGTATATATGTTACTTGTTACCTTTTATACTTGTTCATAACTTTTATATTTCATAGTATACATGCATACTTGTTCATAATAGATTTTCATTTATATTTGTTTATAATTTTCTTACTTGTTATATTATTCTTGTTCATACTTGTACATAATGTTCATTCTTTTTAATTGTTCATAAATGCTTATGGTAAATATTCACTTTTCCTTATTTTTATTTTTATTTGTAATTAAAAAAAAAAACATAAAATTCGTAAAAAAAAAAAAAAAAAAATTAAAAATTAAAAAAATTTCTTTTTCTTCATTTATTTAATTTTTAAATTCAGAAAAAAAAATTAATTAATAAAAAATAAAAAATTTCTTTTTCTTCATTTATTCGTAAAAATATTCATTTATCTTCACTTTGTGTTAGTGTAAATCTAAATTGTTAAATAAATCTTATACTTATGTTAGTTTGTTAATGATAAATTGTTTTGTAAATATCATTACTTGTGAATAAAACCATACTTGTAAATAAATTGTTCATACTTGTATAAATTGTTCATACGTAAATTGTCATGTTATATTTGTAAATTGTGCATAAAAAACATACTTGTAAATAGTTATTGCATTCATGCATTAGTCTCAGCTATATGTAGATCACTTGTGCTTCGAAGTTTAGATTTTGATCTTTATCGGCGATGACTCTTTTGTTAACTCTCACCCACGGTAATTGTTAACACTTGAGTCATCTTAATTCCTCTGGAGTAAGAAATTTTCGAGGGTGATGTCTAGGACAAGAGACGGTACTCATAACGGGTTTTGGGTCTAAGAAAATAGCCCTGCCTCTTATGTGTATTCTTTCTAACCTGGTCACTTTTGAAGTTGCCCAAACAGTTGAATTAAACCAAGATATTTACTTGGGCCGCACGGACGTATAAGTCTCCATTTAAACTTTGAGGCTATGTGAACCATATATATCTTTGATTTCCCCCGACATGTAAATATTGTTTATATCTTAATTTACATTATTTGTCATGACAAAGTTAACTTGCATCTTTCGTTTAACTAACTTGCATCTCTCATTCTAACTTGCATTTCATCTTTCATTTAACTTGCATTTTTAACTTCACTTGCATATTTAGTTTAACTTGCATTGCACTCTTCCTCTAACTTACATCTTTAACTCACATTGCATCATTAACTTTAATTTGCATATCTAACTTGCATTCTTAATTAACGTACATCTCTGACTAACTAACTTGCATCTCTGTCTAGGCTGGATGGACGTTAAACTTCAAGCGCTTGTTGGGAGGCAACCCAATGTGTTCCCGGGATGTGAAGGAGTCATCAATACAGATTTGCTATCCTCTACCCTTCACTCTCTTTTATTTTGTTTACTTAATGTTTTCCTATTATTTTCGTAAATCATCTTCCTTACTTTGATTCTATGTTTAATTACTTCGTATTTTCCTACATTGAGGACAATGTAGAATTTAAGTGTGGGGGAATGGTTTACAATTTTAATTGTTCAAAAAACAAAAAAAAAAAATTGAAAAAAAATTATAAAAAAAAAGGGGTGAAAAAAAAATGAAAAAAAAAAATATTATTGTTTTTTTTGAATCTTTTTGTTTTAACTTAGTATTTTTATGAGTCTTAAGTTGCCATTTAACTTGTCAATGATATAAATGAACAAAAATGAATATGTTATGGCCATAAAGATAATCACTACAACTTGAATTTGTTTGTTAATATTTTGTGATTAAGTGTTATAACTTGAAGATAATGCATGTAAATTGGCATATAAACGAGCATAATAAGATAAGTATGAATCATATGAACCTTATGTGAGCTTTAGAACTTTATATACATCTTTGATGAGTGATTCATAAGTTCTTTGTTTAAATTGATATACATATGCCTCATAACTGCTTGCCATAGCTTTTAATGAACTCTAGAGTACTAGAACTTATTTTATGTGATTTTCAAAGCTTTTAAGTCGATAAACTCTCTGATTTTGGAAATGATTAAGGCATTAGGGTTAACACCACAAATTCAAACATCCATGTTCCCTATTTTGTGCGCACAAGTTGCGACCCCCCTAGTTTTAACCCTTTCGAGCCCATATTAAGCCTTTCTTTCATCACCATGATTATCTAAACACTTGAGCTTAGTATAGACATCCTTTACCCTTGTTCCAAGAACTCGGTTGAAGATATAAAGATTGTGTAAGGAGAAAATGATGATGTTGAAAAGACTTTTATGTGAATTATTTGGATTTACCGACTCAAGCTTTGTTGTATTGTTGACACATGTTATTACCTTGATATAAAAAAAAATCAAAAAAGAAAAAAAAAAAAGAAGAAAAAAAAAAGAGAAAAAAAAAAAAAAAAGAAGTTGAGTCTCGATCAAGGTAATAAGGTTTGGTTATGTAATGTTTGAGTTAAGTCCCTTACATTGGTAAATCCGACACAAAGAATGACTATGAGGCCCAACATGATGAAATTAGGCCTATGTTCGAAAGGATGGATTACTGACATCATTGCACTAAGGTTGGGAAGCTATGATACGTTTTGGGAGTCTATTGAGTCTTGGAACGAATTGAGCACCACTTGTCCTATATATTCCTTACCTCTAAACTTAGCCCCATTACAACCTTCGTAAAGACCTTATGATCCTTAAGATGGTAAATTTTGATTAGTTGAGTTAATCACTTGAGTAAGCTTATGGTTTTGGTTCATTTGCGCAAGTATGTGTTGTTTTTATCTTGAGGTGTTTGTTTGAGATTTTGCAAAAGTACTTCATTTCGATTATGTGAGTATTTCTCACATAATTTGAGTGCAAACACAAACCCTTACAAAATTGAGTGAATTTATGAGTGCATATCCTTGTGAGTTGATTCATACTTGTTTTATTCATGTTGAGATCCATTTCACCATATTTACTCATTATCATACTTGTTGAAGCATTTTGTTACAATGTATTAACTCTTGAATTCCATATGCTTAAACGCTTTAAGTGAAAATCTTTTATGCCATGATTATAATTATGAAATATTGAGACAAATGGTTAAGGGTTACTTGTTTTGAATTCGTAGTTTAATTTTACTATTTGCTAGGGACTAGCAAAGTTTAAGTGTGGGGGTATTTGATAGGTCCTCAAATAAGCATTATTTTATATTATTTTATACCCTTTATACTTGACTTTTAATATTAAAATATTAAATAAATAGATAAATTAATTTATTTTGTGTTATTTTTATTTAAATAAATAAAATTTGTAATTTGGAGTATTTTGGCGAAAGAATCGTCTCGATCGGAATTATAACGAATAAATTATGGACGAATTTCGGTGAAATATTTCTAAATTAATTAAATTAATTAATTTATGCAGCCCAGCCCAACAAAAAAAAGAAAAAGAAAAAATCCGGCAGCCCAGGCCCAGTTCGCAAGCCCTGGCCCGCTTCCGTGCGGCCCAACCCAGACAACCAAGCCGGCCCAACTCGCTTCAGCCTGCTTCTGCCTTGCCCCAGCGCGTTCGGCGCGCGCTTGCCGAATCCTTCTGCACCGCCTCAGCGCACGCCAGCCGAACTTTCAGCCTTCCATTCAGCAGCAGTCAACCGATTTTTCTGCTCTCTTTTCAGCAGCTCTCTGCTGAATTTATTTCCAGCAGCTTCCACCCAATTTCCACCCAACTTCCACCCAAATTCCTTCCACTTTCCAACCCAATTTTGCAACTTTACAACTCAAACCACTTCTAAACATCATCACTAATCTTTATTACTCATCATTCCATTATTTAACATTTTTTATTGTATTTGTTTATGTATTTTTGATAGCTTTTTCCACCTATAAATAGGGCTTCAATTCTTGTATTTTGGGGAGTCCCCAATTAGTTTCATTCTTCCATTTCTTTCATTTTTCTTAGTTCTAGTTCTTAGTTAGTTCTTTTGTTTCTCTCTTTTGAGAGACATTTTTGGGGACCATTTTAACTTCTTGTAGATTTTCTTATTAATTAGCTTTCTTTTAATTCTTGTTCTTAATTTATGTTCTTTTTATTTTTCTTAATTTCATTTCTTCTTTACTTTGTTCTTGTGATATTTCTTTGAGATCTCTTAAACACATTTTTATGCTTTCCTTAAGAAATACCTAGGCCAAGTAATTCTAAGGCAATTCAAGAGTTTTAAGACCGAATTCCTCGTATTTCTTCTTCCATCTTCACAAGTTTCCTGCCGCTGTTCGGTGATTCTTGTGAAAATCCATACTTCTCTACTTAAATTCTTGTTATTGTTATTGGTTTTACTTATAATTCAATATATGTGTTGGTATTTTCTTTCTAACATTTGTAAGTAAGAATGCAATCTCCATGTGTTTTACTTTTTGAGTTTCTTTTACTTCATATGTTTTAGTACTTGAACTTCAATTCGAAACTAAATGTTGATCCGCTGTTCGGGGCATTTAGAATAGAGTTGAAGAGATTTAATGTTTGATCGCTGTTCGGCGCATTAAATCACTTACTTAAGGTGAATCATATTGTAAGTAATAATCCGCTGTTCGGTGCATTTATAATATGAAAAATGTATGCATGTATTTGAGATGATTAAGGTATGATTTCGTGATTGGTTCAATATGAGCATGATGTTAGAGTGTTGGTAAAAATATGTGTTTGAAGAAAATTCACTAGTACAAAGGTTAAAGTAGAAGTAGAATTAAGTATTTAATTATTTTTACTTGTTTTCTTTATTTTATATTTACAACTCTTTTTCAAAACCCCCCTTTTCAATTCTTTATTCTTTATTCTTTTATTCTTGTATTCTTTTAATTCTTTATTCTTTTATTATTTTATTCTTTTATTCTTTTAATTCTTTTATTCTTTGATCCTTTTTTATTCTTTATTCTTTTATTCTTTGATTCTTTTTATTCTTTATTCTTTTAATTCTTTATTCTTTTATTTCTTTATTCTCTTATTCATCTATTCTTTAATTTATTAGTTCTTTGATGATTTAATTCTTTTATTATTTAATTCTTTTATTCATTATTCTTTTATTCATTTCCCACTAACACATTATTAATGTTCCCTAATTTCCCCGGTTAAGAACGATCCCTATTTACCAATACTACATCTACACAAAAAGGGTTTAAATTGCATAACACTCAGATTACATGTTTAATTTAATGCGTAGTTTGGGCGTAGTCACTTGCGTGATGCTACTACGCCGTTATATTTTCCAGCGTCTTGGTTCGCTGAGGGAGTCGGCGATTATGGACATTGAGATTTATTTATGTCGCAGGATGGGCTTGCCCTGCGAATTGAGATCATGTGGTTGATCTTGCGCTACATCGAGAGGGATGTAGTACATGATGTTGTCACGGATAGACAGATGGTTGGGGCTTTGCTAGGGTGGTAAAGTTTTGTGATGACAGTTTGACTGGTGGTGTCAGCGTGGACTGACAAATGAGATTTGGTGACTCCCAACGGGAGCAAATGTAAGGATTTATTGGCAATGGAAGGGAACCGTCTAGCTGAAGGAGTCAGCTAAATGGTTAAGCGATTTTATCGCGGATCAGGTGATCATTTCCACTCGCGGTGGTCGAGCGTTGTTGTTGTGACGTATGACTGTGATGGGATGTCTGGGTACAAACGAGGCTGGTGTTGTCCCAGTATGTGGGTGTACAAGTGTACACAGATGTGTGGTCGAATTGTTTTCCACAAGGTGGGTGTGGAATAAGATTGTTGGTAATTTCGAGGACGAAATTCTTTAAGGAGGGAAGGTTGTAACGACCCGTCCCGAATATCGGGATTTAATAATATTTAATTGTGATTTACTAATCTGGGATTAGTTGGGCGATTTCGGACGAATTGTGCAAAATGACCGTTTTGCCCCTGGGCGTGGGCAAAACGTTGACTTTTAATTCGGATGGTCAAATGGACTTTGACCGATGACCGTGACGTAGTTCGGGACGTCATGAGTTCATAGACAGGTGGCACGTTCGATTCCGACGTTCGTGGTGAAAGTTATGATGTACGGAAGTCCAGGGGCATTTTCGTAATTTGGACGAAATGGGGGCAAATGTTGACTTTTTGACCGGGAGGTCCGATGGCCGAGGACCGAGGACCGTTAGGAAGGTCTCGATGCCCTGAGTTCGTAGACAGGCGGCACGCATCAATCGGAGTCCGTATGACCGAGTTACGGGTCAGGATACGTGAGGGGCATTTTGGTAATTTTCTGCACAAGGGCAGAATGGTAAATTCACACGGGGGTACTGTTTCATTGATTAGCCGTGTAGGGGGATGCTTTGTGCGATCGATCCCTTGATTGTTTATCAATTATGGGCTGTTGTTGGGGCAGCTTTGTTGGGTGATTGCACATGTGAGGTGCTGGCAATCGATTGCACAACATGGACCCTGGGTTTTCTTTTGTTTTTCGGGTCAGTGCAGGGGACATTTCGCAGTGGCCAGTGTGGCACTTTTGGACGCCTTTAACGGCTAAATTGAATTAAAAGAATGAAGAGTGTGTCGAGGGCAGTTCACTGAGATTGAGAGATGGAAAAATGGAGTGGAAATGGTGGAGGAATACTCAAAAACCCGAAACTGGGTTCTGGGGAATTCAAATTCGAATTTCCAGTTTCAGGCCAGCCCAAGCCTAATTGATGAGTGATTGAGCTTCCTGGAACTTCAACGAGTCGAACCAGATCAAATGGGGCAAGCTTGGGAGCTCCTAGGGCCGTGAACGGACATGGTGGACGGCCGGAAAACTCGAGCTTGAGTTGTGACGATTGAGGTATTGTCGAGTTAAATTAATTATGCTAATTAGTTCGTATTAGTCCTTATTAACTTCCTGTGAAGCTAATTTGATTATGGTTAAGGATTGGAGGAGCTCTGGTGATCGACCCGTTTTGGGTGATCACGGGTTGTCGACAAGTTTGATCGACGGTTGATGCTAATCATGGACACAGAACTGAAATTGGTGGATTGGTGATTGTTGTAGGATCAAGAACGGATGGAATTGATATCGAATTGAGGGTGTTTGAAACGGATCCTATCGCGGGTAATCAGACCCGTTTACCAGTCATTCGGGTGAAGAAGGAGCACTGTAGCAGGCGCGTGGCTTTCACGCGCAGCCACTCACGGCGGCGCGTGACGGCGCGTGGGCACGAATCTCGAGGTGAGGTCAACATGACTTTTATCCTATACATTGTAACGAACATTTTGGGATTGGTTTCGTGTCGATCGGACACCGTCTCGATATTGTTCGGGATGTCCGAAGGTTTTAAATCCAATTTAAAAATACTTAAAAATTCGGGAAAATTACGGGACTTGAATAGGATGTTAATGATGAGGTTAGTGATCCTCTAAATTGATTTGAACAGGATTAGGAGTCCCGGTGATAGTGAGGTGGCCCGGGAGGGCCTATGGCACGCGTATCGAGGCACTCGGTTAAACGGTCTGTGAGTGGACATTGGTTTTATAATTCGATGCATGCATAACTGTTTCATGATTGTTATAGTTGTGATTATATGATTTATTTTGGATATCAGTGAATTTATATGTTTTCACACATTTTGAGGCGATTTACGTGGTTGCACGTGAATCGAGGTTTTCTGGATTTGCACTGATTTCCATAAATATGGAAGGATATGATTTCATGAAACGATTATGGATTTGTTAAAATGAATCGGGCCAGGGGCCCAGTTAATTTGTTAATCGGGCCAGGGGCCCAATTGAATTATGAAATCGGGCCAGGGGCCCAGTTAACACATGAATCGGGCCAGGAGCCCAGTTGACTTGTATATGTGATTTCGGGTCGGGGACCCTAAAATGGAATTGAATAAACTATTTCGGATTTGATTCAACTATTTGGACTTACGACGGTTTTATGGAAATTCGGGGCAGGGCCCTTGTGATATGTTGGAAATGAATAATTGAATGTGTTCCATAAAACCATCTCGATATAAGGATATTTATATCCTGGTCTCCTCCAAGTGTCGGGGACACTGGAGAAGTCACGGTGCATTGCCTGCGAGGGCTCATTATACGGAGCTACCGGACCGTATAGTGATCCAGGAGCAGGATTGCTAGACGTCATGGACGTCAGACATCGGGGATGTCAGAGATATGGACCCGGTGAGACCCCGGGCAGCACGCGTTGCTTAATACCGTGAGATATGACGTCTGGAACGTCAAGCGTCTAGGACGCTAGGCATCGGGGATGCCGGAGATGGAAAGATAATAAATGAATATTACTAAATTGAGGAAATAACTCTTGGATTGACTTTTGGAATTTGAAACTACGCTTTGGTTTCCGGGCTAAGGCCCTAATGGTTATTTCTAAATAAATATGGGATTATTGGTTTTTGGTGCATGCATATGATTTTACTGAGGGGCATAAATGTCTTATAAATGTTTTAAACAGACTTGTTTATTTTCGTCCACTCACAGCTTTTGTTTTCAATGCCCTTCAGGTTGATTCCGGATATGACTGCAGCAGAGACTTGAGCATCGCACACCTCCTCCATCGATCCTTACGCACTCTGGAAACCCTTTTGGGCAATGGCAATCGGTCATCCCTTGTCTGGCGCCTCTTGTCAGACGGGAGCACGTCACATTCCATGGTAATCCCGGGGGGATTGGGATGGGTCGTGTCACGAGGCCTGTGAGAATGGTTTTGAATCGGATTCTAGGAATCCTATTAATATGAATCAGGTATCAAAACCCAGTTAAGAAATGTGATTTGAGAAAGAAAGAAAAGAGTATTTGAAAATGTGAATGAAACCCTCAATATGTTTATATGGTCTCCTCCAGACGTCGACCTGGAGAGTCACGATCCACAAACCAGAGTGGGTACTCTCATAGGGATCCAGTTCTAGGAGTGGTGGCTACTTATGTTGTGGTCCCGGACCAGATTCCGGTGAGATATGTGAACTAGATCCAGAGAGAGAGCTCGGACTATATCCAGTGATTGAGCCTCCCAGATGGAGATTACTGGGAGAAGACTCGGAGTGAGACCTCGAGTAGTGTGCACACTAGTATAGAGATGATATCATGACATATATCGGGGATGTGTTCCCTAGGGGCTGTGTGCCCCGAGTTGGCATCTTCTCCGGAAGTGCCTAGGATGGGTTATACGTATGAGTACGTACGAGGTTTTACAGAAATTACCCCGTGTTCCATGTTTATGTTTTAGAAAGTGATGTGGGGCGAGACCCCGTATTCAAAGGAGCACAACATAAACAAGAAGCTTCATTCGAAGTACCTTCTTAGATTTATGCTCCGATCAACAAGAAGAAACATTGTAACCGATCAAAAATATCATTCGAGCTGCTCTCACAACTTTGATCGGTAAGCAGAAATATTGTGATCGATCAAAATTTCATTCGAAGTACCCTCCCAGATTTATGCTCTCATTGCAAGCATAAATATTCTAACCGATCAAAAGCATCATTCAAAGTACTTTTATAACTCCAATAGACAAGTAGGCACATTGTGACTAGTTAGAAGATTCATTCAAAGTACTTACTCAGATTTATGTTGTGACGACTCGAAAATTATGAAAAAGTGTGACAACTCTTCCCGAATTAACAGGATTAATTAAAAATTAATGACGGATTAATGAGGATAATCAGAGATTAGACGAGAATTAGCGGACGTTCGGGCAAAATGACGATTTTGCCCCTGGAATGGGCAAATACTTGACTTTTCGTTCATGCGGTCAAATAGACTTTGGCCGATGATTGTGACGTAATTCGTGATGTCACGAGTTCATAGACAGGTGGCACGCTCGATTCCGACATACGAGGAAAAAGTTATGAAGTTCGGAAGTTCAAGGGCATTTTCGTAATTTGGTCCAAAAGTTGACTTTTGACCCCAGAGGTCCAATGGACGAGGGCCGAAGACCGTTACGTAGATTGGGACGATACGAATCTATTGACAGGCGGCACGTCGAATTCGGAGGTTCGACGGAAAAGTTATGGTTCACAGAAGTTCGAGTGCACTATTGCACGTTTTAAGAGACAAGGACTATTTGGAAATTAGTAGGGCCCAGTTATTTGTTAGTGGACCAATGGATGAGTGACAAGTGTCACCCATCCACTGGCCATCCCCTTACCCTTCATGCATATTACCTTCATCGATCATTTCTTTCCATTTCCAAACCCACCCGATATCGCCCACTTTGAACCCAAACCAATCCAACCCTTCCCTTCTGATCATGCTTGTGAGGTTGATTATTTCTTTCCTTCATGCATATTACCTTCATCGATCATTTCTTTCCATTTCCAAACCCACCTGTGGACGGCGGCCTTGAAACCGAACATGATTTCCCGGTAAGGCCCAATTCCCATTTTATTTTGATTTTGATATTATGGATGCTTTCGGTTGATTAGAGGTTGGTTAGTGAGTTGCTAGGGAAGTTTTAAGATGGTTATGTGGGTGGTTCACGGCTGAGGGAGCCGTGAGGGTGGCAGGGAAAAACAAGGCCGTGAGGGCCTTTGATTATAGTTAGGATTTAGGTGTTTTTAGTTAGTTTTGTTGATTGCAATGGATAGAAAACTTGAAAATAGGATTAATGGAATTGAAATGGAAGCAAACGGACCGAAAAAAGGAGGGAAAACGCCTGAACCGGTCACGCCGGTCCAACTGGACCGGCCAACTGTGCAGTGGCGCGTGAGGCCCATGTGTAGTTCCTTCTTGAGGCGCGTACGAGCGCGTGACAGGGAATTTGGGGACGTTTTCAACATATCAAATCATCTATTCGATGTAAGGAACATTTTGGGACTGGTTTCGTGCCAATCAGACATCGTTTCGATATAGTTCTGGCTGTCCGAAGGTTTAGGTTCGTGTTTAAAAATAGTTATAAATTCCGGAAAATTACGGGGCTTTAGTGAGTGGTTATATAAGTAGTTAGTAACAATCTAAATGAATTTGGACAGGTTCGGGAATCCCGGAGACGACGATTGACCCGGAAGATGGTTATGGCACGCGTATCGAGGCGCGGCTTCGGACGGTCTGTGAGAGGACTTTTCTTTCGAATTCGATGCATGTATAAATGTTTATAAATGCTTTTAATACATTTTTTGTGTTGCCATGAGTGCAATTGTTTGTGTTAGCCTAGGATTTACGTATTTGCACATATTTCGAGATTTACGGCTTCATACGATGCATATACGTTCTATGTTTTCAACAAGCATTTAATAAACGGATTTTGGATTTAGAAATATGAAATCGAGCACGAGACCCATTTGATTTACAAACTCTCGGACTTGGAGTCCATTTGATTTGACGAGGAATCGGACCTAGGGTCCATTTGAGCTATACGATCGGACCGAGGGTCCAGTTGGTCTACGATTCGAGTTTGAGGCCCAGTGAGTGTTACTATCGGGCTTGATGCCCCGTTGATTTATGATATCGGGTCTGAGACCCATTTCATTGAGTTATCGGGCTTAAGACCCCGTTGGTTGTGAAATCGGGCGCGAGGTCCTGTTGAGTCATGGTTCGGGCTTAGGGCCCAGTTGATTGTAACATCGGGCTTGATTCCCAGTTCGTTTTGTGAAAGGAGTATTCGGGCATGAGACCCTGTTGAACTGTGGATTTAGGCCGAGGCCTGTGAGAATGGTTTTGAATCAGATTCTAGGAATCCTATTGATATGAATCGGGTATGAAACCCAGTTAAGAAATGTGATTTGAGAAAGAAAGAAAAGAGTATTTGGAAATGTGAATGAAACCCTCCATTTGTTTATATGGTCTTCTCCATACGTCGATCTGGAGAGTCACGATCCACAGACCAGAGTGGGTATCCCCATAGGGATCCTATTCCAGGAGTGGTGGTTACTTATGTTGTGGTCCCGGACCAGATTTTAGTGAGATATGTGGACTAGATCCAGAGAGAGAGCTCGAACTAGATCCAGTGATTGAGCCTCCCAGATGGAGATTACTAGGAGAAGACTCGAAGTGAGACCTCGAGTAGTGTGCACACTAGTATAGAGATGATATCGTGACATATATCGGGGATGTGTTCCCTAGGGGCTGTGTGCCCCGTGTTGGCATCTTCTCCGGAAGTTCCTAGGATGGGTTATACGTATGAGTACGGACGAGGTTTTACAGAAATTACCCCGTGTTCCGTGTTTATGTTTTAGAAAGTGATGTGGGGCGAGACCCCGTATTCAACGCTTTGAGAATAGTTTTGGGCTGTGTCCCACTGATGTTTGATTTGGGCTGAGTTCCCATGTTTTGATTTTGGTTCTTTTGTGATTTCGGGTCGGGGACCCATAAATGGTTTTACGGTTCATGTCGGTTTATGGGAACCGGGCATGAACCCTTAAATGATTTTGAAAATGGTTGACAAATGGTTTTATGAACGTGTTTGATAAATGGTTTTTGGAATGCATGCGTATGTTTTTATGAAGGGCATAAATGGTCTTTATGCGAAAATGTTTTTATTAAACTATTATTTTGTCCACTCACGACTTTTAATGTTTTAATGCCCTTCATGTTGATCTCGGATCCGGGCTGTAGCAGAGACAAGACATCACACTCCTCCTCCTACGATCCTGACGCACTCTACTAGCCCCGGCGAGGGCTAGAGATGGAATTTTCCTTGGTCTGACACTTTGTGTCAGACGGGATCAAGCGGGTCCCACGTTAATCCCGGGGGATTTGGGACCGGTCCATACAAAAAGTAATTCCGAGAATTTGAAAAAGAAATGGATGTTTTTGCCCCTATTTTATGTGGTCAAGAGTTGACTTTTAACTCAGAGATAATTTTTGGACTTTTCGCGAGGACCGTTACATAGGTTTCAGAGTCCTGAGTTCATAGATTGGTGGTACATCAGAATCAGAGTTCAGATGTATTTGTTATGGGTTTAAAATGAGAAGGGGTATTTTTGTAATTTTGGACCTTGAAAGCATTTTGGTCTTTTGCAGCCTTGCTGAGTCATCAGTGGGTGACTCACCTTATGTGTTGTGTGACACTTGTCACTCTGATGAGGGGATTGATTGCACAGTGTAACGACCCGTCCCGAATTCCAGAATTAGATTAGTGATTAATCAGAATTAGTGAGGTTAATCCGTGATTAGTTGGGCGAAATCGGACGAACGATGCAAAATGACCGTTTTGCCCCTGGCGTGGGTAAAACATTGAGTTTTCATTCTGGCGGTCAAATGGACTTTGACCGATGACCGTGACATAGTTCGTGACGTCACAAGTTCATAGACATGTGGCACGTTCAATTCCGACATTCGAGGAAGAAGTTATGACGCTCGAAAGCTTAAGGGCAATTTGGTAATTTTGGTTAAAGGGGCAAAATGTTGACTTTTGGACTGGCATGTCCGATGGGCGAGGGCCAAGGACCGTTACGTAGATTGGGATGATACGAATTCATAGACAGACGGCACGTCGAAACAACTTAACTTTTGGATTCTAGTGGGCCCAGATATTTTAAGGAGGCCCAATGGATGAGTGACAAGTGTCACCCATCCACTGGCCACCTTTTTTCCTTCATGCATATCTGTAACAACCCTTCCCGAGAGCCGGGATTAAGATAGTGATTAAGATGGGATTAGTGAGGTTCATTGGTGGTTAGGTGGTCCCGATAGGTCCGTAAGCTTAGAATGACGATTTTGCCCCTGACTTGGGCAAAAATGTTGGCTTTAGTTCGGGCGGTCAAATGGGTGTTGACCAGTGACCAGGACGTAGTTTAGGACGTCACGAATCCGTAGGCAGGTGGTACGCCTGATTTCGACATCCGAGGAGGGAGTTATGATGTTCGGAAGGTTGAGGGCATAACCGTAATTTGGTTAAAAGAAGGGGAAACGTTGACTTTTTGGACGATCGGGTTTTGGTACGTTGACCGAGGATGGTTAGGTAGATCTCATCGTCCTGAGTTCGATGACAGGCGGCACGTATTTATCGGACTTACGAAATGTGAGTTACGGGTCAAGAAAGTTAGTGGCATAATTGTAATTTTGAGCTAAAAGAAGGGGCAGTTTGGTCTTTTGTGTTCTGGGGATTTGTGCAGAGAGAGGGCAGATGGACGGCTGGGATGGAGCCACTTGGGAGAGAATGGAGTGGATGGTGACATGTGGCACAGGGCTAGTGGCTTCTGGGGGGTTCTCGTGTGTGCACGGTTCCAATAATTGGGGTGCAACCATGTAGTGCCCGTGTGTGTTCTTCGATCCTGAGTGAAACAGAGTGAGGCGGTGAGAGAAATTGAAGGGTGATCGTGGGTGCTGGTGAGTTTGTGAGGGTGTGAGAGTGATCAGAGAGGTGAGAAGGTTACAGGGAGGAGGTTTGGAAGTGTTGTGCTTGTGTGTGAGTGAGTGAGAGTCACGGGGACAACCAGAGAAAACAAAGAAGATTGAGGGCTTGTGGTGGTGCTGTGGCCGTGTGCGGGTGCGATTGACCTCGAGAGGAGGCTGAGGCGACGCTGTGGACTCCAGGGAACACGGCGACGAGCACGGCGGTGGATGGTTGCAGGTAAATTCTAATCTCCGTGTCTGTGCCCTGTTTTTCCGTTGAGTTTTGACTTGAGATTCGTGAGTCTAGAGGTCGAATCGATGAGTTTAGGGTGGTTTGGGTGACTCAGTGGAGTTCTGGGCTTCTATTGGTTGTGCTGCCGTGACGGGTGGTGCACGGTGGGGGATAACACGACGGCGGGTACTCTGGTGCTCTATTTTGCCGTCGATGTTCGAACCTAAAGTCGTGAAGTTTGGGAGTGAATCGACGGTTAGGGTGAGTTGAGTTAGGTTTAGAAGGGTCCTAGGAACCGTCTGGTGTTGCCACCGTGACGGGAGGTGACCTGGGTGGCCGGGAAGGAAAACAGAGCAGAGATCGGGTTTTGTTTCGAGTTTCAGTCGACGGTTTAGGGGCCGTGTCGAGGTCTAAGGAGGATGGGGATGGACGGAGTAGGTCTGGACGATGAAGATGGGGAAGAAAGGGAAGGAAATGGAGACGGGACGGCAGAGAACCGTTCTCGCCGGTTCGATTTACAGACACTGTGTCGAACTGGGTCTGCTCAAGGTAGCTGATGCACTGTAGCTGGCGCGTGAGGCCCACGCGCAGCCACTTTGGGCGGCGCGTGGGGCGGTTCTGGGGAAAATGGTCAACACGGTTTTTAGTCTAAGTGTTCTAACGAGTCTAATGGAAGTAGTTTCGGGTTAATCGGACGTCGAATCGAAGTAGTTCCGCGAGGGTGAAAGTTTAGGGTTCCGGTTCGTTACGTTCAGGACCCGGGGATTTTTGAGGGAATTTAGGTAGATACTCGTGGACGTGTTAGTGACGTAATTTGGTGGTTGATGACAGGATCCGGATTTCCCAAGGAAGCCGAGGAACGCGCAGGACGTTCGGGGCGCGATTGAGGGCTCGGTACTGTGAGTGGACCCTTTCCTTAAACTCGAGCATGCATAATTGTTTTTCTATAATTGTTTGATGGTTTTACATATGGTTTTATGATTATGGAATATGCTATCTTGGTTTTACATAATTGCACGGTTTTCGAGAAAATACGGTACTTGGCACGTTTTACGATAAAAGGTTGATTTCTGATTATAATGTTATAGTTTCGGGATTTCAAATGATAAAGGATTTCTAATGATTATAAATGGATTTCGGAACATGATTTCGATGATCAAGGTTTTTGGTTTTAGAATCGGATTTCGGAAAGCAGAATTTGGTTTTAAAGTTGAAAAGTGGATTCCGGATTTGGGTTCGGAATGACGGTTCTGGATGCCGGAATGGCATCAGACCGGTGATTTCGGATTCGGGTTTGGATGAGGATTTAGAAATGGTTTTCAAATGGTTTTGGATTGGATTTGCTGGATCTGGTTAATGGGTTTAAAGACCCGGATATTGATTTGACGGGGGACGGGCCCGGATTGAGTTTAAAGACTCGAGAGTTTAAAGACTCGGATATATTGATATTTCCCCCGTAGGCCTGTTGAGTTTAAAGACTCGGATATTATTGAGGCCTGGATTGAGTTTAAAGACTCGGGAGTTTAAAGACTCGGATAGGTCCAGCAGGTTTGATCGGAAAATGATGATTTGATGTTCATAGTTTGGATACGGTTTTATGATTCATATTCTAGGATTTATATAACTGTTTTATAGTGTTTCTGTTTTTTATGATGTTTTCTGGTGATTGATTATAACTGTTTTGATAACTGAGTTATGCATGTGGTTTCAAAACGGAGGGTTAAAACTCGGTTTTCTTATAAAATGGTTTTCGAACTTTTCTTTTACTCTGGTCCACTCACACCTTCTGTTTTAAATTGCCCTCCAGGTTGTGGAGATAGCGCGGGGTCTTGACGTCGGGGCAGTGTTCGAGGCATAGAAGTGACGAGCGAGGTCCCAGAGTGCTTAAGTTTTCCTCCGCGTGCGTGTACTTATTATCGGTTTTGATTTCTTTGTAGTTCGTACTATGCTCTGTAAAGTATGATTTCGGTGTTGTATTTAATTCTCCTGCGTCTGACAGTGCTATTTTGGTGATTTCCATGATTTTACTTTGGGTTTGGCGTCGGGGTGTCAGACGGGAGCAAGATTTACCTCGGGTTTCGGGGTGAAACCGGGGTGGGTCCTGACAATATGAGTTCATTCCTTTGTTTTTCATCCCACCCGATCTCATTCCAAAACCTTGAACCCAAACCCATCCAACCCAACCCCAGATGATCAGGACAGAAAGGCCAGAGAGTGAGGGAGGATGTTGAATGTTGGTGGCCGGCCTGGACGGCCACAACCGCCGTGGACGGCTGCTTGGAGGAGACAAACCCAAGAGGGTACTCGGTAAGGCCCAAATTCCATTAAAATTCAATATATGCATTATGGTTTGTTTTGGATGTTTCTAATGAATTAAATGGGTTAGTAGGAAGGTGTTAGAATGATTTTGAGGATGGTTAGAGGTTGTAGGACACCAGGGGAGGTTTTGAGAAACTTGAACCGTGAGGTTCAATTTGGAACCATGGGTTTTAGGGAGTTTTGATTAGTTTTAGGGATTGGAATGGACGGGAAACATCAAATTAGGAGGAATGGAATCGAAAAGGAAGAGATTGGAGGAAATATGTAGGGTCTAGAGCAGTGAACCGGTCACGCCGGTCCAACTGGACTGGCCAAACCAGGTGAACCGGTCGACTGAAGATTGATGGTGCAGGAATAGTGCCGGCGCGTGAGGCCCACGCGCAGGCCACTCCTGGGGCACGTGGGGGCACGTGCCTCTCCTTTTGGGAACGTGTTCAACACGAGAAATCTTCTATTCGATGTAACGAACATTTTGGGACTGGTTTAATGTCGATCGGACACCGTTTCTATATGTTTCGGGGCATCAGAAGGTTTAAGTTCGGGATTTAAAATAGTTAAAAATACCAAAAAATTATGGGGATTTAGTGGGAGGTTATTTAAGTAGTTAGTAACCTTGTATTACAATTTAGATAGGTTTGGGAGTCCCGGTGACGGTGATTGGCTCGGGAGAGCCGTGTGGCACGCATATCGAGGCGGCAGCTCTGGCGGTCTGTGCGTGGACCTTGTTTTCTAAATTGGTGCATGCATAAATGTTTATTATATGTTTTAAATACTTGTTTGTGATTCCATGAGTGCATTTGGACATGTGGTTACGTATTGGTAGGTATTTCGAGGTTACGATCCTATACGGTTCCAATACGGGTTTGTATGTCTTTATTGGTCTAAATGAAATGGTTTTGGATTTCCAAAAGGATAAACTCGGGTATGAGACCCATTTAGTTTTGTCTCGGGCATATGACCCGATTGATGACCTACGGGTCTAAATCGTGGTCGCGGTAGGTGCTATGTGCACGGCGACCGACGATACGACGCTCACCTCCGGGTTAGGATATGTTCCCTCCGGAGAGGTCACGATGCACGTTTCGTGGTCGGGAAGTCGAGGGAGGCTCGACTCTGGAGTGCTGACGGTTCATGTCAGGATCCGTCCCAAATATCACCTCGATACCCGGGACGAACCCTGCTCCCGTCTGACAATCACACATAAAGTACCAAAATAACTACAATACCACTATAAGCATAACTATCAGACGAAGGAGTAAATATAGTACAACTGTCAGTCAGAGCATAGTTCGACGAAATGGGCACAAAATCCTACTATGCTAATGTGGCAACGGAAGAACGTTAGAAGCTCTATGCCTCGATATCTGCCTCAACGTTCACCCCAGCGCTATCACCACGACCTGGAGGGAAAATTTAAAACCAAAAGATGTGAGTGGACTAAAAGAAAATGAAAGTTTGAAAACCGTTTATTATCAAATCAAAGCTAAGAAACTAGAACACTTTGTTCCCTCCGTTTTGAAATCACATGCCTAACTCAGTGATTAAAATAATTATAAACCAAGAAACATCATAAGAAACAGAAACATTATAAAAACACCATTTTCTGATCAAACCTGCTGGGTCTATCCGAGTCTTTAAACTCAACCAGGCCTTAAATGTAATCCGAGTCTTTAAACTCCCGAGTCTTTAAACTCAATAGGCCTATGGGGGTAATATCATAAATATCCGAGTCTTTAAACTCCCGAGTCTTTAAACTCAATCCGGGCCCGTCCCCCGTCAATCAATATCCGGGTCTTTAAACCCATATCCAGATCCAGCAAATCCAATCCAAAGTCTGTGCAAAACCAATTCGAAATCCATCGCCAAACTCGAATTCGAAATCCCCGATTCGAAGCCCTTCCGGCGTTCAGAACCGACATTCCGAACCCAAATCCAGAAATCCATTTTTACACCAAAAACCACATATAATCACAAATCATTTTTCACAACCCATTTATCATCATCAGAAAACATTTATAAATTTAAATCCTCAAAAATGTCATCAAGGTCCGAAAATCAGCTTTTCTCGAAAAACGTGTGAAATCCCGAAAATATCTCGAAAAACGTGCAACCATAGGACCCACATATAACCATCAACAAGAAGCATAAAAACACGTTTAATATCGTAAATCATTAATAAAAATAGTTAGGCATGATCGAAAGAGAAGAAGAAGTCCACTCACAGATCGAAACGAGTCAATTGCGCTCCGTGCGCTCCTCGACCGTTTCAGGCGTTTCCCGTCCTGTCAATAGACACCAAATAGGGTCACAATTACATCAAGGATACTCACCCTATTTCCCCAATTTTTCGGGAATTTAAATAATATTTTATTCATAAACCCTAAACCGTCCGGATTCCCGAACCATCCCTTAACTTCGTCCGATTAACCCGAAAATTATACCATTGGATTCCTTAGAACATTTAGAACTAAAACCATGTTGGAAGCTTGGCCGGATTCCTCTCCACGCGCCTCCACGCGCCGCCCAAAGTGGCTGCGCGTGGGCCTCACGCGCCTGCTACAGTGCCACCGTCTTCCTCGATCGAACCCGGTTCGCACTAGGCTGCAACCCAGACCGGCGAGAACCATTCTCCGCCGTCCGGCCACCATTTCCCCTCCTATCTTCACCTACAGCTTCGTCCAAACTCAAAGAACTCATCCCCCTCACTCTCTTGGTTCGACTCGACCCACAACTTCACGACTGAAGCTCGAAAGAAACCCGTACAAAACTCTGTTTTCCTTCTCGGCCACCCAGTTCTTCCCCCTTCACGGTGGTCATTCTAAACTCCTCCCACTACCTCACTGAATCACACACAACTCACAGGAACCCTCGACTCACCCTCTAAGTCCACGATTTCCCGTTTGAAATTCACGGCCAAATAGGGTAACAGAGTACCCGCCGTCGCACCACCCCCACCGTGAACTCCCCCGTCACGGAAACCGTCATAAACTACTCCTAGGATCTCCCTAAACCTCACTTCACTCACCAATCCCCTCGACTCTAGCTCCAGGTCCACGATTTCCAATTTGAAACTCACGGGAAAAACAGGGGAATAGAACTCACCTTTCGATTCCGTCTCCGCCGTGCGCACCACCGCGTGCCACGGTGTTTGTTGGGTCCCCTGCAACCTCCTAAGCCTCCCACTGCCTGGGTTTGAGCCACCTCACGGCGTAGCCACCGCCACAGTCCGCCTTCTCTCTGTTTTCCCAGAAACTACAACCGTCCTCCGTGCACGATTCCTCCACCGATACACGACCACCAGATCAATCTTTTCTCTCTCCCACTCTCACAAATCACTCTTCACTCTCCCTTGCACAGAATCGAACAATCACTCCCAATTCCTCACTCTCTGTTTTCTGCGTTCGAACCAAATGCACGGTTTGTTTTTGAACGGTTTGTGGCCGTGTATATGATACACACTTGTAGAACCCTCTGGTGCCCAGCCACGTGTCCACAATCCCATGGACAACAGCACAAAATATCCTATCCCACTCAGCCACTTGTCCTAATCTGATTGGCTGAAAAAAATGACCAAAATACCCCGCATTTTAATAATTACCGTTTTTCCCTCGAACGTTCTAGACCCGTAAATATCCCGTCCGACGTCCGATGACAGCGTGCCGCCTGTCGTTATGCTCAGGATGTCGAGACCTATCTAACGGTCCTCGGTCTACATGAAAATTATAAGTCCATTAAAAAGTCAACATTTTCGTCATTTACTCAAAATTACGGTAACGCCCTCGATCTTCCGTACATCATAACTTTTTCTCCGATTGTCCAAATCGGACATGCCATCTGTCAACGGACTCGTGACGTCCTACACTACGTCATGGTCAATGGTCAACACTCATCCAACCGGTCAATCAAAAAGTCGACCTTTAACCTACTATTCACAAGGGCAAAATCGTCCTTTTATACAAAACTTTTACAAAATTACATTTTTACCCTTCCTGAAGGTACGGGTTGTTACAGTTCAGGATATCGATCGGTGATGAGTGCACCATGATCTTGTGGTGGTCGCGTCGGTTGATACGTTCATGTCGACATATTAGGATTTAGGGCGGTCCTGGATGGATGGTTGCACGCATC
The DNA here is from genome assembly GCA_032719365.1 of Prinsepia uniflora. Lineage (NCBI taxonomy): Eukaryota > Viridiplantae > Streptophyta > Magnoliopsida > Rosales > Rosaceae > Prinsepia > Prinsepia uniflora. The sequence continues at coordinate 6,045,279 of CM064874.1, forward strand.
ACTATGATCGGAGTCGTGACTGACCCTTAGATATCGGGCACGGTGTCCAGCTGATGTCATATGTTCGGGCACGAGACCCAGTTGTTTTACACTGATGATTTCGGGTCAGGGACCTTAGATGGATTTCCAAGTTCGTGGCGGTTTATGGGAACCGACATGAACCCTGAAAAGGTTATTGTGGTACATGATGGTTTATGGGAACCAGGCATGGAGGATGTTTTCTATATATATATATATATATATATATATGAATGGCATGGATATTATGGATCATGACGGTTCAGGGGGACCGGGCATGAATGTGTATGTTATATGTATATATGTTCATATACCTTCCTTTACTTCTATTATCTCCTCCGGGGAGGGTCGTTGGCCTGGGTGGACCTCGGAGTAGTCACGGAGCACTGACTGAGTGGGAGTTGCCGCCGTTGGGTTTCTTACTCTCACGAAGGCTTGTACTATAACCTTAGGACGGGTCATTGGTCTATGGACATTGACCTTGGACTGAAAGACTTGGGTTCGAGACCCCGGGTAGCAAGCGCGTAGCTTTGAAAACTGTGACAGGATTGGTTGTGTGAATTATATGTATATATGATGTATGCTATATGAGAAATACTATATGATATATGATGTGTGATGGATACAGGTTTTGGGCAGTGGCCCGTGTGCTTAGTTTCGTTATGATTTGGGCTGAGTCCCGCATGGATTTGGGCAGTGGCCCGTATGATTGGTCCTTATTGGTTCTTTCATTATGATTTTGGGCTTAGTCCCCACATGTGGTTCATTTGGTTAAATGGTTTTCGAATGCATGCATGCTTTTTAGTGAAGGGTACAAATGTATTTCTATAAAATGTTTTTATAAACTGGTTGTTTTGTCCACTCACAGCTTTTAATGTTTTGACTGCCCTTCAGGTTGACAACGGATGTGGACTGTAGCAGAGACCGAGATATCACATACTTCATCTGGATCCTGGCGTACTCTGATAGCCCGAGAGGGCAAAGGTCGGAAATATCCCTTGTCTGACACTTCGTGTCAGACGGGAGCAGGGTCATCCCGCATTAATCCCAGGGGGATTGGGATAGGTCCTGTCACACAGTGTGATGATATGTGTGCTAGTGTGTGTTTTGAACTTGGCACCCGAATACTAAAACACCAAAAAGCCCACTAATCATCAAACATCGATCCTCACTTGAGACTCAAGGGTAAAACTAAGGAAAAACACAGAGAATATAGAAGGAAGAAGCGAAAAGGAAAACAGGACGGAGTTATCAACCTGATAGTTAGGGTGCCTGTACGATAGTTAGTAGGATTGAATCCAGATTGTCTTGGTTCGGCATTTGATGCCGTGGTTGCCATAATACTGTCGTGGTTGACTGTGTGGGACCCTACGGAAGGATAAACGTAATAGTACTTTAGAGTTTTGATTGTGAGACGGTTAGTTGGGATCGTCTTTCACGATGTCGTAGGATAGGTTCCGACGACTGGTTGGGAGTTATGACCATTCGATGGTCGGATTTTGTTGAGTTAGGTTGCTATGCTGCTAGGAGCAGCCAGGTTCGAGTAATCCTAGTGGGTCTGACGGTCAGGTTGTACCGCAGCTAGCAGTTAGTAGTCGGGTTCGAGGAATCCTAGTTGGATTGACGGTAAGATTGGATTGACGTCTTTACGATGTCAAGGCCGCGGAATCGGTCAGATTGTGGATTGTACTGCAGTTGGTAGCTTGCAGTTGGGTTCAGGGAGACCCTGGGTAGTGATCGTGGAACCCTACCTTAGGTGTATGGTTCGAAAAGGTGAGCTGGCGAGTGGTCTTGACTCCGATGAGACCGTTGGTTGGTCGAGTTATGTCAGCTTGTGTTGGGACTGCACTCTGTAGTCGAGGTTTTACTTATCGGTTAACCTAGTTGGTTGTCGTACTACTTTTATTGTGATGGATTATTGGTACAACTAAGGTCATGGGTAACCTGGTAGATGACATTGGTTGAATCAAGTTACGACTGGTTAGAGATCGGTTGGGCAGGTTACCAGGGTTGGTATTTGTCGATGTATTCCCGGAACGGGGATACAGAGTAGTTGGTATGAGCGATTGATTCCGTTGGATGCGGAGTCTGGATATCGAGATGTCTGGTGGTTAGATCTGCACGAGTTTGTGGCAGGCACTACTACCAAGAGTGATTGTAGTTACGGTTGTTGGGAATCAGTGACGTTCATGTGACGTTTCCTTTTCTCGTATGAGTTGTCAAGGTGACTGTACCCAGAGTTGTTGGGTATGATGGAGGCGGAGTTTCTCCCATTCAAGCAGAGGTACGGGATCGTCGTTCGGTATGAGCGGAGATCCAGGGTTGTCAGTTATGCACATGGTGTGCAGGTGTTATTGTTAGTGTGCTGATACTAGTGTGGATGCCTGTGTGCTGAAACTAATGTTGGTGTTCGTGTTGGGGATACTGGTACTAGTGCTGGTGCTGGTGCTGGTGATTGTGATGACGGTGAGTTACGAGTCGGGATGTGACTCCGTCGAGATGGGCATATGTTCGGTATCTGTGGTTCGGGAGTGGATCACGGATAGTTAGGAGACACGTGGATGATGCCCGAGTATATTGGTTCCGACGTGGTTGGACTGTCGGAGCCGAGAAAGGTTGTGATTAAGGTGATGAGATGAATGCGGGTTTTCTGCATTGTTATTGGGTATTTCGAAGTCATTCGGGTGACTTCTCAGGTTTTACCGTGGTAAATACGGTAGATGATTGTTTGTTGTCACTAGTACATTGATCGTGTATTGGTTGGTGGACCCGGATTTTTTTTGGGTCATCAAGTGGAGTTGAGTATATCGAAGTTAGGTGACTGGGATTTCTCATTTTCTGCTTGGTGGCAGACGATGTTGGTTTATGTGGCGTGGTGAGTGCATCGATTTTGTTTGCATTCACGTAGGATGAATTTTGATGTTATTTTCTTGTATCATCCTTGATTTTTCCTCGGTGGAATGACAAGGATCGATACGAGGTAATCAGTGAGAACCCATAGTCTCGGCGTGTCTCGTCGTTGACTGATCTGTTTAGATGTGGGAATTGGTTGAGGAGTGATGTGACTTACGAAGGATTCGAAAGGGTGTAAGACCCTATGATCGGATCTCAGGTGGATTGTTAGCTGAGTGAGCTTGTGTGGATCCTGATGTGGATCGGGATTGTGACGTTGTGGACTTTGGACGTCGTGACGATCGGGGATCGTGACGTCTATGGTCGGTTGACGTAGTGATGGATCTGGATTGTGATCTTGATAATCCAAATAGGTGGAGAGTTTATCGCTCTTACTTGGATGTTTGAGTTGAGGATGTTGGCACTGAACTTCTTTTCGAAGTGAATCCCGTATGGTATGTTACTCAGGAGAGTAGGTTTCCGATAAGGTCCGATTTGGTCAACCTAGATGTGTGTATGTTGGGATTGGCTTCCCTATGAAGTCAATCGATTGTATTGTGGTAATCGGTTGAGCAGATATCCGATAGGTTCGGATATGGTGTGTCTCGTTTGACGAGAACGAGATTTCGGATTTTGGAATCGGATTTTTGGATGACGATTCGGGATTCGATTTTGGAACTTGAAAGTGGATTTATGGATTTGGGTTCGGAATGGTTATTCCAAATACTAGCTTACGGAATGGTGATTTCGGATTCGGATTGGGAAATGGATAATAGGTTGGAGTTTTGTCTGTCTAGTACGGGATTGGACAAATGGACTCTATTATTGAAATGTGTTTGGCTACGACATAGGAGGTCGTGTTGTTGTTGTTATTGTTGTGGTTGTCGTTGTTGTGGTAGGTTGGTAGATAGACGTATGTACCCTGTACGTTGTACGGGGGTACGATACTAGGGCATGCTTGTCGTGCCTAGTGACGTATATAGGTTATACTAGTGGTACGTTGGTGAACGTGTTGGTAGTTGGCTTAGTTCCGATACCATTAGATTAATCGAGGACGTGAACTGGACATTGGATACTGTGCATTGGGTCATAGTGATTCTGATGGGTCCGGTTACACACAGGTCGAGTTAGATGTTGGTGATTGTATACTCAGGTTGAGTGAGTTGGTGGTTAGTGTAACCACAAGGGAGTATGGTGTTAGTTTTCGACTGACGACTGTCAAGCGGTGATGGTTTGTCGGATGTGTCAACGTGGATCGTTGTGTGAGGTCTGATGACTCCTTGTGGGAGCAGAGGTCAAGATAGTTTTGTGTTGGAGCAAGGAGCCGTCTGGTTATTTGTGTCAACGAAATGGTAGGGTTGACAAGTGGTGTCAATTCGGAACGTATGGCTACGGTCATTCGACGTGGTCGAACGTAGTCGATACGACATGAGTATTAGTCGTACGTCTGATTGTAGATGAGTTTTTTTCTGCTTAGTTGGTGTACGAGTGTACACGTGTGTAAGATCGGATTTGCTGCCAACGAGGTGGTTGTGGAACCAGGATAGTTGGAATTTCAGGAATGCAACTAATTAAGGAGGGAAGAACGGTTGGAATTAGGTCGGTTGGAATTTCGAGGACGAAATTAATTAAGGAGGGAAGGTTGTAACGACCCGTCCCGAATTCCAGGATTAGATTAGTGACTAATCAGGATTAATGAGGTTAATCCGTGATTAGTTGGGTGAAATCGGACGAACGATGCAAAAGGACCGTTTTGCCCCTAACCTGGGTAAAATATTGAGTTTTCATTCTGGCGGTCAAATGGACTTTAATCAATGACTATGACGTAGTTCGTGATGTCACGAGTTCATAGACAGGTGGCACGTTCAATTCCGACATTCGAGGAAGAAGTTATGACGTTCGGAAGCTTAAGGGAAATTTGGTAATTTTCGTTAAAAGGGGCAAAATGTTGACTTTTGGACTGGCATGTTTGATGGCCGAGGGCTGAGGACCGTTGTGTATATTGGGATGATACGAATCCGTAGACAGGCGACACGTCGAATTCGGACGTTCAACGACGAAGTTACGGTTCAAGGAAGTTTCGGGGCGTTATTGTACGTTTTACGAAACAACTTAACTTTTGGATTCTAGTGGGTCCAGATATTTTAAGGAGGCCCAATGGATGAGTGACAAGTGTCACCCATCCACTGGCCACCCTTTTTCCTTCATGCATATCAGTTCATTCCTTTATTTTTCATCCCACTCGATCTCATTCCAAAACCTTGAACCCAAACCCATCCAACCCAACCCCAGATGATCAGGACAGAGAGGCCAGAGAGTGAGGGAGGATGTTGGATGTTGGTGGCCGGCCTGGACGGCCAGAACCGCCGTGGACGGCGGCTTGGAGGAGACAAACCCGAGAGGGTACTCGATAAGGCCCAAATTCCATTTAAATTCAATATATGCATTATGGTTTGTTTTGGATGTTTCTAATGAATTAAATGGGTTAGTAGGAAGGTGTTAGAATAATTTTGAGGATGGTTAGAGGTTGTAGGACACCAGGGGAGGTTTTGGGAAACTTGAACCGTGAGGTTCAATTTGGAACCATGGGTTTTAGGGAGTTTTGATTAGTTTGAGGGATTGGAATGGATGGGAAACATCAAATTAGGAGGAATGGAATCGAAAAGGAAGAGATTGGAGGAAAAATAGAGGGTCTAGAGCAGTGAACCGGTCACGCCGGTCCAACTGGACCTGCCAAACCAGGTGAACCGGTCGACTGAAGGTTGATGGTACAGGAATAGTGCCGGCGCGTGAGGCCCACGCGCAGGCCACTCCAGGGGCGCGTAGGGGCGTGTATCTAACCTTTTTGGAACGTGTTCAACAAGTGAAATCTTCTATTCAATGTAACGAACATTTTGGGATTGGTTTCGTGTCGATCGGACACCGTTTCGATATGTTTCGGGGCATCAGAAAGTTTAGGTTTGGGATTTAAAATAGTTAAAAATACCAAAAAATTACGGGGCTTTAGTGGGAGGTTACTTAAGTAGTTAGTAACCTTCTATTACAATTTGGACAGGTTTGGGAGTCCCGGTGACGGTGATTGGCTCGGGAGAGCTGTATGGTACGCATATCGAGGTGGCAACCCGAACGGTCTGTGAGTGGACCTTGTTTTCTAAATTGGTGCATGAATAAATGTCTATTATATGTTTTAAATACTTGTTTCTGATGCCATGAGTGCATTTGGATGTGTGGTTACATATTGACACGTATTTCGAGGTTACGGCCCTATACGGTGCCAATACGGGTTTGTATCTCTTTATTGGTCTAAATGAAATGGTTTTGGATTTCCAAAAGGATAAACTCGGGTATGAGACCCATTTGGTTTTGCCTTGGGCATATGACCCTATTGATGACCTACGGGTCTGAATCGTGGTAGCGGCAGGTGCTATGTGCACGACGACTAACGATACGACGCTTGCCTCCGGGTTAGGATATATTCCTTCCGGAGAGGTCACGATGCACGTTTCGTGGTCAGGCAGCCGAGGGAGGCTCAATTTCGGAGTGCTGACGGTTCAGGATATCGACCGGTGGTGTGGTGGTCGCATCGGTTGATGCGTTCACGACGACATACCAGGATTGAGGGTGGTCCTGGATGGATGGTTGCACACATCACTATGATCGAAGTTGTGACTGACCCTTAGATATCGGGCACAGTGTCCAGCTGATGTAATATGTTCGGGCACAAGACCCAGTTGTTTTACACTGATGATTTCGGGTCAGGGACCCTAGATGGATTTCCAAGTTCGTGGCGGTTTATGGAAACCAGCATGAACCCTGGAATGGTTATTGTGGTACTTGACGGTTTATGGGAACCGGGCATGGAGGATGTTTTCTATATATATATATATGAATGGCATGGATATTATGGATCATGATAGTTTAGGGGGACCGGGCATGAATGTGTATGTTATATGTATATATATGTTCATATACCTTCCTTTACTTCTATTATCTCCTCCGGGGAGGGTCGTTGGTCTGGGTGGACCCCGGAGTAGTCACGGAGCACTGACTGGGTGGGAGTCGCCCCCGTTGGGTTCCTTACTCTCAAGAAGGCTTGTACTATAACCTCAGGACGTGACAGGACCCATCCCAATCCCCCCGGGATTAGTGCGGGATGACCCTGCTCCTGTCTGACACGAAGTGTCAGACAAGGGATATTTTCGTCCTTTGCCCTCCCGGGCTATCAGAGTACGCCAGGATCCGGAGGAGGTATGTGATATCTCGATCTCTGCTACAGTCCACATCCGATGTCAACCTGAAGGGCAGTCAAAACATTAAAAACTGTGAGTGGAAAAAACAAGAGTTTATAAGAACATTTAATAAGAAGACATTTGTACCCTCCACTAAAAAGCATGCATGCATTCGAAAACCATTTATCCAAAACAAACCATATGTGGGACTAAGTCCAAAGCAGATGTAAACCAAGGTCGAAAGGACCACAATGAAAACGACCATACGGGCCACTGCCCAAATCCATAAGGGACTCGGCCCCAAACCATAAAGAAACTAAGTACACGAGCCACTGCTCAAATCCTGTGCACACCTGTGCACACCACATATCATATATCATATATACATCACATACATATATATAAGTCACACAACCAATCCTGTCACGGTATCCAAAGCTACGCGCGTGCTACCCGGGTCTCAATCCGAGTCATCTCAAAGTCAAGGTCAATGTCCGCAGACCACTGACCCTACCCGAGGTAATAGTAACCATAGCCTTCCTGAGAGTAAGGAACCCAACTGGGGGGTGACTCCACTCAGTCGGTGCTCCGTGACTACTCCGGGGTCCACCCAGGCCAACGACCCTCCCCGGAGGAGATAATGGAAGTAAAGGAAGGTAGATGAACATATATATAAATAACATAAACATTCATGACCGGTTCCCCTGAACCGTCATGATCCATAATATCCATAATCAGGTAACATGTCGGTTCCCATAAACCGTCATGTACCGTAATAACATAACCGAGGTAACATGCCGGTTCCCATAAAGCGTCATGTACCGTAATAACCAACAAGGGTTCATGCCGGTTCCCATAAACCGTCATGAACCACGATACCATAACAACGGTTCATGCCGGTTCCCATAAACCATCATGAACTTGGGAATCCATTTGAGGTTCCCTGACCTGAAATCAAAACCGTAAAGAAGCTTGGGTCTCGTACCCGAACATAGGACATCAGTTGGGCACCGTGCCCGATATCTGAGGTCATATGCCCGAGACAAAACCAACTGGGTCTCATACCCGAGTTTATCCTTTTGAAATCCAAATCCAGTTCATTTAAATCAATAAAGAAATACAGACCCGTATAAGCACCGTACAAGGTCGAAACCTCGAAATACGTGCTTATACGTAACCACATAGAAATGCACCCATGGCATCATCAAACAAGTAATAAAACATATAATAAACATTTATGCATGCACCAATTTAGAAAACAAAGTCCACTCACAGACCGTCCGAGCTGCCGCCTCGATTTGCGTGCCATACGGCTCCTCGAGCCGATCACCGTCACCGGGACTCCCAAACCTGTCCAAATCATAATAGAAGGTTACTAACTACTTAATTAACCTCTCACTAAAGCCCCGTAATTTTCCCGTATTTTTAACTATTTTTAAAACCGAACCTAAACCTTCCGATGCCCCGAAACATATCGAGACGGTGTCCGATTGACACGAAACCAGTCCCAAAATGTTCGTTACATCGAATAGATGATTTCGTATGTTGGAACCTTCCCCAAATTCCCTGCCACGCGCCCTCACGCGTCGCCTGAAGTGGCTGCGCGTGGGCTTCACGCGCCTGCTACAGTACCTGCTGACGTCAGCATGACGTCATCTGACAGCTGTCAGGTCTGACATGTCAGACTCTGACAGGTGCCACGTGTCATGCTCCCATTGGTCCACGTCACTGTGCTATCAGTTCCACGTGGCAGTCTGACATGTGCCATGTGTCATCACGGCACTGGTCCACGTCGGTGCCACGTGTCAGCCCCTGATTGGGCCACGTCACTGACATGTCAGTGCTGACTGTGCACTTACATGTGACACGTGTCGCTCTCCTATTGGCCCATTTTATGACATGTCAGCTGACATTGTCAGATCTGACAATGCTGACGTCATCCCTGACATGATGACGTCAGCAGGATGTCGTCACCTGTCATCTCCTACTTCGGTCAGATCGGTCCGGTCTGGTTTTTCCTGCAACTTGGACTGGCGTAACCGGTCCAGGTCTCCTTCTCCCTCATTTTCGGTCCGTTTGCTTCCATTCCAACTCCTAAACTCCTATTTCTTCATTTCTTATCAATCCTAATTAACTAAACAACCTAAAACCTACGAAATCCGACCGGTCCAATTTGAACCTCACGGTTCGATTTTTCCCGATCAGCCTACACGGCTGCTCAGCTGTCAACCACCACCAAAACCCCCTTAAAACCTTCCTAGCATCCTAATAATCATTCCCTAATCATTTAAAACCAATCATAATGCTCACATCGAAAAATAAGGAAAAATGGGCTTACCGGGTACCCGATCGGGTTTTGGGTTCCAGCCACCGTTCACGGCGGCCCTGGCCATCCAAGCCGGCCACCTTAACTCCCTCAGCCTCCTGGTCCTCTGTCCTGGTCTTGGGTGCAATTTGGATGGGTTTGGGTTGCACGGGAATGAGAGAAAATGGTGAGATCGGGTGGGTTGTGTTTGAAATGGAGAAAATGAAAATGCACGGTGAAGTGCATGTATGTAATGTGTTGTCCAGTGGATGAGTGACACTTGTCACTCATCCATTGGTTGCTAAAAAGCAACTGGGCCCACTAAAGACAAACTGCACTTTTTGTCTCGTAAAACATGCCATCGTGAATAGTAACCGGGAACTTCCGTGAACCGTAACTTCGCCGTCGAACGTCCGAATTCGACGTGCCGCCTGTCTACGGATTCGTATCGTCCTTATCTACGTAGCGGTCTTTGGCCCTCGGCCATCGGACCTCCCGGTCAAAAAGTCAACATTTGACCCCCATTTAACCAAAATTACCAAAATGCCCCTAAACTTCCGAACGTCATAACTTCCTCCCCGAACGTCGGAATTGAACGTGCCACCTGTCTATGAACTCATGACGTCACGAACTATGTCACGGTCATCGGTCAAAGTCCATTTGACCGCCCGATTGAAAAGTCAACGTTTTGCCACCACTAGGGGCAAAACGGTCATTTCGCATCGTTCGTCCGATTTCGCCCTACTAATCACAGATTAACCTCACTAATCGTGATTAGTCACTAATCTAATCCTGAAATTTGGGACGGGTCGTTACAGGACGGGTCATTGGTCTACGGACATTGACCTTGGACTGAAAGACTTGGGTTTGAAACCACGGGTAGCATACGCGTTGCTTTGGAAACCGTGACAGGATTGGTTGTGTGAATTATATGTATATATGATGTATGCTATATGAGATATACTATATGATATATGATGTGTGATGGATACAGGTTTTGGGCAGTGGCCCGTGTGCTTGGTTTCTTTATGGTTTGGGTTGAGTCCCGCTGGATTTGGGTAGTGGCCCGTATGATTGGTCCTTATTGGTTCTTTCATTATGATTTTGGGCTTAGTCCCCACATGTGGTTCATTTGGTTAAATGGTTTTTGAATGCATGCATGCTTTTTAGTGAAGGGTACAAATGTCTTTCGATAAACTGTTTTTATAAACTGGTTGTTTTGTCCACTCACAGCTTTTAATGTTTTGACTGCTCTTCAGGTTGACAACGGATGTGGACTGTAGTAGAGACCGAGATATCACATACCTCCTCCGGATCCTGGCGTACTCTGATAGCCCGAGAGGGCAAAGGTCGGAAATATCCCTTGTCTGACACTTCGTGTCAGACGGGAGCAGGGTCATCCCGCATTAATCCCAGGGGGATTGGGATAGGTCCTATCACACAGTGTGATGATGTGTGTGCTAGTGTGTGTTTTGAACTTGGCACCCGAAAGCTAAAACGCCAAAAATCCCACTAATCATCAAACATCGATCCTCACTTGAGAATCAAGGCGAAAACTAAGGAAAAAAACAGAGAATATAGAAGGAAGAAGCGAAAAGGAAAACAGGACGGAATCTAGAAGCGCTGACCCGAGAAACCCAGAAACCCGAATTTCATAATTGTGGGTTCTTTGTTCGAACTTCCATTTTTGAACCTAAGAACGTGAATTGCGGCTACTGTTGTGTAATTTGGTTCTTGGCGAGCATGATTGAGTGGTTTTGGTATATAATTGGTTGCAGAGAAGCTTGGGTTGAAGGACTGGAATTTGGCTTAAATTCATTGATATTGATCATCAATTTTGGGTAGAATTTCCATGAATTTGAGATCACAAATCCTTTTTTGGGAGTAAGTAGCTTCAATTTGAGGCTTAATATGAGTGAATTGGTGCAGAAATGGCTAAAATGGACCGAGTCGAGCGACCTGTTTGCAGGAAACGGGGGAAGATGGTGACACTGTAATTGTAACTAATTGTCAAGCAAGAACATTGAGACCGATCAGAAGTATCATTTGAGGTGCTCTCGCAGCTCCAATCTGAAAGACGGAACATGACGACCGATCAGAAGTAGGGATGGCAATGGATCGTGTCGTGTCGGGTTCGTGTCATGTCATGTCATGAACTCTATTTTACCCAAATATGCCCAACCCGAACCCGGCCTATTTAATAATCGTGTCAAATATGTGCAACCCGAAGCAGACCTGTTAATGACCTAGGCAACCCCGTGTAACTCGTATAACCCATTTAATAAATAGGTCGTACTGAAAATCCAATTAACCTATAACCCGTTTGACCTATTTAACATATTTAACTTATTTAACTGACAGGACCCATCCCAACAGGACTTTCATAACCGTGCCCGGTCCTGCTCTCGTTTGACTAGTCAACTGAAGTCCCGAAACTACCCCTCAGCACATGTCAGACAAGGGATAACTGCACTGATTTCCGCTCATGCCTCCGCTTCTCGATCAGCCCCGAACGTTGTTCCACGACCTAGAGGGTCATAAAAGTAGAAAATGTGTGAGTGGACAAAAATAATAGCCTTTGAAAATATATTTCAAATAGAACCTTTACCCCTCCAGTTTATCAAACCATGCAGGCATAGGGTAAAACACATGAATAACCATCACCAGATTTCCAGCAAAATCACATGAAATGTATCAAATCCCAGTTCTCAAGCCAAACATATGAAAACACTAACTTGGCCATAAAGACCAAAATCCATACGCAATACCAGTACGCAAAGAAATCACAATCAAATCAACATCAATCAGAACTACTCACAAGTGCACAATCAATCACACAATCACATCCGTACTACGCGTAGGACAACTCGGGAACTGCGCTTAGGCCCCATCCGAGTCATGTCTGGGAACCACACACGCACCATCTAGACGTATTACATACTCGGGAACCGCACTCACGCAACATCCGAGTCACGTCTAGGAACTGCACTTGCACCATCCATACATGTACCCGTATCCACAATCACAAACACAATCCATACCACAAACACATATCAATCATATCCTTAACTTCAAACCAAGTCAAAATCATTCCCAACAGGGTCTCAATCCCAAATTCCATTTACACGTAAATCCGTAAAATCTCATTTGAAAACATTAAAATAATCTAGAAATCATCCTTGACTCACCAACTAAGTCAAAATATCCTTTTTAAAACTTTTTTGACTCCGGGCCTAGCCCAAAACATCATTTGCACATTCCTCGTAAAATGTGCCTGAAAGACCGATTAAAATAATAATTAAATCACAAATAATCATGCCAAATCACCATGACATCATTGCAAACCAAATCATGCAATCAATCATGTAAAACATTTAACTATGCATGCATAACAGTTTATAAAACAAACGTCCACTCACACACCGTCCAAACCGCTCGATTATGAGCTGCACGTTTTTTTCGTAATTTCTGACATTTTCCTAGAATCAAGAATCCTGTCCAAAATAATCATTAAGGGTCACTAATGACTCAATTAATATCATATTAATTTCCCATAATTTTTCAGGAATTAATTACGAATTAAAAACGTAACATAAGCCTTCGGACACTCGAATCAATATCGAAACGGTGTTCGATCGACTCGAAACCAACGCCAAAATGTTGGTTACATTGCATAGAATAAAAGTCATTTCGACCTCACCTCAAGAATCCCACTCAAGCGCCCCCACGCGTCGTCGCAAGTGGCTACGCGTGAAGCCCACGCGCCGTGTACAGTACCATGCTATAGTGTCATCTCTTCTACCCGTTTCCCCTACAAACGGGTCTACAACCCGCGAGCCAACCCGTCTGAATCTCCCTCAATTCTGCCATGATTTCAACAATTGAACCGTCCATTAGCATCGTTATGGTCCAATTAAAGGTCTGTATCCTTAATTACAAAAACCCTTACTTGGAACAATCAAATTCAACCTCACGTTTTACACTCAGTCGCAGGCACTGTTCCTCCTTCAATCTCGACCAATTCCAGTTGTTTTCTTGCAATTGATTCATCAAGGAGCATCGTACCATCATTCTAAACAAGTTTCCAAGGCCAATTTCAGCATTCAACCCCTCTAATTTCTCGAACACAATCTCGAATTTTTGAGAGGCTTGAGGGCAATATTCTTGGTCTTTTCTCCATCAATTACCTTCGTTCTTGAGGTGATCCTGATCAAATTAGTCCCAGAAGACTCAAACCAATCTCTGTTTTACTAACACGGCTGACAAATTCAAATTTGAACTTGGGAGAATTTGAAAGCTCATGGGTTGGTTTTGGGTTCTGTATGCTTCCTCTCGATTTCGTGGTTTCCTTTTATTCTTCTTTTCCCTCTCAATTCTTCTCTAATTCGATCGATCAGGTGAGTATGAAGTCTCCGTTTCAATCAGGTGAGTATGAAGTCTTTAATTTTTCTCCCAACAATATCCATCTTTTCTTTTTCAGAGTTTAAGGCTTAAACGGTTTGTGCAACTAATTGGCATAATCAAGCGACAAATGTCACTGCCTAAGCTAGGTGAGTCACTAACATGACTGAATCAGCCAATTGCTCATCCAATTCACCTTGCTGGCTCAATTACCATTTTGCCCTTACCAACAAAATGACCAAAATGCCCATAGCTTTCACAAATCTGCAACTTTTACATCCGACCTCTGATTGACGCATGCCGCCTGTCTACGAATTCAGCGTCCCAAGACCTACTCAACACCTCAGGTTTCCACATGAACCCTCGTTCACTGCGCATAACCACAATCACTCGTTCCAATTTTTTGGCTCGTCCCGAGCCCTCCTATCACACTGTAACGACCTGTCCCGAATTTCGAAATTAGATTAATGACTAATCAAGTATTAGTGACTAATCAAGAATTAGTGAGGTTAATCAGTGATTAGTTGAACAAAATCGGACGAACGACGTAAAATGACCATTTTGCCCCTAGTCGTGGGCTAAATGTTGATTTTTAACTTGAGAGGTCCGATGGCCGGGAGCCGAGGACCGTTACGTAGATCGGGTCAATACGAATCCATAGACAGGCGGCACTCCAGAGAAGTAATGGTTCACGAATGTTCGGTTACACTATGCACGCATTACGAGGCGATGATTAGGTGGCAATATCTGATTGGTTGACTTTTAAGTGGGACCCATGGATGAGTGACCAGTGCTACTCATCCCATTGGCCCTTAATCCCAAAAAGTAGATCTAAAATGTGATTGGTGAGATTTGATTAAAATAATAATATTTTAATTATTTTATAATTCTCACTCCACTCATCTCTTAATCCTAACCATCCATCTCTACCCTCCCCCTCTCATCATCACCGTTCCTTTCCTTTCATCTTACCCATCATCATCATCATCAAAATCAAATATCTTTCTCTCCCTCTCTCGACGTCCCTTAAACCCGCGAAGAACACCACCTGATACCCCTCACCCTATTACCTGCAATGAGACCAGAGAGTGTGTGAGGGACTGAGAGTGACTATTAGATGAAGGAGGACAACCGTGACGGCATGACCGTCGTGGACGGCAGCCGTGAACCCCTGCAAACCCGTGAAACCCAAATTGGTGAAAACAGCCTCAAACCTTATTGTTTGTGTAACACCCCGGAAATTCGAGGATTTCAATATTGTAATTTAATGTGTGATTTGACGCTTTTACCCTTGTGATGGGTATGGCCAATGGTTGACTTTTTGATTGATGAATTAAACAGACTTTGACCTATGACCGTGACATAGTTCGGGACGTCACGAGTTCATAGACAGGTGGCACGTCCAATTCGGACGATCAGGGAAAAAGTTATGATTATCGGAAGTTCAGGGGCATTATCGTAATTTGGACTTCCGGGAGGGGAAAATGTTGACTTTTCTTTTGGCAACTAATTTTCAGTTGACTCAAGGACTGTCAGGTAGGCCTCGCCGTCCTGAGTCCGTAGACAGGCGGCACGCCGAAATCGGACTTCGTACGAGGAAGTTATGGTCAGAAACGTGAAATCGGGAGGTTCGTGTCTCGGTTTTCGTGTCGAATATTTTATTCTAAAAATTCTGATTGGAGGACACCTGGTGAGTGACAAGTGTCACTCACCCATTAGCTAGATTGGATCAGATCCACTATGGGATTAAATAGCATTAAAATCAACTTTTAAATTCAGCCCTTGATCTGATATACCCCTGATCTAATCTCAGCCCTTGATCTCATTTCTGAGATCTAATCTGGGCCGTCCATCCATTTCCCTCCATTTCTATATAATTCTCACCCGACACCCTCACTCACTGCTCACTGATCCACACTGGCGCACTACACCCTGTCTCTGTGCCTGTGTGTTGCTGGACTCACGGGGAAGGACTGAGGCACGGCGGCGGAAGGCGGCAGACGGCGGCGAGGTGAGCCGGTTTCAAAACCCGAAACGGTTTCAAAAACCCAGAATTTGGTAACTTGAATTCCAACGTTTAGTTTTGTTCTCTATGAATCCTAATCGACTCTAGGGACTGCCAGGAACCTTTTGGGCTTGATATCGTGACCGGAGGTGATCAGGACAGTGACTAAACGGCGACGGGAAACCGGTTCTGTTTTTCGAGGTAAGCCCTCGATCCTGTCTGTTTTTCTCGATTTTGATTCCATAGAACCCTTCCTGGGATTAAGACGAGTAGTTAGGAACAAACCTGATCAAAAATGATTGAGAAATGGTGAAATGGTGACCGGGTCATGATCGCGGGTCTGATCGACCCGAGTTGCAGAGATACGGGTCAACCCGTCTGAGGACAGAGGTGATGACGTGGCACCCTGTCAGAACTGTCAGGTGACGTGGACCAACCGTGAGCCGACACGTGTCACATGTCAGTGCACAGTCAGCACTGACATGTCAGTGACGTGTTCCAGTCAGGGACTGCCACGTGTCACTGACCTGTCAGTGACGTGGACCAGTGCCGTGCTGACACGTGGCACATGTCAGATCTGACACGTGGCCTGACAGATCAGTGAGGTGGACCAATCGGACGTTGATACGTGGCGCCTGTCAGAGTCTGACATGTCAGACCTGACAGCTGTCAGATGACGTCAGCATGACGTCATGCTGATGTCAGCAGTGACGTCAGCAGGGACTGTTCCTGCGTTGACCGACGCGTTGACCGGCGCGTGGGGGCGCGTGTGAACAGTGTTTTTTGGTGAGATCACCACCATTCTTTAGGTTTCGACGATCCGGATCCAATGACGATGGTTTCGGATCGATCAGAGATCATTAAGTTGGTCAAAATAAGGTTTATTGCATTGGGAAGAGCGTTCGGGCGGCTTTCCCGGGCCGGTTTCGGTCTAGGGTTTCATGGTTGAATGTTAGGGGTTTAAATTGACCTTTACGAATACTTTGGACTTGACAGGGATTGTATAATTGTACCAGATCGAGGGTATACACTCGGTTTTCAGCAGGATTGTACTGTGAGTGGGCCGTTTTCTTAAACCCTTGCGTGCATAAATGTTTTCTGGTTTTATTATGCTTATTCACATGCTAAAAACAATAATGGCTTTGATGATATGGAAAATATGGTTATGGCACGTTTTACGGTATTTGGGCTTGAGGCCCGTCTGATGAAACGTAACGATCGGTTCGGATTTTACCTATGTATACATATATGTTTTGCATGTGGATATCAATAAAATGTATTTGGTACTGCACTGTATAGATCCTTCCATATGATACTGTCTCCTCCGGATGAGGTACCCCGGAGTGGTCACGGACGTCTAGAACGTCCAGCGTCTATGACGCTAAGCATCAGGGATGCTGTACCCGAACGGGGTTCGGGGATTGAACTCGGAATTGAGACCCGAGTGGCACGCGTAGCCTTGTGATTGTGACCTTATTGGACGTCAGGGACGTCAGACATCAGGGATGTCGGGATTGGAGTGTATAGTGCAGTGGCTAAAATTATACTTATGGTTTTATTACATGCCTTATGATTCATGTTATATGATTTATGATTTATGATTTTAAATGATGATGCATGCATGTTTGGAAAACGGAAGGGGTAAATTATATGTTTTACTTATCAAACGATTTTATAAACTTGAGTTTCGGTCCACTCACCCTTAATGTTTTTGGTAACCCCTCCAGGTCGTGATACTCAGGTAGAGGAGGAACCTGAGGCTGAGGCATAGATCTACTTCTGCGTACCTGAACCCCTGTTGGGTGGTGTACCCGCAGGTTTACTATAGTGTCGTGCTCGCAACTTGTAATTTTGGATTTCATCCCTTGTCTGACATTCGTTTAATTCGGATTTGATGTATGACCTTAATTTGGTTATTTATGCATTTGATGTTTTGAGGTTAAAATTGGTATGAATTACTGGGTGTCAGACGGGAGCAGGGCACGTCCCCTTGTGGTCCCTGTGGGATCGGGGCGGGTCCTGTCAGTTTGGGTACGTCGTGTGAAGGAAGATTGGAAAGGGAGATGAGGCGACCTCAATGGTGGCCACAGTGGCGCTCGTGGAGGCGAGGTAAGCACCAGACTTGAGAGCCCTATTTTCGGGTCAAAAATAGTAGTTTGTGTTTTTTTTTTTTTGTGTTGATCGATCTAGCCAATCCTATTGTGTTCCAGGGGGTGAGACGAGTTCGCAGGGCTTGGATTCAAGGGAAATGGTGGCCGGGAACGAGAGATATCGACAGGGGAATTTCAGGATTGCTGTTCGTCGTCCAACAGGTACTTTCAGCCTCTCTTTTCAAATTCTGGGTTGAGGGATCTCATAGGAAGGATTAGATGGTGAGAATGGAACAAACAGGAAGTATTTTGGTGGTCGGACGGTGGAGAACCAACAGGGTCAAGCTGTGGGTCACGGTGACCCGATTTCAGAACCTGACCAAGGTCAGGGATGACTGATGACGTCATCCTGCTGACGTCATGATGTTAGGGATGATGTCAGCATGTCAGTCTGACACGACTGATGTGACGACCCGGAAATTCAAAAAAGGAAAATTTGGAAAAATTGGAAAATTAGATGGAAATGAAGATTTTGCCCTTGGTTATAAGGGCCGAAAGTTGACTTTTTATTCGGGATACCTTTTGGACTTTTGGCCATGACCATGGGATAGGCCTCAGGACGCCGAATCCTTAGACAGGCGACATGTGTCAATCAGAGGTCGGACGTGAAAGTTACGGGGTCTGCGAATGCTAGGGGCATTTTAGTAATTATGTAAGGGAGGGAAAATTTGTCTTTTTACCTGTGTGATGATGCATCAGGGACATTTGCAGTACTTGGACATCTGTCCCTCTCTAACTTGGATAAGAACTGGCCACCTGGTGACACATGTCACCCCAATTGAAGGATGAGTGGCATTGATGCCGCCTTGGATATTGTTTGAATTGTGGCCGTGTGTGTTTTCTTAAAACACAGAGAACCCAAACTTTGATCATTCATTCGATTCAACTGGAACCAGTCATCATCCTTTGAGGAAACTTGTGTAATTGTGAGATTTAGAACAACAAAATCGAAGGGCCATAACGAGGGACTGAGAGGAGATTTGAAAACCCAAATTCGAAAAGTTTGAAAATCAAGGGAAAATTCGAATTCCAAGTTTTGAGCAGCAAGGATCCAAATTGAGGCTTGATTAAGCTTTCTGAGACCATTTTGAACCAGTACACAATCAAAACGAAGGAAATTGCTGCCGTTTTGAGCAAGAACGGAAGTCTCAATTTCGAAGAAAAATCGAGCTTGAGTTTGTGTGCTTGTAGGTAAGGGAAGTTGAAATTGACTTCGAAATAGTTCTTATAATAGTTCTCCTATACTTCTAGTTTGATTAATTTGAAGAATAAACTTGAATATCGATCAATTGGAAATTTGGAGTACCGTGATTAAGATTGGGAATCGATTAGTTTAAGTTAGAATTGGCTTAATTTAAGGATACAGAACCGTAATTAGGTTGGATTAAATGAAGTAGGATGAACGAAGGGAAGCAATTGAGGTCGAATTGAGAAAGATTGCACCGGATCTGATCACGGGTTCACGACCCGTTTAACAGAAAATCGGGTTGCAGGGATGACACTGTAGCACCACTGTTCACGCGCGTGGCTTTCACGTGCAGCCGCTTGCGGCGGCGCGTGAGGGCGCGTGGATGGGTTTCCGAGAAAGAGCTCAACATAACTTTTGTTCCATTTAATGTAATGAATATTTTAGAGCTGGTTTCGAGTCAACCGGACATAATGTTTCGACGGTCCGAAAGTTTATGTTATATTTTAAATTAATATTTAATTCCCTGAAAATTGTGGGAAATTAATATGATGTTAATTGAGTTATTAGTAACCCCTAATAATGATTTTGGAAAGGATTCGAGATTCCTGGAAAGTACAGAAAATTACGGAAACGCGTGCAGTTCGGAAAGTGAGCGGTTTGGACAGTGTGTGAGTGGACGTTTGTTTTATAAACCATTATACATGCATAATTAATTTTTTTACATGATTGATTGCATGATTTAAATTTCAATGACGTCCTGATGATGTGGCATAATTATTTGTGATTTAATGATTATTTTAATCAGTATTTCGGGCACGTTTTTCGAGAAAATGTGCAAATGATATTTTGGGCTAGGCCCGGAGTCAAAAAAGTTTCTTAAAGGATATTTTGACATAATTGGTAAGTCAAGGATGATTCCTGGATTATTTGATTGTTTTCAAATGTGATTTTACGGATTTACGTGTAAATGGCATTTGGGCTTGAAACCCTGTCGGAAATGCTTATTACTTGGTTTGAAGTCATGGATATGATTGATATGTGTTGTGGTATGAATTGTGTTTGTGATTGTGGATACTGGATACTGGATCATGTTCTAGATGGTGCGAGTGCAGTCCCTAGACGTGACTCGGATGGTGCATGAGTGCAGTCCCCGAGTATGTGGTACGTTTAGATGGTGCATGTGCAATTCCCTGACATGATTGATATGACTCGGATGTTACGTGAGTGCAATTCCCGAGGTTGGCCTACGCGTAGTGAGGATGTGACAGTGTGATTGTGTGTGCACTTGTGAGTAGTGCGGATTGATTGTTGGTGTGATTGATTGTGCACTTGTGAATAGTGTTGTTTAATGTTGATTGTGATTGCGTACTGGTTTTGAGTACGGGTTCTGGTCTGTGTAGCCAGGTGAGTATGTTTTCATATGTTTGGCTTGACAGCCGAGATTTGATACTTGTTATGTGATTTGGCTGGAAAGCCAGTGATTGTTATTCATATGTTTTTCTCTATGCATGCATGGTTTGATAAACTTGAGGGTAAATGATGTATTTTGAAATGTGTTTTAAATGCTATGATTTTTGTCCACTCACACCTTTTCTATTTTGATGACCCTCCAGGCCGTGGTACGACGTTCGGGGCTGATCGAGAGGGGGAGGCATAAGCGGAAGTCAGTACAGTTATCCCTTGTCTGACAGGTGTTGAGGGGTAATTTCGGGACTTCAGTCGACTTGTCATATGGGAGCAGGACGGAGCACGGTTATCACCGTCCAGTTGGGACGGGTCCTGTCAACTTACATGCCAGACAGAGGGCCAATCCGGATGTGACACGTGGCACTATTAGGGGGTGTCAGTGCTGACGTCAGCATGACGTCAACGTTGACTTTTGCGTTAACCAGTGTGTGTGGGCGCGTGTAAACAGTATTTGGGGCGGGCCCAATGTCATTTTAAAGATTTCGATGATCCGAATCTAATGGCGGTAGTTTCGGGTCGATCAGAGATCGTTAAGTTGGTCAAATCGAGGTTTTTCAACTCGGGAATCATGTCAAGGACACGTTCACTTTTCTAGGAAAGTTTAGGGTTCTTATTATGGACTTGTATAGGTTAGTAGTAACCTTTGGGTATGATTTGGACAGGTCCGGATGACCTAGAAAGGCCGAATTAGCCGGTGAGGCTTATGGAAAGCATATCGAGGCGGAAACTAGGACGGTCTGTGTGTGGACCTTGATTTCGAAACTTTGATGCATGCATAAATGTTTATATGTTTTATGGATATGATTCTATGATGTTGATTTGGATGATTGTGAATTATATGGTTTCAGGCATTTCGAGGCGATTTACGTGCTTGCACGTAAATCGAGGTTTTGAGTTTTACACTGGCTTTCCGTACTTATGGTTTTGGAAATAATTTAATGAAATGGTTTTGGATTTGAAAAGGTAAACTCGGGTTCGAGACCCAATTTTTTTGGAAACCCTCAGACTCAAAGTCCATTTAGTTACGTTTTCGGGCTAGAGGCCCAATTGGTTCTTAGATCGATTTCAGATTTGGAAATATAGACCGAGCACGAGACCCATTTGATTTACGAACTCTCGGACCTGAAGTCCATTTGATTTAATAAGGCATCGGGTCGGAGGCCTAGTTGGTTTACGTATCGGGCTCGAGGCCCAATTGGTTTGCTTATCGGGCTCGAGGCCCAGTTGACTTACGTATCGGGCACGAGGCCTATTTGGTTTATGAAGTCAGGCACGAGGCCCATTGAGTTTACGATTCGGGCTAGAGGCCCATTTTGTATGTGGATTCGGGCTTAGGGCCCAATTATGTTTTAAGATTGTGATTTCGGGTCGGGGACCCATAAATGGATTTCTGGTTCATGACGGTTTATGGGGACCAGAATGAACCCTTGAAAGGTTTCAAGAATGATTTCAAATGGTTTTTCGTATACCATCCTTTATATATGAATTGTCTCCTCCGGGGAGGGTCGTTGGCCTGGGTGGACCCCGGAGTAGTCATGGAGCACTGATTGAGTGGAGTCGCCCCCGTTGGGTTCCTTACTCTCAGAAAGGCTATGGATTATAACCCCCAGAAAAGGTCATTGATCTACGTACATTGACCTGGGCGGACCCTAGGGAGACTTGGGCTTTGAGACCTCGGGTAGCACGCGCGTAGCTCTAGATACCGTGACAGGATTGGTTATATGATATACATATATATATATATATATATGATGAACATGATTTCATGGATTTGAGAAATTGTGTTTTATGATTGATAAATGGATTTGGGGTGAGATCCCACATATGTTTATTATGTTCTAGATTTATGTAAATGATTTTGGGCAAGGGCCCGTATGGATTTGGTTATTGAAACATATGTGGTTTGATAAATGATTTTCCTATGCATACATACTTTTTAGTGAAGGGCATAAAGATCTTTTATAAAATGTGTTTTATAAACTTATTACTTTTCGTCCACTCACAGTCTTTCTGTTTTCAATGCCTTTCAGGTTGAATACGGTGCGGACTGTAGCAGAGACCGAGACATCATATACCTCCTCCGGATCCTGGCGTACTCTGGAAGCCGGTCAGGCTAAAGGTTCAAATTTTCCCTGGTCTGACACTCCGTGTCATACGGGATCAGGAGCGTCCCTCGTTAATCCCAGGGGGATTAGGACGGGTCCTGACACACACCATGACTCATCCCGAGTCCTAAACCAACTCCTCTCGAGTCTGAATTCAACATCCACTATCAATGCCATCACTAGCATATCCGGTCACCTAGAAAACACCCCTAGGCTAACCACATCCTATTCAGGATCTACCAACACACACTAAACCAACTCCAGACTCCCTCTGAGTCCCATTCGATATCCAAAATCCAAAGGTCGCTCATCCGACCCCCTATCCTCGGGTCAAGTTTATCCTGGGCTCAACATGCCCATTCATATAACATATCTCACCAGTAGATTGAATCACCATCTAGACCAATACAAGTCCATGATGCACTACCTGACCCCAGGTCATAGCCACTCCAGGGATTTCCTATACCCTCGTATCTCGTCTCATCACCAAGCCGCGTATAAGGCTCGCATCTCGAAGGCATGGTAAATCAGTAACACAATGCTCTGATACCAATTTGACAGGACCCGTCCCAACTGGACTTTGATAACCGTGTCTGGTCTTGCTCTCGTCTGAAAAGTCAACTGAAGTCCTGAAACTACCCCTCAACACCTATCAGACAAGGGATAACTGCATTAATTTTCGCTCATGCCTCCGCCTCTCGATCATCCCCGAACGTCGTGCCACGACCTGGAGGATCATAAAAATAGAAAAGGTGTGAGTGGACAAAAATAATAGCCTTTGAAAATACATTTCAAATAGACCCTTTACCCCTCCAGTTTATCAAACCATGCATGCATAGGGTAAAACACATGAATAACCATCACCGGCTTTCCAGCCAAATCACATGAAAAGTATCAAATCTCGGTTCTCAAGCCAAACATATGAAAATACTAACCTGGCCACAAAGACCAAAACCCGTACTCAATACCAGTACACAATGAAATCATAATAGAATCAACATCAAATAGCACTACTCAGAAGTGCACAATCAATCACACAATCACATCCGCACTACGCGTAGGCCAACTCGGGAACTGCACTCAGGCCTCATCCGAGTCATGTCTGGGACCACACACGCACCATTTAGACGTACCACATATTCGGGAACCGCACTCATGCAACATCCGAGTCACGCCTAGGAACTGCACTCGCACCATCCAGACATGTACCCGTATCCACAATCACAAACACAACCCATACCACAAACACATATCAATCATATTCTTGACTTCAAACCAAGTCAAAATCATTCCCGATAAGGTCTCAAGCCCAAATGCCATTTACACGTAAATCTGTAAAATCTCATTTGAAAACATTAAAATAATCCAGAAATCATCCTTGACTCACCAACTAATTCAAAATATCCTTTTTGAAACCTTTTTTACTCCCGGCCTAGCCCAAAACATTATTTGCACATTCCTCGTAAAACGTGCTCAAAAGACCGATTAAAATAATCATTAGATCACAAATAATCATGCCAAATCACTATGAAATCATTGAAAACCAAATCATGCAATCAATCATGTAAAAAATTTAACTATGCATACAAAACAGTTTATAAAACAAACGTCCACTCATACACCGTCCAAACAGCTCGATTCTGAGCTGCACGTTTTTCTGTAATTTTTGAAATTTTCCACGAATCAAGAATCCTATCCAAAATCATCATTAAGGGTCACTAATGACTCCATTAATATCATATTAATTTCTCATAATTGTTCGGGAATTAATTACGAATTTAAAACTTAACATAAGCTTTCGGACCCTCGAAACAATATCGAAACAATGTCCGATCGACTCGAAACCAACCCCAAAATGTTTGTTACATTGCATAGAATAAAAGTCATGTTGACCTCACCTCGAGAATCCTACTCAAGCGCCCCCATGCACCGTCGCAAGCAGCTACGCTTGAAGCGCACGCGCCGTGTACAGTACCCTGCTACAGTGTCATCTCTTCTACTCGTTTCCCCTGCAAACGGGTCTGCAACCCGTGAGCCAACCAGTATGAATCCCCCTCAATTATGACTTGATTTTTACAATTGAACCGTCCATTGGCATCGTTATGGATCCAATTAAAGGTCTGTATCCTTAATTACAAAAACCTTTACCTGGAACAATCAAATTCAACCTCACGTTTTACACTCTGTCGCGGGCACTGTTCCTCCTTCAATCTCGATCAATTCCAGTTGTTTTCTTGCAATTGATTCATCAAGGAGCATCATAGCATCATTCTAAACAAGTTTCCAAGGCCAATTTCAGCATTCAACCCCTCTAATTACTCGAACACAATCTCGAATTTTTGAGAAGCTTGAGGGTTATATTCTTGGTCTTTTCTCCATCAATTACCTTCGTTCTTGAGGGGATCCTGATTGAATTAGTCCCAGGAGACTCAACACAGCTGACAAATTCGAATTCGAACTTGGGAGAATTTGAAAGCTCGCGGGTTTGGTTTTGGGTTCTTTATGCTTCCTCTCAATTTCGTGGCTTCCTTTTATTCTTCTTTTCCCTCTCAATTCTTCTCCAATTCGATCGATCAAGTGAGTATGAAGTCTCTGTTTCAATCAGGTGAGTATGAAGTCTTTAATTTTTCTCCCAATAATATCCATCTTTTCTTTTTCATAGTTTAAGGCTTAAACGGTTTGTGCCACTAATTGGCATAATCAAGCGACAGATGTCACTGCCTAAGCTAGGTGAGTCACTAACATGACTGAATCAGCCAATTGCTCATCCAATTCACCTTGATGCCCCTAATTACCATTTTTCCCTTACCAACAAAATGACCAAAATGCCCCTAGCCTTCGCAGACCCGCAACTTTCACATCCGACCTCCGATTGACGCATGCCGCCTGTCTACGGATTCAGCGTCCCGAGACTTACTCAACAGTCTCTTCGGAAAGTCTGAAAAATGTCCCGAATGAAAAGTCAACTTTTGCCCCTCCATAATCAAGGGCAAAATCGTCATTTCCTTCCAAATTTTCCAATTTTTCCTTTTTCGAATTTACGGGTCATCACATTAACTATAAGATTTAATAGGTAATTAGGTAGGTAAATGGGTAGATATATATGTTAGTAATGACATGTTTATTAAATGGGTCAATATATAGGTCAATATACGAGTTAACATGTTAACCCGAAATCTACCAATTTATTAAATGGGTTAACGGGTTAACCGGAAATCCACTTGTTTCTTAAACGTGTCATAACAGGTTGACCCGAAAATGACCTGAAATTTTAATCGTGCAGGTTGACCCGGGTTAATATCGTGCGGGTTTCGAGTCGTGTATCGACTCGTGTCAAAAATTACCACCCTTAATTGAAAGCTTTACTCAAGGTAATTTCTCATCCTCAATCAGCATGCAGGATCACAATCTAATCCAAATTGGAAACTGGTGCAACGCCATTTGACCAAGGTACACTCCCTCACTCAAGGACTTGGGGGACTAGTGGGTACACCAATTTGGTCAGTTAATACGTATCAGCCTGAGTACAAGTCCTCGACCATGGAAATCAACTTCAGTCAACGACTTAGGGGACTTATTTTGATACCATGTTGACCAACCAGACTCAGTATGACCAGAATACACCATAGACATGTGATCCACCATTAGGAAATCGGCATGCATGCCAATCGGCAGGCTCATGCCACTCGGTAGGTAATGCCGACGGGTACGTTTAGATCAAGTCCAAGTCATGGCCACTCGACATGCATGGATCAGCACCCAAGGTACAATCCTCTAGCAAATGTCAGTGATAACTCCCTTGCATGATAGGAAATCTACTTCCACGTGGCATACATTCCGGATATGTGAGACACATAGCAACATCTCTTGAGTTAGTTTGAGCCATACATCAACAATGCTCAACCACCACATTCATTACTACTATAAATAGCCCCTCAAACCCTCTCGTAAAGGTATTACATATCTCTATTTCAACATACAAACCTGATTCTTTGTCTTTGTGCTGTTAAGTTGCCTATTAATCTCCATCTCACTAATTGACTTAAGTATCAGAGCTTATTAGATCGGCACCCCACCAGTGTCTAGTGTTTTTCTCTTTACCTCGCATGTCACTCGGCATGCCTAGAAGAAAGCGAATAGACACTCCCTATGGCCTCGTCACGTTAGGTCCAATTTCAGATCAAACAAATTTCATTTAAACTCTCAACTTCTTCATTTTATATGTTTATTTTTATGTTATGATTCTAAAAATTCATTTTCACATTTATATTTCCCAATAAATTTATTTTTCTTTGAAAATACATATTATTCTAGAATAATTATATGAAAGAAACTCATTATAATAATTACAAAAAACAATCTAGGACTCCGCATAGGCCTCTAGTTGCTAGGCCTTACTCACTGTCCAAGTACCACCGAGCGAGTTTAAAACGTTGTACAACATGTAAATAAGGTGCATTATTGTATATAAGAGGAGTAACTATCTGAGTCCATTATCTTTTCACTGACTACTCCATTACCCATTATTATTATTTTTTAATTTATAAATTAATATTTAATTTTATTATTGTATCTTTAATTAATAAATAATTTAAAGAGCATTTTAATTAAAAATATTTAATGAAGCATTTTGACCCTCATGACTTTATAATAATAAAGATGACTAATGCTATATTTCATATATTATTATTCACAAAAACAATGTAACCAATATAGAAAGTAAAATAAAAGCCAGCACTAGAATAATAAAAGGAGAGAACAAAATTCCAAATTCTCCAAATTCTTCTTCATCATCGTAATGATCATAATGATCACCACCTTCTGAATACTCATTAATCTTTCCCAGTTCAACTTTAGCATTTCTTCCTTGTTGATGATGATGATCATCAGCCGATCTTATATGAGACAAAATGTGAGGAAACACCTTCTTGCAAGACTCAACCCCAATCAACAAATCAGAGTGCCCAAAACCCTCCACCACAACCCGCTCATGCCTAAACCCTGGCTGGTGCAACTTCATGTACTTATGAGCAAGGTAAGAAGTCTGAGGAGTCACAAGCAGCGGCCGCCCACCGGAGATATAAAGCGTTGAGACTGCCATTCTTTGCGGGTGGATCAAAAAAGAGTTGTTGCCATTGCTGTCCACTATAAACCCGAAGTTGCATATATTTCTTAGGTGGGGAAATGCAGCCATTGGAAGCCTTGCTGAGCTTTCCTTGTTCAACCACTGGTGCACGGTTGCGGTAACGTTTTCGTGCCAGAATGCATTGCCAAAGATGCCGGAAACAACCGCACATTCTTTGCAGGTGCATCTCTCGTACCGGGGTATGCATCGGGCTACAAGTTTGAGCAGCCTGTGCCGTGAGCTGATCGCCGGCGTTGATGTTTCCACAAGAGGAAGTGTCTTGTTGTTTCCAAGTATCAACATTGATATCTGAAATTGTATGAACGAATTGGTTTTATATATAACGAGAATAATAACATGCAGTGACTTTGATTTTTTTTAGGGGCCGCAGAGAGAGGCTCACTGGGAGTAGAGGGAGCCACATTTTGACTTTGGACAAAGCATTAAGCTTGAAGAACATTGAAGAGTTGGTGCAAGACAGAGAAGCTATGTGGTTGGCAGAGACATGGCCTCCCATGAGAGCTATGTGTATGGCTAAGCCTCCAACACAATGTGCAACTACATGTACCTTTACTTTTGGCCCAAGCAATTCAAGCATCTTGTTAATTGCTACCCAAAAAAAAAAAAAATTCAAGAAATGTGACTTAGCATGCAAGAAATCAATATAAGAGAGGATTTGCTGTGATGTACCAGATTTTTCAACAGCTTGTTGGATTTTGAACCTCTAACTTTTAATTCAAATAGTTAAAACAAGTTCAATATATATATATATATATATATATATATATATCCAGTACGTCATTGAAAGTGAATATATATATGATCGATATTAATATTGTTACCAGCGGGGACATCAAATCGTCCAATATCTTCAATGGTGAAGGTGTTTGAAGGATTCACAACGTGGAGTCTTGATTGCAATAGCCATGTTTCATGCCCTTGTTCCAGCAAAGCTCTGACCAAGTCATTTGGCTCCGTCGGCAACCAGAAGCTCTCAACTGCATATCCATTAACAAGGAGAATAGGGTTTCGTTTTTCATCCGATCCTCGAAGTTGTGGCAAATTTTTATTGCACTTCCATTGCTTGCAACTGATAAGCATTCCATCCTCTGCATCCATGTACATATAAAGAGTTTATGAAGTGGTCTGACCATTTTTGTATTTTTACACAGCAAAGAACAAACTTAATAAATAAAAACTATTCAATTTAGATGCCACTTATTCTTCTTTACTTGTGATAAAAGTTCTCGTGTTAGATTCTCGTAAAAAGTGAGATCGATATTATTAATATATGTAATAATGCAAGTTCGTTACAGCTGCAATATCATTATATCAAAAACGACAAATATTTCAACAAACAACCAAAATACTCCTATCTATCGGCCTAATTTAAAATCCCAACAATACACCCCTAAACAAAAACAAAAAATACCTACGTCCTAAAATGTGCTTTTCTGTAAATTAATTTGATGAGATTTCATGCTTCTAAACATTAAGTAATCAAAAATCAGATTTTCTGACGTACCTGTTTCTATGTCGTGCAAAGTGCAGCTTGGATAAGAATATTTACGTTCATAGTCTGATAGATTAAGGTTGTCAAGCTGCTTCCCTCGAGGTATTTGCAAGAAATAGGTTTTTAAGAGAGTGCCTGACAGAAGACATAAGAACTTCACTTTCTTGTTTCCTTCAAAGCTCACTAGGCTCTTAAGAAGCTCCACCGTCGAAATTCTAAGCTTCCCTTTCAAAACCACCTTGTCATGATCATGATCCTTTGAGCTTTTCTCATCAACTTTTGTGAATGTCACATGCATCGTCGTCGATTCCCTCCATGCATACAATGCAAAGAGAAACGGATTCATAACCTTTCTCCCCTCGAGAATAAACCTGCGTTATCAAAATATATAGTTCAAATTTACAGCATGCCAGCTAATTAAAATTAGGTTAATAAGTGAATATTATCTTGATATACATATACCTCGAACCAGTAGAAGACACAAGACGAAGATGATAATGCATAAATTGTGTGTAGGGAGTCCTGCAATCAACTTCACACAAATCTACATCTCCATCTATGATATGTAAATCATCCTTCTCAAACCCTCTAAACTCTACGTGCCCTCCAACTTTCCCTCTTAGAATGTTATTAGGGTTCATGTTCATTTTGAGGTAAGCTGTGCATGGCATACCCCCAACATGACCTCTCATAGTTTCACTAAACCTGACCCTCGATCTCTTGCCATCAGCTCTCATAATAATCTTATTATTGTGAGTGAATGAATCTTGGTTAGGAACACCTTCAAGATCAAGACGACTAACATATTTTTGCCCGGTTTCGTACTCAAGAACATCTTGCACAAGGTGATTACTTACGTGCTCAGCCGCAGTAGCAATAGTGAGAGATGGATTTGTGCCAACAGAGCATGGGATCAAAGAAGCATCACAAACGTAGAGGCCCGGGTGTACTCCTGTGAGCGATTCATCACCGTGAGCTTGGTCAAAAACTTGCCCACTGGCATTGCAAACACCATGTAAAATATCTGCTGATGCGTTACAACCACCTAGAAGATGAACCGCGGTACTTCGGTACTTTGACACGAAAAGAACTGCTCCTAATTTCTTGGTGATCCTTTGGAAAGATTTAATTTTTCGCGGGAGAAGAGGATCGCGAGGGGGGCTAAAGCTGATTTTGTTGGTGCTCTTATTGAATTCGATTTTACCATTACTCTCATCATGTCCCAATGCTAGAAGAGCCATTGCGTGGGTTGCTTTAAATCCCATTGCATGTTTTATCTTGTCCAACACCCCATGAAAGAACCAGTATCCAGAGGGCCATCCATATGTTAAAATTCCTTTGAACAAAAGGTGGGGATAAGCTGTTGGAAGTATAGCACTCTGCAGATAGATTATCACAAATGATTGATGTAAATCTAACTTCATAGGGCACATGCAAGTGCATATGTTTTAGGGGGATGTTTTGCGTGAGTGTTTGGTTTGCATATATAATTACCGTACACTGTTTAGTGGCTTTTAATTCTGAGCCTAAAATTTAGGTGGATTAAGCATTTATTTATATATATATATATATGTATATTAATAAACATATAAAAAATAAATAGATGGTACGAATGAATTTATTAATAATAGCTTGTGTTGAGAATAAAATTATAACTAGTAAACATACATGGCAAATACGAAAATCACCATATGCACTACTGCAAGAACTCTTTCAATATGTATTCAGTCATGTAATTATCAGCAAGAAAAAACAATAACATACTATGTGTTAGTTTTACGTCAAAATTTAAGCTAGCCAGCTAACTCGTGTAAGTTTTGGAGGAAAAAAAAAGGCTAAATCGTATGTTATGAACTGAATTAGCGAAATTAAGCAGTATTAAAAAAGAAAAAAA
This sequence comes from Prinsepia uniflora, assembly GCA_032719365.1. NCBI lineage: Eukaryota > Viridiplantae > Streptophyta > Magnoliopsida > Rosales > Rosaceae > Prinsepia > Prinsepia uniflora. Next base: position 6,076,572 of record CM064874.1, read on the forward strand.
CACCGCTTGTGCTACTGTTGATATAGTGGTGTGAGTTTAATAATAGATGCGCATTTTGCCGTTTTTACCAAATTAGATGACGATAATTAATGAGATGAAGAAGTGAGTCGAAACCTGGATTGTAAAACCTAGAGAAGAGGTATAAGATGATGAGATGGATGGTCCTGGCCTTGCTTTAAATGGAATCTTAAACAGTTGCTTCCCATCAACTCCATAACCATTCAACGGCATCGAACTTCCGGCGACATAACCAACATTGTTTCCGTTGCAGCTGAACCCTGAGCCAAGTGCTTCTGAAACTCTCAGCCCTCTCATTTTTGACTGAAATAGGATCTCAGTTGTGCCAAAGACTCCCCCTAATTAGAAAAAAAAAAAAAATCTACAATTAGTTAACTTATTGTTAAAATCTTCGAAGGAGAGGCTAAAACAACCCTGAACCCTTAATTACCTGATAGAATTACAAAATCAGATGTTATGTAATCAATCTCATTCAAATAAACACGCCACCTTCTACTTTTTCTTCCACCTTTGCTTTCCTCGCCGTTCGTGTTTCTAATCACAAACTGCACTTGACATTGAGTTCTTACGATACATCCTGCCTGATTCACAACATGCATGTACCAATTTTAGAGCATTTAAAATGGGAGAGAAGGGGATTTCATAATTAATGGATTGGGGTTTTGAATAAGACGACCTTTTAGTGGGCCACCGAAATGAGCTCTTAACTAAATATAGAGCTCCGAGGTTCGGTCCATGATAAACTCGGGATTTCGGTCCTAAAATCCCCAAGCCTATATAAAGTACACACTCTTTCTCATTTCTTCCGATGTGGGACTACACACTCCTCTCACATCCCAACAATTACATCATCATATGCACATTAAAATTAGTGAGGACAATATAATTTGCGCAATCTACTATGGGGAAACCTTCTTATTCCACACTTATAATTTAAATAACTATTCATATATGTATGTCATAATCGAAATCGCTCATTCTAATCGTCAATGTCTAAGATCATTTTTGCAAAAAAAAAAAATCAATAAAATTGGAGGTCGTTTAATCATTTGTATATATTGAACAACTCAACGATAGTGGTAATAATTAAGGTTCTTATAATAAACCGTTCATTCAATTGATGTATATAAGAATGGCTTGCTAAAAGATCCCACTTTAAATGATTCAAGATAATATGGTAAAATGATGGTTTAACAGTTAATTTGAACAGTTCTATTTATAATATATGTTTCAAGAATATATATAGTTCGACAAATAGAAAGAATGAAACGAGAAATGGGATGCAAGTATTGTTTTGAATTAATAAAGGGCTCATAGAGTAACATGATATAAGACATGCCTGCATTGCTGAAAGAAGGTAAGTCTTGTCATTAGAAACTTTGGCATTGTAAGGGCACCCAGAAAGACAGTTTCCACAAGCTAAGCAGCTGCCCATCTCTTGATTAATCTTCGACGTTTCGTGGCTTCGTCGACCTTGATCTTCAACGTCAAAATTCACACTCAGTTTCACCGAATCCTCAAGATTTCCTCCAATCTCTTCGTTGACACCAATGTCTTTCAAGACCTGGCCGATAGAAAAGGTGATAGGAACAGTTTGTGCTTTGAGCATGGCTGCCGCAGAAGCTTGACAAACATCCCATTTGTCTTCCCATTGCTTTGGCCAGTTTGGATGGCGTCGAGTACGAACTGGTGTTGGCATCATAACTCCTGCATTCACTAGTGAGCCTCCACCGAGACCACAACCAACTACTGCTACTGAATCATTTTCCTCATATACCTACACCATCATCATAATATATACTGCATGTTGTTAGAAATAAAATCATGATAATTCTTAAATTAATTTAGTATCCTAGATTGGTTTAGTATTCTAGATTGGTTTAGTATTCTAGATTGGTTTGATATCCTAATTTGGTATATTGTATAATTAATAGAGAATATTTCCTTTTCTAGTTAGGATTATTATAACTAGCTAACTAATATATAATATATGTTTTTGTACATTTAATAATACAATTGAGAACTTATTATTTCATCTCTTATTTTTAAGATGGTATCAGAGCAATTCCACTTCTAAAATCTAAATTCGCTGCCTTAATTTCCACCCATGTGGGTGTATGGAGCCTAATGACTTCGTGCACCCACATGACACATACTTATTTTCTTAATGAATAAAATTATCTCCCTTGTGTTAATTCTCGCCTGTTTTTCTTCTAAACCCCATTCTCCTAAAATTATCTCCCTTGTACTTCTTGTCTCTTTGTATTCTAAACCCTATTATCTCATTTTCGTTCAATTGTCTTGGCCTTTTGTGCCACCTTATTAGGTCATTTGTGCCATCTTATTCGGTCTTTTGTGACATCTTACTTGACTTGTGTGCTACTTTGTCTGGCCTTTTGCGCCATCTTTAGTCGGCCTTTGTGCCCCTTACTTGGCCTTTGTGCCATATGGCCTTAACTATGTGTCACTCGACTTGGTCTTAATTAATGCCACCGTATTATGGCCTTTGCGCCACATTTTTGGTCTTTGTGCCACCTTAATTGGCCTCTGTGCTACCATATTTGACATTTGTACCACATTTTTACTTTGTCATCATCATGGGTTTTACTGAGCCCGAAATGGGCATTTTCCTTCTGAAGTTATCATAATTGTAGAATGATTTGAAGTAATGCAAAAAAACAATAAGAAAAGAAGCTTGCTATTCAAGTTGGGACTTTACAATGCTTACTCTCTAACTTGAGAGGGAGTACTAGAAATAAAATTGTGATAATTCCTAGATTAATTTAGTATCACATATAGTTTAGTATTCTAGGTTAGTTTAGTATCATAAATTGATTTGATATTCTCATTTGATATCTTACTTAATTATCGTAGTATATTTTCCTTTTCTAATTAGACTTATTCTAACTAGTATAAATATATGTCTTTGTACAATTAATAATACAATTGAGAATTTATTTTTCCATCTCTTATTTTTAACAATGTGTTTAATTATTTTTTCGCATATGTAGTTAATTTTTCAAGAGTCCAAATTTGATTACCACCGAGGATTGGTGGTTATATATGCTCACCACTAAGGGTGAGCACGGTGCAGTTTGATACATATATTAATAATATCCAAGTCCAATTTTAACAGTTTGATACGGTTTGAATTTTTTTAAATTAGAAAAGAAATCGTTTTGATCCAAATCATTACTAACGGTTTAATTTGGATCGAAACGGTCTAAAGCCGTTTAGGCATAAAAAAAGAAGAAGCAAGGATTAAAAAAAAATAGTAAGGATACAAAAACAATAGAATAATTAATACTCAAAATTTTGTATCCTAAGTTTGCGGGAGGGTAGGTTGCAAACATTACCATTATGTTAAAATTTATTAAACAAACATTACTATATAATAATATTTTATTAAACTCGTATCTGAGTATATCCAGAAATTATTTTATTTTTATTATTTTTACTTTGTATTAAAAATAGATTTAAAAATTTATATACTCTTTAACGGCCAGGTTTAGATTTAACGGATTTTCAAAATTCAAACTGTTACTAACAAAGCCGTTTGGATCCTTAAACTGTTTGACTTTTATCCAGTCAAATATAAACTTTTGGATACATAACGATTTGAAACAGATGAATTAACAGTTTTAATAGATTCATACTCATCCCTACTCACCACCATTCTCATAGCTCGCCATATGTCATACAAGTTAACCATAGTTAGCATGTTCAATTAATATATAAATTATTTCAAATATAAAAAAATATTGACAAAAATAATAAACTGAAAAAGGAGAACACACAAAAAGTTTTGTTAGGGCCCTGGTTCATGATTAATGTTATATATATATATATAGCAAGGTTTTCCTCGTTAATTCACACAATTAATGGTATACATATATATAGCTAGGTTAGCAAAGATAGATTTTTTAAATTATAATTTAAATTTACCTAACAATATTTACTGCTTATTCTAAAAAAACGCAATTTTTCATAATTCACGTCTTATATTTGCCACTTCAATATACGTAAATTTACTTGTATGGAAAAGTCCAGTCTCCATCTGAATGTGAAATGTGTGTGAGCATATGACAAAGTGAAACTTAATACAATTATCATATATCTACCACTTTGACCAAAACAAATATATATAAAGAAAGGAGGGGTCATATTTTGACTCGCTTATTCTTGCCTACTATATATATATATATATATATTATTTTCTTTCAATAATACAATATGAACTGCTCTGGCAAAGAAACTATATGATGCATGCCATCTATGATTTCTATTGAGGAAATTAGAGAGAAAACGTACGAACTAAAATGAATCTTTCCAATGGTATCCATTCTATAAGTCACGATCTAGTAATATTGCTAATCATTTTACTGTGCACTATAAAGTCTCGAATTTAATTCTCGTACCGAACAAACATAATTAATAAGATTGTGCCTTATTCTTCTTTTTGATATCTGTAATAAAAATAAATAAAAAATAAAAACCTGGATAAGTGCATCTTTTGATCCGAAGCTAAGACCAAGGTTGTGGCTCTCCACCCTCGAAGTTGATAACAGCTTGAAGGTGTCAGTAGGGAAATCCTTAGACTCCCATCTACGGCCTTTCTCAAGTAGACATACCCTAATGCCAGCTGCCATGGACAACCTACAAGCCACCACAGAACCACCGTAGCCAGACCCCACGACTACCGCATCATACCCTTCTTCTTCTTGCTCCCCCCAATCACCCAACTTTCGTCCTTGATTTTCCATTATTCTAGCTTAATTAGGACAGATTTTCTTAAAGCTAGCTCTTCGATTGCCCTGATCTATTTAATTTGGCAAGAGTTTACACCCTTAAGGAATTGAAAATTCGCTTCACCAGGTGCGACCTATACGCTTATATATATATATATATATATATATATATATATATATATCTTGAAGCAGTCTATGCTTGCTATTTAATGTTTTAATATTTAATGTTTTAATTTAATCTCAGTATCATTTAAGATAATATTCACATCTCATCCTGATGTATCACCATTTATTTGAAATCATCATTGGAAAGATTATATATCTTGAAGCAGTCTATGCTTGCTATATATATATATATATATATATATATCTTGAAGCAGTCTATGCTTGCTTTTTATCAATATCAATAGTCTGAACTGCTTGTTTATGAAATCATCATTTATTTGAACTAATCAACTTTCGACTCCTACTAGTGGATTGACTTGGGGAGACTTTCAATTTCGGGCCATATATTTGAACATTCTCATTAGCTTAGGTGTCACGCCATCTTTCTTTCTTTTTTCTTGAAAGTCATCATTTTGACGAGTGATCAGCATGTTAAATTTAGCTTTTGATGAAAAAGACTGATTGAGATAAAAATATTAGGGCTGGGCACATGGAACCAAAATATCGAAATCGTACAATTTCAGATCAAACCATACCCAAAAAAAACCGAATAGTAAAATCGTTGTATGATTGGTACGGTACCGAAACCGTACCGATATAGTTCGGTACGGTCTCGGTATCGATATTTTAAAAAACCGTCCCGTACCGATACCGTACCGAATTAGAATTTTTTTTAATAATTAAATTCATTTCTTATTGGTTTATTAGGCATTCTTCAAGAGCTGATATGACCATACATGTCTTAATTTAGCTTCTAAGAGTTAATATCTTCAACTTAGTGCAACTTCTTTAATACATATTTGAAAACTTAAGTCCTTCATAAATGTAGTTTTCTTTTTTCTTTAGTCTTTTACTATACTAGAGGACTAAGATTCGCTAATGAATATAAACTTTTAGAGTCTGTCTTGTGCTAAATTAGTGTTAAAATTGTTAATTTATTGTTTTCTTTTCTCTATGCAATGTTGTCTTGCGCCCATTGTATTATTAGACACGGTTTGTCATTGATCTTTTGGCTGTCTATGCTAATTAAAAATAAAATTACATGGAGGACTCAGAAGCTTTTACTTGAATGTCAGCTACTGAAAGTTTTTAATTAGCAAAACCAGCTAATTGATCTTTTGGATTGGACATGAAGTCTGTAATATTTATTTATATATGGTTTGCTTTTAATTTTGATTTTTGATTAGGGAACCAAAAACAAAATTATTGAGAATCTAAGCTCACACTTAACCATGCCTAAACCTAACCCTTGCTTTATAATCACAAACAAAATTTTGGCTCAAAACCGAAACCATGCCGAAACCGTACCGAACTTAATTGGTATGGTACGATCTGGTTTCACTTTCAAAATATTGAATACCGAACCGTACCGTACCGATTAAAATTAAATGGTATGGTTCTAGTATCGATCAATTTTGTACCATACCGAACTGTGCCCACCCCTAAAAAATATGCTCTTTAGTTATTATTAAATTGGGATAAATTTTCAATATATTTGATTAAGTGGAAAACGTACAGGTTATATACACCTTAATATTTTTGGATACAAATAAAGTTCAATAATATTGATCTTTTTAATATTGGCAGTTTCGCCGATATTTCGATCCATATATCGGAAAACTTAGCCTTCGACATCTAAACAAGGGGGGAAGAAATTTCTTCCCTCAATATCCATGGTTTCGTCAGATATCGAAGTATATCCGCGATTTCCACCGAAATCCACCGATTTCACCAATTTTTATCCATTGTCGCCGTACCTTAGAGCTTCAGTTCGTCCGATTCCGGCGTCGAAGCAGGCTTAGAAGGGCTGGGCTTTCCTCATCTTGTTTACCGCAACATGGGGAATGATTTTTGTGAAAAATATGACTAAATTTAGTCCTAATTTGATTGGATTTGGCTATGGAGTTGCAGGCTTGCAGAGAAGATGAATACTAGGAGCTGAGGAGGTCTTCGGGAGGGGAAGAGAGAAGATAGGAAATTAAATATTGATAATATATTATATTATTTTGTTTTTTCCCTTGGTTTGAAAAAGGGTTTTAATAACTTAAAAAAAAGATTTTAATAATATAGAAATATAGACCGAATTGGGTACTTAAAAATTGGGGGTTTCAAGAATTGGGGGTTTCAATTCAATTATGCTATATAGCCTCTATGTATTCAAATAAATTATAATTAAATATAATTAAGAATTTATAATTTAATTAAAAATAATGTTATATTTTATTTTATTTTATTTTAATCTAATTTATTTTCGATTTTTTACGAATTCGGTCTTTTCACTTTGAATCTCATTTTTTGAAAAATTGCCAATAAAATTTTTGAATTACCATGAAAAAATTGAAGTTAACTTTCAATTTAGTTCTATATTACGAAGTCTATGTTTGTTTTTAAGTTTTGAGTTTAATGGTACAACTTTTAAGTTAATTGGATACCATATGAGTATATTTCTAAATATCCAATATAATTTGTTTTAGATTTAAATTAGTGTTTGATGTAAGAAAATTTGAGAATATAAATCTAAGGTTGATTTGAATATTAATGGATTTTAGAAGAAAATTATGTTGAATGAAAGAATTCGTAGAGATGGTTAATTTGAAGCAAATTATGTTGAATTAAATCAAATTATGTTGAATGATTGATTTGAATATTAATGGATTTTAGAAAAATATAAGATGAACATACAATTAATAAGAATTCATTTTACGTCTAATTTTCACTTATTATGTCCAATTTTTTTTAATTATTATGTAAATTTAAACTCCTCGATTTTCTAAATTATTATGTAAATGTAAACTTCATTATTATGCTTATTTTTATGTTTTTAATTATATTAATATTCAATTATAGTAATTTACTTCAATTTATGTTTATGTTTAAAATTTTATATTATTAGTCATCGGCAGAACTCTATTGTATCATAATATTCATTATATATTTATTATATCAAAGTTATTTTATAATTTTTATTAGTCCTATATAACCATCATTGGGTACTTAAGTTTTTCCCAAAGTTTCATTCCAAATTTCCAACTTTAAAACTAAATTTCCGTCATTTTTGCTGACCGTAAACGATATCGATATCGATATTTAGGACGAGATATCCGTAAATTTGACTAGCGTTATATCCGTCGATACCGATATTTCAATCCTTGCTTCTATCTGAGTATAACCCTTGGCAACAAGGCGTGTTTTGTGACGTTTAATAGTGCCATCAGATTTATACTTGATTTTGTAAACCCATTTGCAGCCAATAGGTTTGTGACCAACTAGTAAAGGAACAAGACTCCATGTATTGTTGTGTTGTAAAGCATCTAACTCAAGTTGTATAACAACTTGCCAAGAGGATCTTGAATATTCTGAGCATACAAAGTGGGTTCAGGATGACCTGAAATGGTGGGTTCATGATGACCTGAAATGGTGGGTTCATGAGGTCTAAAAGGGGTTGATGGAGAAAGGATAGGTTATGGGGAAGGCTCATAGGTGCGGGGAAGTGATGTGTTGTTAGAAAGCAGGTTGGCAGGAAGTGGGCTAGCAGGAAGTGGGCTGGTAGGGAGTCACGAGCTAAGGGGGCAGGTGGAATGATAGAGCAGAAGGAGGGCCTGCGAGTTGGTAGGTAGGTGGGCTTGTGGTGAGATGGTTTGTTGGACTGACCAGCAAGGCAGTAGAGTTGGGCAGGTGTGGAGAAATTGGAGAGATGGAGCTGTCGAGAAGGTCATTAGTGGGAAAGGACAAAATAAAGGAGGTAAGATCACGAGGGATGGAAGGAAAGGAAAAAGAAAAATGATGTTCATGAAATTTGACATCGTGACTGACTACAAATTGATAAGTATCCAAATCGTATAACTCTTAGCCTTTCTGACCCATGGGATAACCAACAAATATGCTAGCGAGCTCGAGAGTCAAATTTGTGAAGTGCGTGGACATTGGTGGCATAACAAAAAACGAATTGTATGTGAAATTTGGAAGATTTCGAGTCGGGTTGACTGTCGGGTCGGGCAACTTGAAACCAGAAAAACGGGTCACTCGCTGGATGTTGAAGGTGATGAATAGTCGAGCAAGAGGCCCATACGCAGAGAGCTTGGGTCGCGTGGCTCACCGTCTCGAGTTTCGGTCAACACAAATTTTAAATTATTTGATGTTACAAACATTTTGACGCAAGTTTCGAGTCGATCAAACATTGTCTTCGGGTAGTTTCAAATGTCCAAAGCATTATGTTTAGGTCTTTAAATTTGTATTTAATCCCAAAAATTAGGGGATTTAAATGTAAACTATTTTGGGAGTTAGTGACTCTTTGTGGTGATTTATAATAGGCGGTACAACTCCTGGTAATACAGAGGAATTTTTAGTTCAAGATTGAGCTACGTGGATAGTGTGTGAGTGCACTTTGTTTTTTTTATAAATTACGATACATGCATAGTTACATATTTTAACTGATTTCTTGACACTTATTTTACGGTAATTTATGAAAATTGTGTTTTGGGGGCTTAGACTCGGGTTTTGAATGTGTTTGACTGCATTTGGAGTCAATGATCGTATTAAATGAGTTTTCTTCGATTTTGTGGATTGTTACCCATGGTTAACCATTCTCGGATATGGTCAACGCTTAGAAGTCTAGAGCACGACTCTGTTTCCCTAGGTTGGAGATTTGGATTAGTTCTCAGATGTCTAGAGCTCGGCTCTGTATTCCAGAGTCATACTCGGACGTCTAGAGCTTGGCTCTTTAACCCCCGAGTGAGTTTTCCTACCGGTAGTGCAGTTTGCTTATGGTCTAATATTCGAGCATCAAGAATTGGTTGGTTGTGTTTGATTATTGATGCTTGTGTGCATATGTGCTCACAATGATTTGATTCATTGATATTGAATCAGTTGATCTGAATTACTAGTATTGGATTAGTTGGACTGATTTATTGACGTTGGATTGGTTTTGGTTTAATTTACAGATGTTTTGCGTCTAGATTATTTTAATATGATTTGATGATCATGGATTTCGAGAAATGTGGGCCACGGGCTGTTTAATGCGTTTTATGATTGTTGTGGTCCAACGGTTTATGATTTGTTCTTAATTGAGTTTCGATTTTTTTTTTCATTTTACTATATGCATGCATGGTTTTTATAATGGAGGGTAAATGTTTATTTTTCTCAAAAAACGTGTTTTAAATATTTATTTTTATTCACTCACACTTTTTAATAGTTTTTGACCCTCCATGGTCGTTGAATGAAAATCAGGCTGATCGAGAGGTTGAGACGTGCAGTGAATTAGTATGATGTATCCCTTGTTTAACAACTGTTGAGGGTAGTTTCAGAATTTTGGATCGTTTGTCAGATGGGAGCAGGACTGGGTACGATTATCAAAGTATTTTAAGAGCATGCCCTGTCACACAGTCCTCCAAAAAAAAAAAATCAAAGGCAAATGAGCTTATAAATGTAAAGCTCGGGTGGCAAGAAGGATATGGCAGTGTTTTTGTTCAACTACTCCATTTTGTTATGGAGTGTAGACATGTGTGTTAGAATTCAACACCATAGGTAATGAAAAATTCATGTAAGAGTAAAAACTCAGTACCATTGTTGACACATATAGCTTTAATATGAACATTAAATTGGGTGTGAACAAAGGTAAAGAAAGATTTTAACAATATAGCAATTTCAAATTTATGTGTCATAAAAAGGATCCAAGTACATCTAGTGTAATCATCCACAATGGTGAGAAAATAATGATGGCCAGAATGAGATGAAACCTTATGATGACCCTATACATCACAATATATTAAATCAAAGGTTTAATAGAAGTAGTAGGGCTTAAAGAAAATGGTATCTAGTTTTTTTATCCATGGAATAAACATCACAAATCGACTTGGACGAAGCATGGATATCAGGAGTTGAAGAGGAAACTAAATGTAACCTAGCATGAGATGGGTGACCAAGTCGGAGATGCCAAAGATGTGTAGGACGAGAAAAAAAGTTGGAGATGGGAGAATGGGCCAAAGGAGAAATGTAGTATAGTTCACCATGCTACTTACCTAAGCCAATCATCGTCCTTGTAGCCAAGTCTTGCAAGATACAAAAGTCAGGGAGAAAAGTTATACAACAATTTAAGGATATGGTAAGTTTACTAGCAGAGATTAAATTGAGATGGAAGGAAGGACCACAAACAACATTATCCAGGGTGATGTGTTTAGCCGATAGAAGAAATTGTTGAACGAGTCCCAGTGGGTAAAGTAACGGAAGGCATGGTGGTAGGTGTGGAGTGAGAAAATAAATACGGGAAAAAATAATGTGATATGTTGCTCTACCATCCAAGATCCATTCATTAGAAAGTGCAAAATTGATAGAAGGTGGTTGAATGAAACACCAACATGCTGCATTAGTAAAATCATTAGAATTATTTGGGGTTTGTAAAGTTACCATCGCAATTGTAAGTTGCTTACATTGGTCTGGAGTGAGCCGAGAGAGAATTTAATTCAATTGGGCTGCCCTGGGCTGCATGTAAAGCTCCTGATGGAAAGGCTGTTGATGGGCTCTTTGAAGCACCTGATGGATGCGCTAATTTTGGGCTAGCAGCAAATGAGTTTACAGCAGGGGAATGGATGCTAGGTGGGCTCGCTGTTAGGTGCGCTGCATTGGAGGCCTGTTGTGGCATCAATTTAGTAGTCATATGAGGGTTAGTTGGAGTTATGGAGACGGTGTTTAGAGACCAAGAGAATACCAAGATGGCCTGAATGATGAACGAAAAAAAAGGAATCGACACATTGGAAACGGACTCGAAAGAAAAAGTTTCGTGACTTTGTCCATGGTGGTGTTTACACCCGAAATAAACCACTATGGGGCCTAGGGAGGATTTTTAATAAATTAAAGACCCAATTTTAATTTTGGCCTAAGTTCAGCTCGTATCCACAATTGGATCATGGGGATACGCGAGAATAATTTCTACAATTACATTGACACACGGATGAAATCGTTGGAAAAGGCAAGGGGAATGTGCAACTAAGTTGTCGTAATAGAGATGCATGTGGGAATACATGTGTCAAGCATTCTTACCTTTATGCTGCCTATAAAAGGAGAAGAAGCCATCTTCTAAAAATACAACTGATCAAACAATCAAAAAACAATTGATCTAACTCAATCGATTACAGCTATTGCAAACCCTCAAAAGTTTCCATGTTACTCAAAAGCTCTCCTTCTTGGTAAAATCTGTCTCTTCGATCGAGAATCAGGATTTAGTCCTCCTCTCAAACCTTCTTAGTTCTCATCTCAAAACCACCAAACATCCTCCTCCATTCGACTGCATCCAACCAGTCTTTGAGACCCTCAAAACCTCACTCCTTGACATATTCATGTCTTTTTAATGCTCTGCTGACACCCTTGGTATGATTTCCAATGGATGTTCATCATGTTGATGGTCTCTCGACCACGAACGCCAGCTCATGGCGTAGGCTAGATCTAATTTACTTCACGCACTTGTAATTCAATATACAATGCTAATATTTAATTTATGTTCTAAGTGTTTGCATCTCCCCCTCCCTCTCTACAATCAATTTCTTCAAGTTCTAACTTTGATAACTAGAATATACCAACCAATGAGTTCTATAGTTTCCTAAGCCATAGAACTATCTTCGTGTTCTGATTCAATATTCAAACAGTATAACTTGGAGAGGTTGATCTGTCTAACTTCCCCCCCCCCATCTGACTGTGAATTGTACGTCGCTAACATAAACATACCGACATTAAATTTGAACTAGGCACAAAAGAAAATAGAAGTGGCATGAAAAAGAACAGTGCAAGTAAGATGCTTACTTGCTCAACTTTCACTTGATTCAAACGATGGCTCATGGGCCGCAATTTAGAGCCTACTTCTTAACCTGCCTAGTAGCAGTCTCTACTAGTGGTACACCTAAATTTGAAGGCAGATAGAAGGCCAAGTCAGCTAGACCAGCACACCAAGGACAAGACTGCGACACCATGACCCAAGGCTTTCCGCTTTCCCTCCATTCGCCCTAGTCACTTATACTGCATCCCCATGCATTTAGCTATAGTAAAGAGATCCCCATCACCCAAACATTTTGGTATACACTCCTTGACAGGACCCGCCCCATTGTCCCCCTAGGGACCACTGGGGAAGACCTGCTCCCATCTGACAAGTAATCCAAAGTACCACAAATACCCTTCCGAGGGTTTTATTACACAAATACCCCTACTGGGGGTTCTAGATACACACCGGTGTGTTTTATATTACAACATGTCAGACAAGGTAAATAAGCATTATGTTCGTACTAATACAAATAAAGATAACACCTACCCCTCAGGGTGGTCCAAACGCAACGGTGATATTTATGCCTCGGCCCCGGAGTCGATGCCCTCCTCGGTTTCCTCTCCTGAAGGGTCAAGAAAACATTCAAAGTGTGAGTGGACGAAAAATAAAGCAGTTATAAATTTATTTGAACATATATATTTTTTTACCCTTCGTTTCTGCAAACATACATGCATTCAGTAGAAAACATAGAAATACGATCAATTATAAAAACATGTAACATTTCTATAAATATACGTATATCTATACAAAAATACATCTGGGCACGTATAACATCAATTCAAATGTAACTATGTATCCACAATCCCTTCCTCGGTATCGAAGGCATGTTCGACGCTAACTCGGGGCACACAGCCCCTAGGGAACAAATCCCCGATAATGGTCACGATTCATATCTAAAGGTATGCACACTACTCGGGGTCTCACTCCGTGTCTACCCCTAGGAATTCTCTGTCTGGGAGGCTCTATCTCTAAACCTAGTCCGAGCTCTATCCCAGATCTAGTTCGAGTATCTCTCTGGAATCTAGTCCGGGACGACAACACAATCTCCCACTCCTGGAACGGGTTCCCTATGGGGATAATCATTATGGTCAGTGGATCGTGACCCTCCAAGTCGACGTCTGGAGCAGACTAATCCGCAAGCTAGAAGGGTATATACATATACGTATGAAAACCTTTGCAAAGCCATCTTTTCAAACCATGTCAAAACCTTTACCCAGAATTCTTTATAAAACAAATCTTTAGGTCAAAAGTCTCAAATCATCCATACATTCAATAGTTCACAATTCATTTCGAAACACCGTTGACTCTCTCAAATCCGAGTCAATGCTCGTCAAATGGGTCTCAGGCCCGATACAACCATTTTCATGTAAATCTGCGCATTTCTTGAAATTTGTGATCCAATTCTCAAATCCCAACATCATAAAACATTTAGCATAAAACAATTTACAAAACAAGTAAAACAGTTATGCATGTATTCAGTTATAAAATCAACGGTCCACTCACAGCAAGTCCTTGCTGCGCTAACGAACCATTTACACCTGTCCTGAAGCTAAATACAAGGTCCGAACCTGCCCAAACATACTTAAGGGTCACTAATTGACCATACTAGGTCTAGCATCCAAACTTAGAACGAAACCTGCCTAGGAACACGCTCCAAACACGCTTCCCGATGCGAATTCCTTCAATTTGACCAACCTAACGATCTCCGATCGACACGAAACCACCGTCATTGGATTCGTATCGTCGAAACCTTGAAAATGGTACCGGCCCCACAAAAATTACTATTCATATGCACCTCCCACGCGTGGTCAACGCTGCTACAATAACGTTGACATCAGCATAATGTCATCCTCTGACATGTGTCAGACGACACGTGTCAATCCCTGACTAGTCCCTGCTCTGAAATTTTTGACAAGATGACGTCATCATGCTGTCAGAATAGTGTCAGACTGATGACATCATCATCTCTATCATTCGGTGGATTCCTACCGAGGACCTAGGCTACCGTTCGGCTGGCCTCTACCTAGAACCTGCGACGTGGCTCGGTTGGTTCCTATCGAAAAACCAGAGGCGGAGCCGCCGTGACCCACGGCCTTGGCCCGCTCAGAAATCCCTCTTCCGGTCACCATTTTCCTCACGGTTGGTTCCTACGGACTCGTCTCAGTCTATTCTACAAATCTATAACCTTAAAATCGAGAGAGGGAGTCGGGTTTGTTACCCCTGAGTCGAAGAAGCTCTGCCCAGTTTTCAGCTTCTTCCTCCACCGTGTCCCGTGGTCCTTTCTTCTCGAACCTGTTCGCGGGGGCCTCAATCTGTAGTCCTGGCGTCTCTGTGTCCCCAGTCTTGCTCCAGAGTGAAGGTAGGCGATGTGGGTTGCACGATCGAAGTCCCTGGGTTTGTTTTCCCGTCGTGGTTTGGGTGGTCGTGGTGGTTGCAGGTGGCTGGGGTTGACGACAGTAAGGATAGTGATGATGAGAATGATGTTTACTGAGGCTGAGAGATCTATTTGATTTGGAAGAGATCAACAGGAAAGGAAGATGAATGTCGGTTGTATGCAAATGGGTTTCACGGAAAATGAGAGATAAAGATGGCTTGATTCATACACCCAATAATTTGGGCTTTTGGGCCAGTTAGATGAGCGACATTTGTCACTCATCTGATTGGTTCAAGGGTCCAACTTTGACCAATCAGCTCAAACCACTTGTCTCGATTCTCGAAAAATGAAATATTAACCCGTAATATCCGTGACCAATAACTTTCGCTCTGGGTCTCCAAATCAGGCATGCGGCCTGTGCATGAACTCAGGGCAACCCGATCTATGAAATGGTCAAAGGTTCAAAGTCGTACGACGCTTCGAGGCAAAAAATCAACATTTTGCCTTGACCAGGGGAAAAATGGTCATTTTACATATAATTTCCATTAATTAAATAATAACGAAAATCTGGGTCGTTACACTCCTTCAGAAGCAAGCCACTGAACGTTGACTCCAGATTCCACTACGACAACATTTTGGGCATGAACATAATTTTGCACGCCTAGTTGGGCTGTTTTACAGTGCATCTCCAAATTTCAATAGATGAAATGAAGGCGTGATTTTAAAGGGAGATTATTAAGGTCTACGCCACAAATAGAAATTCCTGGGCCACCATTAATGGAAGCCAATATTGTGATGGAAGTCTCGATGATATCACTAGTCAAGAATTGGCTAAGGAATAATTGATGAAATTCATCAAGGATGCCTTAGCTCCTATCTGTAATCAGATGAAGGGTTTGAACAAGCATGTTCAGGATCTCTCCAGATGAGGGAAAAAGGAGCTGCAAGGTACCACTACTCCACCTCTAAAGGTAACAAGCCCAGACATAGAGAAACATGCCATTAATTCTGGAGTTTTTACT
Organism: Prinsepia uniflora; assembly: GCA_032719365.1. NCBI lineage: Eukaryota > Viridiplantae > Streptophyta > Magnoliopsida > Rosales > Rosaceae > Prinsepia > Prinsepia uniflora. The sequence goes on from CM064874.1 coordinate 6,092,706, forward strand.
TTATAACCAGTCGTCACGTGCTCTTTTATTCTCTAATGCGTCACCTGCCAAAATTCCCAAAACAAGAAGGACTCGTGAGGTTTAGCCGAAAGAGGATAGTGACCCTTTACTCATAGAATTTTCTCTGGCCTTGAGATTCCTTCTTCCCTGATAACATAATGGGTGACCTTTCTATTAATTTTCTTTAATGCATTCATAATTTGAGATCGTCAATATCGTTGCATTAGGCTATAAATATGCGCCCTCATTTGTTTTTCTCACACAAATCTGAAAGAAATATGTCTTCTTCTCAAAATTCCCCAAGACTTTCCTGGTCCAGTGTGTCCAACGCTCCTACGCCTGAAGACATCATGTTTCCCACACATGAGACCATTTTTGAGGAACTAGAGTACAAGGCCAATAGGAACAAGATGTTGAAAGCGTGCCTGCCTGCGGTGAAAGAGGATTGGGTGAAGTGCAAGCATGATTGGAGGGACATGGCAGATTGTGTTTCTATGGACAACCTAAAGCAGAGAAGAGTAGAAATTCGAGAACAGTTATCCCAACTTCTGTCTGTAAAGAAAAAGGCAAGTCGGGATAGAGACCAGGCTGTCACTAGAGAGCTCGCTCATGGTTATAGCGAAGTGGGCTTTCATTGAACCTTTGTATTTTTTCTTTTTCTCTTCAATGTACTTTGTTTGCCATCAAAATTTTAATGAAAATATTCCATCTTTGACATCTAGATCATCAATGAATGCAATTAATACTCAGCTTGCCAACCATAATCTTTATGGCAAAATATCCAACCTTGCCTATAAATTGGCTCTTTTGGTGGTATAAACCATATTCTTCTATGGCCTCAAATACTCATATTGGGCAAGATCTCCTTATTTCTCATTACGATGGATTGATAAATCGTCTTCATGTTGAATTTTAAGACCAACTAAGAAGGATCAATGATCTTCGAAAACAGGTCAATTCCTTGAGAATTTCAGAGGATGCTGACCTTATCTCGAGCTATCAGCTAAGATCCTCCCTGAATCTTCAGTCGATCGCCATGATAAAAGATGAGGTTTATTTCTACGAAGTAGATGTTGCATCTCGTGACAAGTGGCTCCTTCAGCTGAAGGGGATTTCACATTAAGATGGGTTTGATTAGGGCTTCACTAACAACACCGTAGGTAAGTCCGATCCAAGGAATTTGAATTTGTAAAATTCCTATTTTAAGCTTCAGGAAATCGTCAAGTTCTGATGTAACCTTATCTTTTAACACATTAAATAATAGTATTGTCTGATTTCACCCTTTTTCGGTGGGCCAAATCCCATTATTCACAAGAGCCAATCTTTCTTCAACTCGTGCATGATGATCATTATATGCTAACGTGAGCTCTGATCCCTCAGCTTATAAAGGTCGATAAATCTATTAACACCTTTTTACCATTCACTTTGTCTTCCTCAAAATGGCCAATTTAAGCAATCTGACCAACTTTCAAGTAGAAAATTCCCTAAGTGGGTCTTCTAACCTGGTCACCTTTTTGGAAGGTCAGACCATAACTTTAAGGCGTTTGGTGAATTCTCAAGCCTTTTTTAAAATCTAGCACCTCCAAGACTTGGTGTACTGCCAACAAATTGACAAGTAGAATAACCTTCATTTCTCTACTATGTCCTTGCTATCATTGCAACATCAAAACCAATCTCTGGGAACTTCTTTCTAGAAAAAGTGCTTGGATATCTAGCACACTCAGAGTGAGCATGCCATCCTAAAGCCTCGTGTTGCCGACTTGCTGGAGATGGTGGGCTTTTTTTGACCAGATCATCGAGACCATTTCCGATGTATCCTTCAAGAATGGATACGATAATGGGTATATGGTTCAGGCCACCGGTCGTCCTCATCTTGAAGAGAGGTTAAATGAGTAGCTGATGGCAGAGATCACATGCCATTCATGTTTCAATGTGGTTGCAGAAGATGATCGGCAGCAGAATTAATGGTGGGGTGTTTCTGGGGTTTTGGAGATGGTAGGTTTTCGTGTTTGTGGAGCCCTCGTTGGTGATCCCGGAGAAGTAGTCTTTTGGCCACCAGGACTTTGTTGGTTTGTTAGAGACTTTTGGCTAGCTGATCGTTTTTGTTGCTTGATATCCTTTAACCATTGAAAAATAGAACTTTGAGGGAGCTTCTCTTTTGGATTGTGAGGTCCATAGTTAGTTTCGAGACAAATAAGGAGGCCCTCATCCCGTGCTTCTCTCGATCATTTTAGTTCCAGGTCTGTTATTTCCTGAAGCAAGGATTTTCAGCACACATTCTATCTTGCAGCTATTACACATGACCAAACCCCCAATGATTGTTGTTGGCAATCCTTTAGGCTCCTCAGTTTCCTTGGGAGTCATAGTTGACCCTCTTTGGTCACGTTGCCTTTTTTAGGCCGTAACCATTATAGTTTGATCACGTTAAGTGATGCCATATGTCACGACCAGACCTTCTCCAATAGGATATTGTCCGTTTTGGGTCTAGCCATCACCGTTTTGTTATCAGGAGCTCACGTGCGAGTTCCCAGTGGGTCACCAATCTAGGATTACACCAGCCTATACTCACTTAACTTTGGAGTTTAAACCAAACTCAAAGCCAGTGAGCTCCCAAAAGGCCTCATGTTGGATAGATACGCGTCCACAGGTAGAAGGCGCATCCCCTAGATCCCGTATGGTGATATGGGATTTTCAGCACACACTATATCTTGCAGTTATTACACATGACCAAACCCCTAATGATTCTTGCTGGCAATCCTTTTGTAACGACCCGTCCCGGGAGTCCGGATTAGCAAAGTAATTAGTGACGGATTAGTTAAGTTAATCGGTGATTAGTTGGAGACTTTCGGCCTGTTAGCGTAGAATGACGATTTTGCCCCTAGAATGGGTAAAAAGTTGACTTTTAGTTTGGACGGACAATTGGGCATTGACCGATGACCGTGACGTAGTTTGGGACGTCACGAGTCCGTAGACGGGTGGCACGCCCGATTTCGACATCCGAGGAGGAAGTTATGATGTTCGGAAGGTTGAGGGTATTACCGTAATTTGGTTACATAGAGGGAAAAAGTTGACTTTTTGTACGACAAAGTGTTTACAAGTAAACATAGGACCGTTAGGTAGATCTCGTCGTCCTGAGTACAACGACAGGCGGCATGCCTTCATCGGACATAGGACGAGTGAGATACGGGTCTAGAACAGCGAAGGGCATAATCGTAATTTGGACTCACAAGGGGTATTTTGGTCTTTTTGGTGCCTTGGGAATTGTGCAATCAGATTGGGACAAGTGTGCTGTGTGTAATTGGATATTTTGAGTTTGGGACCATGGGGTTTGGACACGTGGGGTGTGTCTAGTGGGTTCTAGGGTGCACAGTGTGTTTTTTTAATTTGGGTTGTGTGTGAAGTGTAGTCGTGCTTGAGAGGGAGAAACAGAGACTGAGTAGAGAGGAGAGATCGATCGAATTGCAGGGAGGTGAGAGTCCTTGAGTATGTGAGTGTGATCAGGAAGGCTGAGAGTGCAGGGAAGGTGTTGAGAGGAATTGAGAAGTCGAGTAAGTGTGTGAGGAGGGTGTGAGTTTCTCAGGAAAACAGAGAGGTGTCGAGGGGAGGCAAGGACGGTTGAGGACAACTCTGTGAACCCAGAGGAGCACGGTGGAGGCTGGAACAACGGTCAGCTTCAATTTCCTCTGTTTTTCCGTTTTGTTTCAAACTGAAAGTCGTGGAGTTTGAGGTCGAGTCGAAGTGTTTTGTGAGTTCTATTAGACTCAGTAGGTCCCTAGGAACCGTTAGGTTGTGAAGCCGTGACGGGAGGAAGGACGGTTGGACGGGAACCAAAACAGAGTTTTGGGTGGTTGCTGGTTCGAGCTTGGGAAGTTGGGATTGAGGCCGTGATGTCTAGTTTTTAGGATTTGGAATTAGTTGCTAGGATGAGGACGAAGCTGTTGGTGGAAAAAAGAACGGGAATGGTTGAGGAACAGCGGAGAACCGGTCACGCCGGTTCAGACCGGTCGACGGCTTGAGGAAGACGATGAACAGTAACCCTGTGCAGGCTCGTGAGGCCCACGCGCAGCCCCTTTGGGCGGCGCGTGAGGGCGCGTGGGGAGGTTTCTGGGGAAACTTCCCACATAGCTTTTGGTCTAATCGTTGTAACGAATCTGTTGGGACAAGTTTCGGGACAATCAGACATCGTCTCGGGTTAGTTCTACGGGATCGAAAGTTTAGGGTTCCGTTTCGTTACGTTTAGGATTCGGGAAAATTTGGGGAAATTAGGATAAACTTAGTTGACATGTTAGTGACTAGTTTTAGTGACTTGTGACAGGATCGGGTATCCCCGAGGAGACCGAGGAACGTACGGAACGTACGAGACGCGAGTGACGTGCCCGGGAACAGTGAGTGGACTCCTTCCTTATAACTGAGCATGCATAACTACTTTTAATTACTTGTTTTATGGTTTTCATTATGATTTCAAGATTATTGATTATGCTATAACTATTTTACATAATTTCACATTTTTCGAGAATTTAAGTATTTCATCACGTTTTTCGAGAAATGCTGTGAGTATGATTTTGATGCTATGCTTTTGGGATTTCAATCTATAATTGGTCTTCAATGATTATAAATGGATTTTGAGAAATGATTTGATGATTAAGTGTTTTCAATTTTAGAATCGGATTTCGGGAAAGCGAGATTTGGTTTTAAAGTAAAAAAAGGGGATTTCCGGATTTGGGTTCGGAATGACGGTTCTGGATGCCGGAATGGCTTCGGACCAGTGGTTTCGGATTCAGGTTTGGATATGGATTTCGAAATGGTTTTCAAATAGTTTTGGATTGGATTTTCTGGATCTGGTTATTGGGTTTAAAGACCCGGATTATGTTTGACGGGGGACGGGCCCAGATTGGGTTTAAAGACCCGGATTGAGTTTAAAGACTCAGGAGTTTAAAGACTCGGATATACTGATATTTCCCCCATAGGCCTGTTGAGTTTAAAGACTCAGGAGTTTAAAGACTCGGATTATATTGAGGCCTGGATTGAGTTTAAAGACTCGGGAGTTTAAAGACTCGGATAGATCCAGTAGGTTTGATCGGATGATTATATTGGTATCTTATGCTTTACTGCTAATGTTTTATAACGATTCTCATACTGTGTTTATGTTGCTTCGGTTTCTATGATGAAATGGATATGAGTTATAAATGTTTTTCAGACATTGGGTTATGCATGCATGTTTTCAAAACGGAGGGCCAAACTCTGGTTTGTTTATTAAACTGTTTTTGGAAGTCTTTTTATTTCTAGTCCACTCACACCTTCTGGTTTTTTATTGCCCTCTAGGTCGTGGAGCTAGCGCGGGGGTTGACGTTGAGGCAGAGTCAGAGGCATAGAGTTATCCCGGCGTTATCTCGGAGTGTTTTCAGAGTTTTCGTTGTGCGTGTAGTTTTTACTTTATCTTGTTTGTACTATGCTCTGTATAACGGTTGACTCTTGGATGCTTTAAATTCTCCCTTGTCTGGCAATGTAATTTGTGGTTTTCGTGAGGTTGTTTCGGTCTTTTGTGTTGGGTTATCAGACAGGAGCAGGGTTCACCTCGGTTATCGGGGTGATAATCGGGGTGGGTCCTGACACCTTTAGGCTTCTGAGTTTCCTTGGGAGTCCCTAGTTGACCCTCTTTAGTCACGTTACCTTTTTTAGGCCGTAACCATTATAGGTTGACTATGTTCACTGACGCCATATGTCACGACCCGACCTTCTCCAACAAGATATTGTCCATTTTGGGCTTAGCCCTCACGATTTTGTTTCGAGGAGCATAGATACGCACCTAGACATATAAGGAGCATCCCCCTGGGCGATATGGGATTGTTAATCATGCCTCCAAAGCACAGGTTCTCACAATCCACCCCCTTGGGGCCCAACATCCTCGCTGGCACACTCAATTCCAGCCGGGGTTGGGCTCTGATACCAAATTGTCACGACTCGACCTTCTTCAACAAGATATTTTCCGCTTTGGACCTAGCCCTTGCGGTTTTATCCTTGGGAGCTCACGTGATGTAACGACCCGTCCCGAATATCGGGATTTAATAATATTTAATTGTGATTTACTAATCTGGGATTAGTTGGGTGATTTCGGACGAATTGTGCAAAATGACCGTTTTGCCCCTAGGCGTGGGCAAAATGTTGACTTTTAATTCGGATGGTCAATGGACTTTGACCGATGACCGTGACGTAGTTCGGGACGTCACGAGTTCATAGACAGGTGGCACGTTCGATTCCGACGTTCGTGGTGGAAGTTATGATGTACGAAAGTGTAAGGGCATTTTCGTAATTTGGACGAAAGAAGGGGGAATGTTGACTTTTTGATCGGGAGGTCCGATGGCCGAGGACCGAGGACCGTTAGGAAGGTCTCGATGCCCTGAGTTCGTAGACAGGCGGCACGCATCAATCGGAGTCCGTATGACCGAGTTACTGGTCAGGATGCGTGAGGGGCATTTTGGTAATTTCCTGCACAAAGGCAGAATTGTAATTTCACACGGGGTACTGTTTCATTGAACAGCCGTGAAGGTGGATGCTTTGTGCGATCGATCCCACGATTTGTTTATCAATTAATGGAGTTAATTGGGCCAGTTTGAGGTGGAATTGCACATGTATGGTGCTGGCAATCGATCAAAAGGACATGGGCACTGGTTTGTTTAATGTTTCGGGTCAGTGCAGGGGAACTTTGCACAGTCATTTAAGGACGGTTTTGGGTGCCTTTAACGGCTAAATTGAATTAAAAGAATGGAGAGTGAGTCGAGAGGATGACTCTGAGATTGAGAATGAGAGGATTGGAGTGAGAATGGTGGAGGAATGCTCAAAAACCCGAAACTGGTTTCTGGGAAAATCAAATTCAAACTTCCAGTTTTAGGCCAGCCCAAGCCTAATTGATGATGGATTGAGCTTTCTGGAACTTCAACGAGTCGAACCAGATCAAATGGGGCAAGCTTTGGGGCTCCTAGGGCCGTGAACGGACGAGGTGGACGGCCGGAAAACTCAAGCTTGAGTTGTGGTGATTGAGGTAATGTCGTGTTCAATTAATCATGCTAATTGGTTCGTGTTAATCCTTATATGCTTCATATGAAGTTAATTTGACAATGGTTGAGGATTGATGGAGTTTTGGCGATTGACCCGTTTTGGGTGATCACGGGTTGATGGCTTGTTTAAGAAATGTTTGATGTTGATCGATGTCACAGAACTGAAATTGGTTGGTTGATGATTGTTATAGGATCAAGAACGGATTGAATTGATGTCGAATTGGGTGTAATTGAACCGGATCCTATCGCGGGTAATCAGACCCGTTTACCAGTCATTCGGGTGAAGAAGGAGCACTGTAGCAGTCACTGTAGCAGGCGCGTGGCTTTCACGCGCAGCCACTCACGGCGGCGCGTGACGGCGTGTGGGCACGAATCTCGAGGTGAGGTCAACATGACTTTTATCCTATACAATGTAACGAACAATTTAGCGTTGGTTTCGTGTCGATCGGATCCCGTTTCAATATTGTTCGGGATGTCCGAAGGTTTTAAATCCAGTTTAAAAATACGTAAAAATTCGGGAAAATTACGGGACTTGGATAGAATGATAATGAAGGGGTTAGTAATCCTCTAATGTGATTTGGACAGGATTGGGAGTCCCGGTGATAGTGGTGTGGCCCGGGAAGGCCTATGGCACGCGTATCGAGGCGCTTGGTTAAACGGTCTGTGAGTGGACATTGGTTTTATAAATTCGATGCATGCATAACTGTTTCATGATTGTTATAATTGGGATTATATGATTTATTTTGGATATCAATGAATTTATATGTTTTCACGCATTTCGAGGCGATTTACGTGTTTGCACGTGAATCGAGGTTTTCTGGATTTGCACTGATTTCCATAAATATGGATGGATATGATTTCATGAAACGGTTATGGAATTGATAAAGTAAAATCGGGCCAGGGGCCCAGTTAATTTGTTAATCGGGCCAGGGGCCCAATTGAATTATGAAATCGGGCCAGGGGCCCAGTTAACTTATGAATCGGGCCAGGGGCCCAGTTAACTTATATATGTGATTTCGGGTCGGGGACCCTAAAATGGAATGGAATAAACTATTTCGGATTTGATTCAACTATTTGGACTTATAACGGTTTTATGGAAATTCGGGGCAGGGCCCTTGTGATATTTTGGAAATGAACAATAAAATGTGTTCCATAAAACCATCTCGATATGAGGATATTTATATCCTGGTCTCCTCCAAGTGTCGGGGACACTGGAGAAGTCACGGTGCATTGCCTGCGAGGGCTCATTGTACGGAGCTACCGGACCGTATAGTGATCCAGGAGCAGGATTGCTAGACGTCATGGACGTCAGACATCGGGGATGTTAGAGATATGGACCCGGTGAGACCCCGGGCAGCACGCGTTGCTTAATACCGTGAGATATGACGTCTGGAACGTCAAGCGTCTAGGACGCTAGGCATCGGGGATGCCGAAGATGGAAAAATAATAAATGAATATTACTGGATTGATGAAATAACTCTTGGATTGACTATTGGAATTTGAAACTATGCTTGGGTTCCCGGGCTAAGGCCCTAATGGTTATTTCTAAATAAATATGGGATTATTGGTTTTTGGTGCATGCATATGATTTTACTGAGGGGCATAAATGTCTTATAAATGTTTTTAACAGACTTGTTTATTTTCGTCCACTCACAGCTTTTGTTTTTAATGCCCTTCAGGTTGATTCCGGATACGACCGCAGCAGAGACTTGAGCATCGCACACCTCCTCCATCGATCCTTACGCACTCTGGAAGCCCATTTGGGCAATGGCAATCGGTTATCCCTTGTCTGACGCCTCTTGTCAGACGGGAGCACGTCACATTCCATGGTAATCCCGGGGAGATTGGGATGGGTCGTGTCACGTGACTTCCCAGTGGGCCACTCATCTTGGGATTGCATCAGGCCCTACTTGATTAACTTTGGAGTTCCAACCAAACTCAAAACCAGTGAGCTCCCAAAAGGGCTCATGTTGGATAGATACGCGCCCACACATATAAGGCGCAGCCCCTAGATCCCCCCGCGGTAATGTGAGATTGTTAACCATGCCTCCAAAGTATAGGTCCTCACACTATATGCAATGGGTTAGTGTCTAATGACATTGGCGTTCTTGGTATTGAGGCCAGAACGATATGCCCCTGGTTGATCAAGCTTTGGATTGTGTCTCTAAACTGGACACAGTTTGTAGCAGAGTGATGTGGTAATACATGCCATTTGCAGAATTTTTTTTCCTTTGATCTTTTATGCTCTAGGCATCTCTTGCTTGGGATCAGGCTTGATTACCTTTTGATTCGACCAGTTCATCATATATCTCTCCAGCCTTGGTCAGGTCGAATATATATAAAGAGAAAATCTGGACTTCGTTGGAAAAATGTCCTCTATTCGGGTTAATGGGCTTTTGATCCTACACAAGTTTGACCAAGAATTTGATGGTCATAGGCCCTTTTCCCAAAGTATAGAGCTTAGTTGTAGCTACCTCTAATTCCTGCCTTTCTCTGTTTTCTGAGGGTTCTCCTCCATATCTTTGTGGTATACCTGATGAACAGGTATCTTATTTTTGTAGAAAAGAGGTACTTTAGGGTCATGCTTTTATTGTTGTTCTTCTTCTAACAGTCTTTCAAATTTTGACACATATACCGCTATCTTCTGCAAATTTGAGAAAGTAGTGTCGTCGAACTTCTTTCTTAGTGAGAACCTTAGTGATATATGAGCAATAGCCACCATTTAGCTGTTGTTCATATGGAACATGCACTTCATTTTTATCTTTTTAAACCCGGCGATGAAACTTTGAGTAGTGTCATGCTCTCCTTAATAGTCTCATGCTCAACTGAGTAGAACGCTTATTGGAACATGGCTTCAATTTGCCCTCAAGTATGTATGGAGGCTTCTGATAGCGAAGTGTACCAAGAAAATGCATCCCCAACTAGAAAGCTGTTGAACAGATGTAGCTTGAGATAAGAATTATCCTCCAGAGCTACACATTGGGACGAGAACCTCCATATATGTTTCAGGGATGATGTATTGCCATCTCCACTAAAAAGTGAAAAAGCTGGCAGTTTGAAGTTCTTGGGAAAAAGATTTTTCTAGTCCACGTACATGGGAGAAAAGGCGTCATGTATGTTGGGACATTAGCTGTCCTAGGAGGCACTGGTCATCCTTGAATCATACGACTTATTTCGTTCATTTTAGTTATTAGGGCTTGATGCTCGACTATACAGGGTAGCATTTAGTTAGGCCTGTATTGTAACGACTCGTCTTGGATTTCGGAATTAGATTAATGGCTAATGAAGGATTAGTGAGTTTAATCGGTGATGTTGAGTAATTGCAGACGAACGGTGCGAAATAACTGTTTTGCGCTTGGTATTGGGCAAATTGTTGACTTTTGATTCGGGCGGTCAAACGGACTTTGGTTATCAGGACCCGACCCTCCTCAGGCAGGACCCGACTCATCTAGCACCATATTGTCCGCTTTGGGCCTCGTCTTCACGGTTTTGTTTTCGGGAGCTCATGGTGCAACTTCCCAGGGGGTCACCCATCATGGAATTGCACCAGCCTCAACTCGCTTAACTTTGGGGTTCCAATCCCCCCCAAAGTCACTTGAGCTCCCAAAAGGCCTAGTGTAAGATAAGTGTGTACCTACACCTTTAAGGCACACCACCAATCCCCCTGAGGGGCTTTTTAGTATTTTAGCCTCAAGGGCATTTTGGTCATTTGGTTGCCTAGGAATCTGTGCCTAGTGATAATTGGACAGTTGGCTGTCTTGGGAAGTGTGCCCAATGGATGTGGGACACTTGTCCCATACTGGAAGGTCGTGGAAGCCTCTTCACCGTCTCTCATCAATTTTTAAAAATGGTTGTACAATTTTGGGAAAAACAGAGAAACAGAATGGCCGTGTGTGTGTGTGTGTGTGGGGTGGGGGGGGGGGGGGGGCTTAATTGATATGTTTTGAGTTTAAAGACTCGGTTATTGTGATATCCCCCGAGGCCTATTGTTTTTGTTTTGAGTTTAAAGACTTGTTGATATCCCAAGAAGACCTGATATATGTGTTTTGAGTTTAAAGAATCGGTGATATGAGATCCAACAGATTGATGGCCTTGTGATTTACTATTGATTTTCAAATGGTTTTCAGATGGTTTGGGAGGTGGCCCGGATGATTTGGATTTTGTGGATTTTTGGGCTGAGTTCTCGTCTTTTGATTTTGATTTATGATTTTGGGCTGAGGCCCAAGGTTTGATAAAGGAAATTATTTCTGATTTTCATAAAAGGTTTTTAGTATCTTGGAAATGAAATGGTTTTCGAATGCACGCATTGGTTTTACGTGGAGGGTATAAATGTCTTTTCTTATAAAATGGTTTATGAACTTATTATTTATTTTTGTCCACTCACAGTCTTTTATGTTTTTCGATACCCTCTAGGTTGTTGATGCGGTGCGAGCTGTTGTTAGTGAGACAGAGACATCACACACGCAATCCACAGTGGTTCTGCGCACCCTAGGAAATCGGAAGGTGTATTTGGACGACGTTGATCTGAGTATCCCTTATTTGGCTTGCGTGTTCCACAGGGGTTGAACGGTTGTGTTTAGCCTTCGTGTCGCATGCAGGTTAGACGGGAGTATGACTTATCCCTTAATCCAGTGGGATTGGGGGTGGGTCATGTCGTGTATTCCTTTTTTGAATCTGTGTTGTCAAATCTTCTCCAGTTCTTAGAGTCGCCTTTAAATCCAGTCAGGACACCCTTGGCCATTTTAACCTTCAACTCTTCCCAAGAGGGTGGTCAGTATTTGGCCTAGATCCTATTATCCTCTTTTGGCTGGACCTCATGTGACAAGACCCATCCCGATTATCCCTCGATAGTCGTGAAGGATCCTGCTCCCGTCTGACAATCACTCTAAAGTGCCAAAAGTAACCTTACATACACACATATACAACACGACAAATGATAGACATTGTCAAACAAGGGATAGTTAAGTTTTACAGGACCGTTGACATTACAAGCTTGACTAGTCAACAGGTTCACAGAGCATAGATAATATTACAAGTAGGGATCAAAATCCTACTCTGTACGGTGTCTAAGTGCGCAACGGTCTACTTATTCATCTGCCTCGTTACTAGTCCCTGTACCTGTTCACTGGCCTTGAGGGTAAATAAAACATCAAAGGTGTGAGTGAACAAAAATAAAGTTTTAGAAATACATTTATTAAAATACAGTCTTACCCTCCAGTTTCACAAACATGCATGCATATCATAAAACATGAGTAATAGCGTGAAATCAATCAAGTATGAACAGTGGACCGATAATATCAAAACATGTTTTCCCATGGTCCATAAAACTTATGTTCATCAAATCAGTTCACGATATAAAGCATCTGGACACTTATATCAATAAATCACAAATATCACCAATCCTCAATATCCAAGTAACCGTCACGATATCAATGCAACGCGTGCAAACTCGGGTGTCTCAAGTCCGAGTACCTCCCCAGTATCTACGACATCCAGGATCAACGACGTCTGGAGGATATCATCATAATCTCACACTCCTGAGATTGAGCCTCCCACGGAGCTACTCATCTCCAGGTAGTGGATCTCGACTACTTCAGGATCTACGACGTCTGGAGGAGACGATCAAATCACAAAGGATGGTATACGTGGAACAATCACCAAATCCAGTAATCTCATTTGAAAACCATTTATGTCTCAAATCAATTCAAAAACATTTCAACATGGCCTATGCCCGAAACATAGCTTTCACAAAGTAAGTTCCACAAATCCATCATAAAACAGTGTCCAGAATTCACTTTATAACTCAAAATCATCAATTTAATCATATTCATATGTGACTCCAAATCCGAGTCAAAATCACTATCCAATTGGGTCTCATGCCCAAAATATCATTTTCACGCAAATCCGTGCAATTGCAACCTCAGTTGCCATTTTCACATAAATCCATAAACATATCCACAAATCATTACAAATCCATCAAATCAATCCCTCACTCATAATCCGAATCAAAACCAACCTCAAATCCCGGGCTTTCGCCCAAAACAACAATATCACAGTTTTCTCGAAAATCGTGCCAAAAACAATATAATAATCCAGAAAATTGATAAATCTTCATATCGAAACATTAATCATGTCCAATCATTTCAAATCATATAATAAAGCATTTAAAACATATATGCATGCATTCTGGGTAGAAAACAAAAGTCCACTCACACACTGTCCATATTGTTCAGTCTCGAGCAGTTCGTTCTCTTCCGACGTCCTGGGAATATTCCGGCCTGTCAAACAACGTAATTTAAGGTTACTAGGTTATCACATAACCCTACATATGAATTTCCTAATCGTCAAAATTTAATAATATTATTTAAACACAAACTATACGCTTCGGGTACTCGAAACTACTCCGAATCCATATCTGATTGACCCGAAACCAACGCCAATAAGTTTGTATCATCGAGAACATTAAAAAGTATGTTGGACCCATTCTCAGAAACCCATCCACACGCCCTCACGCGCCGCCGCAAGCGGCTGCGCGTGAAAGCCGCGCGCTTTGCACATTACTGTTACAGTATCGTCCCTTTCACCCGACTGTCTGATAAACGGGCTGTGAACCCGCGATGCGACTCGGTAATTTCTTCACCAATTCGACCTTAATCTTCCATTCTTTCATCTGATTCCATCTAACCCATCATAATTTAAGTTATGTAAACTTAATTACTTCAATCGCGACCTTGATCCTTACATCCCTCGATGAACCTTCAAACAGGTTTCATTTTCGGGTTCACTCAATTCGTCCCAGTTTTTCAAATTAATTGACACAGGAAGCATCATGGGAGTGAAATAAACATTTCTACATAATTAATTACACAAATTCTTACCTCCAGCTATTCGAACCCAAGCTCGATTTTGTGAAGAAAGTGGAGCTTCTGTTCTTGGTCAAAACAACATCAATTCCCCTCGTTTTTGTTGTGTATTGGTTAGAAATGATCTCAGAAGGTTGAATCCAATCTCATATTTGATCCTTGAGGCTTACAACTTTCAATTCGAATTTTCACCTTGTTTTTCAAATTCTTGTATACGGGTTTTCAATTATCCTCTCGGTATCTCGTTTTATCCTTCTGTTTTCTTGCTCTAACCCTCTTAATTTCTCCAGGTTTCTAAGATTTATCAAATGGTTTCTGGCTGGATCGAAGGAGATTAATATCCCTGTTTTTTATGTGTTTGTTTCAAACGGTGAAATGGGCGGTGTACAAAACACTCAGCCATTCCTCAAGCTGCCACGTGTCCCTAAGTAAAGGCAAGAGTCATCACCTTGGTGACTCAGCCATTTTTCACCATTTGACCATTTTTCCCTTCGGTCGTCAAACTACCGATTTACCCCTGACCTTTGCAGACCCGTAACTTTCGCATCCGAGCTCCGTTTTCGACGTGCCATCTGTCTACCGACTCAGCGTCTCGAGAACTACACAATGGTCGTCGAAAAATGTACAAAAATTATTCCAAACAAAAAGTCAAAATTTAACTACACCCCTCTAAGGGTAAAAATGTCATTTTACATATTATTTTATAATTTTACATGATTTGAATTTTCGGGGCGTTACATCATGGGTCCTGCCCATTTTAGGAACTTCGACAGGTAAAGCATTAGAGAACAAAGGCCCCGTGACCACTAGTTCTAGAGTAAGAACTCGGGAATCTATGGCCTTTTCTACCTTTGTCTGGACTTTCTACCTATGGAGGTGGGGTAACGACACCTTTCATCTAATCACATATGAGAGCTAAGGTATCCTTGATGAATTGTTCTTTATTAGCCAATTCCTAACTAATGATATCCTCGAGACTTCCATCACGAGGAGTTTCCATATTGGCTTCCATTGGTTGTGGCCCATGAATTTCTATTTGTGGCGTAGACTTCACAATTCCCCTTTTAGAATCATGCCTTCATTCTGTATATCAGAATTTGGGCATACACTGCAAAAGATTCCTACTAGGTGAATGGGGGTCACCGTTCAGTGGCTCGTTTCCGAAGGAACGGATGATAGGACATGTCCCAACTGGACTTTGATAATCGTGCCCGGTCCTGCTCCCGTCTGACAAGTCAACTGAAGTCCCAAAACTACCCTTCAGCACCTGTCAGACAAGGGATAACTGCACTGATTTCCGCTCATGCCTCCACCTCTCGATCAGCCCCGAACGCATGCCACGGCCTGGAGGGTCATCAAAACAGAAAATGTGTGAGTGGACAAAAATAATATCATTTAAAACATCTTTCAAAATACATCATTTACCCTCCAGTTTATCAAACCATGCATGCACAGGGAAAAATATATGAATAA
Source organism: Prinsepia uniflora (assembly GCA_032719365.1). Classification (NCBI taxonomy): domain Eukaryota; kingdom Viridiplantae; phylum Streptophyta; class Magnoliopsida; order Rosales; family Rosaceae; genus Prinsepia; species Prinsepia uniflora. The sequence continues at coordinate 6,108,097 of CM064874.1, forward strand.
CAATCACTAGCTTTCCAGCCAAATCACATAACAAGTATCAAATCTCGGCTCTCACGCCAAAAATGTGACAACATAATCACCTGGCCACAAAGACCAAAAACCCGTACTCAATACCAGTACGCGATCACAATCAACATCAAATAGCACTACTCACAAATGCACAATCAATCAATCAATCAATCAATCAATCTGCATTATTCACAAGTGCACAAACAATCACAAAGTCACATCCGCACTACACGTAGGCCAACCTCGGGAATTTCACTCAGGCACCCTCCGAGTCATATCAGTCATGTCTGGGAACTGCACACGCACCATCTAGAAGTACCACATACTCGGGGACTGCACTGACACAACATCCGAGTCACGTCTAGGGACTGCACTCGCACCATCCAGAACATGGTCCAGTATCCACAATCATAAACACAATCCATTCCACAAACACATATCAATCATATCCATGACTTCAAACCAAGTCAAAAGCATTCCCGATAGGGTCTTAAGCCCGAATGTCGTTTACACATAAATCCGTAAAATCTCATTGGAAAAAAATAAAATAATCCAGAAATCATCATTGACTCACAAATTAAGTCAAAAGATCCTTTTTGAAAGCTTTTTGATTCCGGGCCTAGCCCAAAACATCACTTGTACATTTCTCGTAAAACGTGCCCAAAAGACAGATTAAAATAATCATTAAATCACAAATAATCATGCCAAATCACCATGACATCATTGCAAATCAAATCATGTAAAACCTTTTACTATGCATGCATAACAGTTTATAAAACAAACGTCCACTCACACACCGTCCAAACCGCTCGTTTTCCGAGCTGCACGCGTTTCCGTAATTTCCGGTACCTTCCAGGAATCCCATGTCCTGCCCAAAATCATCATTAAAGGTCACTAATGACTCATTGAATATCATATTAATTTTCCATAATTTTCCAGGAATTAATTACGAATTAAAAACGTAATATAAACTTTTGAACCCTCAAAACAATATCGAAACGGTGTCCGATTAACTCAAAACCAACGCCAAAATATTCGTTACATTAAAAGGAACAAAATTCATGTTGAACTCACCTTGGGAATCGTGCACACACGCCCTCACGCGCCGCCGTGAGTGGCTGCGCTTGAAACCCACGCGTGTGCTACAGTGTCACCACCTTCACCCGTTTAACTGATAAACGGATCCTGCGACCCGCGTGCTAACCCGATTCAATCCCCATCAATTCTGCATCCATTTCGACAATTAAACCGTCCATTAAGATCGGTATTCATCAAATTAAGGTTCTGTAAATCCAATTACGTCCGAACTTACCTCAATCCATTCGATTTGAACTCGAATTCGAATAACATAATCGTACCGTTCATCCCTCGTAGTCCACCAATTCGACCCATTTTCTTTCAATTGATCTAGCCAACAGCTTCGTAGGACTATTCTAAGTATATTTCCAACCTCAATTTCATTCTTAAATCCCTCCAATTTCCTGACTCAAGTTCGAAAATCCACAGTCCTCATTTCCTCTGTTCTAACTCAAAACGACCTCAATTCTCCTCACAATTGATCTGGTCCTAGTCGAAATGATCCCAGGAGACTTAATTCAATATCAATTTGAAGAATCAGCTATAAATTCAAATTCGAATTTTTGAAAGATATGAACTTCACGGGTTGGGTCTTCGGGTTTTTATGGTTTTCTTCCTAATTCCTTCTTCATTTGATCCCCTATACTCACTCTCTAACTGTCTCAGTGATCTATTTCATTGTTCCTTCCTTCTACCCAAGTAATCGATCATGGTGTATTGTAATACATACATATATTTCTCTGTTTTCCCAGCTCACACAACTAAACCCGTGTAGTTAGGACGGTTAATGCCACCCATCCCTCAATTATGGTGACAGATGTCACCTAATAACAAATCCTCATCCAAATCAATGAGGAACAAGTGTCCCTCATTAGACTAATATTAGCTGAATCAGCAAGTTTAACCATCACAATCACACTGTTGCGACAAATTACCATTTTGCCCTTCTTTGGCTAATTACCAAAATGCCCCTTATCGTTCGAGACCCATAACTTTTCCATCCGGACTCCGATTGACGCATGCCGTCTATCTACGGATTTAGCGTCCTGAGAGCTATCCAACGGTCACGGCCAAAAGTCCAAAAGGCATCCTAAATAAAAAGTCAATTTTTTCCCTTGGTTAATTTTCGCCCCCATAACCAAGGGCTAAATCGTCCTTTCCTTCCAACTTTTCCAAATTTTCCTTTTTCGAATTTCCGGGTCGTTACAACCTTCCCCCCTTAAAGAATTTTGTCCCCGAAATTTGAGCATACCTCTCCCACAACAATCATGGAGACTCAATTCACATTCATTTTAATACCTCGGGTTCCCACATGAACCCTCATTCGTTATGTACAACCATAACCACTTTTTCCATCTTCTCACAACATATCATGACTCATCCCGAGTCCTAAACCAACTCCTGACTCCTATTACGTCCAAGTCCGTCCAAGTCCAAACACTCAACTCCTTTCGAGTCTGAATTCAACATCCATTATCCATGCCACCACTGGCATATCCAGTCACCTAGCAAACACCCCTAGGCGAACCATATCACTCATCCGACCCCATATCCTCGGGTCAAGTTTATCCTGAGCCTAACATGCCCATCCATATACCATATCGTTACCGTAAACAACCATCCGGACCAACACAAGTCCAACACAACCAAAACACAAGATGCAATGTTCGACCCCAATCTAGGGTCATAGTCAATCTAGGGATTTTCGATACCCTCATATCT